>JASDDO010000014.1:446140605-446740605 GCA_030015575.1 Agapanthus africanus
TCACAAACGAATCTCTTTTTCACTCAAGAAAGGGCCGGCCACTTTTAAGGTTGGGGGGTGAGTGTAGGAGAGGGGAGGGTAACCATAAAGATAAATGAGAATGAATGATTAATATACACCTTGCAAAAAACATTAAATGAAACAATTAATGCAAAGTGAGTCATAATAACACATCACCATTTCATTTAATGCTAACTATGAATCATCAACTCTAGTCACCAAATCTAGAAGCTTCAAGAATCACGACTCACCTCAGTAAAGAAAAGATAAATCCGCATTTAACCGAATGTTAAAGACGGGTGATAGATAACTGAAAACTGGCAACTTTCAAAAGCGATCCGAAACGAATTTCTGGATAACCTCGTAAATGTATAAATATACCTGCATTTGTATTACGACTGAATGCAAATGCAACTGAGACAAAGATATTATATCTACAATGTATAATACTCGGATCCGGCTTAAACCAAAGCCACCGGTATTATCTGCCCGAAATATGACACGTGCGTAAACGCACGTGCATTTTCCGAACTCTGCCATAAAACCATACGGCCTCTACAACGTTTCACCTAAACTTGGGAAACTATCTGTGGGGGACTCTAATGACTCGTCAGTACCCTGCAGTGGGTTTAACCACAAGCCGTCAGCGGCACTGGCTGTGCGTAACGGCTGCCCATGTACTGACCTCAAGGGTAGCCGATGAGCGAACTCATCCTGAAACCCTACTGAGCCTAACAGTGACAATGTATATACAGTCCGGCACCTTCATCTATGAGTATCGCATATCCGGCCTAGGGGCTAGTAACGTCAGACCCCCAATAGCGGTATAAGTCGTGTCGGAGACAAGCCCTGAACACCTGAGATACTACTGGAGTACCTACCAGTAATTCTCACCTGCCTTGGCCAAGGACTTGGTGTAATGGCTTTCCTAGACACAGCGTGATATCCACCCCCAATACCAGGAGAGACGAATATCCTGCCGATCCGCTCACTTGCCTCCATGTTGCTCGGACTGTACCCAAAAAATACCTGTTTGCATGACTCCTTTGAGCCGTGGTAGGGTAGAAATCAAAGAACAGTGGGAACTCACACGAGAAAAATGACGACCTCGGGTCGATGAACTAACCTGTACACATGTCACCAGGGGAATTGCTATCTGACGATAGGTATATACCAACTAGCAGGTTCCCGGCGAGTCCTATCCGGTGTACTCATAACCCAATGAGCACCTGTATACATCTTAGGTGATCCAACTGACACCAGTAGCTTGTAAGACCGGCCACCGGCCCTCGTCGGGGTCTCGACTGTATACACTAGTCTCCTCCGGAGTATCGATGCCTTGTCTCGAAACTCCCATGACTAGGGACCACTTTTAAGGATGAGCTTATAGACCACCCAACTCTCACGTATATGATTGCCATCATACTGTTGGTAGTCAAGCAAGATCCTAAGAGCCCTATCAACGTGTAATCGTGATCAGTCACCTGAACCTATACACGACTGATAAAGGCAAACCAGATAGCATACTATCATCTCGAGTAAGACTGTGCTACCGGTATAGGTCCTCCTCAATCATTGCAATCACGTACCTGCGATCCAATAATTGACTTTGAGGTCACTATATCCAACAGCATCCGTCTACTAAGTTTGCGACGAGCATTCGATCAGGATGTCAGGAATCTTGTTGAATTTCCGACTTGATATTGAAAAGTGTTTTCGATAATGAGACTAAAATGCGGGGTTTATAATTGTTTAGGCATGAGATGTCTAAGGAATTCATTTGGTTAGCATAGATGTTTATGGAGGTTGCGGATTCCAACTGTTGTAGTTTACACTTTCTTTTCTGTGACCGTAGCGTAGTATTTGGTGTATCGCCGAATTCGTTGCTATACATCAACGACAATCGGGATATGCATATTTGCTTACATGATGATATGAGATATTATGTGTTGCTGTGATATGTTATATTGGATCGTCGTGTTCTAAATAGCCGGGGGTTTTATGTGAGATGAGATTTTTTCTTTTTCATTCATGTAAAATTCATTGTATGTAATATTCTTTTATTGGGGCACTTCCGGGCTGAGGATGATGTCACCATTGTATATTATTTACTTTTCCGCAATAGGTAGACCCAAGGCGGGGAGCACAAGTAACCGGGTTCTAGCGTCCAGTGGGAGCCATCTCGAGGAATCGAGACCGGGTCTCCTAACCCTAGAATTGGCAGTGTTGCTTGCCGCTCTCGTAGGGGTCTAGGGATGTGGGTTTGGCTATTCATCGCGACCGTGGAATCCGTGTTTTATACAGGCTCGTATTAAGAAACACGGACCTCCTAGTATATCCAATATTTCATATATGTTCTTCTGCTGCAATGTTCTGTGATGAGATCATATTACTGCCCGAGACGAATGTTTATATTATATATATGAGATATATGTTATATTGCAGATTTCGTTTCAAATGTAATGCTTGTGAAGCATAATAAAATGGGACTTCATTAATGAGATTAATAAAACTAAAAGAAACCTAAAGATGTTGTAGAAACTTGTTTAAAAACATGTAGCTCTAGTTCTTGCTTGTCATAGCGGTGTTCCTTGTAGAACATCCAGCACCTTATTCGATAAGGAAAGAGCCGAGATCTCTTCACCGGGAGTGACCTCTTTAGCGAAACTCGCAGATGCTACAAACTCGGTTTGTCTTTTGATTGTTTCTATAGTTTTTGCTTTGCATAGTGGTATTTGTGAAATATCCTGCACCTTATTCGATAAGGAAAGAGCCGACGATCCCTTCACCCGGAGTGACCTCTTTAGCAAAACTAGAAAAGGCCTCAAAAACATTCTATTAAAAATCACTCGATTCTACAACGATATCAAGTTCATTATGCAAAGGGTTTTCTTAAAACGCTATCGTAGCCCTTCGTCATTTTAGATAAGTGATAGTTAGTATTCGTGCTGTGTTTGTTGGCCTTTGTCAAGGCGTGGTGTGCAGTAGCTGATTACTGCTTATCCGTATAAGCATATGATGCGATTGAGTTAGGGTAGTCGTGCGACCTTGTTGGCCTTTGTCAAGGGTCGTGCGGGTGGGTTTAATTCAATCAGGAAATGACGGGTTGAACTTGACTAGCATCCTATGGTTTGTTGGCCTTTGTCAAGGTCATAGGAGGTTAGGGGTAAAATTGTAAGTCCACGTTGCCCACCCCCGGTACTTGCGGGGAGGCGGAAAACATAATAAAAAACGGATTTTTAATGACTTAGGCAACATGGACCTTGCTTATGAGGATCTTTGCTAAACTAAAACTAGCAAACCCTAACTACAAAGTAGCTAAGTGATGGAAAGGTTATACCTTTGGTCTTTAGTCCTTCTCTCCTTGCTCGTCGGAACGGTAGAAAGACCTCACCTTGCTAGTCTCCTTCCGTCAAAGAACAATCCACCCGAAAGCCTCGACCTTTAGCTTCAACTCCAAGCTAGGAGTAACTAGAGTGCAAGAAATGCTAAGACTTGAACCCTAGAAGTGAGTAGAGAAGATCAAGTGAAGGTTTTTCTCAAACTTTTTGTTTCTCAACACATGAGAGGGAGAGAGCTTGAGGGAGAGGATGAGCAAGAGAGAGAAAAGATATGATAGAATGATAAATTAGTGAGCCATTCTCACTAATATGTGTGAGTTATTTTAATTGTATAATTATCTTGAAAATTGTCATGGTAAATCATGAGGTGACCATTATCATTTCATTATAAATGCAAATTGCAAGAATCAAAGAGTATCTTCCAAATGAAATGATCATGGTCAAATTGTCAACTTGGTCAACAAGTCAACAAAGTCAAAGTGTCAACAACAACAACCATGCACAATAATTAAGCTAATTATTAATTAACAATAACACACACAAAAACAATAGGGTTAATAAAATGACAATAGTCATTAACCCTAAACAAGGTCCTCTCCCTCAATCTCAAGCAACTGTGCATACGCACCCGCATTCGTGATCCGAGGAACACGAACACAATGAGAAAAACCAATCTCAAATCATATACTAGGATCCGGCTTAAACCAAAGCCCGCTAGTATAAACTGTCCGGACAGCAACCGTGCAGAAGTGCGCGGATGCGAACGAACCCTGTCGCAAAACCATGCGACCTCTACTCGTTTTGCCTAAAGGCGAATAGCTCTCTGTGTGGGACTCTAAAGACTCGACACTACGCTGGCAGTGGGTTTAACCACAGACCGCAAGCGGCACTAGCTGTACGTAACGGTCCCCAGGTAGATGTCGATAAGAAGACTGACGAGGTGAACCCCATCTGCACTCCTACTGAGCCTGTATGTGACAATCTCCGTACAGTCCGGTCTGTTCGTCTGATACATCGCATGGCGGGCCTAGGGGGGCGGTGAACGTCAGTCCCCTAATAGCGGTACAAGTCGTGTCGGAGTGAAGCCCAGAACACCCTGAGATAACACTGGAAGCCTACCAGCATATCTCGCTTGCCCTGGCCAGGGACTACTCGTGTAATGGCTCTCCTGGACACAGCGCGATGTCAACCCCCAATACCGGGAGAGACGAATCCTGTCTAACCGTCACTGCCTCCAAGTGCTTCGGGACTGCACCCAAAAACTACCTGTTTGCACGACTCCTCTGAGCCGTGGTAGGGTAGCAATCAAAGTGCAGTGGGAACACACTCGAGGCGAAGTGACAGTGTCAAGTCAGCGGACTAAGCTGTACTCATGTCACCTGGGAACTGATAACTGACGATAGGTATATTACCAACCAACAGTTCCCGACGAGTCATGTCCAGTGTACTCGTAACCTAACGAGCACCCGCATACTATCCCAAGTACGACGTACTAACGGCTGTGGGACAGACCGTCTCCCACACTGGGATGAGAAGCGCATACGCTGGTCTACTCCGGAGTATCGATGCCCTGTCTCGATAGTCCAACGACCAGGGACCAGTATAAGGATGTGCTTATAGATTACCCAGCTCCCACGAGTGCGAGCGCCATCACAACGCTGGTAATCAAGCAAAGATCCTAAGGGCTCTACTAATATGTATACCTGCAATATGCTAAAAGAAACACATGCACATATTAAAGTAGAGACAAACCAAGTAGCATACTACCATTTCGAGCAAGATTGTATATACAACTGTGAATATCCCAAGCTTCCATTAAGTAATATACAAACTAGTATGATACAGTAATGGCCTCTAGGGCATATACACTAACAATCTCCCACTTGCACTAAGGCCATGTACTGGCGTATCGAAGACCTATCATCTCGATCAGCCGCTCGAACTGAGTCTGGGGCAAGGCCTTGGTGAATGGATCTGCCGTGTTATCCTATGATGCAACTCTCCGGACCTCGATCTCCTGGCGATCTACGATCTCCCTGATCAGGTGATACCGCCTTAAGATGTGTCTGGATTTCTGATGGGACCTGGGTTCCTTCGCTAAAGCTATAGCCCCGTTGTTGTCGCAATACAGAGGTATTGGGTCAACAATGGACGGAACCACCTGAAGTTCTTTCAAGAACTTCCTCATCCAGACAGCTTCTTTTGCGGCATCAGATGCAGCGATGTATTCCGCTTCCATAGTCGAGTCAGCAACGGTTTCCTGTTTGGAGCTCTTCCAACACACCGCCCCTCCATTGAGGGTAAAGACAAAACCCGACATGGACTTGGAATCATCCTTGTCACTCTGGAAGCTGGAGTCAGCAAAGGCCTCAATCTGCAGGTCTTTTCCGCCATACACCAAGAACATCTCCTTAGTCCTTCTCAGGTACTTGAGAATGTTCTTTACTGCTATCCAATGTTTCTCCCCAGGGTTTGACTGATACCTGCTTACCACACTCAGTGCATAAGCCACATCCGGTCTGGTACACAACATCGCATACATTATAGAGCCTACCGCAGAAGCGTAGGGTATAATAGACATGCGATCCCTCTCCAAATCAGTCTTGGGAGACATCTCTTTGGAGAGAGTGATCCCGTGACAAGCCGGTAGATTACCGCTCTTGGAATCTTCCATACTGAATCTCTTCAGTATGGTGTCGATGTACCTGGACTGCGAGAGTCCTAATATCCTCTTGGATCTGTCACGGTAGATCCGGATACCCAGAATGTAAGAGGCATCACCCAGGTCTTTCATGGAGAACCTGTGTGACAAGAACCCCTTGACAGATTGTAGCATAGGAATGTCATTTCCTATTAAGAGAATGTCATCCACGTATAAAACGAGGAATACTACAGTTCTCGCTACAAATCTACAATAGATGCATGGTTCATCTGGATTTTTGATAAAGCCAAATTCTTTGACCGTCTCATCAAAACAGATGTTCCAACTCCGCGATGCCTGCTTGAGTCCATAAATGGACTTGAGCAACTTGCACACCTTTCCGCTGCTCCCACCCTGAATGAAACCCTCTGGCTGGTCCATATAGACACACTCCTCTAAATGACCATTTAGAAAAGCTGTCTTTACGTCCATCTGCCAAATCTCATAATCGTGGAAAGCAGCGATGGCAAGAAGGATCCGAATGGATTTCAGCATAGCTACTGGAGAAAAGGTCTCGTCATAGTCCAAACCAGGTCGCTGATGAAAACCCTTTGCTACCAGTCTAGCTTTATAGGTCTCAACCTGTCCATCTACACCAATCTTCCTTTTGAAGATCCACTTGCATCCTACGGGTTTTACCCCGTCTGGAGCAATGTCCAACGTCCATACTTTGTTGGTGTACATGGACTCCATCTCGGTCCGCATTGCATCCAGCCATTTTACCGAGTCGACGCTCTGAATGGCTTGCTGGAAGCTAGTAGGCTCATCACAATCTAGGATGCAGTCCTCTCTATCCCCGTCAATGAGAAAACCGTAGTACCTCTCGGGCGGATGAGACTGCCTACTACTCCTGCGGAGTGGCATAGGAATGTCCTGTTCTTTCGAACCTTCTGGTTCCTCTAAGCTTTCAGTAATAGTTTGTGGTTCTGGAATTTCTTCCAGTTCTATTGCGCTCCCACTTATTTCTTTTTCTAAAAACTGATGTTCCAGAAAATGGGCATTACGAGAAACAAGGACTTTTTGTTCCTCTGCGTAATAGAAAAGATACCCCCTGGAGTTCTTTGGGTATCCCACAAATTTGCACAGTACTGAGCATGCCTCGAGCTTGTCCGCATGCTGCTTTTTGACATAAGCTGGACATCCCCAAATCTTTAAGTATTGAAGATAGGGTTTCTTCCCACTCCATAACTCATATGGTGTGGTAGGCACAGTCTTAGTGGGAACACGGTTCAAAAGATATGCAGCTGTTTCTAGTGCATATCCCCAGAACGATCGCGGTAACTCAGTGTTACTCATCATGGACCGTACCATATCCAATAGGGTCCGGTTCCGTCTCTCCGATACACCGTTATGTTGCGGAGTGTATGGAGGAGTAAGCTGAGAGAGAATTCCATTCTCTTTTAAGTAATTCAGGAATTCGGCACTTAAGTATTCTCCTCCTCGATCCGATCTTAGGATCTTGATACTTTTGCCGGTCTGTTTTTCTACTTCATTCTTATATTCCTGGAACTTATCAAAAGCTTCGGATTTATGCTTCATTAAGAAGATGTGTCCGAATCTTGAGAAATCATCCGTAAAAGTAATGAAGTAAGAAAAACCGCTTCGCGCATGTGTAGACATTGGACCGCACACATCACTGTGTACGAGTCCCAAGAGCTCGCTCGCTCTTTCTCCGTGTCCAGAAAACGGAGCCTTTGTCATCTTTCCTTTGAGACAGGATTGACAAGTTGCATACGATTGATATTCGAACGGATCCAAATATCCTTCAGTATGTAACTTAGTCAATCTTCTCTCATTGATGTGACCCAGTCTACAATGCCATAAGAAAGTTTTATTAATTTCTGGAGACTTTCTTTTGTGTGTATTCTGGATATTGAAAACCTGCGGTTGGTTTAAAACGTAAATACCGTTGTTTAATGTACCTGACCCAATCAAAACTTGATTAAGGTGAATGTTCACTACATTACTTACAAATGCAAATTCATAACCTTCTTTAGATAATAAAGATACAGATATGATATTACAGGTTGCATTTGGTACATAATAACAACTACGCAAAACCAAAAAGTGTCCATCAGATAATCCCAGGTGATAGTCCCCCACGGCCTCTGCATCCATGCTAGCACCGTTCGCAACTCTGAGGGTCATGTCACCCGTCTTCAAAACTCTACGCTTTCTCAATGCCTGCAAAGAATTACAGATATGAGATCCTGATCCGGTATCCAATACCCAGGATGTAGAGTTTATTGATAGACAGTTTTCAATAACATACACACCTGAAGCTGAAGCTGCAACTCGCTTCAAATCCTGTGTTCTGGCTTTCCAAGCCTTGCAATCTTGTTTCCAGTGGCCACTTTTGTGACAATAGAAGCATTCTTCCTTCCCCACCATCTTCCCCACTACTTTTGTTGCTTTACCCTTTCCCTTCGTATCCACTTTACCGACACCGCCTCTTGGTTTGGCGGGGGCTTTCTTCTTCTTGCCCTTGGCTTTCGCCCTGGACCTAGAAGAGGAAGATCCTCCTACAAACAAAGTGGATGTCTCCCTACCCTTCTGTAGGGTGCCCTCAGCAGTCCTCAACATGTTCAGAAGCTCGGCAAGTTCAACCTCCTTTCCTTGCATGTTGAAGTTAAGAACGAACTGGGCGTAAGTGGAAGGAAGGGACTGGAGAATCAAATCGGTATAGAGTTCATTCTCCAACGTGGTCCCGAGGTCCGCGAGCTCCTCTATGTAGCCGATCATCTTAAGCACGTGGTCCGCTACCGATGATCCGACGGCCAATCTTGCCGAAAAAAGCTTCTTCGACACTTCGTATCTTGCGATACGAGACTGCTCTCCATACAGTTCTTTTGTATGGAGAAATATGGACTCTAGGTCCATATTCTCGTGCCTCCTCTGATGTTCGTTGTCCATCGAGGCTAGTACGAGGCATCTGGCCCTCGCGCAATCTATCTCCCATGTCTTACGGACTTCTACATCCGCGACGCTGGAGGTGGGACCTGGGACAGGGGGAGCTTTGGTGGTAAGTATATACCCCAGCTTGTCATAAGTGATAGCCATCTTGACATTCCTGAGCCAATCTTTGTAGTTTGGCCCTGTCAATATGTTTTTATCTAATAGTAACTTAAGTCCGGTCATCTTGAATGGTCGCTGCAATTAGGAGAGAGAAAAGAAACACTTTAGCATGATGCTCTTGCAAGTTTAGAGTGGTTTTTAATTTGTCTAAACTGGATGGCTCCCACTGTCTCTCGAATCCCTTCTCAAACCGTAAAGAAAAGGATTAGCCGGGATCATTCTCACCGTACAATACTTGCTTAACCGTTCAGCCAGGCCAGTGTCGGTACTTCAAGGGAGGTTTTCCAACGCTTTCGCGAAGTTCCTTAATTAAGTAACCTCTTTTCCCTATGGGCGTAGCCCCGCTAACACCTTTCTAGGCACCTACTAGGTTTATAGCATTGATCGTTAAGTGAGAGTTTTCCCGGGGAGTAGCATATACTCACAGTAGGATCGGGATCCAAATATCATCGCGTGACGAAACTGAAGGAATCCTACCAGAATCACCATACTCCAAATGGTATGCAAATCTAGCAAGTTTCAGTACTTATGAAACTCCCGATGTGGATTTTTGCCCCATGCTCTTATGACCTTGGCGTGAGGTCAAAATGTCATAAGTCACATGTCAAGTTCTTCCCATCATTATCCTGGTTAATTTGAACCCACCCGTACCTACCCTTGACGTAGGCCAAAATGGCAGTACGACTGTCTCAAATCAACGCATTCTATCTATGCAACGGATAAATATCCGGCAGCTACCAATCACTATGCCTTGGCGTGAGGTCAAAATACATAGCTTGAATACTACCGAATATTTAACCGAAATGATGGAGGGCTACGGATGGTTTTGGCGAAACCGTGAACGTAGTGAACTTGATATAATCGATGGAACGAGATAGCTTTTAAAAGGAGTGGTTCAAGCTCCGCGTTTAAAAGTTCAGTTTTGAAAAGAACCGAGTGGTTTTCAAAGTGTTCCAATCGACTTTTACTTGGTTTATTTCTTGCATTAGTTCTTTTAATGCGTCCCATCATTTAATCCTACCATTGCAGAAAACAACCAAAATATGACGTACGCTTATGCCATTCGCATTCGCCACGGGGCCCCGTCATCACCCGTTAGGTTACTTAACTAACGACAGAGCGGGGGCTGGGCTAGCGCGGCTGTAAAACATAAGCAACGCCTAAATAGTTATTTATATATAAATATACAACAATGATAGACATTACAGATCACAGATGAATACATTGGATATACTAGGAATCCGCAATGCGTTCGAGCCTGCAACGCAAAGCGGATTACACGGTCGCGGTGAATAGCCAAAACCCCACCCAAGACCCCTACGGGTGCGGCAAACTACCCGCCAAGCACCCGAAGCGAAGCAACCTCCCTCACCACCGTGAGTAGGCCACTCGGCACTTCGAGTACCCGGTAGTTTGTGCACCCCCTCCATGGGTCTATCCTAGGAGCAAAAACAGTAAAAAGAATTATACAATGACGGCAACAACCCCGACCCGGTTGTGCGGCCATACAAAGAATATTATTACATCAATTTACATGTTACAAATGAATGAAAGAAAAACAACGCTCATCTCACATCCAACCCGGCCATTCACCCGCGACAATCCAATCCATTCATATCCACAAACCAACAGCAATCACAGATCATGTATAACCCCGACTAATCGTCTTATAGCGATTAGCCGACGTTCAATACATGCAAGCATTACAGATATAACCGATGTAGTTAAAGCGTAGTGAAGTTCCGAAAAAATACGGATTTATAGGCCCACAAAAGCAAATTTTAGTTCTGGAAAATCTGGGCATATATTATATATCCTAAAAATCCCAAAAACAACACAGTAAGACACTGCACGAAAATCGATGCAGAGAGGGCATCAAACCGCGGCGCTTCCGCGGCACGAGCCTACCTCGTGCGGCGGAAGCGCGGCGGTTTGGATGATTCTCTGTCTCGTTTTTCTTGTGTGTTTTTAAAAAACCCTGAGATGAATTTACAAATATAAAGTTTTCTATTTTGAGCAGAAAAAATTTCAACAGAAACTAGGGTTTTTCAAAGTTCGGTTTTTGGATTTTTTCGGTTTCGAAACTTCGTTACACTTCACTACCTAGCTAGTTTGAGTTTAGTTAGGCTCTGATACCACTGTAAGTCCACGTTGCCCACCCCGGTACTTGCGGGGAGGCGGAAAACATAATAAAAAACGGATTTTTAATGACTTAGGCAACATGGACCTTGCTTATGAGGATCTTTGCTAAACTAAAACTAGCAAACCCTAACTACAAAGTAGCTAAGTGATGGAAAGGTTATACCTTTGGTCTTTAGTCCTTCTCTCCTTGCTCGTCGGAATGGTAGAAAGACCTCACCTTGCTAGTCTCCTTCCGTCAAAGAACAATCCACCCGAAAGCCTCGACCTTTAGCTTCAACTCCAAGCTAGGAGTAACTAGAGTGCAAGAAATGCTAAGACTTGAACCCTAGAAGTGAGTAGAGAAGATCAAGTGAAGGTTTTTCTCAAACTTTTTGTTTCTCAACACATGAGAGGGAGAGAGCTTGAGGGAGAGGATGAGCAAGAGAGAGAAAAGATATGATAGAATGATAAATTAGTGAGCCATTTTCACTAATATGTGTGAGTTATTTTAATTGTATAATTAGCTTGAAAATTGTCATGGTAAATCATGAGGTGACCATTATCATTTCATTATAAATGCAAATTGCAAGAATCAAAGAGCATCTTCCAAATGAAATGATCATGGTCAAATTGTCAACTTGGTCAACAAGTCAACAAAGTCAAAGTGTCAACAACAACAACCATGCACAATAATTAAGCTAATTATTAATTAACAATAACACACACAAAAACAATAGGGTTAATAAAATGACAATAGTCATTAACCCTAAACAAGGTCCTCTCCCTCAATCTCAAGCAACTGTGCATACGCACACCGCATTCGTGATCCGAGGAACACGAACACAATGAGAAAAACCAATCTCAAATCATATACTAGGATCCGGCTTAAACCAAAGCCCGCTAGTATAAACTGTCCGGACAGCAACCGTGCAGAAGTGCGCGGATGCGAACGAACCCTGTCGCAAAACCATGCGACCTCTACTCGTTTTGCCTAAAGGCGAATAGCTCTCTGTGTGGGACTCTAAAGACTCGACACTACGCTGGCAGTGGGTTTAACCACAGACCGCAAGCGGCACTAGCTGTACGTAACGGTCCCCAGGTAGATGTCGATAAGAAGACTGACGAGGTGAACCCCATCTGCACTCCTACTGAGCCTGTATGTGACAATCTCCGTACAGTCCGGTCTGTTCGTCTGATACATCGCATGGCGGGCCTAGGGGGGCGGTGAACGTCAGTCCCCTAATAGCGGTACAAGTCGTGTCGGAGTGAAGCCCAGAACACCCTGAGATAACACTGGAAGCCTACCAGCATATCTCGCTTGCCCTGGCCAGGGACTACTCGTGTAATGGCTCTCCTGGACACAGCGCGATGTCAACCCCCAATACCGGGAGAGACGAATCCTGTCTAACCGTCACTGCCTCCAAGTGCTTCGGGACTGCACCCAAAAACTACCTGTTTGCACGACTCCTCTGAGCCGTGGTAGGGTAGCAATCAAAGTGCAGTGGGAACACACTCGAGGCGAAGTGACAGTGTCAAGTCAGCGGACTAAGCTGTACTCATGTCACCTGGGAACTGATAACTGACGATAGGTATATTACCAACCAACAGTTCCCGACGAGTCATGTCCAGTGTACTCGTAACCTAACGAGCACCCGCATACTATCCCAAGTACGACGTACTAACGGCTGTGGGACAGACCGTCTCCCACACTGGGATGAGAAGCGCATACGCTGGTCTACTCCGGAGTATCGATGCCCTGTCTCGATAGTCCAACGACCAGGGACCAGTATAAGGATGTGCTTATAGATTACCCAGCTCCCACGAGTGCGAGCGCCATCACAACGCTGGTAATCAAGCAAAGATCCTAAGGGCTCTACTAATATGTATACCTGCAATATGCTAAAAGAAACACATGCACATATTAAAGTAGAGACAAACCAAGTAGCATACTACCATTTCGAGCAAGATTGTATATACAACTGTGAATATCCCAAGCTTCCATTAAGTAATATACAAACTAGTATGATACAGTAATGGCCTCTAGGGCATATACACTAACAAAAATATTATTGGGAATTTCAAGTGTTGAAATTTGCAATGAGATCGCATACCTTCTATGAGATAGTTGGATCCCAATACCCGCTGCGAGTAAAAGTTACTCATGATAGAGTTTTACACATTACAATTAGCCGATCAAGTAGGTGTCTAGAAAGGTGTTAACGGGATTACGCCCCTGGGAAAACGAGGTTTATTTTAATTAGGTTGGTGTGAAAGCGCGTGGAACCTCCATCAAAGTACCGGCTCTGGCCTGGCTGAAAGATTGGCGAACTTGTAGAGTGAAACTAATCCCGACTAGTCTTTCCTTTTAGTGTTTGAAGGAAGATTTGACTAAAACAGTGGGAGACATCCTGATTAGATAAATTGATAACCAATCTAATCTTGTAAAAGCGCACGCTGAGTGTTTTCTTCTCTCTCTCCTGGTTACGACTATGTCATGCCTTAATCAAGATAATAATACGGATGTATTGACCGAACCAGCTTGTTATTCTGAGCTAAGGAACGTTGGTCCCACTCCAACTTATAATTGTTATAAGACAGAGAATGAAATAGAGGATTACCAGAATTCCCGTGCCGCCCAAACTAAGAAAGTACATGCTGATGCATCTTCTTCGGGTGCGTTCATTACACAGAACTGTTTCTCAATATCCTTTACGTCCTGGGTATTTCATACCGGATCAGGATCCCACATATGTAATTTGTTACATGGGCTACAGATAGGTAGGGAACTAAGAACGGGTGATAAATTCCAAGAGTTGGAAATGATGCAAGTGTTGCAGCCAAGTCTATTGGCAGTTATCACCCTGTATTACCAGAATACATTGATTCTGAACGAATGCTATTAGATACCGAACCTAATATACAACATCATATCAGTCTCTTTATTAGTAAAGAAGGATATAATTTTGTATTGTTGGATAATGTTTTGAACATTTCCTATATCAAGAGTTGATCGGTTCAGGCACGTTATCTAAAAACATAGACGTTCTAAATCAAACTACAGTTCTTAGTATACAAAACACACACAAGAGGAAGAGTTCAGAAATGAACGAATCCTTCTTGAGACATTGTAGACTAGGTCATATCAGTGCGACCCGACTAGCTGAAGTTACATAAAGATGCATATTTAAATTAGTTTGGATTTACATCCTGTAAAACTTGTCAGTCATGTCACAAAGATAAGATGACCACAGCTCCGTTTATTGGAAACAGAGAAAGAATTAGTGAACCCTTGGGATTGATACATGCTGATGTATGAAAGTCCCTTGTCTACATATGCCAGGACCGGTTCTTTGTACTTCATTACATTCTCTGATGATCTCTCAAGATTCAGACATATGTTCCTGTTGAAACACAAGTTTGAACCTTTTAAGATATTCACATAATATAAGTTAGAAGTAGAGAACCAAAAATGGGTATAAGTAGTATGTCCTTTAATGAGATAAGGGAGGAGAATAATTGAGCACGGAGATTCATGGACTATTCTAAAGGAGAATGAGATTCTCTCTCAGCATTACTCCTCCGTATACACCATAGCGCGATGGTATATCGGGGCAGAGCAATAGCACCCTATGTGATATGGTGTGCTCTATGATGAGTACTACTGAGTTTTCTATTTTTTTTTGGGAGTTATGCACTTGAGAAACTGCATACCTATTGAATAGGGTTCCAGTCAAATCATTTTCCTACCACTTCATATGTGATATGGAATGGGAAGAGCCCATATCTTAAGTATGTTAAGATTTGGGGTTGTCCAGCCTATGTCTAAAAGCATAATCCGTACAAGCTCGAGGAAAAGTCAGTTCTGTAGAAGTTTGTTGGATATCCCAAGCATTTGCAAGGGAATATCTTCTACCTAACCGAGGAACAAAAGATGTTTTGTTTCTCAGCATGCCACCTTTTTGAAAGGGAATTTCTTGTGAAGAAATTATTGGTCATGAGGTAGAACTGGAAAGAGTTCCAGCTATACAAACTGCAGCTGATGATTTGGAAGAACCAAAGGATTCAATAGTTTCCAACGAACCTCAGCCTCTCCGCCGATCTAGTAGGGTTCCTCACCCACCTGAGAGATACTTCGGTTTCTCTATGACAGTGGGAGCGAGAATTGCATCATGAGATGATGACCCAACTAGTTTCGAGCAGGCCATCAGGAGTGGGACTCTGTAAGAATGGCTGGATGCTTAGTGATCTAAGAGGGAATCCTTATACACCAACAAAGTATGGACTTTGGTTGCTTTATCTGAAGGGTTAAATCCCCATCAGGAGCAAGTATATCTTGAGAAGATTACTTGGTGTACATGGAAAAGTTGAGACTTTCAAAGCTATGCTTAAGTCCATCCAGATCTTACTTGCCACGGCTACATACCATGACTACGATATCTGGCGGTTGGGTGTCATGACTGCTTTTCTAAATGATGATTTAGAAGAGAGCGTCTATAAGTACACAGCCAGAGGGCTTCGTAGACAGTGGGAGCAGCGAAAACGTGTGCAAGATGTTTTATGTGATAAATCAGGCGTCACGGAGTTGGAACATCTGTTTTGATGTGGTAGTCAAAGAGTTTGACTTCATCAAAATGGTAGATGAACCTTGTATATACAAAAAGGTAGTAGGGAGTATGGTGGTGATCCTCATAGAGTACGTCGATGACATACTCTTGATAGGGAAGGAGTTTCCTATGCTACGCTCGGTCAATCTCCGCTTATCACAAGAATTAAAATGATACCTCCTAAATCCTAGGTTTTATATCTATGAGATAGATCTAAATGGATGTTAGGATACTCACTAGTTGTAGTAAGATGGTATCAATCGATCCTTGGGAGAATCGCTGGAAAGGTTCCAGGGTGATAAGGACGACTGAATGTCAGTCGCAGGCATTGTCTTCACCCTCAATAGAGGGACGGTATGTTGGAAGAGTTCCAAACTAGATACCGTGACTTACTAGACGATTAAAGGCAAGATACATCGTTACCAAGGATGCTACCAAAAAGGTAGTCTGGATATATAAAAGTTCATGAGATGAACTTCGTTCCTACTATTGTGTGACAATGGAGTTGTGGCTTAAGCCAAGGAACCCCCGTCCCTATCAGAAATCCAGATATAATTATTAGGCAGTATCACCTGATCATGGAGATGGTTGATCTCCAGGGAGATCGAGGTTAGGAGAGTAGACACAGAGGAAAACAACGCGGATCCACTCACAAAGGCCTATTTCCCAGTAGAGACTTTTATGGGATGGTTGAGTGTGAGATACTTCAACCATAGCTAATTGTTGGGTATGTGATACCACAACAGATGGCCCTAGTGCAAGTGGGAGATTGTTAGTTATATGTATGCACTAGAGGCCATTACTGTACATATGATGTTTATTATAATGGATGCTTGGACATATATAAGGAGGACTTTCTTGCTCGACATGATAGTATGCTATCTGGTTGTACTTTATCTTAATATGTACTCTGATTGTCTCTATGTTACATGTTGATAAAGCCCTTAGGATATGTACTCGACTACTGGGACTATGATGAGATCATACTAGTGGGGCCACGGTAGTCGACGAGTACATCCTATAACTGTTCCTAGTCAAGGGTGTATCGAGACAGGGCATCGATACACCAGAGTAGACTAGCGTATACGCATCTTGACCCATATGATGGGCGATGGATGATCCCATATCCATCGGTGTTTGACATCAAGGATGGTGTACGGGTGCTCAGTAGAGACTGGGTACACTGGACGGACTCACCGAGAACTCCCAGATGGTATTATACCTCACGTCAGATGGCAGTTCTCTGGTGACACTGGTACAGGTTAGTCTGTAGACCCGAGATCGTCATAGAGTCTTGTGTGATTCCCACTATGCATTGATTTCTATCATACCACGTCCAAGAGGGCATGCAAAAAGGTGGCTTTTGGGTACAGACCCGAATCACATGGAGGCAATGAGCGATAGGAGGGGATTCGTCTCTCCCGGTATAGGGAGTTGATGTTGTGCTGTGTTCGATTGTCTATAACTGGAAATCCCTGGCCAGGGTTGCTGAGATTTACTGGTAAGTGTTATCAGTAGTTTCTCGAACAATTATAGACCTCATATCGACACGACTTATCAAACTACTGGGGTATGACGTTTACCACCCTTAGGCGAGATATGCGACATATCAGACGAAGAGACCGGACTGTACTGGAGTGTTACTGATTGGATTCGCGGGAGAATGTACAGGCTTGCTTGTTGATCTTCTGATTGCTCAATACCTGGGTGGCTGTTACGTTTAGCTAACTGCTTGCAGCTTGTGGGTGTTTGATATGATCATCACCTACCGCCGGCGTATTGACGATTCTTTATAGTCCTACACAGAGGTTTCCTGGCTCGGGAAAAATGGAGTAGGAGCACATATATGATATGTCCGGGACCGAGAACAATACGTGTATGTGATACCGTACTAGATTCTCGCGATATGAGATATCGGCCGGGTATATGTGATATAGCCGGGTCATCGGATCAAGTGTTGATTCGATGAACTGATACAGATTATATTAGTCGGTTATTTGTGAAATAACCGGATTATCGGATCAAATATTGATTCAATAATTCAATGTATAATTATATATTTGATATATTAAATTAATTAACTAATATAAGCTCACTAAAAGATTCTTTTTCTCACTCGGGTAATACATTGGTATATATGCGATATATGTTAATTGTATTATTTTATTTTGTTACAATAAATATTGTATATGTGATATATAATATTGTAACATGATATGGTTATAAATGCAACATGATTAGTGGAGTTTAATTGTGGTTAGGGTTTGGATTAGGGTTAAACATTCATGAAGCTTCTTGAAGCTTTGACTTTGACCTTGATATTTTGTGATATTTTGTGATATTTCTTTAACCCAACCCAACCCTTTAACCATAGTCAAATCTCTACATGGGTTAAGTCTTCATACTTAACCCATGGTTGCATTTCTAACCTCACTTGATTCATTATTCATCACAAAAAGATTTTGATCTTCTTCTTCTTCTTCTTGCTTGAAAAGCTTTCTAGCTTTTTCAAAGGTGATGAAAATGAGTGAGATTAAAAAAACAAATGAGAGCTAAATTCCTACTTCATCATCCTAATCTATTCTTGCCAATTAGATTAGGGTGTTCACTTCATTTAGTGAGTGAGATCTTGTGTTAAAGAAACTTCAAGGTAGATCATCTTAGTTATCGAAGATCGGAAGCAAGCTTGCATCATTCTCTTCGTGGAGCCTCTCTAGAGTTCGGGAACTTGATGATCGCAGCGAAGGGACCACAACACGGAGCTTTAGAAGTGAAGGAATGGACTACAAAGGTTGTAATCCCTATCTCTTACTTGTAAAGTTGTTTACATGCTTTGTTTCGCCTAATCTCTAGTTTAAATATCTTGGTTAGGGTTGTTCGGCATGTCTAAATTTTAAATCGGGCATTGTTGATACCTTATAGACCCTTTTGAGAGTGCTAGTAACCCTGCATATTACACCTCACGTCCAGATGGAGGTTCTCTGGTGACACTGGTACAGGTTAGTCTGTAGACCCGAGATCGCCATAGAGTCTTGTGTGATTCCCACTGTTCTTTGATTTCCACTTTACCACGTTCAAGAGAACGTGCAAAATGGTGGCTTTTGGGTACAGTCACGAGTCGCATGGAGGCAATGAGCGATAGGAGGGGTTTCGTCTCTCCCGGTATTCGGAGTTGATGTTGCGCTGTGCTTGATTGGTTATAACAGGACGTCCTTGGCCAAGGCTACTTCAGAGATATACTGGTAAGTGTTATCAGTAGTTTCTCGACCCGTTATGAGCCTCATATCGACATGACTTATCGAGTTACTAGGGTATGATGTTTACCACCCTTAGACGAGATATGCGACATATCAGACAAAGAGATCGGACTGTACGGTAGTGTTACTGACTGGATTCGCAGGAGTGTGAGCAGGCTTGCTTGTTGATCTTCTGATCACTCAATACCCGGGTGGCCGTTACGTTTAGCAGACCTCTTGCGGCTTGTGGGTGTTTGATATGATCATCACCTACTGCCGGCGTATTGACGAGTCTTTAGAGTCCTACACAGGGGTTTCCTGGCTCAAGCGAAACGGAGTAGGAGAACATATGTGATATGTGCGGGACCGAGATTGATACAATATGAGATACCTGTAGGGTTCCTAGGCACACTAATGAGGTCTCACAAGTGATCAAGCATGGCCAATTCAAATTTTTACAAGTGCCTACAAACCCTAATACGGATCGTTAACTAGATGTATAGGCGATGCAAGCAAGTAAACGAATTTATTGCTAAAGGAAAGAGGGTACAACCTTTGTAGATCCGGTCCTCCACCTCCTAGGCTCCGTGATGACGTCCCTCCGCTGTCCATATCGAATCCCGGACTCTAGCATCGGCTTCATTGGAGAAAAGGGCGGGCTAGGTCGTCGACTTCGATACCGAAGATGATCTACGTCGAGGCAACACAAGATCATGCTCCAACTTCACCAAGCCATGAGACTTGTGAAGAAAACACCCTATACTACTTGGCAAGTGGTAGAGGGTGAAGAAATAGGAAGTGGGTTCACTTTAGAATTGGATTTCTCACTCTTTTTCTCAAGTTGCCATTGATGGTTGCAAGGTTTCTCCATTGTTGAAGATGAAGAAGAAGAAGAAAAGAATATGATAAGTATATTATAAAATAGAAAATAAATGAATACTTATCATATAGCAACCATAGTTAGGTGTAGAGAATAAACCATGGTTAGTTTGAATGGTTAGGGTTAAGCATGAAGACAAAATGGTCACTTAGTCAAAGCTTCATGAAGCTTCAACAACAAACAAAGAAAGCCACCATTTTCTCTTTATCTTTTCTAAAAGAATAATAAATAAATAAATAGATAAGAAAATGAAAACCCTAACCATTACACAACCATGGTTTAATCTTTACACAAACTCAAGTTAGCATGTATCATCAAACATGATACAAACAAGTGCACAAAAGTATATCACATATACAACTTGTGTACATCAAGTGAGAAAATCCTTTTAAAATGAACCAATACTAGTTAATGCAAAGTAATATATCAAATATATATAATTGTACATTAAATCATTAAATCAAGACTTGATTCAATGATCCGGTCATGTCGCATATAACCGACTAGTATCCAATGTATCGACATATCGAATCAATCCTTGATTCGATAACTAGGTTATATCGCATACAACCAATCGATACATTCATCGCGAGAATAGAATGCGGTATCACATACACGCATTATTCTCGGTCCCGCCCATATTTCATATGCGCTCCTATTTCGTTTCGCTTGAGCCAGGAAACCTCTGTGTAGGACTCTAAAGACTCGTCAATACGCCGGCTGCAGATGATGATCATATCAAACATCTACAAGCCGCAAGCGGTCTGCTAAACGTAACGGCCACCCGGGTATTGAGCGATCAGAAGATCGACGAGCAAGCCCGCTCACACTCCTGTGAATCCAACCAGTAACACTTACCGTACAGTCCGGTCTGTTCGTCTGATATGTCGCATATCTCGCCTAGGGGTGGTAAACGTCAGACCCCAATAGCTTGATAAGTCATGCCGACGTAGGGTCCATAACATTCGTGAAACTACTAATAACTCTTACCAGTATATCACTGCAACCCTGGCCAGGGATTTCCTGTTATGGCCAGTCGAGTATAGCGCAACATCAACCCCCAATACCGAGAGAGACGAATCCCCTCCTATCGCTCATTGCCTCCATGTGAATCGGGACTGTACCCAAAAACCACCTGTTTGCACGACTCAGTAGAGCCGTGGTAGGGTGGAAATCAAAGCACAGTGGGAGACACACAAGACTCTATGACGATCTCGGGTCTACAGACTAAGCTGCACCAGTGTCACCAGAGAACTGCCATCTGACGTGAGGTATAATACCATCTGGGAGTTCTCGGCGAGTCCGTTCAGTGTACCCAGTCTCCACTGAGCACCCACATACCATCTCTGATGTCAAACACCAATGGATATTGGATCATCCATCGCCCATCACATGGGTCGAGAAGATATACGCTAGTCTTCTCTGGAATATCGATGCCCCGTCTCGATATTCCCACGACTAGGAACATTGAAGGATGTAATCATGGACTACCCAGGCCCACTAGTATGATCTACATCATAGTCCTGGAAGTCGAGTACACATCCTAAGGGCTTTATCAACATGCAACAGAGAGACTGAAAGTATACATGTTAAGATAAAGAGCAACTAGATAGCGTACTATCATGTCGAGTAAGAAAGTCCTACCTATATATGTCCCAGCATCCACTACAGTATACATCCAATGTACTGTAATGGCCCCTAGGGCATACATATAACTAACAATCTCCCTCTTGCACTAGGGCCATCTGTAGCAGTTGTTATAGTATCTAATACTCAACCATCCCCTAAAAGTCTCTCTTTGGGAAAAGGCCTTCGTGAGTGGATCCGCCGTGTTGTCCTCTGAGTCTACTCTCCTAACCTCGATCAACCTGGAGATCAACTATCTCCATGATCAGGTGATGCTGCCTCAGAATATGTCTGGGTCACTGATGGGACCAGGGTTCATGGGCCAAAGCCACACTTCCGTTGTCATACAATGGTAGGAACCTAGTTCATCTTATGAACCAATATACACCCAAACTGCCTCTTTGGTAGTATCTTTAGTAGCGATGTTACCAGCCTTTATCATCTAGTTTGCCACGGTATCTAGCTTGGAACTCTTCCAACATACCGTCCCTCCACTGAGGGTGAAGACAATGCCTGTGACTGACATTCAGTCGTCTTTATCACCCTGGAACCCTTCCAGTGATTCTCCCCGGGATCGATTGATACCATCTCACTACATCTTGTGAGAATCTTAGCATCTAATTACATCTATCTCATAGATGAAAACTCAGGATTTATGAGGTATCACTTTGATCCTATTGGAGAATCCTTGTGATAAGCGGAGATTGACCTAGCGTAGTATAGGAAACTCTTTTCCTATTAAGAGTATGTTGTCCACGTACAATACGAGGATGACAACCTTACTCTCTACTACCGTTTTGTATATACAAGGTTCATCTACTATTTTTGATGAAGTCAAACACTTTGACTATCACATCAAAACAGATGTTTCAACTCCGCGATGCCTGCTTTATCATGTAAAGCAACTTGCACACGATTTCGCTGCTCCCACTGTTTACGAAGCCCTCTGGCTGTGTTCTTATAGACATTCTCTTCTAAATCATTATTTAGAAAAGTAGTCATGGCACCCAACCACCAGATATCGTAGTCATGGTATGTAGCATTGGAAAGTAGGATCTGGATGGACTTAAGCATAGTCCCTGGAATAGGTTTCATCATTATCCATGCATGGTCGATGACGAAAACCTTTAACAAGTCTAGCTTTGAAAGTCTCAACTTTTCCATCTACACCAAGTAATCTTCTCAAGATATACTTGCTCCTGATGGGGATTTAACCCTTCAGATATAGCATCCAAAGTCCATACTTTGTTGGTGTACATGGATTCCATCTCAGATCGCTAAGCATCCAGCCATTCTTACAGAGTCCCTACTCTCGATGACCTGCTCGAATCTAGTTGGGTCATCATCTCATGATGCAATCCTCGCTCCCACTGTCATCGAGAAACCGAAGTTTCTCTCAGGCGGATGAGAAACCCTACCTGATCGGCGGAGAGGCTGAGGTTCGTCAATAGCTATTGAATCCTTTGGTTCTGTCAAATCATCAGCTGCAGTTTGTATAGCTGGAACCTTTCCAGTTCTGTAGAACCGACCTTGCCTCGTTCTTGTCCGGATTTTGCTTTAGACATAGGCCGGACAATCCTAAATCTTAACTTACTTAAGAGATAGGCTTTTCCCATAGCGTATCTTATATGGAGTGGTAGGCACTGATTTGATTCGAACCTGATTCAATAGGTATGCAGCTTCTCAAGTGCACAACCCCAAAAGGAAATAGGTAACTCAGTAGTACTCATCATAGAGCACACCATATCTAATATGGTGCGATTGCTCCACCCCGATACACCGTTGTGCTGTGGTGCATTCAGAGGAGTAATACTGAGAGAGAATCTCATTTTCTTTTAGAATAGTCCAGGAATTCCATGCACAAGTATTCTCCTCCCTGATCTTATCATAGGACATAATACTTATACCCGTATTGGTTCTCTACTTCTAGCTTATATTCTGTGAATATCTCAAAAGGTTTGGACTTATGTTTCAACAGGAACATATGTCTGAATCTTGAGAGATTATCAGAGAACGTAATGAAATATAAAGAACCAATCTTGGCATGTGTAGACAAGAGACCTTATATACATCATCATGTATCAGTCCCAAGAGTTTACTAACTCTTTCTCTGTTTCCAGTAAACGGAGCTATAGTCATCTAATCTTTGTGACATGACTGGCAAGTTTCACAAGATGTAAATTCAAACTGATTTAAATATGCATCTAAAATGTAACTTCAGCCAGTCGGGTCGCATTGATATGACCTAGTCTACAATGCCTCAAGAATGATTCGTTCATTTCTGAACTCTTCCTCTTGTGTGTGTTCTGTATACTAGGAACTGTAGTTTGATTTAGAACGTCAATGCTTTTAGATAACGTGCCTGAACCGATCAACTTTTGATATAGGAAATGTTCAAAACATTATCCATCAATACAAAATTTTATCATTTCTTTATTAATAAAGAGACTGATATGATTTTGTATATTAGGTTCGGTATCTAATAGCATTTGTTCAGAATCAATGTATTGGTAATACAGGGTGACAGTGACCAACAGACTTGGCTGCAACACTTGCCCCGGTTTCTATCTCATGAAACTTATCACCCGTTCTCAGTGTTTCTACCTTTTGTAGCCCTATGTAACATATTACATATCTGGGATCCTGATCCGGTATCAAATACCCAGGATTCAGAGGATACTGAGCAACAGTTCTTTATAATGAACACACCCGAAGGAGATGCATCTCATGCACTTTCTTCGTTTGGGCGGCATAGGAATTCTGGTATTCTCTATTTCCTGCTCTGTCTTATAATAATTATAAGTTGGAGCGGGACCAACGTTCCCCAGCTCAGTATAACAAGCGGGTTCGGTCAATACATCCATATTATTATCTTGATTAAGGCGTGATATGGTCGCTACCTTGAGAGGGAGAGATGAAAACACTCTGCGTGCGCTCTTGCAAGATTAGACTGGTTATATATTTTATCTAATCAGGATGGCTCCCACTGTTTTTATCAAATCTTCCTTCAAACCTTAAAAGGAAAGACTAGCCGGGATTAATTATACTCTACAAGTTCTCTAATTTTCAGCCAGGCCAGTGTCGGTACTTTGAGGGAGGTTCCCCATGCTTTCGCACGGACCTAATTACAGTAAACCCCGTTTTCCCAGAGGCGTAGCCCCGTTGACACCTTTCTAGACACTTACTTGATCGGCTAATTGCAAAGTGCAAAACTCTCCCAGGAGAAACAATTACTCGCAATGGGTATCGGGATCCAACTATCATATAGAAGGTATCCAATCTCATTGTAAATTTCAACACTTGAAACTCCCGATAATGATTTTTACCCCTAGCACCTATGACCTTAACTATGGTCAACAAATCATAAGTACTAGTCAAGTTCTACCCGTCATTTCGTGATTAATTAGACCCACCCACATGACCCTTAACTAAGGTCAACAAAGTCACGTGAATGTCCTAACTAATCGCATCATATGCGGTGTAGGAAGACATCACTTAGCTACCGTACATTGTGCCTTGACTATGGTTAACAAACACAGCACGAATACTAAGTACTCTACTTCCTAAAATGACGGAGGGTTGCGAATGGTTTTTATGAGAACCATTAACGCTTTGAACTTGATCTCGTTGCGGAATCAAATGGTTTTTAAATGGAATGTTTTTGAAGCTTTTCTAGTTTTGCTAAAGGGGTCACTCCCGGTGAAGGGATCGTCGGCCCTTTCCTCGTCGAATGAGGTGCGGGATATATCATATATATCACTGTGCAAAGCGGAAACTATAGAAGCGATCAAAAGACAAACCGAGGGCTGTAGCATCTGCCAGTTATTGCTAAAGGAGTCACTCCCGGTGAAGGGATCTCGGTCCTTTCCTCATCGAATAAGGTGCAGGATGTTCTATAAGGAACACCGCGATGCAAAGCAAGAACTGTAGCTACCTGTTTTATTTTGAAATTCGATCCCACAACATCAATTAGGTTTATTTTCTTTCATTAATCTCATTAATGAATATCCCATCATTTAAGTCCACCTAAACATCACAGATAAATATAACGTACGCATATGTCATCCGCATTCGCCTCGATGTCCCGTCTGCACCGTTTGGTTAGGTAACTAACGCCAGAGCGAGGCAGGGCTAGCGCGGGTGTAAAACATAAGCAACTTCTATATAATATATCATATCTATCTGAACAAATCACATGATCACATCACAGATAACGCAGCAGAAAGTATCATATGAAATATTGAATATACTAGGACGTCCGTGTTTTCAATACGAGCCAGTATGAAACACGGATTCCACGGTCGTGATGAATGGCCAATCCTACATCCCTAGACCCCTTCGAGAGCGGCAAGCAACCCTACTAATTCTAGGGTTAGGAGACCCGGACTCGACTCCTCGAGTTGGTCTCCCACTGGACCCTAGAACCCGGTTACTTGTGCTCCCCTCCTTGGGTCTATCCTAATGCGGAAAAGTAAATAATATACATCAACGGTGACATCTTCCGCAACCTGGAAGTGCCCCAATAAAAGAATATTACTTACAACTTTTTACATGAATGAAAATGAAAAACACTCATCTCATATAAAAAAACCCCGGCTCTTCGAACACGACGATCCAATATAACATATCCAGCAACACATAATATCACATGTCATCAACGTAAGTAAATATGCGCATCCCAATTGTCGTTGACATATAGCAACGAAACCGGCGATATCACATATTACACTTACGGTCACAGAAAAGAAAGTGTAAAACTACAACAGTTGGAATCCGCATCCTCTTTAGACAT
This sequence comes from Agapanthus africanus, assembly GCA_030015575.1. Taxonomy (NCBI): domain Eukaryota; kingdom Viridiplantae; phylum Streptophyta; class Magnoliopsida; order Asparagales; family Amaryllidaceae; genus Agapanthus; species Agapanthus africanus. The sequence goes on from JASDDO010000014.1 coordinate 446,166,982, forward strand.
CGCATGCCTAATAAAATGAAATACTTAGACATCACATGCCTAACAATTATAAACCCCGCATTTTAGTCTCATTATCGAAAACTCTTTTCAGTATCAAGTCGGGCAATTCAACAAGATTCCCGACATTTTGATCGAATGCTCGTCGCAAACTTTAGTAGGCAGCCCCGCACCCCCGACGCCGTCGACGAAGTGCACCAAGGAGGAACACCGCTGCCGCGAGCACCCGAACGGATGCTTTCGGCGACGGGGTTCTCCTACAGTCACTTGGTCGGGGCTATGGGGCGAGGCTGTCTATTAAGTTTACCCGGCGAGTATCCGCGTACGCTACGTGATTGCGATGGACTTTTTATCACATCAAAATTTCGTGGCAACCGATCAAGTGAGACTAAACTGCTATGTTTATAATATTCATTCAGCTATCTCATAACTACTTGTGAATTCCAATTATTGTATCACATTCCGGATAAGATAGAAAATGTTAAACTTTCCGATCGAACAATCGAACACCCAAGTTTTCTCGATACAGCTCTACACATGAAATAAGTCTAACAACATTCAGTTCGTGCCTCAGTACCAACGGTCCAGCCGTAGAAGGGTCAAGCCAATGCCTCACATGTGGCATGCCGTACTTCCCCAAACCCTAAGGTTCAAAGGGCAGTTCAAGACGGTCACATAATCGAGTTAAGGTTTGTTGTCTTCTAGAGGGACCATCGCGTTACTTGCACTACTTAGAACGTCGTTAAACTACGGAAAAGTCCAACAATTGGAAATTTCTCAGCAGGGGAAAAAATGGGTATTTATATCTGGTCGAACTTTTTAACATATTCTAAAATTACCCGGAAAAACACACTGACAAAATTAGACAATCTGATCGAAACACCGAGTCACCAATACAACCCAGAAAACTCAACTCTTGAGTGATATTTAAAAAATCCTAGAAAATCCAGAACCAAAACATAGGAATTACTGTGCAAAAATTATTGGACAATGAGACCATACGGCCGCGGAACCGCCGCAGAAGCCATGCTTCTGCCGCTGTTCCGCGGCGGTTTAGATGAATCAGAAGCTCGTTTTGCACCATAATTCTTAGATCTTCCTGCTGAATTTTTTAAGAATTTTTAATCTGGAAAAAACCCAGTTTTTTAAAAAAGTCCAGAGAGCAAATTTGTGTTAGGGTTTCGGTTCGATCGGACTTCTAACTCCGTCTACGCATTGCCTAAGGCTCTAGCTAGGCTCTGATACCACTGTAGGGTTCCTAGGCACACTAATGAGGTCTCACAAGTGATCAAGCATGGCCAATTCAAATTTTTACAAGTGCCTACAGACCCTAATACGGATCGTTAACTAGATGTATAGGCGATGCAAGCAAGTAAACGAATTTATTGCTAAAGGAAAGAGGCTAAAACCTTTGTAGATCCGGTCCTCCACCTCCTAGGCTCCGCGATGACGTCCCTCCGCCGTCCAAATCGAATCCCGGACTCTAGCGTCGGCTTCATCGGAGAAAAGGGCGGGCTAGGTCGTCGACTTTGATGCCGAAGATGATCTACGTCGAGGCAACACAAGATCAAGCTCCAACTTCACCAAGCCATGAGACTTGTGAAGAAAACAACCCTATACTACTTGGCAAGTGGTAGAGGATGAAGAAATAGGAAGTGGGTTCACTTTAGAATTGGATTTCTTACTCTTTTTCTCAAGTTCCATTGATGGTTGCAAGGTTTCTCCATTGTTGAAGATGAAGAAGAAGAAGAAAACAATATGATAAGTATATTCTAAAATAGAAAATAAATGAATACTTATCATATAGCAACCATAGTTAGGTGTAGAGAATAAACCATGGTTAGTTTGAATGGTTAGGGTTAAGCATGAAGACAAAATGGTCACTTAGTCAAAGCTTCATGAAGCTTCAACAACAAACAAATAAAGCCACCATTTTCTCTTTATCTTTTCAAAAAGAATAATAAATAAATAAATAGATAAGAAAATGAAAATCCTAACCATTATACAACCATGGTTTAATCTTTACACAAACACAAGTTAGCATGTATCATCAAACATGATACAAACAAGTGCACAAAAGTATATCACATATACAACTTGTGTACATCAAGTGAGAAAATCCTTTTAAAATGAACCAATACTAGTTAATGCAAAGTAATATATCAAATATATATAATTATAAATTAAATCATTAAATCAACACTTGATTCAATGATCCGGTCATGTCGCATATAACCGACTAGTATCCAATGTATCGACTTATCGAATCAATCCTTGATTCGATAACTAGGTTATATCGTATACAACCAATCGATACATTCATCGCGAGAATAGAATGCGGTATCACATACATGCATTATTCTCGGTCCCGCACATATCTCATATGCGCTCCTATTTCGTTTCGCTTGAGCCAGGTAACCTCTGTATAGGACTCTAAAGACTCGTCAATACGCCGGCAGCAGATGATGATCATATCAAACATCCACAAGCCGCAAGCGGTCTGCTAAACGTAACGGCCACCCGGGTATTGAGCGAACAGAAGATCGACGAGCAAGCCCGCTCACACTCCTGTGAATCCAACCAGTAACACTTACCGTACAGTCCGGTCTGTTCGTCTGATATGTCGCATATCTCGCCTAGGGGTGGTAAACGTCAGACCCCAATAGCTTGATAAGTCATGCTGACGTAGGGTCCATATCATTCGTGAAACTACTGATAACTTTTACCAGTATATCACTGCAACCCTGGCCAGGGATTTCCTGTTATGGCCAGTCGAGCATAGCGCAACATCAACCCCCAATACCGGGAGAGACGAATCCCCTCCTATCGCTCATTGCCTCCATGTGAATCGGGACTGTACCCAAAAACCACCTGTTTGCACGACTCAGTAGAGCCATGGTAGGTGGAAATCAAAGCACAGTGGGAGACACACAAGACTCTATGACGATCTCGGGTCTACAGACTAAGCTGCACCAGTGTCACCAGAGAACTGCCATCTGACGTGAGGTATAATACCATCTGGGAGTTCTCGGCGAGTCTGTTCAGTGTACCCAGTCTCCACTGAGCACCCGCATACCATCTCTGATGTCAAACACCAATGGATATGGGATCATCCATCGCCCATCGCATGGGTCGAGAAGATATACGCTATTCTACTCTGGAATATCGATGCCCCGTCTCAATATTCCCACGACTAGGAACATTGAAGGATGTACTCATGGACTACCCAGGCCCCACTAGTATGATCTACATCATAGTCCTGGAAGTCGAGTACACATCCTAAGGGCTTTATCAACATGTAACAGAGAGACTGAAAGTATACATGTTAAGATAAAGAGCAACCAGATAGCATACTATCATGTCGAGCAAGAAAGTCCTACCTATATATGTCCCAGCATCCACTACAATATACATCCAATGTACAGTAATGGCCTCTAGGGCATACATATAACTAACAATACCGTATTCTATTCTCGTGAAATTTGACATTGGTCGGGTATATGCGATATAACCGGGTTGTCGGATCAAGTGTTGATTCGATAAGTTGTTACACAAGATATTAGTCGGTTATAGCCGGATTATTAAATCAAGAGTTCGTTTAATAATTTAATTTATAATTATATATTAGATATATTACATTACATTAACTAGTATTAGCTCACTTAAGATTTCTTTTCTCACTAAATTGTGCACATTGTATATATGTGATATATGCAAGTGTACATGTTTGTGTAATGCTTGTTGATACATACAAGATGGGTGTATAAGACTTAAACCATATTAAGGTTAAATTAGGTTTAACTTATTTCTTAATGAATAACAAAAGAGAGAAGACTTGGTCAAAGTTGTCAAGCTTTCATGAAGCTTGTAGAAACATTGACAATGTCCACTCTTTTGTCATTCCTTAACCCAACCCTTAACATTATAGCTTGGTTAATTCTCTACATGAGTTAAGCATGAGGACTTAAGTCACCCATGGTTACATAATTCATTTGGATGGAATTATTAACTTGAGTTCATCTTCTTCTTCTTCTTCAACAAAGCTTTCTAGCTTCAATGGAGTTTGAGAAAAAGTGTGAGAAAATCAATTCTAAAGTGAGCCCACTTCCTACCTCATTATCCTCTACTACTTTCCATTTAGTATAGGGTGTTCTCTTCACAAAGTTCTTGACCTAGTGAAGAAATAGATTGGGTTAGTGTCTCCCCGACGTAGATCATCTTCGGCCTCGAAGTCATCGAAGCTAGCATGTTCGTTTCTTCGTGGAGCCTCTCTAGAGTCCGGAGTTTTTGATCGCAGCGAAGGGCACTACTAGACGGAGCTATTGAAGTGAAGGACCAGTCTACAAAGGTTGTATTCCTTGCTTTCTTTACATATTTCAAAGTGTTTGCTTATGATTCCGTATATTACTAGTAAACGATTCAAGTTAGGGTTAGATAAAACGGCAAAATTTTAATCTGGCATGGACGATACCTCCCGAAACCTTGCTGCCATCTTGGGTAACCCTTTAACAAATACCTTTTGTTCCTCTACGTAATAGAAATAATACCCCTTGGAGTTCTTTGGATATCCCATAAACTTACACTGTACTAAGCGTGCCTCGAGCTTGTCCGCATGCTGATTTTTAACAAAAGCTGGACATCCCCATGTCTTCAGGTACTGAAGATAGGGTTTCTTCCCACACCACATCTGATATGGTGTGGTAGGCACAGTCTTGGTTGGAACCTTGTTCAAAAGAGATGCAGCTGATTCTAGTGCATAACCCCAGAAAGATCGCGCTAACTTAGCATTACTCATCATGGAACAAACCATATCCAACAGGGATCAATTCCGCCTTTCCGATACACCGTTGTGTTGTGGTGTGTATGGAGGAGTAAGCTGAGAGAGAATTCCATTCTCTTTTAAGTACCCCAGGAACTCGGCACTTAAGTATTCACCACCTCGATCAGATCTCAGTGTCTTGATACTTTTGCCTGTTTGGTTTTCCACTACATTCTTATATTCCCGGAATTTCTCAAAGGCCTCGAATTTATACTTCATCAAGAAGATATATCCATACCTAGAGAAATCATCCGTAAAAGTAATGAAGTAGGAATAACCACCTCTTGCATGTGTAGACATTGGACCGCACACGTCACTGTGTACGAGTCCCAAGATCTCTCTCGCTCTTACTCCGTGTCCAGTAAATGGAGTCTTGTCATCTTTCCCATGAGAAAAGATTCACAAGTAGCATAAGATTGATATTCGAACGGATTCAAATATTCTTCTCTATGTAACTTAGTCAACCGTTTTTCATTGATATGACCTAGTCTACAATGCCATAAGAAAGCCTGATTTATTTCCGGAGACTTTCTTTTAAGTCTGTTCTGGACATTGAAAACCTGAGCTTGATTCAATACGTATATACCTTCATCTAATGTACCGGAAGCAATCAGAACTTGATTTAGGTGGATGTGAACAACATCGCTTACGAATGTAAAATCATATCCCTCTCTCGAAACTCAGGATACCGATATGATATTTCAAGTTAAACTAGGTACATACAAACAGTTACGTAGAATCAATATGTGCCCACTTGTCAGTCCTAGGCGATATTCACCCACGAATTCAGCGTCCATGCTCATTCCGTTCGTAACTCTGAGAGACATATCACCTACCCTGATAACTCTACGGTTTCTCAAAGCATGTAATGAATTACAGATATGAGATCCTGATCCGGTATCTAGTACCCAGGAAGTAGAGTTAATTGACAAACAATTCTTAATTACAAACACACCCGAAGTCGAATCCACAACATGCTTCGAATCCTGGCTACTGGCTTCCAAAGCCCTGCAATCCTTCTTCCAATGCCCCTTCCCACAACAATAGGAACATCCTTCCTTACCTAAACCAAGTCCCGAAACTTTTGCTCTTCCCTTTCCTTCGACTTCACTGACACTGTATATCGGCTTTGTGGAGGTCTTCTTCTTTTCACCCTTTGCTTTCGCCTTGGATGCAGAAGAAGAAGGTCCCCCATTAAGCAGAGCGGGTGTCTCCCAGGTTTCCTTCAGGGTGTAAGTAGAGGGTAGGGACTGTGGAAATAAGTCAGGATATGACCTTTTTCCCAACATGGTCTCCAGGTCCGTGAGCTCATTAATATAGCTAGTCATTGTAAAGACGCCATCCCCCATAGATGACCCGAAAGCCAACCTCGCTTGAAGAAATTCGTTCGAGGTCTCATATCTTGCGATACGAGATTGCTCTCCATATAAATCTTTGTAATGGAGGAAGATAGAAACTAAGTCCATCTTCTCGTGTTGCTTCTGGTATACACCATCAACTAAAGCCAACACGAGGCACTTAGCATTTGCACTGTCCTTTTACCTTGTCTGACGGATATCCATATCCGTGATGGTGGAAACTGGTCCTGGGACGACGGGGGCTTGAGTAGTAATAAGGTGGTCCATCTTGTCATAGGCAATGGACATCTGGACAGACCTTAGCCTATCATAAAAGTCAGATTCAGTCAACTTGTTATCTAGATGTAACCTAGTCATGGTCACATGGTCGCTGCAATTAAGAGAGAGAGAAGAAAAAACTTTAGCATGATGCTCTTGCAAGTTTAGATTGGTTTTTAGTTTATCTAAACTGGATGGCTCGCACTGTTTCTCGAATCCTTCCTCAAACCATAAAAGAAGAATTAGTCAGGACTGATCTCACCGTACAATACTTGCTTAACCGTTCAACCAGGCTAGTGTTGGTACATCGAGGGAGGTTTTACGACACTTTAGCGAAGTTCCTTAAATAAATAACCTCTTTTCCGTGGAGGCGTAGCCCCGCTAACACTGTTCTAGACACCTACTTGGTTTATAGCATTGATCGTTAAGTGATGAATCTCCCGATAAATAGCATATGCTCACAGTAGGATAGGGATGCAAATATCATCGTGTGATAATGCTGAAGGAATCCTAACAACATAATCAAACTCCAAATGGTATGCAACACTAGCAAGTTTCAGTTTCTTTAGAAACTCCCGATGTGGATTTTTGTCCCATGCTCTTATGACCTTGACGAAGGCCAACAAATCATAAGTCACATGTCAAGTTCTGCCCATCATTATCCTTGTTAATTTGAACCCACCCGTACATACCCATGACGAAGGCCAACAAGGTAATACGACTGTCCCAAACCAACACATCTATCTATGCTACATATGAATACCCCAGCAGCTACCAAACACTATGCCTTAACGAAGGCCAACAAACATAACTTGAATACTGTCACGACCCGAAAGAGCATGTGACTGGCACTTGAATCATATGAAGTATATAGGACTCCATCTGATCCAAGTAAGCCAAAGCCCAGAAATCTAAAACCATTTTAAGGAGTAAATAGAGAAAACTGGTTTTTAAGAAGTAGGAAAATATATTTTAAAAGTGAAGAAAACATGTTTTAAAATAAAAAATTTTAAATAACTATGCCGAATATGCATTTTTAAAAATCACATATCTTTTCTGAAAATTTCGGCAGAGTTTCCTTTATAAATACTGGCCCCGAACGGGGTACAACATAAATAATATATATGAAATGATAAAATGCATCCCCAAGCGGGAGCTAGCTCTTCGTCAATCGACGTTCACAGCCACGCAAGCAATATAATATACAACGCCAAAGGGCGAGGATCAAAACTCAAAGGAAAACTCAAATAGCATGAAAAGCGTAATACTACAACGCGCGACTCTAAGGTCGAAATAATACATAACAGGTTTCTAAGTCTGAAACAATATACAAGTTTTTGGTTGATGGAATTACTAGATATAACTGAATAATACATGTAGAATGGCGGTTCTGATACAAAAGAACCCACCTACCAAAGCAAGTCACCCATATGGAAGCATTGTGCCAGAAAATCCGCAATGAAACCTGTACGGCAAAACCTACAAGAACTGTGGCACAACGGGGGTGAGTTGCCAACTCATGAATAGAAGATATCTTCAAGTAGAAATCGAATGCATGACCTAATCCTAGGTCAATACGATCAGATATATATAAACCTCAAATAATTAAGTCTGAAGAATGATAAGGTGGCAATATAACATCTAAACATGTATGTAGTGCCAAGTGCTCGTGCCAGTGCCTCAGGTAATAACATATCATAGGATGATGTATGTCTTCATGAATAAGTATGACGAAGTATCTAAACTGATATAAATACACATATATCAGCGTCCCATTCAACTAATATTGGTGTAAGGGTATATATAACAGCGTCGTCATCCACTGTTATATATACATATGAAGTATGATCAATGTAATCAATGTCTGTAAGTATGTGGATCCCGTCCACCTGTCACCAAATGACAATAAGCATCATGCATGTAAATATCATAAAGTTTATGCATGGAAGTATGTGGATATTAATCAAATCATGGAACGTGAGTGCCTAGCATCGACACTCGAAAACATCATGAAACCTGTGCCTAGCATCGGCACGTAAATCCTCATCTATTAGGAGCTGTCACCATGACTAGCCCTGATAGGTACGTATCGTACGCTATCTCGAATACCCGAGTGCCCAGCTTCGACCCTCGAATTCCGACGTATCCATACGTACATAACTCTGGTCGGTATCCCCACGATAACCGCCGAGTCCAAATACTATCACCGGTCGGTAGTACTCCCCTGCCAGGCTCACCGTCTAACATATACGAGTCATCTTGCCCCGGGGTACCTCACCGGGTCCACCATGTACCCGCAGATGGTACCTACCGCTCCTCGAATCGGGTTTCACATGCCACTCTCAGAACCAAGAAAACACATGGTGGACGCACTTAAATATCATATCAAGGGTAACCGGGTTTTTAAAACAATATATACTCTCTTTTAAAATACCCACGGTTCCCAAATCCAACAATATCATGGAAACAACATACCTCAATTTGTGTAATCAAAAAGCATGATGTATGCGACATATAATAAAAATGTAAGCATATCAGTATATCATGCAACATGGAGTAGAAATATGCACATAATTAGGGAAGTCCGCTTCTTTAAAATGAATCAGTTTTAAAAGTATCTTGCGGTTCCTAATCTGCTAGTCAAGCCAGAATCATCTATGTATGCGCAATATGTAAGTGTACAAGTATAAGTGTTCAACAAGTAGGTGCACAAGTAGGAGTGTACAAGATGTGAGTACACGAATATGAATGTACAATAGGTCTGTGCACAAGTATGGGTGTACGCTATATAGGTACACGAATATGAATGTACAATAAATATATGCACAGGTATGGGTGTACACTATGTAGGTACACGAGTATGCCATGCAAGGAATCATATCATGAATGCAACAGTACTACAGTGTACTGGCATGGCAATTATCGATGATGAAGTGTGTGAGCCGGCAAACAGTATACGTGGAACATATGCATCATCGATAATGGTGCTGGTGTCCTAACAGCATGATGATAATATAGCAATAACACTTGAAATTCAATGTGAATAGCAATGAAAATGCAGAATCGAATAAATCAACGCAACAGTGAAGAGTCTACATCAATATGTTTATGTCATGCAATTGTGCCATTTGAAACAAGACAAATCGGGGTTTTTTGTAAAATAAGGGCTACGGTGTTTTTAAGAAAGATACGTCCTTTGAAAATACCTGTAGAATCCCATTACTTGTTTTTAAGATATTCCCGATTCGTTAGTTTTTTGAAATAGGTATAACTCGGGTCTAGTCTAACACCTCATATGCAAACTACAGATCTAAATATCAAGTTAGTCGGGAGGGGTATGGAAACCACCTAAATCTGAGTCGATATATATATATATATATATATATATATATATATAATAGTCGGTGATCCCACCTCAATAGTATCACGTACGATACAGTATATCATATGACGTCCTCGAGTCATCAGTGTGGAACTATCATCAATATAAAGCTCATACGGTAAATCGTCTTATGGCATCCCAATAGCTGGGTACTGGTCAATATCACAATTGTCTCATAAATTATCTGGTATCCTCATCATCATATCCTATGATCTGGGGTACTGATCTAAATCTAGTACAAATCGATACCATCTATATAAATAAAAGTGCGTGTGTGAAACACACGTCTAAAGGCCAGCTAAAAATCACATGTCGTATCCCAAATACGAATCACATTATATCACCGATCCCGTGGCACTATGCCCAATGTCATCGACTCATCTTTAAACATCATCCAATATCCTCATTATCAATGTATAAGTATAGCAATAAGTACGTGTGTGTGTGTGGGTGTAAACATGCTCTAGGGTTCGCGACTAGGAACTACACTAGTTTACTTCCAACCCAAATCTATCTATAGTACACCTAACACATCTCAAATATCCACGATAGTATAAGCTATCATGAGTATATATATATACAATACTAATATCGGACTGCGGGGGTGCTATACGCCATCCACCCGACTTCCCCCTGTAGATATAATCTACTCACCTGTATCCTGCGTGTCGGTGTCGATGTCGCCTTCATCTTCTTCATCGTCTCGGATCGCCGTGGGGCTACCTACATATCGCTTCGCATCAAAACAAAATCGAAACTTAAAACGACACGCGAAAACCAACACGATACGCTAAAAGGCCTATAGGTTAGAACCTATGGTTAGCCTTCGCAAAACAACCCGAAATCACTCGATATAGACGTACAAACGTCATACGATCGAGATAACGCACAAATACCAAAATCTGGAAAACAAAATACGCAAAACCAAAACTAAATTCAAAGCAGCAACCCAAGAAAATGATCCCAGATTTCGTCTCAGGCCAAACAAAGGCAAGCAAACAAGTCTAGAGTGATGTATAGGGTGCATATGACCTACAGTAGAAACCTGGACCCTACCCTACTCTAAGTGGCCGAGCCCCCCTACAGTGAAAACCGGCCTGGCCGGCCCAGGGTACTCCAGTGGGGTTCGTCTAGCTACAGGGCGCTCCTAGGGTCTTAAATGGGCCTCTGAACTTGTTTATTTTTCCAGAAAAACTCCCAGCACATTCCAGATTCACCTGTACGCTCTAAACACTCACAAACCGACATAGACTGATATGTTTTTGGGTTCCAGGTCTGGAAGGTGTCGGATCTGGGTTCGTAGCACCAAGGGGGGGTTTAAGGGTCACTAATAGGGCTTAGCTACACTAACACAATTCAATTTAACCTTAACCCTCTCTAGGTTTGTCCAATGTGCCCAAAATCACACGATATCGATATGAAACTAGTATAGATGCATATGGAATGAAATACTACTATAATGGGTGGAGAAATTATCTCCTTAGAGACTCATGAATTTTCCCACAGCACCAAAACATCAACTTTCTTGGTCCATTCTTGTTACTACCCGAAAGTACGGAACATGACCGGCACTTAGGCTACGAACGTCTCAAGGCGTACGTGCTCTAAGTAAGCCGAGCCCAGAAACCAAACTAAGAAAAGTAGTAGAGTGTAGGAAAACCACTATAAATCAACAAGCTAGCAACATAATATACAACGCCTAAAGGCGAGTATCACAACAGCAAAGGAAACTCCAAACAGCAAGAAATCCATAGAAACGTAACACGCGACTCTAAGGTCGAAAGAATAAACATCACTGGTCTCTATCTCAAATAAGTACATGTTTGGTTGATGGAACTTCTAGATACAACTGAAATATAATATACAAAGTATAATGATGGGTATGATACAAATAACCCACCTACTAGGAAGTCACCTGAAAGAAGCTGTGCCCGCAAAGCCGTAATGAAACCCGTACGGAAACACCTGCAAGAAACTGGGGCACAACGGGGGTGAGTTGCCAACTCGTGAGTAGAAAAAGATCTACGAATAGAAAATCGCATGTATGACGCAATCCTAGGTCATACGATCATAATATTTAATCATCAAATATATAACCAGTAGTCTATAACAATGACTAGGGTAACTATCTAACCCAAATGTAATCCCATGTGCCTGTGTCAGTGTCAGTGCCTCAGGTAGCAATGTATCACATGAATGATGTATGAATGCAAGAAAAGTATGATCAATGTAATCAAAGTCTGTATGTGATCAATGTCTGTATATAGGTGGATCCCGTCCACGTGTCACCCAATGACAATAAGCATCATGCATGTAAATATGGGGATATAGTCAAAATCATGGAAAAACATCATGAAACCTATGCCCAGCATCGGCACAAAGCATAGCCTCAATCTCAATATCTCAATGTCTCTGATAAGTCTCACTATCTAGGGCGCCGTCAATCCAGACCGGCCCCTACCATCAATCCAAGACCACGACGGTATCCTCCGGATATCTGGCGCGTCGGGTAAAATCATCGGTCGGTAGTGCTCCCCTGCCAGGCTCAACGCCATCTCCTGCGACCTTCTTGCCCCGCGGTACTGCACCGGGCCCACCATGTACCTGCAATCGGCCTCATCCGCCTCCTCGAATCAGGTTTCACATGTCGCTCCCAGCACCGAGAAAACACATTGAGGAAGCACCGAAATATAATTTTAGGGGTAACCGGGTTTTTAAAAAAATTACATAATCTCTTTAAAATACCCACGGTTCCCAAATCCAGAAATATCATAGAAACAACATATCTCAATGCGCATAAGCAGAAAACATGATGTATGTGACATATCAATGAAGTGCAAGTATAACAGTATATCATGCAACATGGAATAATAGTATGCACATACAAGGGTCATATCCTGCAGAAATAATACTACTGTGTAGTGACATGGCAATTACCGATGAAAATGTGTGTGAGCCGGCAAGTAAGTGTACGTGGTACATACGCATCATCGGTAATGGAGCTGGTGTCCTAACAACATGATATCAACAATAGAATATGAATCACAATAAGTATGCGATGCGGAGCAACAATAATAATGTGCGGGAGCTGAATGCCAAACACAATGATAGCTAAACTGCATCTAATGTCATAAGAGTCATATTGCTACACCACTATAAGGCTGAGCTAAAGCTAACAGTAGGTAAGGGAAACCTCCTGACATCTGAGTCGATACATACAAACATATATATATATATATATAGTCGGTGATCCCGCCTCGATAATATCACATCCGATACCATATCTCTATAATCAGTTATTCCCAAATCAAGAGTGCGGATCAAACATCAATGTATAGCTCGTACGTAAATCCGTCGTACGGCATCCCTAAATCTAGGTACGGGTCAATATCACATTCGTCATATCATTCATCTGGTATTCTCTATATCAAGATCATAATCCGGGTAGTGACCTACGTCTAGTACAAAGCTAATATCATCACTATAATTATGATCTGACTACTGATCAACGGTCTCGTAAGAATCAATACCATCAGCACATATCATCTCAAAGAGTATACCTCACCCAAAGCGGCCTATCATACTAATCTTGTCATATCATATCATGTCATATCACATGTTGACCATTTTATATATATATCACTATTCCTATGGCATTATCATCCCAAAATCCGCTAAAGTATCAAGACGTATCTTAAATATGAATTTTACCATATCACCGATATCATAATCTCGGATCAAATATCATCGACTTATCTCAAACCCAAGTATCATCCTCAAATCCATATGTGAACACATCGTCCCATACCTACGTGAACACATATCTATATAGAATCCCATAACCACATATGAAATAAGGATGTATGCAAGTATGTATGTGTATATGTATGTGTAGTGCACCCACTACTCTAGGGTTTCGTAACCTTTCACCAATCCAACACACCAATATCCATCTTAAACATCATCATGAATCACAAATAACATATAATATTTGTAAGTGTGTATACGCATCCGTATACATCACCAAAGACTGCGGGGGTGCTATACGCCATCTACCCGACTTCTCCCCATAGATATAAATCTACTCACCTTTCTTTATGCGTGCCGGTGCCGGTGCCGATTTCGCCATTTGCATCTCCAACGCTTTGACGCCACGTGGGGTACCTATAAGGATATCGCACGCTAAAACACATGAAAACCATGTCGGAAACCAAAATAGTACACGCTTACGCCGATAGGTAAAAACCTAGAGCCTCGCGTGCAAACGCAGCCAATATCCCTCTGCCGTTGGCGTTCAAACGCCACCCGACAGAAACGAATCACCAAATACCAAAAATCCATGCTAAACAAGTCGTAAATCATGCGCCGACTCAAGAAAATCAACCCAGATTCTACCCTGATTGGAATCAGACAAAACTAGACATACCGGGGGTCAAGTTTACAGGTAAAAGAGCCGTGCACCAAAAACGAGGTGGTTTTACCCTGGTCTGGCCGCAAATTGCAGCCAGAGGGAATTAAATGGTGGCCTGAAATCGGAGTTGGGGGCTAGGGCTTTGGGTGTTGGTTCCTATCTTCCTGCACATCCTACTGCCAAGTCAAAATTATTTTAGGAGGTCCGGGTTGATAGCAGTTTCCAGAAAGGCCACAAAGTCGACAAAATTACTAATTACCGCCAAGTCGAATAAATCTGGTAACCAACTGGAAATCTGGGGTAATCTTGGTTAAACTGGTCTCAAATACACCTAATAGGGCTATACCTACCATCACAACCTTCCCTTGGCCAAATCTCACTCAAATTTACCTAAACTAGCACTAAACCACATAATAATACTAAATTTCAGCTATATAACCAGAACTTGGCAAGATAGGAATTTGGTTGTGATATTATACCTCAAGGGGGTCCTAGGATGAATGAGAAGGGAAGAAGGAAGAGGGGTGTTGCTGCTGAAGTGCCCTGTAGAAGCCTCAAGTGTATGGTTGCTGCTGCTGATGTTGTTGTTTCCACTGCAGCTGATGCTGCTGTTTTCACTTGAATGTGTGTTGCTGTTGTTTTGGGTGTTGTGGTAGTGTTTGGGTTGTTGAAGCGGCTGTGTTGTGTTGGTGTGATTATGGTGTTGGGTTGCTTTTGTGGCTGCTGCAGGAGTTTTGGTGTTGTGGTGGCTGATGTAGCTACTGATGTGATGAAATTGGGGCTGAAGCTGTTTTTGCTTGTAGTTTGTTGTTGTTGCTTGCAACACTCTCTCTCTTTTTCTTGTGGCCGTGTGCAGCAGTAGAAGTGTTGGGGGTTAGTGTTGTGTGGGGTGAAGTTGAAGTATGATGGTGTGGTGTTGTGTGAGAGATATGAGTGTAAGTGAGTGAGAGGGAGAGAAGTGAGAGGCAAAAGTTTTGAAGTGAAAGGTGATTGTGACATTACCTAGGAGCCACCTCCCTCTCTCTCTTAATGAAAGCTAGCCTGACCACCATCATGGCTCTCTCTCTCTCTAGCCACAAGTCAACCCCCACTTAATCCAATTTTTTTAACAAAGATAAACCCTTAATTAACCCACTTAACTTAACCAAAATGTTAACCCAACATGGTTGGCTAAACATGGCAAGCCTAGACTTAACCCAAGTTAACATGCACAAGTGTGTGCAGTCCAGATAAAATTCCGATAAAATATCCATAAAACCAGATAAAATATTGAAAAGCCATTTTGGTAAACTTTTTACCAAAAACCCTACATTAAGACACACTTACCACTAAACACAAACTCAGGTGTTACAATCTTCCCCCCTTAAGAAAATTCGTCCCCGAATTTAAAATATAAAGCAACACATACCTTCAAAAAGATAAGGGAACTTCTCCCGCATCTCGCCCTTGGCCTTCCAAGTGACCTCTTCACCATTCGAGCTGTGCCAAAGCATCCTTACTGATGGCAAGACCTTCGATCTAAGTTTCTTCACTTGTCGGTCCAACATCACGACTGGTTGTTTGGTGAATGTAAGATTGTGCCCGGCTGAATGGTCTGATGCTGAATCATGTGCGAAGGGTCATGTAGGTATCTGCGAAGCATCGACACGTGGAACACGGGGTGAACATCTGGGAAGTCGGGTGGAAGAACCAAACGATATGCTACTGTGCCCGCACGCTCAAGGATCTCGAAGGAACCCACAAATCTGGGCCAAGCTTCCCCCTTCCATCCAAACCTCATCACTCCCTTCATTGGAGAGATCTTCAGAAAAACGTGATCACCAACTGCGAACTCTAATCTGCAGCGGCGTCTGTCAGCATACGATTTCTGCCCGCTCTGAGCTGTCCTCACCCTGTCTCGAATCAACTGTATCTTCTCGGTCGTATCCTGTACGATCTGTGGCCCTAAAATACTTCTCTCACCGAGCTCTGCCCAACAGACGGGCGATCTGCATCTCCTCCCATTACAAGGCCTCGAAAGGTGCCATCTGAATAGTGTCCTGGAAGTTGTTGTTGTAGGTGAACTCCACCAAGGGTAAATGATGATCCCAGCTACCACCAAAGTCTAAAACGCACGCTCTGAGCATGTCCTCGAGAGTCTGAATAGTCTGCTCTGACTGGCCGTCGGTCTGCGGATGCAATGCTGTGCTGAAACTCGAGCGTTTGCCCAACGCCTCCTGAAGCCTCTGCCATAGTCGGCCGGTAAACTGGGTGCCTCTGTCGTACATGATACACGTCGGGACTCCATGCAGCCGTACAATCTCGTCGATGTAAATCTGGGCGTACTGAGCAAATCCGAAAGTCGTCTTCACTGGCAGGAAGTGAGCGGCTTTCGTCAAACGATCCACGATCACCCAAATGGAGTCATACCCTTGCTTATTCCTGGGTAGACCCACAACGAAATCCATCGAAATTTGTTCCCATTTCCACTCCGGAATGGGAAACGGCTGTAGTTCACCTGCTGGTCTCTAGTGCTCGACCTTGACTTGCTGACAAGTCAGGCATCTCGAAATGAAATCTGCGATGTCCCTCTTCATTCTGTCTCACCAGTAAACATCTCTCTTATCATGGTACATCTTGGTGGAACCCGGATGAACACTATACACCGATCGATGTGCCTCCTCAAGAATCTCACGCTGCAGTCCCTCGGCACCTGGTACGCACAGTCTAGTCCAAAATCACCGTATCCCCTGATCATCAAATTAGTCATGCGAATAGATCGCCCAAACATCGAAATCGAGTATGGCGGAATAGTCCCGCTCAAGCACATCCTCTAAGAATCTCTGGCCAACTGTCGTGATCACACATAGCATGCCTCGTCGACGATCCTGAACTCTGGCCTGCTTGTGTGCATAACATGACCACTCCTGGGTCCAAGTCTTCTCTGTGGATTACCAATCTCACGATCCATCATCTCATCAGCCCTGTCAAGTGTGCTAACGGGGAAGATTCCGTTCTGGCACTCCTCTAGTCTTTTCTCGGTCAATCCTCACGGCCACTCGTAAGGCAGCATGTCACTGGCGTCGGCCTCTGGCTCTCTGAATGCACGTGGCACATCTGATCCTGGGTGAAAATATCATTGCAGCAGTGTCCTGGAAGGAATCCTGCTCAAGGTCTCTTCCAAGTCTCATCTCTGCCAACCGTCCGGAAGTCATCATCCTTTACTATATCTGCTTCTTGTTCCGGAGCGACTGCATACTCATCGCGACTTTTTCTGGAAGGTATATCCAAGTACAATGCCTCGGCATGCGTATCGCATCTCTGATGTCGGCGGAGTGGAACATCATCTTGTCCATATCTTGTACGAACCTCTTATCCCACTTTTCCCTAATGTCGACTGCTTCGGATTCGTCTCGTCGTAGCTGCATGGGCTGAGCTCCAACGGCTATCCTCGTATCTGGAGTCTCCCAAGAAATGTATCTCACCACCTAGCATCCGAATTAATTCGAGCCATCCGATCGATTTGTCAAGACCTCATAATCCCCCAAGAGCTCAACATCTTGGGTACAGTATAATAGTATCGAGTACATACCACAGTATCGGTGGTCCAGCCGTAGAAGGGCAAACCCAAGCCTCACTAATGGCGCCGCAGAACTGCCGTAAACCCTAAGGTTCAAAGGCTTTCACACGATCATTAAGTCGAGTTAGGGTTTCATTCTTCTAGAGGGACCATAGAATTTCCTGCATGTCTTCCCGACTACTTTAAACTTGGAATAATAGGTTTTTGAGATTCGATCGTCTCTGTTGACTCTCAACGTCTCCGCGTGAAGTCGTCTCAGCTGGAATCAATCTATCTGATGACCTCGCATCAGGGTAGCGAACAAACCACACGTCCTAGTCATTCATTCTCGGGGACTAGCGACCTTCTATCATCTCTTAATACACTTGTACCGCAATAGATCCAACATCTTGGGCGATATCTCGTCGTTCGTAGCAATAACTGGCTCACTCATCTGCACGCTGAACAGTGCCTCAGTCAACATGAATAAGCCATACATCAACGGTCATCAAAATCTGGCTGGCCTCTCTCAGTGGCTCAATCCTCTGGTGCTGATCTGCACGTCCGAGAAATCTCATACAGCGACCCATCCAACGCTCATGGCACAAAAACACAGTAAAAAGACACATTTCAGCAATCGTGTGTCGCCAGAATCATGCCCTGGTCAGTCCTCGTTTGTGACGAGCTCATGCTGACCGCAACTCTAGCCATAGCTCTCCCTGCCCGTAATCGTGGAAGTAAAACATAACGGGTACCGATGAGGCTAGATCAGGAAGGGATATAATACTGAAAAAGAAATGAATATCCTAAGGCTTCTTAAGTGGAGTGGCGTGTCGTAAATATTCCGCGGAACATACCCACGGTACGTCACTCTACTTTAGTCACCTATTCCATCAACCAAGGGTCATCTTATGCTTCGAAGGTAAAACCTAACGCTTTGATACCAACTTTGTCACGACCCGAAAGTACGGAACATGACCGGCACTTAGGCTACGAACGTCTCAAGGCGTACGTGCTCTAAGTAAGCCGAGCCCAGAAACCAAACCAAGAAAAGTAGTAGAGTGTAGGAAAACCACTATAAGTCAACAAGCTAGCAACATAATATACAACGCCTAAAGGCGAGGATCACAACAGGAAAGGAAACTCCAAACAGCAAGAAATCCATAGAAACGTAACACGCGACTCTAAGGTCGAAAAAATAAACATCATTGGTCTCTATCTCAAATAAGTAGATGTTTGGTTGATGGAACTTCTAGATACAACTGAAATATAATATACAAAGTATAATGATGGGTATGATACAAATAACCCACCTACTAGCAAGCCACCTGAAAGAAGCTGTGCCTGCAAAGAAGTAATGAAACCCGGACGGCAACACCTGCAAGAACTGGGGCACAACGGGGGTGAGTTGCCAACTCGTGAGTAGAAAAAGATCTACGAATAGAAAATCGCATGTATGACGCAATCCTAGGTCATAAGATCATAATATATAATCCTCAAATATATAACCAGCAGTCTATAACAATGACTAGGGTAACTATTTAACCCAAATGTAATCCCATGTGCCTGTGTCAGTGTCAGTGCCTCAGGTAGCAATGTATCATATGAATGATGTATGAATGCATAAAAAGTATGATCAATGTAATCAAAGTCTGTATGTCATCAATGTCTGTATATAGGTGGATCTCGTCCACGTGTCACCCAATGACAATAAGCATCATGCATGTAAATATGAGGATATAGTCAAAATCATGGAAAAACATCATGAAACCTGTGCCCAGCATCGGTATGAAGCATAGCCTCAATCTCAATATCTCAATGTCTCTGATCAGTCTCACTATCTAGGACGCCGTCAATCCAGACCGGCCCCTACCATCAATCTAAAGACCACGACGGTATCCTCCGGATATCCGACGCGTCGGGTAAAATCACCGGTCGGTAGTGCTCCCCTGCCAGGCTCAACGCCATCTCCTGCGATCTTCTTGCCCCGGGGTACCGCACCGGGCCCACCATGTACCCGCAATCGGCCTCATCCGCCTCCTCGAATCGGGTTTCACATGTCGCTCTCAGCACCGAGAAAACACATGGTGGACGCACTGAAATATCATATCAGGGGTAACCGGGGTTTTAAAATAATTACATAATACCCACGGTTCCCAAATCCAGAAATATCATAGAAACAACATATCTCAATGCGCATAATCAGAAAACATGATGTATGTGACATATCAATGAAGTACAAGTATAACAATATATCATGCAACATGGAATAATAATATGCACATACAAGGGTCATATCATGCAGCAATAATACTACTATGTAGTGACATGACAATTACCGATGAAGATGTGTGTGAGCCGGCAAGTAAATGTACGTGGTACATACGCATCATCTGTAATGGTGCTGGTGTCCTAACAACATGATATCAACAATAGAATATGAATCACAATAAGTATTCGATGCGGAGAAACAATAATAATATGCGGGAGCTGAATACCAAACACAATGATAGCTAAACTGCATCTAAGGTCATAAGAGTCATATAGCTACACCATTATAAGGCTGAGCTAAAGCTAACAGTAGGTAAGGGAAACCGCCCGACCTCTGAGTCGATACATACATACATATATATATATATATAGTCGGTGATCCCGCCTCGATAATATCACATCCGATACCATATCTCTATAATCAGTTATTCCCAAATCAAGAGTGCGGATCAAACATCAATTTATAGCTCGTACGTATATTCGTCGTACGGCATCCCCAAATCTGGGTACGGGTCAATATCACATTCTTCATATCATTCATCAGGTATTCTCTATATCAAGATCATAATCCGGGTACTGACCTACGTCTAGTACAAAGCTAATATCATCACTATAATTATGATCTGACTACTGATCAACGGTCTCGTATGAATCGATATCATCAGCACATATCATCTCAAGGAGTATACCTCGCCCAAGGCGGCCTATCATACTAATATTGTCATATCATATCATGTCATATCACATGTCGACCATTATATTTATATATATATATATATATATATATCACTATTCCTATTGCATTATCATCCCAAAATCCGCTAAAGCATCAAAACGTATCTCAAATATGAAATTTACCATATCACCGATATCATAATCTCGGATCAAATATCATCGACTCATCTCAAACCCAAGTATCATCCTCAAATCCGTATGTGAACACAAAGTCCCATACCCACGTGAACACTTATCTATATAGAATCCCATAACCACATATGAAATAAGGATGTATGCAAGTATGTATGTGTGTATATGTATGTGTAGTGCACCCACTACTCTAGGGTTTCATAACCTTTCACCAATCCAACACACCAATATCCATCTTAAACACCATCATGAATCACAAATAACATATAATATTTGTAAGTGTGTATACGCATCTGTATACATCACCACAGACTGCGGGGGTGCTATACGCCATCCACCCGACTTCTTCCCGTAAATATAAATCTACTCACCTTTTTTTATGCGTGCCGGTGCCGATGTCGCCATTTGCATCTCCAACGCTTCGACGCCACGTGGGGTACCTACAAGGATATCGCATGCTAAAACACATGAAAAATATGTCGGAAACCAAAATGGTTCACGCTTACGCCGATAGGTAAAAACCTACAGCCCCGCGTGCAAACGCAGCCAATATCCCTCTGCCGTTGGCGTTCAAAATTCATGCTAAACAAATCGTAAATCATGCGCCAACTCAAGAAAATCAACCCAGATTCTACCCTGATTGGAATCAGACAAAACTAGACATACCAGGGGTCAAGTTTACAGGAAAAAGAGCCGTGCACCAAAAACGAGGGGGTTTCACCCTTGTCTGGCCGCAAATTGCGGCCAGAGGGAATTAAATGGCGACCTGAATTGGGAGTTCGGGGCTAGGGCTTTGGGTGTTGGTTCCTATCTTCCTGCACATCCTACTGGCAAGTCAAAATTATTTTAGGAGGTCCAGGTTGATAGCAGTTTCCAAAGTGCCACAAAGTTGACAAAATTGCTAATTTACGCCAAGTCGAATAAATCTGGAAACCAACTGGAAATCTGGGGTAATCTTGGTTAGACTGGTCTCAAATACACCTAATAGGGCTATACCAACCATCACAACCTTCCCTTGGCCAAATCTCACTCAAATTTTCCTAAACTAGCACTAAACCACATAATAATACTAAATTTCAGCTATATAACCAGAACTTGGCAAGATAGGAATTTGGTTGTGAGATTATACCTCAAGGGGGTCCTAGGATGAATGAGAAAGGAAGAAGGAGGAGGGGTGTTGCTGCTGAAGTGCCCTGTAGCAGCCTCAAGTGTATGGTTGCTGCTTCTGATGCTGTTGTTTCCACTGCAGCCGATGTTGCTGTTTTCACTTGAATGTGTGTTGCTGTTGTTTTGGGTGTTGTGGTAGTGTTTGGGTTGTTGAAGCTGCTGTGTTGTGTTGGTGTGTTTATGGTGTTGGGTTGCTTTTGTGGCTGCTGCAGGAGTTTTGGTGTTGTGGTGGCTGATGTAGCTGCTGATGTGATGAAATTGGGGCCGAAGCTGTTTTTTCTTGTAGTTTGTTGCTGTTGCTGTTGCTGTTGCTTGCAACCCTCTCTCTCTTTTTCTTGTGGTTGTGTACAGCAGTAAAAGTGTTGGGGGTTGGTGTTGTGTGGGGTGAAGTTGAAGTATGATGGTGTGGTGTTATGTGAGAGATGTGAGTGTGAGTGAGTGAGAGGGAGAGATGTGAGAGGCAAAAGTTTTGAAGTGAAAGGTGATTGTGACATTACCTAGGAGCCACCTCCCTCTCTCTCTTAATGAAAGCTAGCCTGACCACCATCAAGACTCTCTCTCTCTCTCTAGCCACAAGTCAAACCCCACTTAATCCAATTTTTTTAACAAAGCTAAACCCTTAATTAACCCACTTAACTTAACCAAAAGGTTAACCCATCATGGTTGGCTAAACAAAGCAACCCTAGACTTAACCCAAGTTAACATGCACAAGTATGTGCAGTCCAGATAAAATTCCGATAAAATATCCATAAAACCAGATAAAATATTTATAAGCCATTTTGGTAAATTTTTTACCAAAAACCCCACATTAAGACACACTTACCACTAAACACAAACTCAGGTGTTACAATTCTATAGCTTGTGAGCTTGTGCATACTTTTTGTGAAATGGAATTGGGGTTTTGGGTTTGTTTTAATGGTGTTTTGGGGGATTTGAAGGAGGAGGAAAAGGGAGGAAGGGAGCAGGAGCACCAGCAGCTCTAGGAGAGGGGAGAGAGTAATGGGTGTGAGGAAATGATGGGAGTATGTTTTCAAAAGTGAAGGTTGACCTATACCTACCCTCTCTCTTTCTCATCATCATTCCTTACTTTTTCCTTTCCTTTTCTTTTCTTTTCTTTTCCAAATCCTTCTCTCTCAAAACACCCATGGTAGGAAAAATGTAACATAAGTCCAAAAAATGATATGTGCATGTTTTGCACAGAAAAGCCAAAAATCCGATTAGCGATTTTTAATCGCGATTAGCACTAACTTAGCATATAAATGCTCATAAAAACTTTAAAATGACAAAATTCCATAGAATACATTATTTTTGAATTTTCCATAATTTTTCAAAAAATTTCCCATTTATCGGTATTTAATTATAAATTTAATATTAAAATAATCAATAAAATAATATTAAATTATAAAAATATCCAAAAAATATATCTTATTATTTTGAAATGTTACAATCTTCCCCTCTTAAAGAAATTCGGTCCCCTAATTGAAATTTAAACCCCCAATTTCTAAAACATTTCAATAAGAAATCCAAGTCGCCGGGGCTCCGAAATCATCAATACACAAAACGCATCATAGCGCAATGCATGCTCATGAGTAATGATCAGATAACTCGAAAATAAAACTCCGTCAAGCATCCCACAATCATCGGAGTTATGGTAAAGACACGAATGCCAAATCCAAGCAAGACTAATATGATATAAATCAGAACTATACTTGTAAATAGCTGAAGTAAATGCATGCCAAATCTCTTTTAAGTCGCTGTGCGATGCGCATAGCATTGCACAGTGGCGGACGTCCATTATAATAAAATACCCATATACATATATATCCTTTGCTTAATATGCACGTCCCGCCTTTTTGAAAATAATTTAGAAGGGTTTCCTTGTTTTAAACGTTTCGTGTCATATCAGACACGTAGGCATATACTGAGACTATAGCTCGCTCTTTGGAAATCCTTTCGATAACTATCAATGCATGCAAAATATATCCAGGTACTGTCCTCTGACTAGTCCTTCTCAGTATGAAAACACATAGCAAATATCATTAAAAAAATGTACTGCTCCATAAGGAATCAATCCCAAGAATCTATGTAAGAATACTCTGTGCGTCTGGTGCCCACGGAAACAAAAATCCCTATATGTGCCATACAGGTGCACAAAACTACATATAGGTGCAACGGGTGTGTGCACAACATCTGTCATAAGCAACGTGTGTGCCTGACAGCAAAATCAGGTGCATCTGACATGCACGGAGAATCCCGATTTAGCGCATCTGTGTGCACCAAAATCGTATCTCAAATCATGCGCTCAACACGCGCAAAAATCCAAATCAGGTGCATCCATCACGCACGAATAAAATATAAATCATGCGCAATCAACATACACGAAATCAAGAAATCCAATATCAAGTATCGAACATACGCAAGTCCAATCAAATGCACGGAGTGCAGGAAATCAACATCAATATCAGGATCAAAATCGACGGTATACAATACGGCTCAATAAAATTAGGTATACCGCGGTGGATAATCTCATAATCGTGTGCATCAGCGTGCACAATTCAAATCAAAACACTAAAAGTGCATGTAAACGATGTTGAAGGCATAAGTCGAATCGCATGCATAACACAGGCATGAAATCAAAATCGACATATCGAATGACATCAAATCGAAGTCAGGTGCAACTGTAGTGCACAAAATATAAATCCGGTGCAACAAAGGCACGAAATATAAATCTGGTGCGATAAACGCACAAAACAAAAAACTGGTGCGACAAACGCACGAAGTATAAAACTGGTGCATCCTGTGCAAGAAATACAAATACGATGCATCATGTGCACAAAACCCAAACAATAACTCAAATGCGTAAATAGCAACACCGAGTGTACCAAGGTGTAAAAATTATAAATTTGTGCAACTGAGTGCACAAAACACATATCAATGCACTCCAAGCACATATAAGCTATACCGAGTGCAAAAATCAATTCGGGTGCGTATGATATGCACAAAATGAACTCAACTGTATGAAATCCATGAAGTCATAAGCAGGTGCGGCCAAGGTACGAAAATGATATCGGGTGCAATAACTGTGCACAAATTATAAATCAACACAACGGTGTTTAAAGAACATCTCAAGTGTAAAAACTATGTACAAGATATAAATGCCCAGTAGGTGCAACCATGGTGCACGAAAACAAATATCATGGAACTCAGCCATCAAGACTAAATCATGCGAATAAATCGCCTAAAATACCAGAATCCAAAGTGACAGATACGTGATACTCGAATCACAAAATCACAAATCATAAATATCGTCATCGGTATATCCTCCTTCAAAGTTGAGAAGGTGTCGGTGCATCCAATGCTAGCAGCGCAAGATATCTACTTGCCTCTTGCTTACGGTCTGGTGTCCTCTGTCTCTGGGCCCTTATCTTTTCTGTGGATTATCAATCTCGCAATCCATCGGCTAAACGGCCCTCTCAGGTGTACTAACGGGAACAATTCCGTTCTGGCACTTCTCTGGTCATCTCTCGGTCAATCCTCACGGCCACTCGTAAAACAGCACGTCACTGGTGTCGGCCTCTGGCTCTCTGAATACACGTGACACATCTGATCCTGGGTGCAAATCACATTGCAGCAGTTTCCCGGAAGGAATCCCGCTCAGGGTCTCTTCCGATCTTGCCTATGCCGAACTGTACGGAGGCCGGTACTCTTGCATAATCTCTTCTCGCTTGATGGACATCTGTGTCCTCAGCACAGCATTTTCTCGGAAACTGGTTGCATCCCAACGGCTCTGAAAACATCTCCGGCCTTTAATCTTAACAGGGAGTAACAACAGCTCGTCGGCATCTCGCACAAACTTCTTGTTCCGCATGTCTGCATCATCGTCTATTTCGAAGTCACGTCTCTATCTGCGCACTGCAATTGTTCTCGGCTACGGTCCATCCGAAGTCTCTCACATGGACTCGAAATCACGAACTCGGTATCTCCATCACTCTGTAGAAGATATCTAGCCGAACACATCCTCCGGAACTCGTCCCATCCTGCGGAGATATACTCAATACCCATCCATTCTTGACCAATTCACAACGCATCTGGGTGAGGTCCTCTATCCGAACCTGGTCAACTGTCACGTCGACGATGCCGAACTCTGGCCTGCTTGGTGTGCGCAATATGACCACTCCTGGGTCCAAGTCTTCTCGTATAATATTCCAGAAAGGTCCTGTCGAGGTTTCTCTCAAATCTCGTTTCTGCCGAATTGCCCGGAAATTACCACCTATATTATATCTGGCTCTTGTTCCGGAATGGCTGCATACCCATCGCGACTCCTTCTAGAAGGTATATTCAGCAATCAATGCCTCTGCATGCGTAATGCATCTCTGATGTCAGCGGAGTGGAACGTCTTCTCGTCAAGAGCTCATACGAATCTCGTACTTCACTTTTCTCTGCTGTCGACTGCTTCGGACTCGTTTCATCGTGGCTGCATGGAAGGCGCTCCAATGGCTATACTCGTATCTGGAGTCTCCCATCACATGATATCCGAATGATGTCAAACTATCCGATCGTTTTGTCAAAACCTCATAACCCCCCAAGAGCTCAACATCTTGGGTACAGTTTAATAGTATCGAGTACATACCACAGCATCGGTGGTCCAGCCGCAGAAGGGCAAACCCAAGCCTCACTAATGGCGCCGCGGAACTGCCACAAACCCTAAGGTTCAAAGGCTTTCACACGGTCATTATGTCGAGTTAGGGTTTCATTCTTCTAGAGGGTCCATAGACTCGCTTGCATGTCTTTCTGAATACTTTAAACTTGGAAAATGGGCTCCTGACATTCGATCGTCTCCAACGACTCTCAATGAACTTGCGTGAAGTCGTCTCTAGCTGGAATCAATCTATCTGATGACCTCGCATCGGGGTAAGCGAACGAACCACATGTCCTAGTCATTCATCCTCGGGTGACGGGCGAATTACCATCATATCTCTAGGTATATGCTCATGCTGCAGCGGCTCCAATCACCTGGGCGATATCTCATCATTTGCAGCAGCAACTGGCTCATTTGTCTGTACGCTGAACATCGCCTCAATCATCCTGAATAAGCGATATATCGATGGTCATCACATTCTGGCTGGCCTCTAGCAGTGGCCTGATCCTCTGGTACTGATCTGCACGTCCGAGAAGTCTCATAAAAGCGATCTGTCAAACGCTCATGGCGCGAAAACACAATAAAACGATGCCTCTCTATCCAATCGTATGTCTCTGGAATCATGCCCTGGTCAGTCCTCATCCACGACGAGCTCATGCTGACGCAACTCTAGCCGTAGATCTCTCTCTCTCTCTGCCCGTGTAATCGTGGGAGCAAAAATCATAACCAGTATCGATGAGGACAGATCATAGGAAAGAATATAACACTGTGCAAGGAAATGTACATCCTAAGGTTTTTTAAGCTGAGTAGCGTATCGTAAATATGCCGCGGAACATACATACGGTACGTCACTCTACTCAAGCTACCTACTCCATCAACCAAGGGTCATCCTACGCGACGAAAGTTCGAGTATAATACCCCCTCGAGTAAGTCTGTGTTCCGTAAGGTCAAGCCTAAGTTCTGTATATATATAAACGCACTAGGCTCCAAATAGTCAAACTTAGACTCGAACCAAGGTTAACCTAGCGCTCTGATACCAACTTTGTCACGACCCGAAAGAGCACGTGACTGGCACTTGGATCATATGAAGTCTATAAGACTCCATCTGATCCAAGTAAGCCAAAAGCCCAGAATTCTAAAACCATTTTAAGGAGTAAATAGAGAAAACAGGTTTTTAAGAAGTAGGAAAATATCTTTTAAAAGTGAAGAAAACATGTTTTAAAATCAAAGTTTTTAAATAATTAAGCCGAATATGCATTTTTAAAAATCACATATTTTTTCTGAAAATTTCGGCAAAGTTTCCTTTATAAATACTGGCCCCGAACGAGGTACAACATAAATAATATATATAAAATGATAAAATGCATACCCAAGCGGGAGCTATCTCTTCGTCAATCGACGGTCACAGCCATGCAAGTAATATAATATACAACGCCGAAGGGCGAGAATCAAAACTCAAAGGAAAACTCAAATAGCATGAAAAGCGTAATACTACAACGCGTGACTCTAAAGTCGAAATAATACATAACTGTTTTCTAAGTCTGAAACAATATACAATTTTTGGTTGATGGAATTACTAGATACAACTGAATAATACATGTACAATGGTAGTTCTGATACAAAAGAACCCACCTAATAAAGCAAGTCACCTATATGGAAGCAGTGTGCCAGAAAAGCCGCATTGAAACCTGTACGGCAAAACCTGCAAGAACTGTTGCACAACGGGGGTGAGTTGACCACTCGTGAATAGAAGATATCTACAAGTAGAAATCGGATTCATGACCTAATCCTAGGTCAATACGATCAGATATATATAAACCTCAAATAAATAAGTCTGAACAATGATAAGGTGGCAATATAACATCTAAACATGTATGTAGTGCCAAGTGCTCGTGCCAGTGCCTCAGGTAATAAATATAATAGGATGAGGTATGCCTGCATGAATAAGTATGATGATGTATCTAAACTGATATCAATACACATATATTAGCATCCCATTCCATTAATATTGGTGTAAGGGCATATATAACAGCGTCCTCATCCACTGTTATATATACATATGAAGTATGATCAATGTAATCAATGTCTGTAAGTTTGTGGATCCCGTCCACCTGTCACCCAATGACAATAAGCATCATGCATATAAATATCATAAAGCATATGCATGGAAGTATGAGGATATAAATCAAATCATGGAACCTGAGTGCTTAGCATCGACACTCGAAAACATCATGAAACCTGTGCCTAGTATCGGCACGTAAATCCTCATCTATCAGGCGCTGTCACCATGACTGGCCCTGATAGGTACGTATCATACGCTATTTCGAATACCCGAGTGCCCAGCTTCGACCCTCGAATTCCGACGTATCCATACGTACATAACTCCGGTCGGTATCCCCACGATAACCTCCGAGTCCAAATACTATCACCGGTAGGTAGTACTCCCCTGGCAGGCTCACCATCTAACATATACGAGTCATCTTGCCACGGGGTACCTCACCGGGTCCACCATGTACCCGCAGACGGTGCCTACCGCTCCTCGAATCGGGTTTCACATGCCACTCTCAGAACCGAGAAAACACATGGTGGACGCACTGAAATATCATATCAAGGGTAACCGAGTTTTTAAAAAAAAATATACTCTCTTTTAAAATACCCACGGTTCCCAAATCCAGCAATATCATGGAAACAACATACCTCAATGCGTATAATCAAAAAGCATGATGTATGCGACATATAATCAAAATGTAAGCATATCAGTATATCATGCAACATGGAGTAGCAATATGCACATAATTAGGGAAGACCGCTTCTTTAAAATGAATCAGTTTTAAAAGTATCTTGCGGTTCCCAATCTGTGAGTCAAGCCAGAATAATCTATGTATGCGCAATATGTAAGTGTACAAGTATAAGTGTACAACAGGTAGGTGCACGAGTAGGAGTGTACAAGATGTGAGTACACGAATATGAATGTACAATAGGTATGTGCACAAGTATGGGTGTACGCTATGTAGGTACACGAGTATGAATGTACAATAAATATGTGCACAGGTATGGGTGTACAATATGTAGGTACACGAGTATGCCATGCAAGGAATCATATCATGAATGCAACAGTACTAAAATGTAGTGGCATGGCAATTATCGATGATGAAGTGTGTGAGCCGGCAAACAGTGTACGTGGAACATATGCATCATCGATAATGGTGCTGGTGTCCTAACAACATGATGGTAATATAGAAATAACACATGAAATGCAATGCGAATAGCAATGAAAATGCGGAATCGAATAAATCAACGCAACAGTGAAGAGTCTACATCAATATGTATATGTCATGCAATTGTGCCATTTGAAACAAGACAAAACGGGGTTTTTTGTAAAATAAGGGCTACGATGTTTTTAAGAAAGATACACCCTTTGAAAATACCCGTAGAATCCCCTTACATGTTTTTAAGATATTCCCGATTTGTTAGTTTTTTGAAATAGGTATGACTCGGGTCTAGTCTAACAACTCATATGCAAACTACAGATCTAAATATCAAGTCAATCGGGAGGAGTATGGAAACCACATAAATCTGATTCGATATATATATATATATATATATATATATATATATATATATAGTCGGTGATCCCGCCTCAATAGTATCACGTACGATACAGTATATCATATGACGTCCTCGAGTCATGAGTGTGGATCTATGATCAATATAAAGCTCATACGGTAAATTGTCGTACGGCATCCCAATAGATGGGTAATGGTCAATATCACAATTGTCTCATCAATTATCTGGTATCCTTATTGTAACGTTTTGAAAATCGTTTCGGTGAAATTTCGAAAAAACGGTAAAATAAGGGGATTTTCTGTAAAAAGTCAAAATGCAAATATCATTATTATAAAATTAAATATACATATTCTAGCTATGTAATTGCTAGTATTTGGTGTTTATTGAGCCACTACTGAAATTTCAAATTTTCTGAAAATTTTTCCGAAATTAATTATTTTAATATTATTTTAAGCCGGTAAGAAAATACATTAAATTAGCGATAAATACAAATTTAAATGGGCTAATTTTAATATTTAAAATCATGTTAATTAAAATCTAGTTGTAATATAAATTTTTAGTATTTTATTTCAAGTTTTAATTGATTTATTATATGGAAAACAAAAATATAGTTATTTTGAACTAAAACTTGCAAATATGGTATTGTGGGGGGTCTTTTTGCATAGAATTTTTTTGTAAAGTCTCTCAAACTCGCCTTCACTACCCTTGGCTGGCCCCACACTATTGTAGCAGCCCAAGAATTTTATTTCCCTCTTTTTGACCTTAAATCATGTGAGAAATAGGTTAAAATAAGGTTTTTATATATAGTAAAGTAGGTGGGGGTATTATGGTAATTTGGGAGGGGCTTTGACTTGGATTCTTTTCCAAAACTTCCCCACACTTCTCCCCACTTCCTCCACAGCCGAAATTCTGCTACAACAGCTCCATCTTTTTCCCCCATTTTCCATCTCTTTTGCTTCAAAAATTTCCTCAAAATCCATCAAATAAATCCCAAAATCCAAATCCAACTCCTACCCATTTCTCATTAGCCAAACTTACATGGATCTAGGAGCATGGAAGCTACTTTTGGAGGCTAGAAATTGCATGCTAGATCCTTGATCTTGTGAGGTATAAATCAAGACCTTTTGTTAAATTGTTGTTTGAATACCTTAAATCAAGCATTATTAGTTATTAATTTAGGTTTAATTGTATGTTTGGAAAAACTTAGTAAGGGTTTATGAAATTCAAGTTAGGTTTTTGTGTATGTAATTGTGGTTGCAATTGTAGTTCTTCATATTGTGAAATGAAAACCTAATCAAATTTCTAGTTGCAAATTGTTAGTTTGGAATTGTAATATTTAAGCTATATTGCTAGCTAGGTTTTTGTAAACCATGAATTTGATTATGAGAAAAATATAATTAGGTTTTTTCATGACTTCATTAACATTATTATGTGTATTTTAATACTTTAGTTCATGAAAATCCAAGCTAGATTGTAGTTTGTGCATTTTGCTATAAAATTGTTAAAATTGGTTAATATTGCAAACTAGGTTTTTGAAATCGAATTAAATTGTGGGTTTAAAATTTACGTAATGGTTTCTATGGCATAATTAAGATATTAAGTTATCATCTTGGTCACTAGAATTGTTAAAACATCATGTTTTGTACAAAAACGGCGAATTGTGCTTGCTAGATTTTCGGAAAAATGACTTTTTAAGTGAAATTAGGGTTTTTATGAATTTTAACCTATTTTATATTAAAATTAGTGTTCGTGAATGTGCAAATGAGTGTGTTGGGAGTTTTCTCGATGGTGTGGCGTTTGTACGCCGACGTCGAGGGTTTTTGGGTCGATTTGCGAAAGCAACCATAGGTTTTGACCTATGTGGGATTCGTGCGTCGTTTTGGTCATGAGTCGGATTTTAATGCGGTATGGTGCGTTATGATATGTAGGTACCCCATGTGGACTTCGAGACGACAAGCAAGCGTGTGGCGACGTCGGCATCGGCGAACGAGGACCAGGTGAGTAGATTTATATCTACGGGGAGAAGTCGGGTGGATGGCGTATAGCACCCCCGCAGTCCGTGGTGGTGTATACGGATGCGTATACACACCAACAATTAGTATATGTTATTTGGGATTAATAACGATGTTAGGATGGATATTGGTGTGTTGGATTACTTTAGTGTTGCGAACCCTAGGGTAGTGTTGCACTACACATACACACATACATACTTGCATACATTCCTATTTATATGTGCTCATGGGATTCTTTATAGTTATGTGATCACCTGGGTATGGTACTATGTGTTCACATATGGATATGAGGACGATACTTGGGATTGAGCTGAGTCGATGAGTTTTGTTTTGTGGTTGTGATATCGGTTTGTACGAGACTGTCGATCAGTAGTCAGATCATGACTATATTGATGATATTAGTATTGTACTAGACATAGGTCGGTACCCTGGACTATGATCTTGGATAAAGAGGATACTAGATGAATAGTGTGATGAATATGATATTAACCCGTACCCAGATTTGGGGATGCTGTACGACGGATTTACGTACGAGCTATATTTTGATGATTGATCCACACTCTTGACTTGGGATGTCTGATTATAGATATGGTATCGGATATGATATTATTGAGGCGGGATCACCGACTAATATATATACAGGTATGTATATGTATCGACTCAGATGTTAGGCGGCTTCCTTACCTGTAGTCCAGCTTGTTAGCTTAGCCCTTTAGTTTAGTTTAGTTGGTAGATTAAATTCGATTCTTACCTATTTCAAAAACTAACGAATCGTGGGTATTTTAAAAGACAGCCCAAGGGATCCTACGGATATTTCAAAAGACGTATCTTTTCATAAAAACACCGTAGCCCCCAATTCCAAAACCCCATGATTCGTGTTATTTCAAAAGGCTCCATTTGTAGGACTTATATTAGATTAATGCAGATTAGTTATAGTTGTGTCTAGTATTCAGCTCCCGCTCATTATTGTGGTTCGCTTCGCATCGCATGCTTATATTATGTTTCATACTCCATTATTGATATCATGCTGTTAGGACACCAGCACCATTACCGATGATGCGTATGTACCACGTACACTTACTTGCCGGCTCACACACATCTTCATCGGTAATTGCCATGTCACGTACACCTTAGAAAATATTATTGCTTGATATAGCCTGTTAGCTAATAGTTTAGACATTGTAGTTATTACCTGCTACTTCATGCATACTGTTATTCATTGTTATGCCGCATTCATGGATTCTCATGCATATATTCACTATTTTACGTGTTATTGAGGTTTTGGATTCGGATTCCCATGAGATTTTATGGATTCGGAGTAAAACCGCAAAAACATAAATAAACCTTTTCTCTCTTTTAAAATAAAAAGTGCGGTTTTCCCATGATGTATGAGTCGTCCACCATGAGTTTGCTGATGGATTTCGAGACCCGATTCGAGGAGTGGAGGAACCGTTTCGGGTACATGGTGGGCCCGGTGTGGTACCCCGGGGCAAGAGGAATGTGTTGTTGACGTTGAGCCCGGGAGGGGAGCACTACCGACCGGTGATATTACCCGACGCGTCGGATATCCGGAGGATACCGTCGTGGTCTTTAGATGGATGGTCGGGGCCGGTCTGGATTGACGGCACCCTAGATATTGATTTTGAGATATTGAGGTACAGAGATTGTGATGCAGAGATATCGAGATATTTGGACACTTGTTTTGTGTCGATGCTGGGCACTGTTTTATGCTGACATCATTTATGGTACCTCACTTTAAAAATTCAGAAATCTCACTGATTTATGAAAGCAGTTTTCGTAAGTACATGCATTCTGTTCCGTGCATTCATACCTCATTCATATGATATATTGCTACCTGAGGCACTGACACGGGCACATGAGATCACACTCGGGTTAGATATTACCCTAGCCATTTTTATAGGCTGCATGTTATACATATATTTGAGGATATATTATGATCATTGACCTAGGTTGCGTTATTTATGCGATTTCTGTGCGTAGAAATTTTTCTATTCACGAGTTGGCAACTCACCCCCGTTGTGCCCCAGTTTCTTGCAGGTTTGCCGTACAGGTTTCATTACGGCTTTGCGGGCATAGTTTCTTCCGGGTGACATGCTAGTAGGTGGGTTTATTTGTATTGTACCCATCATTATACATTGTATATTATTATTCAGTTGTATCTAGAAGTTCCATCAACCAAACATGTATTTATTATTGAGATAGAGACCAGTGAGGTTATTCCTTCGACCTTAGAGTCGCGCGTTTTATTTCTATGGTTTTCTGGTGGTTTTGAGTTTCCTTTTGAATTTTGATCCTCGCCGTTGGCGTTGTATATTATATTGCTTGTGTGGTTGTGACCGTCGATTGACGAAGTGCTAGCTCCCGCTTGGGGATGCTTTTTTATTGATTTCGTATACTATTCATGTTGTATCCCGTTTGGGTTCCAGTATTTACAAAGGAGACTCTGCCGAAATTTTCGGGAAATATTTGATGTTTTTTTAAAACCGCATAATTCGGCTTATGCTATTAAAACTACTTGTTTTAAATTGGTTTTCCTTCACTCTACTACTTTTCTTGGTTTGGATTTCTGGGTTTTTGGCTTACTTAGATTACGGACGTCTCAAGACGTCTCGTAGTTTAAGTGTCGGTCATGTTCCGTACTTTCGGGACATGACAAAGTTGGTATCTGATTAATCCAAAAATTGTAGTTTACCGTAATCAGAAACGGCGTCGCTTTGCAGCTAGCCGGTGAGTACGGGTCGATCCGCAGGGATGTGTAATTTCTTGTTTTTGTGTTATAACGAGTTAATTCAGATTGTTGTTTGGTTTTTGTCGATTGAATTAAAAACTAATTTATGTGATATGAAAGAACTCGTTAGGGTTAGGTCGAAGGTAGGGGTGTTGAGATCAATGTTTTCACCTCTTTCAATGCCGTTGATTTAAGCTTTTTAGAAAAATCACAACAATTATTAGCAAAGGGGATTAGGATGATCGGGAAGAAACAAAGTTTCTTCCTCTAGATCCTTGGCCGTCATTTCCTATTAATTGATGTGATCTTCATGGACGTCATATAAGTCCGGCCTTTTATACTACGGTTCACCGTTACCTTGTAGGTAGGGTGCCGTAGGGGGAGGATCATATATGCGTGCATGAAGATTTCGTTTTAAAAATAAGTTGGCATTGAAGGAGGTGAGAGACATCCATCTCTCACTTACTCCCTTGTTCCTAACCCTAACGAGCGAGGATTTTACTCGCTCATTAGGGAATTATTACAACGAGACATTTTTATGTTTATGTTTTAAAGAATTACCTTACGATAGATTAAACTAGTAAACAAATGATTACTAGGGCAAGTAGAACAATTAAACTAAGGCAGGAATTTAAAAACTTACAAGAAAGATGATGCTCTGAATTCTCCAACAAATCTCACTTTTATTGAATATAAAGAGGCATGGTTTTTTTACAGATCTAGATTACAATTTATAAGAAAATAGGAGACCTAGGGTTACAGACTCTCGCACATGCGCAATTACAGATTTGGCCCCTGAGAATCACAACACCAGAACCGTCGCAGCAACAGAAGAAATCTCCACCGACCCGGGCATTAGACGGCCGCGGATCCGCGGCAGATGCTGGCTTGGGCCACGGATCCGCGGCCCTTTGGTGGTGTTGGGCCGCCAGTCTTTTGGGTTTTCTTTAGGATTTCTAGGGCTCTCTGTTTATATGTGTATTTTCTCTGTTGGGCTTCTGAGTCTTCTCCAGATTTTCAGTGAAGATTTGTATTGGTCTTTTAACCGTTTCACCTTGACTTGCACCTATATGAACGGGGCTTTACTGAGATCCGTCTAATTGTTGGTCAAAGTCCCTTTTTCTGTTGTTTTGTGTCTTTTTCACTGTATTTGCTCCAGAAACCTGTATCCTGCAACATGCGACAAACGATCGTCAAAAGCATCTGTTTACTTATAAAATGCACGAAAGTGGGGCGTATGAATAGCAATATTATGATGTGAACAAATACCCCCAAACTTACCTTTTGCTCGTCCTCGAGCAAACTTATTATTTTATTCTGATAAAAATCTAACCTAGCCGCACTTTCGCAGGGAAACGCGATTGCACTGAGCTCGTGCAACAAGCCGTTAAACCTCTAGGTGTCCCTAGTAGGAGGAGTGTTGTCTCCTGAGGGTTTTCAGCGGATTACACCCACAAAATCCTATCAACTCGGCCTATTGACTTTTGTTCTCCAATTAGGTTTTCTAACAAGGAATTCTATTATCTTTTAACTCGCAAATTATCCACCCGTATTCTTCACACTTCCTTATTATTTAACTTAAGATTACATATATCCTGTAGAATTACCTAGCTTTCGGCATTTCTTAAGTTTTCCTTCTAGAGTTCCATCTCCACTTAGGAATTTCTATTAACTCTATTAAAGACACAAGTTCTATTCTTCATTCCTTTCTCTTATCTAAACTCCAATCACATATCCCTACGTGTGTGTATAAATCACCTCTACACTTGGAAATTCAAATCAAGCAATCGTACTCCTGTCCGTTGTCCAGAGCACTATTGAAATTTCGCTTTCACATCCTTCATGCGACTGTTAATACTTCTTGAGGTACCAACAACCGATTACAAGATGCGTTAGCGTTTTAAAGCGTACTTCCTAGTTTTGCAACACCCAAGGCTTTTAGCAGTGGCTCCCAAACCAGTTGGTCTAAGGCACTAGGTGATGAAGCACCCTCGCTAAATATTTTTCTATTTTTACAGCCTTAAGTAATCACAAAAACCAGTGTCCATTTTTTTTTCTATCCACCCTTTTTTTTTCCTTTTTCATTGTGCTAAGGACTTTAGACAAGAGTATTTCAAGGTCTCTTCTACTAATCCAAGTTTCAAGGTGCGTGTTTGTGAATTTTGTAGGGTACATGTTTTCAGAATCTAGACTTAAGCTAGGAACTATTTTTCAAACTTACACTCTAATAAAAGTTTTAATACTTTTCCTTCGTTTCGACTTAGCCCAAGAACTGAACCCAAAATTTGCCTATTTCTAGATAAGCTACAAAGACATATACTTTTTACCGTTAAATTTTAAGGAAGGTTATTTTTAGGGTTTTTAATTTACTAAGTCTAAGATCTAGTTGTTCCTAGCCAGTTAACCTTTTTATCAACTCAAGTCAACTAACCAAAATTGAATACAATAATTTTTAATTTCGAAATTTTCTCAATTTTTATGGTTTTTTTAGTTTTCTAATTTTTTTTATATTTTTCAAATTTTTAAATTTTTATGATTTTTATAAAAATGCAATGCAGCAATTAAATATGCAAAAGGAAAACAAAGATATATAAAATATGCAATGCAAAGTATAACTATATACATCACCCTCTAATACCCCCAAACTTGAGCAAAGCAGTGCCCTCACTGCCCGGCCCCACGTCGCGCTCGTGAGCGTGAACGTTTTATGAGGAGAAAATGTTTTAGGGTGAACAACAGAGGGGGGCTCAGTTCATTTAAATAGGGTTGATAGGGTTATTTACACAAAACACCCTATAAGACGAGGGTTTTATTTGTAAAAACAGCTTGTAATCTGCAAATTTGCAATTTGGTCCAAATTTATTTTTATTTTTATTTTTTTTTATGTATTTTTTATGGTATTTTGGAAATATACATACAAATGATATACACACCCCCAAACTTATTTGAAATAGTGTCATTGGGAAACAAAGTTTAGGGTGAAAGCG
The DNA here is from genome assembly GCA_030015575.1 of Agapanthus africanus. NCBI lineage: Eukaryota > Viridiplantae > Streptophyta > Magnoliopsida > Asparagales > Amaryllidaceae > Agapanthus > Agapanthus africanus. Next base: position 446,205,004 of record JASDDO010000014.1, read on the forward strand.
GAGGAAGATCAATCAGTGTAAATCGGCTCCTGCAAAAACAGGAGCTCCTCCGAAGGATCCGCAGTGAAGAACGGTTTTAGTCGATGCCCATTTACCTTAAATAAGGTACCGTCTTCAGGGTTCTCAAGATCAACCGCACCGTGCGGATAAACGGTGCGGACTACAAAAGGTCCTCTCCATCTGGACCTGAGCTTAACAGGATGAAAATGTAACCGAGTGTCATAAAGTAGAACCTGTTGACCAGGTTCAAAAGTCTTTCGTAAAAGGTGTTTATCGTGGAACACCTTGGCTCGGTTTTTAGCAATTATGGCATTATCATATGCCTCATCCCTTAGCTCCTCCAACTCATTCAATTGCAGCTTTCTGTTGCTGCCCGCATCTCCTAAAGACAAATTCAGCTCTTTTATAGCCCAAAATGCTTTGTGCTCGATCTCCACTGGGAGGTGGCAAGCCTTCCCGTACACAAGCCGGTATGGAGACATACCCAGATCGGTCTTATATGCAGTACGGAAAGCCCATAGTGCATCTATCAATTTAAGCGACCAATCCTTACGGTTTTTAGAAACCGTTTTCTCCAAAATTTGCTTTATTTGCCGATTTGAAACCTCGGCTTACCCACATGTTTGGGGGTGATATGGCGTTGACAATTTGTGGGTGATAGAGTATTTACGCATTAAGGACTCGAAAGTCCTATTGCAGAAATGAGAACCATTATCACTTATAATCGCCCGAGGGTGCCCGAATCGAGAAAATATGTGTTCTTTAAGGAATCGAATGACAACTTTATTATCGTTCGTTCGGCTGGGCACAGCCTCGACCCACTTAGAAACGTAGTCAACCGCCAACAGAATATACACATTTCCAAAAGAGTTAGGAAATGGTCGCATGAAATCTATACCCCAAACATCAAAAATGTCCACTACCAAAATGGGTTGGAGTGGCATTTCGTTTCTCCGCGAAATCCGGCCCAAATGTTGGCACCGGGAGCAAGTTTTGCAGTATTCAAATGCATCCTTGAAGAGTCGTGGCCAATAGAAACCACACTGCAAAACTTTTTCGGCTGTCTTCTTTGGGCCAAAGTGCCCGCCACATGCTTGATCGTGGAGAAAAACAGCACGCTCTTGACCTCACTCTCGGGTACACACCGACGAATGATTTGGTCGGAACAGTATTTGAAAAGATAGGGTTCATCCCAGTAAAAATGCTTTACTTGGGACAAAAATCGAAGCTTATCCCGTTTCGACCAATCATTAGGAATCAGGCCGGTGGCTAAATAGTTTACAATATCGGCGAACCATGGTTCGCAAGAAACGGTCAAGAGTTGCTCGTCGGGAAAAACGTCAGTGATAGGAAGATCGAGCGTGGGCGAAGAAGGAAGTCGTGATAGGTGATCAGCCACTACGTTTTCACATCCCTTTTTGTCCTTAATGACAAGATCAAATTCTTGCAATAGAAGGATCCAACGTATTAACCTAGACTTAGCATCCTTCTTCGCAAAGAGGTGGCGAAGAGCCGAATGATCAGTATAAACAACGACTGGAGAGCCGATTAAATAAGGCCGAAATTTTCGAGTGCGAACACAACAGCTAAAAATTCTTTCTCTGTTGTTGTGTAATTAAGTTGGGCCTCATTTAGTGTTCGGCTAGCATAATAAATCACGTGCGGCATCTTATTAATGTGCTGTCCAAGAACAGCGCCAATTGCAAAGTCTGATGCGTCGCACATGATTTCAAAAGGGTGCGTCCAGTCGGGAGATGAGAGGATGGACGCAGTGATGAGTGAATGTTTTAAAGACTCAAATGCTTCAGTGCATGTGGAGTCAAAAGCGAAGGTCGTGTCCTTGGCCAGTAAGAGAGTCAAGGGTCTAGCAATCTTGCTAAAGTCCTTAATAAACCGTCTGTAAAAACCGGCGTGGCCAAGGAAGGCTCTGATATCTTTGACGCACTTTGGGGGAGGTAAGTTAGAAATCGCTTCGATTTTAGCCCTGTCTACCTCGATGCCGTTTTGCGAAATGACATGTCCTAGAACAATGCCCTCTTGCACCATGAAATGGCATTTCTCCCAATTTAATGTTAGGTTCTTATCCCTGCAGCGGGTAAGAACAGCGTCAAGATGGCGTAAACACTCGTCGAAGGAGTCGCCAAAGATGGAGAAATCGTCCATAAAAATCTCCATGAACTTTTCGACCATGTCTGAAAAGATCCCCATCATACACCGCTGAAATGTCGCGGGTGCGTTGCATAACCCAAAGGGCATGCGACGATAAGCAAAAATGCCAAAGGGACAAGTGAATGTTGTCTTGTCTTGATCCTCTTTGGCGATGGGGACTTGATTGTAACCGGAATAGCCATCGAGAAAGCAGTAGAACTCGTGCCCTGCCAATCGCTCGAGCATTTGGTCAATGAAAGGTAAGGGAAAGTGGTCCTTCCTTGTTGCGGCATTGAGTTTCCTATAGTCTATGCAGACTCGCCACCCAGGGGTGCGAGTGGGAATCAACTCATTTGCCTCGTTTGCAATGACCGTAATGCCCGATTTCTTGGCACGACGTGATTGGGCTAACCCATTGGCTATCCGAGATAGGGTAAATGATACCGCTATCCAGACATTTGACAATTTCCTTCTTAACCGCCTTTTTCATGATGGGGTTGAGGCGCCTTTGTGGATCTCGTGCTGGCTTGGCATCATCCATTAAGTGTATATGATGTTCGACTATGAGGGGACTAATCCCTTAATGTTCGCCATAGACCAGCCGAAAGCTTGCCGATTATTAAGTAAGACCGTCAAGAGAGCCTTCTCTTGCTCAAGAGCTAGAGAAGTTGATATAATGACAGGTAAGGTCTCATTATCACCTAGATATGCATATTTTAGGTGCGTCGGCAAAAGCTTTATTCGAGTTTAGGAGGTGAAACAATAGATGGTAGCAAAGGGGTAGTTGTTTCAAACTCGAATGGTTCCATCAAAGGTTCGTACCGAGTGTACGCAACAGTGTCGGATGGTTCTACTAACTCATCCGCAAAAGCAAAAGACTCCAAATCAGGTGATGAGTCTTCGAAGTCGTCGACGAATGTAAAACATTCAAAATCGTTATCCGCCGCGAAAGCTGAGTCGGATTCTAGGAGGAACGCACTAGTGGCGTTAACATTGCTGTGGTCGAATAAAAAATTCTCGAACTCACAGTCCTCCTCCGCGATCTTATTGATCGAGCAAACGTCAAGTACGCTAGCAATTGGGCTCAGCAGGCTGACTTCCTAACTTGAAAATATTGAGCTCAATTGTCATATTGCCGAAAGATAGGTTCATTGAACCATTACGACAATTGATCACTGCGTTGGAAGTAGCCAAAAATGGTCGACCTAGAATTACCGGAATTTGGTTCCGGGGGTTTGCAACAGGTTGCGTATCCATCACTATAAGTCAACGGGGAAAATGAAATCCCTACTCTTATTAACACATCCTCCAGCTCTCCCTAGATGAGTTATTGATCGGTCGGCCATTTGGAGAGTACAGTGAGTGGGCTAAGCTCTCCAACGCCCAATTGCTCGTACACAGAATAAGGTAGCAAATTGACGCTCGCGCCAAGATCTAATAGTGCTCTATTGATATTCTTGTCCCCAATTGTTATCGAAATGGTAGGACACCCGGGGTCCTTTTGTTTTAGGGGAAGGGAATTTACAAGAGCATCACTAATAGCACTAGCCACAAAAACTTTCTTTGGCACTTGCGACTTCCTCTTTTTGGTGCACAAGTCCTTTAAAATTTTGGCATATGAAGGAACTTGCTGAACTGCATCCAAAAGAGGGATGTTTATGCTAACCTGTTTGAACAACTCGACAATCTTTTCCATTTGAGGAGTTGGTTTATTGGATCTCAACCGATTAGGAAAAGGAACATTTTGAAAGGTGGTTGAGTCCAATTGTTGTGGATCAGATTGTCGAGTTGGAACGGTACCTCGTGTAGATGTGTTCATGTCATGAGAATTAGGTCCGTTCAAGCTAGAAGAAGTAGAGCCATGTGAAGGGTGGAGAATAGGCTCTAAAGAAGAAGAAGATGGTGAAGAAGATGAAGAAGACCCACCGGCAGGGGTGTCATTGTTACTGCCCACATTGTTCCGCAACACTTTTCCCGATCTCAACGTGGTCACAGCATTTACGTTATGATTTTGCTGATTGTGTGCAGCATGTGCGTGACCGGGGTTGGGCAACGTTGAGATGGGAGTTTTACTTTATCGCGCTCACTCAAAGCTGCATTGAGTTGTGCAATTTGTGCCTCTATAGATTTGATACTCTGATCATGGGAGGCACTATTTTGCACTAAAGTTTGAATAGAAGTCTCAAGTCTTGCTGTAGACTGTGTAGATTGCTTAAGGAACGCATCTAGACTTCTTTCGAGCGAGCTAACCTTATCATTATTAGGTTGAACATAATTGTTTGGCTGGTAAGCATTGTTCGGCACAAAGTTGTTCACCTGATTAGGGTAAGGTTGTTGTTGAAATTGTTGCGGTTGATATTGAGTTTGCGAGGGTGCTTATTGTTGTTGTGGAGGAGGAGGTCTTTGAAAATTATTATTATTTCCTTGGAATTGTTGATTTTGGTTCCAAGCGAAATTTGGGTGACTCCTCCACCCCGGATTATACGTAGAAGAGTACGGATCGTTTCTTTGTCGTTGCTGGAATGCAGCATTGACTTGATCCTTTCCTTGTGTAGATGCATTATAAGGACATTCTTCGGTCAGGTGCGATGGATCCGCACAACAAGCACAGACAGTTCGTAGGGGCATAGCAGGGGCAGGAGAAGACGACGAGATTTTGGTCTCGATCGCTTCTAGCTTTTTCGTAAGAGCGGCCATCTCGGCCTTCATAGCAATCGACATCTCTATTTGATGTATGCATGCCCTAGATTGACCACTAGAAGCTGATGTGGTCTTGGTGCTCTCCCACTGTATTGTCTGCTAACTAAGATCCTCGAGAAACTGCCACGCCTCATCATTAGACTTAGTGAGAAAATGACCTTGACAAATGGTTTCTAGCAACTGCTTCGTTGCCGAGTTCAATCCCTCGTATAATGTTTGGCAAAGTTGCCAACTTTCTATCCCATGGTGAGGGCATTGAACTAATAGGTCCTTGAATCTCTCGAACCACTTCCAGAATGGTTCGGAAGGAAGTTGTGAGAATTGAATTATTTCATTTCGAATTCTTGCAGTTTTATGGTGAGGATAAAACTTTTTCAGAAAAGCCTTCACAAACTCATCCCAATTTCTTATGGAATGTGATGCGGTGCTATATAGCCACTTCTCGGCTAGGTCACATAAGGTGAAAGGAATGACCCTTAGCCTTATAGCGTCATCACTCAATTGGGTGGTTTTCATCATAGCGCACACATTTTGGAATTTATTAATAAAGATATATGCGTCTTCAGTTTCCAAACCGTGAAATTTCGGCAGCATATTGATGAAATGTGGTTTAAACTCAAAATTGTCCCCATTTGCCGGTGGGGGTGAAAGACAGGTGGGTAAAGAAGTGCGGATGGGGTAGAAGAGGTCCTGGAGCGCAACTCGTGCGGGCGCTTCAACAGGCGGCTGGTTCGGGTTATTCGCACCTGGTGGAGGTGGAATCCTTCCCGTCGGTAAGGTATTGTTGGGGTTAAATCCCGACATACCTTCGGTGAAAGAAGTTGAAGGTGAGGGTAAGAAAGTGGACGGATTTTCGACTTCGGTGTCGAAGGGTTCGTTGGTCGGTACCAACGAAACGCGGACTAATCGGGTGTCTGTATCCCTAGTCCAAAGTGACATACACTAAAAGGGATAGTGCAGTCAGAAAAAAGAAAAAACAGAATGTGGGGGTAAGATGACGTCAGTGAGGGAAAGTGGTGTGGTGAATTTTTTTTTTTTTCAGGTTTTCTTTTTGCGACAAGTTGCAAGTTTTTGAAAAGTTTTTATTTGTTTTTTTTTATATTTTTTTTTATTTGTGTGTGAGTTTTGCAAAGAGGTTTTTGAAAACGGACTCGTGACACAACTGTATCAACCACACATGCACAATCAGGCCTAGATCTAGGGTCGCCTAGGTCTACTAGACAGCTCCTAACAAGGGCTAGAAATAGACCTCAAACCGCCTCTTCACGGACAAGTACGGCCAGGTAAGTGGGAAGGAACCACCACTACAGTGGGCCTAATTAATAACCACTTGCCTAGACACCGCAATGTCGGTTAGGATAAACGGCCGATGCCTACCCTAGTCCTTTTCCTATTGAGCTCGCTGTCCTTAGGTCTGAGTCTAATCTTTTTTAATTACAGGTGGTCGATGCAAAATGCTTTAGGTGTTTTCTGGGGTCCTGGGAAGGGTGATGAAATCCCCACCCAATCTGAGTTTGGTCAATTAGCCCCTTAAGTCCAATTAAATTATGCAAAACAAAGAAAAATTCACTTGCAATCAATTTTAGCGCGGCGCAAAGAAACCTGCAGAAATCTGTTATTTAGAAGGGGGAAGAAAGACTTTTTTACGCAAAGAACCCTGCAGAAAAGTTTACAGTGGAAATATGGAGGTTTCAGAGGGGAGAGAAAGAGATAACTAACCCTAAAAAAATTTAAGCAGTGAGTCCAACAGTTGGCCGCGATTCCGCGGTCTGGGGTGCTCCTTGGCCGCGGTTCCGCGGTCTGGTGAAAGGATCGGGCTCTGCAAAAATTTGTGCTTCTCTGGGCTATCAACTCCTCTCTGTTTTTATGTTCTCTTTTCTGTTTTCACCTTCTGTAAAACTCCAGATCCAAAAGTCTTTGCTGTTCCTGCAAGATTCCAACGAAAAACCCTTCAAACAGATAAAGATGATGAAAGGAATATTTTTGTATTTTGTATTTTCAGATTTTTATAATTTTTCAAAATTTATATCAACCCGAAATCATACAAAAAGAGAAAATTACGCCATCCCCGGCAACGGCGCCATTTGATTAATCCAAAAATTGTAGTTTACCGTAATCAGAAACGGCGTCGCTTTGCAGCTAGCCGGTGAGTACGGGTCGATCCGCAGGGATGTGTAATTTCTTGTTTTTGTGTTATAATGAGTTGATTCAGATTGTTGTTTGGTTTTTGTCGATTGAATTAAAAACTAATTTATGTGATATGAAAGAACTCGTTAGGGTTAGGTCGAAGGTAGGGGTGTTGAGATCAATGTTTTCACCTCTTTCAATGCCGTTGATTTAAGCTTTTTAGAAAAATCACAACAATTATTAGCAAAGGGGATTAGGATGATCGGGAAGAAACAAAGTTTCTTCCTCTAGATCCTTGTCCGTCCTTTCCTATTAATTGATGTGATCTTCATGGACGTCATATATGTCCGGCCTTTTATACTACGGTTCACCGTTACCTTGTATGTAGGGTGACGTAGGGGGCGGATCATATATGCATGCATGAAGATTTCGTTTTAAAAATAAGTTGGCATTGAAGGAGGTGAGAGACATCCATCTCTCACTTACTCCCTTGTTCCTAACCCTAACGAGCGAGGATTTTACTCGCTCATTAGGGAATTATTACAACGAGGTATTTTTATGTTTATGTTTTAAAGAATTACCTTACGACAGATTAAACTAGCTAACGAGCAAACTACAGCAAACAAATGATTACTAGGGCAAGTAGAACAATTAAACTAAGGCAGGAATTTAAAAACTTACAAGAAAGATGATGCTCTGAATTCTCCAACAAATCTCACTTTTATTGAATATAAAGAGGCATGGTTTTTTTACAGATCTAGATTACAATTTATAAGAAAATAGGAGACCTATGGTTATAGACTCTGGCACATGCGCAATTACAGATTTGGCCCCTGAGAATCACAACACCAGAACCGTCGCAGCAACAGAAGAAATCTCCACCGACCCGGGCATTAGACGGCCGCGGATCCGCGGCAGATGCTGGCTTGGGCCGCGGATCCGCGGCCCTTTGGTGGTGTTGGGCCGCCAGTCTTTTGGGTTTTCTTTAGGATTTCTAGGGCTCTCTGTTTATATGTGTATTTTCTCTGTTGGGCTTCTGAGTCTTCTCCAGATTTTCAGTGAAGATTTGTATTGGTCTTTTAACCGTTTCACCTTGACTTGCACCTATATGAACTGGGCTTTACCGAGATCCGTCTAATTGTTGGTCAAAGTCCCTTTTTCTGTTGTTTTGTGTCTTTTTCACTGTATTTGCTCCAGAAACCTGTATCCTGCAACATGCGACAAACGATCGTCAAAAGCATCTGTTTACTTATAAAATGCACGAAAGTGGGGCGTATGAATAGCAATATTATGATGTGAACAGTATCAGAGCGTTAGGTTTTACCTTCGGAGCGTAGGATGACCCTTGGTTGATGGAATAGGTGACTAAAGTAGAGTGACGTACCGTGGGTATGTTCCGCGGCATATTTACGATACGCTACTCCACTTAAGAAGCCTTAGGATGTACATTTCTTTGCTCAGTATTATATTCATTTCGATCTAGCCTCATCAGTACCAGTTATGGTTTTGCTGCTACGATTACGGGCAGGGAGAGCTACAGCTAGAGTTGCGGTCAGCACGAGCTCGTCACGAACGAGGACTGACCAGGGCGAAATTCCGGTGACACTCGATTGGGGAGATGTGTCTTTTTACTGTGTTTCCGCGCCACGAGTGTTTGGCGGATCGCCTTTATGAGGTTACTCGGACGTGTCGATTTGCACTAGAGGATTGAGCCGCTGATAGAGGCCAGCTAGATTTTGATGACCGTTGATATATTGCCTATTCATGATGATTGAGGCACGGTTCAGCATGCAGACGAGTGAGCCAGTTATTGCTGCGAACGACGAGATATTGCCCCAGATGCTGGCGTTAGTGCAGAACGAGTTGTACTAAGAGATGATAGAAGGTCGCTAGTCATCGAGGATGAATGACTAGGACATGTGGATCGTTCGCCTACCCCGATGCGAGGACATCAGATAGATTGATTCCAGCTAGAGACGACTTCACGCAGAGACGTTGAGAGTCGACAGAGACGATCGAATGTCGGAAACCTATTATTCCAAGTTTAAAGTAGTCGGAAAGACATGCAGGCAATTCTATGGTCCCTCTAGAAGAATGAAACCCTAACTCGACTTAATGACCGTGTGAAAGCCTTTGAACCTTCGGGTTTGCGGCAGTTCTACGGCGCCATTATTGAGGCTTGGGTTTGCCCTTCTACGGCTTGACCACCGATGCTGTGGTATGTACTCGATACTATTAAACTGTGCCCAAGAGGTTGAGCTCTTGGGGGATTATGAAGTTTTGACGACTCGATCGGATGGCTCGACTTAATTCGGATGCTAGGTGGTGAGATGCATTTCTTGGGAGACTCCCGATATGAGGATAGCCGTTGGAGCTCAGTCCATGTAGCCACGATGAGACGAGTCCGAAGCAGTCGACATTAGAGAAAGTGGAGTAAAGAGGTCCGAACACGATCTGGATAAGACGACGTTCCACTCCGCCGACATCAGAGATGCGATACGCATGCCGAGGCAGAGTACTGGATATACCTTCCAGAAGGAGTCGCGATGGGTATGCAGCCGTTCCGGAACAAGATGCAGATATAGGAAAGGACGATGACTTCCGGACAGTTGGCAGAGACGAGACATGGAAGAGACCGTGAGCAGGATTCCTTCCAGGACATTGCTGCAATGATACTTGCACCCAGGTTCAGATGTGTCACGTACATTCAGAGAGCCAGAGGCCGACACCAGTGATATGCTGTCTTACGAGTGGTCGCGATGATTGACCGAGAGATGACCGGAGAAGTGCCAGAATGGTGTTTACCCCAATCAGAGCAAAGCTCTGTTCAAATTCCAAGGGGGGAGATGAAGCAACGCTTCATCTTCCCCCAATCAGAAATAAAGCTTTGCTTTGAAAAATTAAAACTTTAATGAATGAAGCAACGCTTCAGATTCTTTGCGCTGCGGGCAACGCGCCACGTGTCAGAAGTTGATACGTCAGCGCAACGCCCAAGGCAGTACGTCCAATCAGAGCAAGGCTCTTTAAAAAACATAAGCAACACTCAACTGCGCAAGCGCACCGCAGCGCGACACGTGTCTGCGCAGTTGCGCAAGCACAACTGCGCAAGCGCACCGCTGCGCGACACGTGTCTGCGCAACCATAGCTGCGCAAGCGCACGGCAGCGCGACACGTGTCTGCGCAGTTGCGCAAGCACATCTGCGCAAGCGCACGACTGCGCGACACGTGTCTGCGCAGTTGCGCAAGTGCTTCACTGCGCGACACGTGTCTGCGCAGTTGCGCAAAGCGCTGTTGCGCAAGTGCTTCACTGCGCGACACGTGTCTGCGCAGTTGCGCAAAGCGCTGTTGCGCAAGTGCTTCACTGCGTGACACGTGTCTGCGCAGTTGCGCAAGTGCTTCACTGCGCGACACGTGTCTGCGCAGTTGCGCAAAGCGCTGTTGCGCAAGTGCTTCACTGCGCGACACGTGTCTGCGCAGTTGCGCAAAGCGCTGTTGCGCAAGTGCTTCACTGCGCGACACGTGTCTGCGCAGTTGCGCAAAGCGCTGTTGCGCAAGTGCTTCACTGCGTGACACGTGTCTGCGCAGTTGCGCAAGTGCTTCACTGCGCGACACGTGTCTGCGCAGTTGCGCAAAGCGCTGTTGCGCAAGTGCTTCACTGCGCGACACGTGTCTGCGCAGTTGCGCAAGCGCTTCGCTGCGCGACACGTGTCACGCGCTGGGGAGTTGCGCAAAAACAAAATGAAGATTTAAGGAAATCTTTTCTGTTTTTTGTTAAAACAAGAAGATTTCTTATGTAAAAACAGGGCCCTTTGGATTAAAGATCCAACGGTGGGGAAAATTCCCCAAATCACTCAGAGAATGATTTTTTTAACAAACTTTAACTAATTTATGGGCACTATAAATAGGACCCCAGACCACATTCGAAATAGATCAACGAGAAGAATCAACTTCGGGCATAAAAAAATAAAGAAGAAAAAGAACTCTTGAAGATTAATCAAGAACATAAAAAAGGTAAAAGAAACTTCTTTTGAAGAAGAGAAAAATCTCTTAAGAACAGAGGATTAAAAAAGTGAATATTTCAATAAATAAATAGTGCCTTGCACTTGTTGTGAACCCTTGGTTCTGTAAAATCAGGGAAAACAAAAAGAAAAACTTGTTTTCCTTTGATCCAAATTTAGATCAAAAGTGCTTTGCACTTTTAAAAAAATTCTTGGGGTTCTGCACAAATGCAACTCATTATTTAAAAGGGCCTGGTCCAAATCAAATTACTAAATAATAAAGGGGCAGGGCCCTGTTTGGAAAATTCTTGAGGTTCTGCACAAACGCAACACATTATTTAAAAGGGCCTGGCCCAAATCAAATTGCAAAATAATAAAAGGGAAGAGCCCTGTTTGGATCGATTTTCTAATCGGGCAAAGTCCAAAATAAATAAAAAAAATTGGACTTAACCCAATCCTGGCAATCCTGGCTGTAAGTCATTAAATGAAATTGATTGAGCACAGTGGCTCTCTTAAACCAATTCATGACCGGTTCGAGGGTACATCTCCGAACTCCTTCGACATCCGTCGTTGTAATTCCTCAACGACGTCAAAGAGGTGACGGGTCCCAACGACCACACATCCAAATGGACCGAAACGTCCCTAAACTAATATTGGACCGAAACGTCCCTAAACTAATATCGGACCGAAACGTCCTTAAACTCGTGGACCGAAACGTCCTTAAACTAATATCGGACCGAAACGTCCTTAAACTAATATCGGACCGAAACGTCCCTAAACTAATATCGGACCACCAAGTCCTTAAACTGGCACAATAGAGCCCAAATGCTCTTTTGTCGGATCTAAACGGTCCCGTTAAGTTGATCTTAGTCTCAAACTGGACTAACGTGTCCTTAACAAACGTTTGAATCGATCTTAGCCTCAAAAATGGCTAACGTATCCTCCAAACAGACTTTAGTCCCAAATTGGACTATGAATCTCCCAAACTGGAACAATAGAGCCCAAACGCTCTTTTGTCGGATCTAAACGATCACGTTAAGTTGATCTTAGTCTCAAACAGGACTATCGTATCCTTAACGAACGTTTAAGTTGATCTTAGCCGCAACGCGACTAATGCATCCTTAAACTAAAAACACCAAACCCAAATCTTAGTAAATACGGATTTGGACTAATCCACGTCCTACGGACGACGGCATTACTCAGTCTCCGTATACAATCCACGGGCAACCACAAACAAAACAAACACACACGACACGAAGTGAAATTCTGGAGAAGGAGAAAGTTGTTACCGCGATGCGGTAGCGTAATTAACTGCAGGGGCTTGCGCCTGCAGGGAAGAGCGTCCCCACAATCAAAAACCCCTCAAGCGAGGGGGAATCTGACAAAGTCTGCTATATCGGCCGCATCCGTCTAAACCTCCGATACACGGTGCCATAAATCAACTTGGCATCTTCGGAGAGGTAGACGGATAAAACCAATTAGCATCTGCCACGAATCCCAGCGTGAGGACATCGCGTTCCTGTGCGCCGCCTTTCAGAGGGGAACAGATTCTGGCACGCCCGGTTGGACCTCTTCCTCTTTCCACTCCACACTTCGTGTGTCGTGTTCGCGAACAAATCGCGGTTTGCTGTGATTGCCTGTGGATTCAAGGTACTAAGATTTGGTGTCTTGCTCTATGCAGAAGACAGAAAATCGATGGCTTCGAACTGCACCGTCCGCAGCGATAACTCTCGCTCCGTCATTGCTGAAGGAGTGACTTATGGGCCCCAAGCGGCCTCCCTTTTCAAAATGCCGGTGGAGCAGGTGGCTCAAGCCACCACCGGACTATTTTTTGGGACCATGCTCCCATCAATGAGCTTCAACGCCCCAATGACATTGCAAGAAGCTCCAAAGAAGTCGGTGTTCGATCAACTCACCACTGCCACGACCCCTCTCAACAGGTCGCCCAACTCCACTGCTTCAGGTTTTAATGGATTAGGCCAGAGCTCCATCGGGCCCATGAAGAAGCCTGCCATACCAGAAGGCGTTATCCCGAAGCGGATAGCCATCCCAGCTCCCGTTCTTGGCGAAGTCACCAAGGTTGCTTCCCATGTTCGGAAGCCCGCTTCTGACAGGTTGGCCGTCCCCGTTCAACGGACGTCAATCTTTAAAAGGCTGGTACCAGCATATTCTGACCAACACAGAGGGCAAGAGGAGGTCACCCCTATATCTGAAACAATTCCATCAGCACGACATGCTCGACGTCGCTACTGGCACCGAGTTAGGAAGGCTGGGGGCAACTCCCCCTCTGGACTTACTCGTCTAACTCTAATGGTTGGGATCGATACTGCTGTTCCAACCAAGAACAACTTTGAACTGCTGAGGAGGATACGGAAGAACTCTCCAACCGCTACATTGAAGAGATCTCCTCCACCTGCGGAGAGAGTTCCAGAAACGAAACGAGAACAGCCCCCTCAACGGCTGTCCTCTAAAATTTACAAAGTCTGGCGACAGGTTCAAGAGTCGGTGATCGATCAAGACTGCCTCCGACGACAGAAAAAGATGAAGGTTCGGCAGGGGAAGGATTGCTCTGTCAAACCACAAAAAGCAAAAGCTACTTGGGTGCCCACTACAACGGCTCCCTTAACTCCAATCACTCAAAAAAGGAGGCCGCAAGAAGCCCCTTTGTCTTCGGCAAATCGCAAAGACACCGAACACGAACGCCCCAAGTCTGGGCGCATGGTGGTGCACACTGTTTATATGGCTTCTGGAAAGGAGGAAAGCCGCACTTCTACGGGCCACCGACCGCTCACCCGATCCGTGACGAAAGCCCAGGAGCAACAACAAAAGCTTCAGGAAATGATGACTACAATGGCTGCACTCACTGAGCCAAAAGAAAGCTCTGAAACGTCTTCGGATGAGCGTCAAGAACAAGAAACCGACGCTGACTTTTTACGCAGAGTCCTCGAGAAGAGGGACAAAGAAGCTGCAGAGTAAGCGGCTAACATAAAACAGATGGCGCTCCTCTTCAAAGATATGGTAGGGATGATGTTACAGCCGGACCCTCCTGCTGAAAATCCTCCGATCGTCCTTGAAGACGACAGGGGAGAAACGTCAAATCCTCCACCGGCTCTGTCAACAGCCAAGGAGGAGGCAATCTCCAAAGTTGACCTAGAAGAATATATAGCTCAACAGATCCGGGTTCATCAGGCGAATGAAGTGGCTGGGCAAATTGTTAGGACCGGACGACCGTATCCGAGCTGGTATGACCAAATCTGTTACCCGCCAGGATATACGATCCCTAAATTCCACGTATATAAAGGGACAGGGAATCCGCATCAGCATATCGATCAATTCAGGGCCTTATGCGGCAATACTGGAGGCGATGACAAATTGTTGCTACGTCAATTCGTCGGCAGCTTAGCAGAAATAGCCTTTGAATGGTATTCGGAGCTACCTAACGACTCTGTCAAAGCATTTGCAGAGATGGAACTGCTGTTTACACAAAGATTCGCGAGTGCTAGTGAACGCACCCCGATAACAGCACTGATAAATGCCAGGATAAGGCCCGGCGAAACGTGGGTCCAATACGCAACACGATGGCGAAACCTATGGTCGAAATGCGAACAACGCATAGAAGAGGCACCCGCGGTAGGCATGTTTGTGGGCACTCTCGATCCGCAGGCGACCATCTCGCAATTCATGATGTTCTTCAGGCCGACCACCTTCCAGGCCTTGATCGACAAATTAGCCCAAATGGACCAGATGGGCCATAGACCGTCTCCTCCAAGACCCGATCCTCGAAATGAGAAAGGAAAAGCGATCATCGTCGCCAACGCTCAGCAACAGTCGAGCAACTCAAAGCCGGTCGCTCGCCAAAACAACGTGCGTCTACGCCCATCCCTCGAAGAGAGGCTAGGACGTCATTACTCATTTCCTCAGAATAAAACGAGAAGACTGTTCGAGCTGGCAGTGCGCAACAGACTCATTAATCTGCCGAATCCAAAACGTCCGTTGTAGCCAGGCGACCTTAATAATCCCAATTATTGCCCTTACCACCAAACGGTAAGTCACCCGATTGAGGATTGTTTCGTCTTTAAGGGATGGATTGAAGATCAATACCTGCAAGGCAAGTTCACGCTGTCTGAAAGCTGGAAGGTAAACCCCCCACAGCCGCACTCTCCAAAGAAGACGGACACGCCGGGGGCAACTTGTTCTTTCGTCGAGGATGAAAACGATGGAGAAAACTTATCGGATGAATCCGAAGACTACGTAGCGACTTGTCATGTGATTTCTCATTCACTGACGGATGATGAGAAGGATCCTTGCACTGAGAAATCAACGGCGGACCCTGAAACAGAAATTCCACGGCCGTCAGACAAGTTGATCGATGCCTTCCTAAATGAAATTCGTCTGAAAGCAAAAGCCAATCAAGAGCATGAAATGGCCATACTGGAAAGAACCAAGGTATTCCCGTCAAATCAAAAGCCATACACTGCGGGTAAAAACAAATTCAAGACGAGGAAACGGTTCGCCAAAGCTCTATCAGTAGGAATGAAGCTACCGCCCTCTGAAGAAAATTCTTTCTCTGAGGTAGAGATGCACCCTAACTTCTGTTTATATCATCAGAAGATCATACGTCATACCTAAGACTGCGAATCCTTTAACTGTTGGTGGCAAGGGTATGTCGCTCAAAAGCGACACTTCGACAGGACAAAGTGTGAAGCTTGTGGACATCGGAAAAATGCGATAGATGAGCGCAAAAGAGCCGCCGCCGGCTGTCATATAGCCGACTTCAAGAGATCACAAATTGTCACCTTTGGAAGTGACTCTGACGAAGAAGCTATCCCCAACTTTTCCCTCGGGGAATCTATTTCGAAAATAAAGGAATTAAGAAGCTGCGAGAACGTTCAGCCATGTAATCGCACGCTATTCGAAAAAAATCTCGGCCCCGTAAACAAGGGACCGAGCAAAAAGAATAAAGGAAAAGGAAAAAAGGCCTTCGTTGCCAGCGCTCAACAACAATCAGGTGACCCTAGACCGGTTGCTTGCCAAAGCAACAAGCGGCCATCCCTCCAGGAAAAGTTGAAACGTCCTTACTCGTTTCCGCAAGATAAAACAAGGGGACTGTTCGAGCTGGCAGTGTGCGACAGACTCATTAATCTGCCGGGTCCAAAACGTCCGTTGCGGCCAGGCGACGTTAATAATCCTAATTATTGCCCTTACCACCAAACAGTAGGTCACCTGATCGAGGACTGCTACGTCTTCAAAAACTGGGTTGAAGACCAATACCAACAGGGCAAGTTTGCGCTGTTTGAGAACTGGAAGGTGAGTCCGCCACAACCGCACGCTCCGAAGAAGATGGATACGCCGGGGGCATCATGTTCATTCATGGAGAAGGACTCATGGACCGAAAAGTCCATAAACTAGAAACTCGCCTCAAATATGGCAACGATGGACCGAAACGTCCTTATACTAATAATGGACCACTATGTCCTAAAACTGGCTGCGGACCGAAAAGTCCTTAAACTAACAACGGACCGAGACGTCCTTAAACTAATGATGGACCGCAATGTCCTAAAACTTGCAATGGACCGAAATGTCCTTAAACTAATAGCGGACCGAGACGTCCTTAAACTAATAGCAGACTGAAACGTCTTTAAACTAATACCGCAGCATCCTTAGGCTGACAAGATAAAAAAAAAGAAGAAAATAAAAAAAGAAGAAAATAAAAAAAAAGGTATGTCCATAAGCAAAACGGGAACGGATGAAAACCCGAAAGGGCTCCATGAGTAAAAACAGCAGGGCCACCGGCGAGTGTTCGTGAAAACCCGAAAGGGCGCGACCTCGTAAAAATAAAAAAAATCAAAAAAAAATAAAAAAGAAAAAAAAAACGGTATGTCCATAAGCAAAATGGGCACGGATGAAAACCCGAAAGAGCTCCATGAGTAAAAACAGCAGGACTACCGATGAGTGTTTGTGAAAACCCGAAAGGGCGCAACCTCGTTGAGAAACACTTATAGGGTCCTCTCGACCTTGTAAGGAGAAACCACCTGCGTGAGATCCTTACGACTCACAAAGGAACAACACACTTAGGGATCCCCACGATTCCTAAGGAGAAAATACACTTGCGAGATCCTCACGACTCGTAAGGAGAACTCTCTTGTGGGACCCTTACGGCTCATAAGATTTGAAAGTCTTAAGTTACAGAGGCCAAAATCTGTGCTTAAGCAACCCCCACAACTTTCGACATTGCCCTACAAGTGGTCCGATATTGGCCCATGTATACAATCCACGGGCGCGAATAAACATTTCCCTAACCAAGTCCCATCCGTGACTGGGGATATGTCCACACGGTGAACAACCCTTATGAGTCCTCTCGACTCATAAGGGGATAACACTCTTGTAAGATCCTTACGACTTATAAGAGAACATACACTTAGGAATCCTCACGATTCCCAAGGAGAAAACACACCTACAAGATCCTCACGACTTGTAGGGAGAAATACCTTTGTGAGACCCTTACGGCCCATGAAGTCAAAAGCCTTAGCCGACCGGACCCTTAACCCTGTTTACTAAGCCACCTTTGTTCGACATCGACGGAGGCAAATGATGATTCGCTCCTGGCGATATTCCAGTTGTAGCGATGTTGATGCCTAAACCGGTATCAAATTCCAAGTCCTTTCATGGCAAATGATGATTCGCTCCTGGCAATATCCCAGTTGCAGCGATGCTGATGCCTAGACCGGTATTAAATTCCAAGTCCTTTTACGGCAGATGATGATTCGCTCCTGGAAATATCCCAGTCGCAGCGATGCTGATGCCAAGATTGGTATCAGATCCCAAATCCCCTACTCGCAAAAAAAAATAATAAAAATAAAAATATCAGCGAGCCAAAATATATATATATATATATGCATACGAAATAGCCGAAATGATGGGGCAACTTGCAAACAAAATCAGCAAGTAAAAATGTATGCATGCAACATAGCCGAAATGATTGGGCAACTCGCAATAAAAAACAGCGAGTAAAAATAAAATAAACAGCCGAAATGATTGGGCAACTCGCAATAAAAATCAGCGAGTAAAAATAAAGTAAACAGCCGAAATGATTGGGCACCGCGAAAAATAGCCGAAATGATTGGGCAATCGCGATTTTCGCGATATAAAAAGCTGAAATGATAGAGCATCGCGGAAAGAATAAAAAAAAATTAAAAAATGAAACTTTTTGCCCTACAGGTGAAATCACATCGATCCCTGTATACAATCCAGGGCACAGATAAAAAGGGAACAATACCTTCCCAACAGGCTCTACCAGAAAGCGAAGCCAAATCTCGACGGTTCATAGATAACCTAGAGACCATCTCGACATTTGTCGCAATATTACAGACACGATGTCAACAAATGAAGCAAAGGAAGGTCCCTAACTTCAGGGTCTCGACGTCAATATCGACAACTTAAAGATCACCAACGGCGTTTCTCCTCACTCCGACTAGATGCAGACATGACGTCAATAACTGACCTCAGAATCGCAACGAAACGGAACCATGACAAAGTCCCTAGTTCCAAATCTCAATGGCCACGTCAACAGCCTAGAGACCAACAACGGTGTGCCTCCTCATTCCAACAGGACACAAATGTTACACCATCAAGCGGAGCGATGGCAAAATACCAGCTTCACCTCAGCATTCGTCTCGATACAGTAGATGCAATGTCAACAACAGCGTTACTCCGCAGTCCAGCTGGAGGCAGATGCAACGTCAACAAAAGACCTCACGGTCAAAACAAAGCGG
The DNA here is from genome assembly GCA_030015575.1 of Agapanthus africanus. Lineage (NCBI taxonomy): Eukaryota > Viridiplantae > Streptophyta > Magnoliopsida > Asparagales > Amaryllidaceae > Agapanthus > Agapanthus africanus. The sequence goes on from JASDDO010000014.1 coordinate 446,223,749, forward strand.
AGTAACGGCAAAATCCCAACTCCACCTTAGCATTCGTCTCGTTACAACAGACGCAATGTCAACGACGGCGTTCCTTCACAGCCCAGCGGGGTGTACATGCAAAGTTAACAAAAGACCACATGGTCGAAACAAAGCGGAGTGATGGAAAAATCCCAGCTCCACCTCAGCATTCGTCACAATACACCAGACGCAGTGTAAGCAAACGAAGCGAAGGCCACATTCCTAGCTTCAACGTCTTTACGGTAACTCACATAAAACTGGAAAGTCAATCGGAGATCATCTCGCACCAGCACAGAGTGGTCACCACCTCGACGTCCGTCTCGATACAGCAGACGAGATGTCGACCCCAGCGTTCTTCCTCCAGCAGGGATTCGGACGTGACAAAGCAAACGAAGCGAAGGCCACATTCCTAGCTTCAACGTCTTTACGGTAACTCACATAAAACCGGAAAGACAATCGGAGATCATCTCGCACCAGCATAGAGTGGTCACCACCTTGACGTTCGTCTCGATACAGCAGACGAAATGTTAACCTCAGCGTTCTTCCTCCAGCAGGGATTCAGACATGACAAAGCAAATGAAGCGAAGGCCACATTCCTAGCTTCAACGTCTTTACGGTAACTCACATAAAACCGGAAAGACAATCGGAGATCATCTCGCATCAGCACAGAGTGATCACCACCTTGACGTTCGTCTCGATACAGCAGACGAGATGTCACCCCAACGTTCGTCTCGACACAGCAGACGCAACGTCATCAAACAAACGGAGCCACGGCAAAATCCCTAGTTCCCACCATGACATTCGTCTCGATACAAAGGACGCAATGCCAACAAACGAAGCAAAGGCCAAATTCCTAGCTTCAGGGTCTTAACGGCAAGTCATATAAAGCCTGAAAGACTATCGGAGATCATCCAACACCAGCGCGGAGTGGTTATGACTCATCGGGGCTCTCCAAAATGAGCCTAACCTCAAGTAAAAAACGGCATGGCAAATTCCTAGCGCTTGCTCTTCCGACGGTCAAACTGCCAAGGAGGATTGCTTGAAGACGTCTTGTCCAGCCCCCGAAGGGATCAGAGACACGGCAGTCGCGGGGCTACTCGAACAGCATGATTGCCTATCGAGGACTATATCAGCTTATGCGATGGTACGATGGCCAAAACCTTAAGTACCACCAACCTTAACGGGCTTCTGTCGTAAAGAGCAGAGGTTAAATGCGACGTTAAGATGTTCTTGCGAGAAATGTTCGATTCGTCTCGACTTGTGAAAAATTGTTGAGGCGGCTCGACTCGTGAGATAAAGCCTTAGGCAGTGGGCATAAAAGAAGCCTGTTTCCTAAGCACCGGGACCCTGCAAGTTGGCCCAAAACGGTCTCCTGCATACCATCCACGGGTCTCACTCTCCAACATCGAACTTCGACAAGGAGGGAAACAACCGCTTACAAGTCCTCTCGACTCGTAAGAGGGAAAAATTCTCTTGTAGGATCCTTACGACTTACAAGAGAAAACCACACTTTGGAATCCTCACGATTCCTAAGGAGAAAAACCCACCTACGAGATCCTCTCGATCCGTAGGGAGAAAAGTCTCTATGAGACCCTCACGTCTCATAGAGTTGAAAAGTCTTAGGCAGCAGATCTGAACCTGCGGCCTAAGCCCTCGCTATCTCGTGAAGAAATCAAGAAGCTTACTCTATTCCCTGCTAATTGTGACGACATGCTGAGAAAGAGGAAAAGCAACAGAAAGAGCATCCGATTTACATTTGATCAAGCGTTCAAGACACATTCATTCATGCATGGACAAAAAGACTCAGGACAAAAGATAAGACGGGCTAGGAAAAACAAAAATCTTCATTAATATTGCCAGAAGTTCTTACAATCATAAAAGCAATAAACGAAAAATATTATTACAAGGGAATAACCTCGGACCCAGGACATGGATTGAGGAATCCAAAAGCGACCCTATCTATGACTTTCCAGGCCTCGCGGACCATCCTAGTGTGCTTTCTTTCGCGAGCACAAGCGTCAGGGTCCCCCCTGATGTCTTCCACCCTCCGATAAGCAGCGAGTATGGCAGACTGTTGAAAGACCTCGTGTAAGAGATCGATAAGACTGTCTCGCCGTCTCTTAGAGATAAAGTTTAATAGGTACACCGAGAGCACCTTGTCCTCAGCGGCATCCAACGCCCTAAGAGGCACGCCGGAACAGAATAGGGGAAGCGCTTCCCAGATGGCTCCCACGATAAGCTTAAGGAGGGAGGAACGCCGGGGGAGCAGTGGACCATTGTATGCGTCGAAGCGGCTCATAATTTCAGCACACTCCGCGTTTGTGAACTCTCGATTCTGAGAGCGGCCAAGTCGGCGGATGTCCCCGTAAAAGATGATCTCATTAAGAGCATACATATGGGCATCCATTGTTCCTGTGAAAGAAGATCAACAGAATTAGCAGACCGACTGATTAAGCGAATTCTTGTTAAAAAACGAGCACAGACAGTTAAACTCCTCGAGATCAATGCTCTACGAACAGGAGTGACTATCAAAATCCTAATAAGAGAAATTTAAAGAAGTCCCCTAAGATTCTGAGATCACTATTATTAAAAGATAATATAGTCCGTTAAAATACAAAACTCCATTTTTGATTTTCATTATTCATATTCAAACTCTTAAAAGTTCATCATTTTCATATCAAAGAGATCTATGTTTTGACAAAGATGCAAGGTTCTGTTCATGGGTCAAGAAGCCTTGAAACAGATTCTTGAGAGCAATGCTCTATAAATGAAACCCTAGAAGGGTTTCTTTAGATCAAAGATCTAAAAGAGCAATGCTCTATTAATTAAAATTGGTTTAATTCAAGACTAATTCTTACCTAAATAGTTTCTTTTAAAGAAAATCTAAGAGTTCTTAAAAACAAGAGCAGGGCTCTGAGATTCTGAAAATAAATTTTTTTTGGAGATAATGATCATCTGTGAAGGACCAAAGGTCCTATTTATAGGCATCAATTGCCTCTTCAACTGCCAAAAGGTGCCGCGACGGTTCGGATTCTGCCACCGTTGCGCTTGCGTTTGGATGCCACGTAAGCGCAGCGGTGGGGGGGCATTTGTTTACCCCAATCAGAGCAAAGCTCTGTTCAAATTCCAAGGCGGGAGATGAAGCAACGCTTCATCTTCCCCCAATCAGAAATAAAGCTTTGCTTTGAAAAATTAAAATTTTAATGAATGAAGCAACGCTTCAGATTCTTTGCGCTGCGCGCAACGCGCTACGTGTCAGAAGTTGATACGTCAGCGCAACGCCCAAGGCAGTACGTCCAATCAGAGCAAGGCTCTTTAAAAAACATAAGCAACACGCAAGCGCACCGCAGCGCGACACGTGTCTGCGCAGTTGCGCAAGCACAACTGCGCAAGCGCACCGCTGCGCGACACGTGTCTGCGCAACCACAGCTGCGCAAGCGCACGGCTGCGCGACACGTGTCTGCGCAGTTGCGCAAGCACAACTGCGCAAGCGCACGGCAGCGCGACATGTGTCTGCGCAGTTGCGCAAGCACATCTGCGCAAGCGCACGACTGCGCGACACGTGTCTGCGCAGTTGCGCAAAGCGCTGTTGCGCAAGTGCTTCACTGCGTGACACGTGTCTGCGCAGTTGCGCAAGCGCTTCGCTGCGCGACACGTGTCACGCGCTGGGGAGTTGCGCAAAAACAAAATGAAGATTTAAGGAAATCTTTTCTGTTTTTTATTAAAACAAGAAGATTTCTTATGTAAAAACAGGGCCCTTTGGATTAAAAATCCAACGGTGGGGAAAATTCCCCAAATCACTCAGAGAATGATTTTTTTAACAAACTTTAACTAATTTATGGGCACTATAAATAGGACCCCAGACCTCATTCGAAATAGATCAACGAGAAGAATCAACTTCTGGCATAAAAAAATAAAGAAGAAAAAGAACTCTTGAAGATTAATCAAGAACATAAAAAAGGTAAAAGAAACTTCTTTTGAAGAAGAGAAAAATCTCTGAAGAACAGAGGATTAAAAAAGTGAATAATTCAATAAATAAATAGTGCCTTGCACTTGTTGTGAACCCTTGGTTCTGTAAAATTAGGGAAAACAAGAAGAAAAACTTGTTTTCCTTTGATCCAAATTTAGATCAAAAGTGCTATGCACTTTTAAAAAAATTCTTGGGGTTCTGCACAAATGCAACTCATTATTTAAAAGGGCCTGGCCCAAATCAAATTACAAAATAATAAAGGGGCAGGGCCCTGTTTGGAAAATTCTTGAGGATCTGCACAAACGCAACCCATTATTTAAAAGGGCCTGGCCCAAATCAAATTGCAAAATAATAAAGGGGCAGAGCCCTGTTTGGATCGATTTTCTAATCGGGCAATGCCCAAAATAAATAAAAAAATTGGACTTAACCCAATCCTGGCTGTAAGTCCTTAAATGAAATTGATTGAGCACAGTGGCTCTCTTAAACCAATTCACGACCGGTTCGAGGGTACATCTCCGAACTCCTTCGACATCCGTCGTTGTAATTCCTCAACGACGTCAAAGAGGTGACGGGTCCCAACGACCACACATCCAAATGGACCGAAATGTCCCTAAACTAATATTGGACTGAAACGTCCCTAAACTAATATCGGACCGAAACGTCCTTAAACTCGTGGACCGAAACGTCCTTAAACTAATATCGGACCGAAACGTCCTTAAACTAATATCGGACCGAAACGTCCCTAAACTAATATCGGACCACCACGTCCTTAAACTGGCACAATAGAGCCCAAATGCTCTTTTGTCGGATCTAAACGGTCCCGTTAAGTTGATCTTAGTCTCAAACTGGACTAACGTGTCCTTAACAAACGTTTGAATCGATCTTAGCCTCAAAAATGGCTAACGTATCCTCCAAACAGACTTTAGTCCCAAATTGGACTATGAATCTCCCAAACTGGAACAATAGAGCCCAAACGCTCTTTTGTCGGATCTAAACGATCACGTTAAGTTGATCTTAGTCTCAAACAGGACTATCGTATCCTTAACGAACGTTTAAGTTGATCGTAGCCGCAACGCGACTAATGCATCCTTAAACTAAAAACACCAAACCCAAATCTAAGTAAATACGGATTTGGACTAATCCACGTCCTACGGACGACGGCATTACTCAGTCTCCGTATACAATCCACGGGCAACCACAAACAAAACAAACACACACGACACGAAGTGAAATTCTGGAGAAGGAGAAAGTTGTTACCGCGATGCGGTAGCGTAATTAACTGCAGGGGCTTGCGCCTGCAGGGATGAGCGTCCCCATAATCAAAAACCCCTCAAGCGAGGGAGAATCTGACAGAGTCTGCTATATCGGCCGCATCCGTCTAAACCTCCGATACACGGTGCCATAAATCAACTTGGCATCTTCGGAGAGGTAGACGGATAAAACCAATTAGCATCTGCCCCGAATCCCAGCGTCAGGACATCGCGGTCCTGTGCGCCGCCTTTCGGAGGGGAACAAATGGGATCATCCCCGTTAGCACACCTGACAGGGCCGATGAGCCGATGGACCGAGAGATTGGTAATTCACAGTGAAGACCTTGACCCAGGAGTGGTCATTGTTACGGACACCAGCAGGCCAGAGTCCATGATCATCGACGAGACGTCCCACTAGTGACCGCGACAGTTGGCCTGAGATTCTTAGAGGATGCACTTGAGCGGTACTATTCCGCCATTATTGATTTTGATGTTTTGGGTGATTTATTCGCATGATTTGATTTTGATGATTGAGAATTTACGATCCTTGCACAGTGTTGCACTTGATATCGTTTTCGTGCTTGGGTTTCACATGTTTTTGATTTTACGGTTTTAGACATTTGAGTTGATTTTGTGCGTATGCGCGCACACGATTTGGTTCCTGCACTCTGTATAGTTTATATATGCTTGCAGTGCACTGATACGCCTTTTGTGCACTTAGATGCATTGGACTTTGATTTCGATGGTGATGTTCGATATTTGTTTTGTGCACCTTGTGCACCTGATTTGATTTTGCGCATGTTCGGCACTTGATATTGGATTTCATGATTTCGTGCACGATGGATGCACCTGATTTGGATTTTCGCGCATGTTGGGCGCATGTTTTGAAGTGTGATTTTGGTGCACACTAGATGCACTAAATCGAGATTTTACGTGCATGTCAGATGCACCTGATTTTGCTGTCAGGCACACATGTTGCCTATGACAGATGTTTCGTGCACACCCGATGCACTTAGATGTTGTTTCTGTGCATATGTATGGCACATATTTGGATTTTGATTTCCGTGCGTACAAGACGCACGTAGTATTCATACGCGTATTTTGGGGATTGATTTTTCTTATAGAGCAGTACGTTTCTATGATATTGCTATGTGTTTTCGTACTGAGCAGGACTAGTCAGAGGACAGTACCTGAATATATTTTACATGTATAGTTTCGAGTTATATCATATTGGTTTTGCTTTGGATTTGGTATTGATGTCTTCCCCATGACTCCGATGATTGCGGGATGCTTGACGGAGTTCTGATTTGAGTTATATGCTCATTTTTCATGCGCATGCGTTGCGCTACGATTTGTTTTATGTATTTATGATTTCGGAGCCCCGGCGATTTGATGGTTTTGGCTGAAATATTTTAGTATTTGGGGGAAGGTTTAATTTAAATTTGGGGACCGAATTTCTTTAAGGGGGGAAGATTGTAACGTTTTGAAAATCGTTTCGGTGAAATTTCGAAAAAACAGTAAAATAAGGGTGTTTTCTGTAAAAAAACAAAATTCAAATATCTTTATTATAAAATTAAATATACATATTCTAGCTATGTAATTGCTAGTATTTGGTGTTTATTGAGCCACTGCTGAAATTTCAAATTTTCTGAAAATTTTTCCGAAATTAATTATTTAAATATTATTTTAAGCCGGTAAGAAAAAACATTAAATTAGCGATAAATACAAATTTAAATGGGCTAATTTTAATCTTTAAAATCATGTTAATTAAAATCTAGTTGTAATATAAATTTTTAGTATTTTATTTCAAGTTTTAAATGATTTATTATATGGAAAACAAAAATATAGTTATTTTGAACTAAAACTTGCAAATATGGTATTTTGGGGGGTCTTTTTGCATAGAATTTTTTTGTAAAGTCTCTCACACTCACCCTCACTCCCCTTGTCCGGCCCCACACTATTGTAGCAGCCCAATAATTTTATTTCCCTCTTTTTGACCTTAAATCATGTGAGAAATGGGTTAAAATAAGGTTTTTATATATAGTAAAGTAGGTGGGGGTATTATGGTAATTTGGGAGGGGCTTTGACTTGGATTCTTTTCCACAACTCCCCCACACTTCTCCCCACTCCCTCCACAGCTGAAATTCTGCTACAACAGCCCCATCTTTTCCCCCCATTTTCCATCTCTTTTACTTCAAAAATTGCCTCAAAATCCATCAAATAAATCCTAAAATCCAAATCCAACTCCTACCCATTTCTCATTAGCCAAACTTACATGGATCTAGGAGCATGGAAGCTACTTTTGGAGGCTAGAAATTTCATGCTAAATCCTTGATCTTGTGAGGTATAAATCAAGACCTTTTGTTAAATTGTTGTTTGAATACCTTAAATCAAGCATTATTAGTTATTAATTTGGGTTTAATTGTATGTTTGGAAAAACTTAGTAAGGGTTTATGAAATTCAAGTTTGGTTTTTGTGTATGTAATTGTGGTTGCAATTGTAGTTCTTCATATTGTGAAATGAAAACCTAATCAAATTTCTAGTTGCAAATTGTTAGTTTGGAATTGTAATATTTAAGCTATATTGCTAGCTAGGTTTTTGTAAACCATGAATTTGATTATGAGAAAAATATAATTAGGTTTTTTCATGACTTCATTAACATTATTAAGTGTATTTTAATACTTTAGTTCATGAAAATCCAAGCTAGATTGTAGTTTGTGCATTTTGCTATAAAATTGTTAAAATTGGTTAATATTGCAAACTAGGTTTTTGAAATCGAATTAAATTGTGGGTTTAAAATTTACGTAATGGTTTCTATGGCATAATTAAGATATTAAGTTATCATCTTGGTCACTAGAATTGTTAAAACATCATGTTTTGTACAAAAACGGTGAATTGTGCTTGCTAGATTTTCGGAAAAATGACTTTTTAAGTGAAATTGGGCTTTTTGTGAATTTTAACCTATTTTATATTAAAATTAGTGTTCGTGAATGTGCAAATGAGTGTGTTGGGAGTTTTCTCGATGGTTTGGCGCTTGTACGCCGACGTCGAGGGTTTTTGGGTCGATTTGCGAATGCAACCATAGGTTTTGACCTATGTGGGATTCGTGCGTCGTTTTGGTCATGAGTCGGATTTTAATGCGGTATGGTGCGTTATGATATGTAGGTACCCCATGTGGACTTCGAGACGACAAGCAAGCGTGTGGCGACGTCGGCACCGGCGAACGAAGACCAGGTGAGTAGATTTATATCTACGGGGAGAAGTCGGGTGGATGGCGTATAGCACCCCCGCAGTCCGTGGTGGTGTATACGGATGCGTATACACACCAACAATTAGTATATGTTATTTGGGATTAATAATGATGTTAGGATGGATATTGGTGTGTTGGATTACTTTAGTGTTGCGAACCCTAGGGTAGTGTTGCACTACACATACACACATACATACTTGCATACATTCCTGTTTATATGTGCTCATGGGATTCTTTATAGTTATGTGATCACATGGGTATGGGACTATGTGTTCACATACGGATATGAGGACGATACTTGGGATTGAGCTGAGTCGATGAGTTTTGTTTTGTGGTTGTGATATCGGTTTGTACGAGACTGTCGATCAGTAGTCAGATCATGACTATTTTGATGATATTAGTATTGTACTAGACATAGGTCAGTACCCTGGACTATGATCTTGGATAAAGATGATACTAGATGAATAGTGTGATGAATATGATATTAACCCGTACCCAGATTTGGGGATGCCGTACGACGGATTTACGTGCGAGCTATATTTTGATGATTGATCCACACTCTTGACTTGGGATGTCTGATTATAGATATGGTATCGGATATGATATTATTGAGGCGGGATCACCGACTAATATATATACAGGTATGTATATGTATCGACTCAGATGTTAGGCGGCTTCCTTACCTGTAGTCCAGCTTGTTAGCTTAGCCCTTTAATTTAGTTTAGTTGTTAGATTAAATTCGATTCTTACCTATTTCAAAAACTAACGAATCATGGGTATTTTAAAAGACAGCCCAAGGGATCCTACGGATATTTCAAAAGACGTATCTTTTCATAAAAACACCGTAGCCCCTATTTCCAAAACCCCATGATTCGTGTTATTTCAAAAGGCACCATTTGTAGGACTTATATTAGATTAATGCAGATTAGTTATAGTTGCGTCTAGTATTCAGCTCCCGCTCATTATTGTGGTTCGCTTCGCATCGCATGCTTATATTATGTTTCATACTCCATTATTGATATCATGCTGTTAGGACACCAGCACCATTACCGATGATGCGTATGTACCATGTACACTTACTTGCCGGCTCACACACATCTTCATCGGTAATTGCCATGTCACTTACACCTTAGAAAATATTATTGCTTGATATAGCCTGTTAGCTAATAGTTTAGACATTGTAGTTATTACCTGCTACTTCATGCATACTGTTATTCATTGTTATGCCGCATTTATGGATTCTCATGCATATATTCACTATTTTACGTGTTATTGAGGTTTTGGATTCGGATTCCCATGAGATTTTATGGATTTGGAGTAAAACCGCAAAAACATAAATAAACCTTTTCTCTCTTTTAAAATAAAAAGTGCTGTTTTCCCATGATGTATGAGTCGTCCACCATGAGTTTGCTGATGGATTTTGAGACCCGATTCGAGGAGTGGAGGAACCGTTTCGGGTACATGGTGGGCTCGGTGCGGTACCCCGGGGCAAGAGGAATGTGTTGTTGACGTTAAGCCCGGCAGGGGAGCACTACCGACCGGTGATATTACCCGACGCGTCGGATATCCGGAGGATACCGTCGTGGTCTTGAGATGGATGGTAAGGGCCGGTCTGGATTGACGGCACCCTAGATATTGATTTTGAGATATTGAGGTACAGAGATTGTGATGCAGAGATATCGAGATATTTGGACACTTGTTTTGTGTCGATGCTGGGCACTGTTTTATGCTGACTTCATTTATGGTACCTCACTTTAAAAATTCAGAAATCTCACTGATTTATGAAAGCAGTTTTCGTAAGTACATGCATTCTGTTCCGTGCATTCATACCTCATTCATATGATATATTGCTACCTGAGGCACTGACACGGGTACATGAGATCACACTCGGGTTAGATATTACCCTTGCCATTTTTATAGGCTGCATGTTATACATATATTTGAGATTATATTATGATCATTGACCTAGGTTGCGTTATTTATGCGGTTTCTGTGCGTAGATATTTTTCTATTAACGAGTTGGCAACTCACCCCCGTTGTGCCCCAGTTTCTTGCAGGTTTGCCGTACAGGTTTCATTACGGCTTTCCGGGCATAGTTTCTTTCGGGTGACATGCTAGTAGGTGGGTTTATTTGTATCGTACCCATCATTATATAATGTATATTATTATTCAGTTGTATCTAGAAGTTCAACCGAACATGTATTTATTATTGAGATAGAGACCAGTGAGGTTATTCCTTCGACCTTAGAGTCGCGCGTTTTATTTCTGTGGTTTTCTTGTGGTTTTGAGTTTCCTTTTGAATTTTGATCCTCGCCGTTGGCGTTGTATATTATATTGCTTGTGTGGTTATGACCGTCGATTGACGAAGAGCTAGCTCCCGCTTGGGGATGCCTTTTTATTGATTTCGTATACTATTCATGTTGTATCCCGTTTGGGGGCCAGTATTTACAAAGGAGACTCTGCCGAAATTTTCGGGAAATATTTGATGTTTTTTTAAACCTGCTATGCTATTAAAACTACTTGTTTTAAATTGGTTTTCCTTCACTCTACTACTTTTCTTGGTTTGGATTTCTGGGTTTTCGGCTTACTTAGATTACGGACGTCTCAAGACGTCTCGTAGTTTAAGTGTCGGTCATGTTCCGTACTTTCAGGACGTGACACTTATCATCATATCCCCTGATCTGGGGTACTGATCTAAATCTAGTACAAATCGATACCATGTATATAAATATAAGTGCGTGTGTGAAACACACGTCTAAAGGCCCGCTGAAAATCACATGTCGTATCCCAAATACGAATCACATCATATCACCGATCCCGTAGCACTATGCCCAATGTCATCGACTCATCTCTAAACATCATCCACTATCCTCATCATCAATGTATAAGTATAGCAATAAGTACGTATGTGCGTGTGGGTGTAAACCTGCTCTAGGGTTCGCGACTAGGGACTACACTAGTTTACTTCCAAACTAAATCTGTCTGTAGTACACCTAACACATCTCAAATATCCACGACACTATAAGCTGTCATGAGTATATATAAATATATATATATATTTATATACTATACTAATATCGGATCGCGGGAGTGCTATACACCATCCACCCGACTTCCCCCTGTAGATATAATCTACTCACCTGTATCCTGGGTGTCGGTGTCGGTGTCGATGTCGCCTTCATCTTCTTCATCGTCTCGGATCGCCGTGGGGGTACCTACATATCACACGTATCACACCGCATCAAAACCAAATCAAAACATAAAACAACACGCGAAAACCAACACGATACGCTAAAAGGCCTATAGGTTAGAACCTATGGTTAGCCTTCGCAAAACAACCCGAAATCACTTGATATAGACGTACAAACGTCACGATCGAGATAACGCACAAACACCAAAATCTAGAAATCAAAATACGCAAAACCAAAACTAAATTCAAAGCAGCAACCCAAGAAAATGATCCCAGATTTCGTCTCGTGCCAAATAAAGGCAAGCAAACAAGTCTAGAGTGATGTATAGGGTGCATATGACCTACAGTAGAAACATGGACCCTACCCTATATTAAGTGGACGAGCCCCCTACAGTGAAAACCGGCCTGGCCGGCCCAGGGTACTCCAGTGGGGTTCGTCTGGCTACAGGGTGCTCCTAGGGTCTCAAATGGTCCTCTGAACATGTTTATTTTTCCAGAAAAACACCCAGCACATTCCAGATTCATCTGCACACTCTAAACACTCACAAACTGACATGGACTGATCTGTTTTTGGGTTCCAGGTCTTGTAATGTGTCGGATCTGGGTTCGTAGCACCAAGGGGGGATTAAGGGTCACTAATATGGCTTAGCTACACTAACACAATTCAATTTAACCTTAACCCTCTCTAGGTTTGTCCAAAGTGCCCAAAATCACACGATATCGATATGAAACTAGTATAGATGCATATGGAATGAAATACTACTATAATGGGTGCAGAAATTATCTCCTTAGAGACTCATGAATCTTCCCACAGCACCAAAACATCAACTTTCTTAGTCTATTCTATAGCTTGTGAGCTTGTGCATACATTTTGTGAAATGGAATTAGGGTTTTGGGTTTTTTTAATGGTGTTTTGGGGGATTTGAAGGAGGAGGACGAGGGAGGAAAGGAGCAGGAGCAGCTGCAGCTCTATGAGAGGGGAGAGAGAAATGGGTGTGAGGAAATGATGGGAGTATGGTTTCAAAAGTGAAGGTTGACCTATACCCCCCCCCGCTCTCTCATCATCATTCCTTACATTTTCCTTTTCTTTTCTTTTCTTTTCTTTTCTTTTCCAAATCCTTCTCTCTCAAATAGTAGACCAAAAACACCCATGGTAGGAAAAATGTAACACAAGTCCAAAAAATGATATGTGCATGTTTTGCACAAAAAAGCCAAAAATCCGATTAGCGATTTTTAATCGCGATTAGCACTAAATTAGCATATAAATGATCATAAAAACTTATAAATGCCAAAATTCCATAGAATACTTTATTTTTGAATTTTCCATAATTTTTCAAAAATTTTCCCATTTATCGGTATTTAATTATAAATTTAATATTAAAATAATCAATAAAATAATATTAAATTATAAAAATTCCTAAAATAATATTTTATTATTTTGAAATGTTACAAATACTACTGACTATCCATATGAAATGACGGAGGGCTACGACTGGTTTTGGCGAAACCGTAAACATAATGAACTTGATATAACCGAAGGAACCTAATAGCTTTTTAAAAGGAGTTGTTAATGCTCCGCAATTAAAAATTCTGCTCTTTTAAAATAACCGAGTGGTTTCTTTTAAATTTGTCCCAACGATTCAGCTTTTGTTTGTTTTCTTTGCATTAAAATAATGTGTCCCGTCATTTAACCTATCATTGCAGAAAACAACGAAAATACAACGTCCGCTTATGCCATCCGCATTCGCCACTGGGCCCCGTCATTCACCCGTTAGGTTACTTAACTAACGACAGAGCGCGGGCTGGGCTAGCGCGGATGCAAAACATAAGCAACTCCTACTAGATATCATATTTAGATATTGTACATTCTTCAGACGCAATAATAGGCATTCCAGATCACAGATGAACATATTGGATATACTAGGAATCCGCGTTTCGTTTGATCCTGCAACAAAAGACAAATTACACGGTCGTGATGAATATCCAAACACCACCTTAGACCCCTACGGGTACGACAAACTACCTTCCTAGTACCAGAAGTAAAACAGACTCCCTCAACGACTTGAGTAGGCCATTAAACACTTCAAAATACCCGGTAGTTTGTGCACCCCATCTTGGGTCTATCCTAGGAGCATAAAACAGTAAATGAAATAATACAACGGTGGCTACAACCTCAACCCGGATGTGCCCCGCAAAAGAATATTACAACATATTACAATTTACATCGAATGAAAGATAAAAACTCTTATTTCACATCCCCGGCAATTCATCCACGACAATCCAATGAAGTTCATATCCACATACCAAGTAACCATTACAGAAATGTGCAACCCCCAACTAACCGACATACTAGCAATTAGGGGAGGTTTACGAACACATCAAAAACACAATTAGCAAATAACTTAGAATTTCGATCGACAACCTTTTTCCGTGTCTACCCTAAATGCAAGCCAGCACTGAAAATAACCTGGGCAGAAATAAAATATACAGGAAAACAGAACACCCAAAACTAAGAGTTACTGTGTAAATACGAGTCAACTCAGAGTTGACTCGGCCGTGGACCCGCGGCGGATTACAATATTCAGCCGCGCTTCCGCGGTCGTCTCACCGAGTTGGGATCTCGTATTTCTCCAGTATTCTTAGAATTCCCTGCTGTGAATTTTCATACATCCGAAATAATTTTTTCGAAAAGTTAATAATCGACAGAAACTTTAAGGAAGCGGGCTTATGTTTTCGTGTTTTTCCGACGATCGATGTTCTAATTAGTTGCTAACAATCTAGTAAAGGTTTAGTAGGCTCTGATACCACTGTAAGTCCATGTCACACACCCCACGTGTTCGCGGGGAGGAGGAATATATGAAAAACAATTATCAAAGCTTCGTAACACGGACTTGAGTACATGGATCGTGTCTAAACCTTTACTAGAAAACTACGAGAGGTTTAACTACTCGGATTCAAAGTTATACCTCACGTTACATGTCCTTCGGGTCTTCATCGCTGTTCTCCACACCTCGTCGAATCTATGGAACATGGGTACCTCAACGGCCTCCTCGAGTCAAAGAAGATCCACCCGAGAGTCTATAGTCCGAGCTCCTATCTCGAATCTGAGATAACTACGGCTTCTAGTTTTCTATTCTAGAAGTCCTAGAGGGTGTAGAGTATTTAGATGTATTACTTAGTCAATTTAAACCCTAGGATTCTCAACACATGAGAGCTTTTAGGGTTTCATGAAGAAGATGAAAACTTGAGGAGAAAGAAGTGTTTTGTGATAATAAATGAACTATTCTCATTTGTGAATCTCATGAAGCATAATAATATCATCAAAATAAATATCTAGCTAATACTCATCATGCTTCAATTAATTCACAAGGTGAATCATCTAATGAGTCACCTAATGAGTCATGGATCATTTAATGAAACCTACACCTCATCCTCCACTTCATTTGTTTAAATACTAAAAAGAATTAAACACAAATGAGTCACCTTCTTCTAGAAGCTTCTCGAGAAATTATGAGACTGCCCCTCCCATCCGTATTTCCAAAAAATACGGATAATCTTGGACTGAATAAATCCATCTATATAATACTAGAATCTGGCTTAAACCAAAGCCCGCTAGTATTATCTGCCCGATCATAGTACGTGCACAAGTATACGTAAGTGATCGCGGCGCTGCCGTAAAACCATACGGCCTCTACACCTTTTGACCGGTGCAGGGAAACTCTCTGTGTGGGACCCTAAAGACTCAACACTACGCAGGCAGTGGGTTTAACCATAGGCCGTAAGCGGTACTAGCTGTACGTAACGGTCCCCAGGTAGATGTCGATAAGAAGGACGATGAGGAAACCCATCCGAACTCCTACTGAGCCTGTATGTGATAATATCCGTACAGTCCGGTCTGTTCGTCTAGGACTATCGCATATCGGGCATAGGGGCGGTAAACGTCAGACCCCTAATAGCGGTATAAGTCGTGTCGGAGTGAAGCCCATTACGCCTTGAGAAACTACTGGAACATACCAACAAGTCTCGCTTGCCCTGGCCAGGGACTTTGCGTAATGGCTCTCCGTACACAGGGAGATATCAAACCCCAATACCGGGAGAGACGAATCCTGTCTAACTGTCACTGCCTCCTAAATGCTTCGGGACTGAACCCAACTACTACCTGTTTGCATGACTCCTTTGACCCATGGTAGGGTAGTAATCTAAGTACAGTGGGAACACACTCGAGGCGAAGCAGCAGTGTCAAGTCAACGGACTAAGCTGTACTCATGTCACCTGGGAACTGCTATCTGACGATGGGTATAAAACCAACCTGCAGTTCCATGCGAGTCCTGTCCGGTGTACCCATAACCTAACGAGCACCTGCATACTATCTCTAGTACGACGTACTGATGGCTGTGGGATAGACCATCTCCCCAGCTGGGATGAGAAGCGTATACACCAGTCTACTCCGGAGTATCGATGCCCCATCTCGATAATCCTACCACTAGGGATCTGTATAGAATGTTGCTTATAGACTACCCAGCCCCCACTAGTGTGACTGCCATCATAACGCTGATAATCAAGCAAAGATCCTAAGGGCTCTACTAATATGTATAAGCGATATGTTAAAAGAAACTTATGCACATATTAAAGTAGAAATAAACCAAGTAGCAAGACTGTCAATACAACTGTGAATATCCCAAGCTTCCATTATGTAATATACAAACTAGTATGATACAGTAATGGCCTCTAGGGACTAAACACTAACCGGTTTAACGGCTTGTTGCACAAGCTCAGTGCAATCGCGTTCCCGGCGAAAATGAGGTCAAGATTCTTTTTTTTGTTGTTTCGCTCGGGACGAGCAAAAGATAAGTTTGGGGGTATTTGTTTATTATAGAAAACTGCTTTTTTATACCACACATTCATTATCTATTTTTGTATATATCAGTACTATTAACCAGTATCTACTCCGTAAATACAGATTGCAGGTATCCAAGAAACAATACTTGGAACTCACTAAAAATCACGGATCGAAACCCAAAGAGTTCTTTTGCAACAAATAATTGTGCACACAATTTTGGTCCAACACAATACAAGTGTGCACACAACTCTTTGATGCTTGGACCTAGGTGGGGGATGCCCAAAGCACAAGTGAGTGTGATGTGTAATAAATGCTACAAGATATGATTTGATTTGAAGCATCAAGTTCCCTCCAAAACTACTGAGTATAATCCAAGATGAAATGAAGAAATCAAGCAGCACCAGAGTGATATTGGAGAGCATAAAAGACCACCAAATCAACACGAGACACTATGCTCGGTTTTAGGCTGGCCACACCCCACTAAAGACCGAGCTCTCCGGCACCCCTTGACCAAATAAGCCCCATTTTTCTACTGTCGACCCCTTGCAGTCACATCATCCTAGTTTTATTACTTGTTTAATTTACTTTTGTGCCTATAAATACCAGACCAAGGGGCAAGGGAGGGGATACTTTCTCTTTAGTTTTGTTTTAGAACACTTGTAATTTGTAACTTGTTTTCCTTTGAACTCTTGAGCTCTTACCCCTTTGTCTTGACCATGCAACTTCTTCATTAAACTTGCAAGCTTAAGATTTAGGTTCTTGACATCAAGATTAGTTGTATCTTGTTTGAAATTCAATAAATTTCTCATTTCATTACATATGTCTTGCTTTCTACATACTTTGAATTTGTGAAATCATTGCTTTACTTTGATCTTGCAACCTCTTAAGTGAGCTTGCAACCTTAAAGTTTGGTATTTTAATTTCATATTGTTACGAGATTAAAGAACAAGTGACAATATTTGCACATTGAATTTACCAGTTCTTTATCTAACTTTAACATCTCTTTTCTTGCTATTTTTGTTATGTTTCCTTACTCTTTTCTTTTTTATTTTGGTATTGTGAATATGTGTAAGTAATCGATTTATTTGTTAAGGGTAGAATATGGTTAGTTTGTGTTAAGAGATGTGTTTGCTAAAACCATAAAAACCTTAACTTTGCCATTAAAACTCCAAGCAAACCACTCGCAATTCCGTTCCGTTAGGGACCCTATCTTACCATGGTAGCTGTGAATCTAAATAGTGGCCGGATTGCGAATGGTTTGCCGAAGTCTAAGGTCAAGAGACAACAACGGAAGGACAAGGGACAAGGAATACGGATTTAGCTCAAAATCGCAAATACCGTATTTTAAGTTCGCTAATCCACGTTGTTGCCTATTGCCTTACTGTCAATATCAAAATTAGGTCTATAAGAAACCAGCAAATATCATCATCATGCAAGCTAACCTAAAACTACTCTTAACAAGTCTTTTTTATTGAACATATCCTAGTTACGACACTTAGTATAAACACAACTCAAAACACGGTATTAACTCATTAAAACAAGCCTAAAAAAGCCTACAATCACCCTGCGGACGACCCGTACTCATCACGGCTCGCTACACGTGACACCGTTTTGGATTGCTGTAATTTCAAAATTCTTTCGAAATACGACATGGTGAAAACGTGTACCCAAAGGAGTAAGCTGAAAGAGAATCACATTCTCCTTTAAATAATCCAGAAACTCCATGCCCAAGTATTCTCCTCCTCGATCACATCGAAGGACTATAATACTTCTACCCGTCTGGTTCTCAACTTCAAGCTTATATTCCTTGAATTTATCAAAAGCTTCAGACTCATGTTTCAACAGGAACACATGTCCGAATCTTGAGAGATTGTCGATGAATGTAATGAAGTGCGAAGAACCAACCTTGGAATTTATAGACATAGGACCGTATACATCATCATGTATCTGTCCCAAGAGTTCAATAACTCTTTCTCTGTTTCCAGTAAACGGAGTATTGGCCATTTTACCTTTGAGACAAGACTGGCAAGTAACATAAGATGAAAATTCGAACAGATTCTCATATTCATCCTTAATGTAACTTAGCAAGTCGTGTTGCATTGATATGACCAAGTCTACAATGCCTCAAGAAGGATTCGTTCATTTCTGAACAACTCCACTTGTTTGTGTTGTAGATATTTTGAACCGTGGTTTGATTTACAACATATATACCATTACATAACGTACTTGATCCAATCAACTCTCGATTCAGGAAAATGATCACAACATTATCCTCCAATACAAAATTATATCCTTTTTTAACTTAAAAAAGAAAACTGATGTAATGTTGTATATCAGGTTCGGCATATAATAACATTTGTTCAGAATCAATGTATTTACCATTTGGTAATACAAGGTGATATCTTCCAACTGATTTGGCTGCAACAATTGCACCATTCTTTAACACTTAGAGTCATTTCACAGAATCTCAGTTCTCTACCCTTCTGTAGCCCATGTAACAGATTACATATGCGGGATCCTAATCCGGTATCTCATACCTAGGACGTAGAGGATACTGAGAAATAGTTCTTGGTAATGAACACACCCGAAGAATTTGTATCTACATGCTTATTCCTCATTTGGGTTGCGTGGAAATCCGGATAATCCCCTATTTCCTGCTCGGACTTATAACAATTATAAGATAGAGCGGAACCAACGTTCCCCATCTAAGTATAATAAGCAGGTTCGGTCAATACATCCAAATTATTATCTTGATTAAGGCATGTTACGGTCGCTACCAGGAGAGAGAGAGAGAAGAAAACACTCCGCGTATGCTCTTGCAAGATCAGATTCATTATTATTTTATCTAATTAGGATGGCTCCCACCGTTTTTATCAAATCTTACTTCAAACCTTAAAAGGTAAGATTAGCCGGGATTAATTACACCCTACAAGTTCGCTAATCTTTCGGTCAGGCTAGTGTCGGTACTTTGAGGGAGGTTTCCCGTGCTTTCGCACAGACCTAATTAAAATAAATCTTCTTTTTCCAGGGGCGTAACCCCGTTAACACCTTTCTAGTCACCTACTTAATTGGCTAATTGTAATGTGCAAAACTCTCACAGGAGTAACTCTTGTTAGGTTTTGCCGGCGCCCCAGCCATCAAACTGTGGCCAAATGCGGAACAATTTTTTTTAAAACATTGGCGCAAATAATATCCGCATAAGATCGAACCAAAAACCTAGACTAGAAAGATGTAAACTAGGAGTTAGATGGTTATACCAAACGGATCGTGTCCTTCGGTCTTCTACCATTTCCAAGCTCCTTGAGGTGTTGCGGATCGGATTTTGTTGCCAGTCTTCCTCCATCCATGATGATCCACCCGAGGGAAACGGTGCAAACTTCAGCCTCGCCAAGCGAGGCAACCGATGCTCCAAGATTGCTAGCAATGGAGAGTGGAGGTGTAGCATTATCTCTCTATAATTTTTCTCTCATCAAAATGCTCCAAGAGCAACTCAAGAAGATGAAGAGGAGGTCAGGAAACATGTGGCATGAGCAACTAAAGACAATGGCTAAGTCTTTTTCCAAGTGAGAAATGAGAAAGTCAAGAAAAAAATGAGCAAAGCATGCATAAGAAAATGATGGCAGCCACCGCCTTTTTTTCAATCATCCAAAAAATATCTCATCTCCATTTTACAATAAACAAATGTGTGACATACCTCTCTACATGCTAAGTTTATTCTCATGCCAACTCACCCTCCACCTCCTTTGTAAAACAAATGATTTTCTAAAAAGAAAATCATACAAATGAGGTGTCCACTTCTAGAAGCAATTCCGTATAAATACGGAATACAACCCGGTACATGTATCGAAATACATATACGCATATCTGTACAAAAACACGAATAGCCAAGAGAGAAAATGAATAGTGAACAATAATAATAGAATACATATATATAAATACATATATAAATTATTAAATCAAAACTTGATTTAATTATCCGGCTCAATCCTAAGACGCCAGTATTATCAACCGCCCGATCAAAGTCTGTGTTGCATGTACACATATTTAATCGGACACCTGTATCTAACAACATACGCCATCTACACCATATCGCCTAAACCGTGAAAACCCTCCGTGTGGGACTTTAAAAACTCGTCAATACGCTGGCAGTGGGTTTAACAACGAGCACGTCAGCGGCACTAACTGTATGTGACCACTACCCAGGTATTGAGCGAAAGGAAGGTCGACAAGCAAACTCATCCGTACCCATACTAAGCCTGACAGTGACAATCTCCATACAGTCTGGTTCATTCATCTATGAGTATCGCATATCGAGTTTAGGGGGGTGGATAAAGTCAGACCCCTAATAACGCGACATTTAGTGTTGGAATGAAGCCTATCACCACCTGAGAAACTACCGATCTTAGATCAGTAATTATCGACTACCTTAGCCAAGGATTTCTAGTGATGGCCAACCGTGCACTCCGCGACATCAACCCCTAATACCGGGAGAGACGAATCCCATGACGATCCGCTCATAGCCTCCATGTGTCTCGGGACTGTACCAAACTAAAACCTTTTTGCACGACTCCTTTCAGCTGTGGTAGGGTAGTGGTATGTAATGTCACAAGAGAAAAATGACGATCTCAGGTCGATAGACTAACCTGTACACTTGTCACCAGGGAACTGCTATATGACAATAGGTATAATACCAACTAGCATGTTCCCGGCCAGTCCGTCCGGTGTATTCATAACCCAATGAGCACCTGTATACATCTTAGGTGAACCAACTAACACCAATGGCTTGTGAGACCGGCCACTGCCCCTCGTCAGGGTCTCGGTCTGTATACACTAGTCTACTCTTGGAGTATCGATGCCCAGTCTCAAAACCCCCACGACTAGGGACACTTTAAGGATGTGCTTATAGACCACCCAACTCTCACGTATATGGTCATCATCATACTGCTGGTAGTCAGGTAAGAATCCTATGGGCTCTATCAACATTTTATAGTGATCTGTAATGTCACCTGAAGCATGTACACGATGATAAAGACAAACCAGATATCATACTATCATTTCGAGTAAAACTGTTCTACCAGTATAGGTCATCCCTCAATCATTGCAATCACGTGCCTGCGATCCAATAATCGACTTGAGGGCACTATAGCCAACAATCTCCCACTTGCACTTAAGGCTAATTATTGCGGTGTCACATACTTACAGCCCGTGTTATACCAAATACCCAACTTCTCTACTAATCAGTTTCACAAATCTTGTTTGTAAAACTATTGCGTTCGAGAAATAGGCTCAGTGAGTGGATCCGCTCAAATGTTTCTTTCTATGTCTCTCTTTATCTCAAATTCGCGGAGAAAACCATCTCCCGAAATGAGCAATACCTGTCTTAGAATGTGTCTTGATATCTGATGGGACCCAGTTCACAAATGAACTCCAAATCAAGCAAACATCCTATACTATATCATCCACTAAATTTAATCAGTATCATGCGCCATGCCTTCCTCAATATCCGCTTGGACCACCTGTCCAAACCACTGCCCCTTAAAAGAAAGAAAACTATAACTCTGACAGTCACTCTGTCATCCAGGTCACCTTGGAATTCTAGAATAATAACTGTCTCCCGAAGGAGGCTTCCATTACCATATCCCTAGAACATCCACTTGTGTTCATAAACTGCTTCCGAACGTTTCTCCAGGATTGGATTAATATATAAACTTATTGCAGCTAGTGCAAAAACAACATCTGGTGTGGTACTTGACATCTCATGATTGACTCAATTGCCTAAACAAGTGATATGCCAATCATGCACATCCCTCTCCCCTTTAGTCTGTAAGACACCTTTAGAGAGGGTGACTCCATCACTTGTAGGTACACTACCATGCCAGGAGTTTTCCATTCTAAAACACCTTTAGAATAGCGTCAAAGTACCCAGATTGGGAAACTACCCAAATCTAAATCTAAAACCATAGATCTAGTAACCAGAATGCCTGATATAATATCTATATCCTATATGGAGAAACCACTGTGTGACAACCAAAGTATAACCGATCGTAGTATAGGAATTTCACTTCCTGCAAAGTGTATGTCATCCAAATACCAGGACATCACACCCTACTACTTTCTTACCAGATCCATCTCCTATTCTGATGAAGTCAAATCCTATGACTGTCACATCAAAAATATATGATCTATCTTCGTTACACTTGCATTAGTCTATAAATAGACACAAGCTACTTTTCCCCTACGCTTCCGCTTCTCCCACTGACTATAACAACCCTCTGACAGAGTCATATACACGTGTACTTCTAAAGCTAGTTTAGAACGACGCTATACTCATCCTCCTGCCGGGTCTTATAGTCTAGAACAGCAATAATGGCATGTCTGGGTAAACAAGAACCTCCCCGTCACCGTCTTTGAGGACACCGAAGTACTTCTCGGGCGCCTGAGATTACCGACCATATCTGCGGAGTAGCTAATGGAATGTCAAACCTGATTGAATCTTTAAGTTCTATTAAATTTTCAATAATCGTGTGTGGTTCTGGAATGACTTCCAGTTCTACCATACTCCCACTACTGTTTTCTGAAAAATTCATTTTGCTAAAACTGTGGCGAGTCAAGAACAATATCACTATTGATCTTCCGGATGGTAGAAAGTTACCCCTCGTCATAGCCCGGGATAACCCACAAACTGCCATTACTGAAACGTGCCTTGAGTATGCCAGAGTCTGGTTTTAAGAATAAGCCGGAAAACTCCAAATAGCTTAACATCGTTAAGATATGAACCATTCTATATACAATATCGAAACAGAGGCACTAATTTAATTGGAACTAGATTCAAATCATGCAGCTGTCTCTAGTGCATGTCAACTAAATGGAGAGAGGCCGATCAACATTACTCAATTAAGAGTGCATCCAGATATGAGTAACCTGAAAGAGAAGCAAGTTCTCAAAAACCATTACTATCAACTGAATACCAAACATAAGTATCAACATCTTTGATCACCTCGAAGAATTCTGATACTTGCAACACATGGTTCTCTACTTTATTCTTGTACCTATAACTTCTCAAAACTTGGACCTTGTATTTCTACGAAATACTTATCTAAAACTGGAGAAGTCATAAGTAAACAGAATATAGTACGAGCACCAACCCCTTTGTCCTAATGGACACTGGACAACATATAACACTTTGTATAAGTCATCTGAGTTGAATAACTCAAACCCTGTGCATCGTAGATTGAAAACTATACTATGGTTAAGAAGAATTACACCGCTGTTTAATGCTCCTTACCCAATCATCAACTGATATAGTTAAATGTCATGGACATAATTTCAAAAAGTTATATCTCACTTTATAAAATAAACGTATGGATATTTCAGTTTGAAATTGGTGAATAACAACGGATATTCAAAACCAAATATTTGCCGTCAGGCAAAACCCCAGGCGATTTCCTCAAATATCACCAATTAAAACGAATTCCGATATAATGAGGATTTAATCACCTAATTCCAAATAACTTACTCCCACTCATCATCTGTAAAACCATATAGATGTGAGAATCAAACCTGGCAAATACAAACCCTGGAGTAAGGATCCAATTGGGAAACCAGTTTTCAATTAACAACGAATGGTGAAACCGAAATATGAAAATGTTTCGAAGGGGTAGCCGGGTATTCCTAGTAATGCTTCTTCCAGTAACCAGATTCATGACTTTAACCGTATATTTCCTTCCGATCTCTCCAAATCCCTTTATTTGTCTTTACTCATTACCTTTTGTACACCACCCTTAGGCTAAATGGTTTTCTTCCTTCCCTACCGTTCGGCACCGGCCTATGGTTTGGAAGAAGACTATCCAATAAGCGTAATAGGTGTACTCTCCTAATCTTAGGGGCCTTCGTAACCTGAGAGAAGGTAAAGATAAAAGACAACTGAATAAGCCTTATTCTATTTCTCTTGAACCAGAATCCATCCTCGAACTGGAACAAGTTCCTTCGAGTCCGTATATAACTATACGATGGATTATCCAATAAATGTGGATCTTCGTAGTGATACAGGGTGTTTTGGAGAAATCCAAAGGTAAAGTAGGAGTGGCGATGATATACACGGTTTCGTCACGAATGATAGCAGTCACATTTTACTTTGCCCTCTTTCTAATCCCTTTATTTTGTCTTTACTTATTATCTTCTGTACACCACACTTAGGCTAATTGGTTTTCTTCCTTCCCCACCTTTCGGCACCATCCTATGGTTTGGAAGAAAACTATCCAATAAGCGCAATCGGTGTACCCTCTCCATATCCTAAGAGCCCTCACAACATGAGAGAAGGTAAAAGGAAAAGACAATTGAATAGTCCTATTCATTTTCTCCAGAACCGGAAACCATTCTTGAATCTGAAACAAGTTTCTTCGAGTTCGTATGGTACTATATGATGGTTTATATCCAATAAATGTGGATCTTCGTAGTGATACTGAATGTTCTGGAGAAAAGCAAAGGGTAAAAGTCGGAGTGGCAATGAAGTATGCAACACTGATAATCCAAAAGCCATTGTGTTTTAAGAAGGTTCGGTTAACTTGGCTTATGAGTTCTAGTCTAGGGTCGGGCCTTCATCGCTGCCACAGAGAGAGAGAGAGAGAGAGAGAGAGAGAGAGAGAAAAGAATCACTCAGGTGCACTCTAATCTAGATCAGAATGGTTAATCACTTTATCTAATCAGGATGTCTCCTACTGTATCCTCAAATTCTCCTCCAAACCCTAAAGAAGAATTAGTCGGGATCATCTAAAATCACCCGAGGAGTAATCTACTCGTCAGTGGGAATCGGGATCCAACTCTCATCGCATGATAACTTGATGGAAGCCACTCAAGTCACCACATTCCAGAAGGTATGCGCATGCCTGGAAAGTTTCATGTATGTTTGAAGCTCCCGATGCGATTTTTACCCCTAGGACCCAAGTGACCTTGACACAGTCAACAAATCAAAGAGTCTTAGTCAAGTTCAACCCGTCATTATCCAGGATTGCATTAAACCCACCCGTACGAGCCCTTGACACAGTCAACAAGGCCGCACGACTGTCCTAACCAATCGTATTAATATGCTACAAACAAGCACTACTTATCTACCGCACACTACGCCTTGACACAGTCAACTAAGGCAGCACGAATAATAAGCAATACTTGTAAGAAATGACGGAGGGCTACGGCTAGTTTTTGGAGAAAAACCATTAACGTAATGAACTTGATATCGTTGAAGGAACCCAAGTTGTTTTACAAATATATAGTGGCGTAAACTTCTGCTAAAGAGGTCACTCCCTGTGAAGGGATCTCGGCTATTTCCTCATCGAATGAGGTGAAGGATATTCCAAACTGAATACCACAATGCAAAGCAAAAGAATCGACTATAGTAAAGTTATTACGTTGATGCAAACTTCTGCCCAAGGGGTCATTCCCGATGAAAGGATCTCAGCCCTTGCCTCGTCGAATGAGGTGCAGAATATTCCCAATCGAATACCACTGTGCAAAGCAGAAGAAAACGTCTGTAATATCATTTTTAAAATTGGTTCCAACAACATCAAATAGTTTTATTTTCCTTGCATTGATCAAAATCAACGCAGCCCATCAATTAATCACACCAGAAAAGAACGAAAATAAAATGTACGTATATGCCATCCGCATTCGCCACTGGGCTCCGTCATCACCCGTTAGGTTACTTAACTAACAACAGAGCGAGGGCTGGACTAGTGCGGTTGCAAAAAATATACAACATCTACTAGTATATATATATATATATATATATATATATATATATAACATTCGTCCCAGGCATGATATAAGCAACATCACAGAATAGTGATAAGCACCACAGAACAAACGGATAATCTGGGAGCCCCGGTTTCCTTTGAGCCGCAAGTGAAACCCGACATTCCCCTGGTCGTGTGGATAGCCTGTGCAATGAAACCCTAGACCCCTATGAGCACGGCAAGTCACCTGCCAAAACCAGAAGTGAGGCAACCCCCTTCATCAAAGTGAATGGGCCACCCGACACTTCAAGAAATCCGGTAACTTGAGCACCCATCCGTGGATCAACCTATACCCCCTACGAGTGCGGCGAATAGCCCGTCAATTCTAGAGTAAGGTACCCTCCATATCAACGCCATGAGATGCGAACCCGTTGCCCTCTAGAACCCGGCTATTCGAGCACTCCACCGTAGGGTAATCCTCATACAGAAAAGAAAATAATATGTACAAGGGTGACATCGACCTCAACCGGTCATGCCCAAAACAAATAATATACAAACAGGCAGTAACGGCAATCCACATGTCGGACGTTCGCCCCGCAATATCAAATGTACAATTGAAACTAAACTGTACTACCATTGCACCCAAGGCTATCCATCACGGCAATCCGCACAAACCATAACCAGATTTATCCACAGAAACAAGTAACCGAATCAAGTGTATAACCCCGTCTAATTGAGCATATAACAATTAGAAAATGTTACCAACACATCCACACATGCAAACAAAGTCGTGACATTATAATTCCAAAACACAATCAGCGCACATCCCAAATATACAAAGGATCAAAAGCAAGTGCACTAAACATCCAAAAAAGTCGAGTTTTGAGCCAATTCGGAGGTCCGAATCAAAACGAAACGCGCCCGAACCTTCGCAGGAAGTTAGAGAACGAAATTAACTTTGAGTCGGGGGGGCTAGAGGGGGTACCCCACCCCCGAGGCCACCACGAGGTGGCCAAAGGGTGAGGCAGACCCAAAACTGGCCATGAAGGGGCAGTTTCGGGTCCCCACCCCCAAGACCATTTTGTGGCGGTCTTGGGGAGTGGGTCCAGACGTTTGGTCCCCCTGGGGTCTCCCCGGGATGCCCACGCAGCACACCGTGGCTTCTCGGTTCAAACAAAGAGCCCGCGGGGTGTGCAAACATCTCAAAACTCAAAAAATCGGGAAATGTTTTTTCGACAGTTTTCGATGCCCGAAAAATCGTGAATTCTAATGTCGCAACTAGATAGTTTAAGGTATTTGGGTGGCTTTGATACCAAATTAGGTTTTTTCGGCGCCTTGGCCATCAAACCGTGGACAAATGCGGAACAAATTTTTTTAAAACTTTGGCGCAAACAATACCCGCACAAGATCGAACCAAAAACCTAGACCAGCAAGATGTAAACTAAGAGTTAGATGGTTATACCAAACAGATCGTGTCCTTCGGTCTTCTACCATTTCCAAGCTCCTTGAGGTGTTGTGGATTGGATTTGGTTGCCGGTATTCCTCCATCCATGATGATCCACCCGAGGGAAATGGTGCAAGCTTCAGCCTCGCCAAGCAGGGCAACCGACGCTCCAAGGTTTCTAGCAATGGAGAGTGGAGGTGTAGGATTATCTCACTATAATTTTTCTCTCATCAAAATGCTCCAAGAGCAACTCAAGAAGATGAAGAGGAGGTGAGGAAACATGTGGCATGAGAAACTAAAGAAAATGGCTAAGTCTTTTTCCAAGTGAGAAATGAGCAAGTCAAGAAAAAAATAGTAAAGCATGCATAAGAAAATGATGGCATCCACCCCCTTTTTTCAATCATCCAAAAAATATCTCATCTCCATTTTACAATAAACAAATGTGTGCCATACCTCTCTAGATGCCAAGTCCATGCTCATGCCAACTCACCCTCCACCTCATTTATAAAACAATTGATTTCTTAAAAAGAAAATCATACAAATGAGGTGTTCACTTCTAGAAGCAATTCCGTATAAATAAGGAATACAACCCGGTATATGTATCGAAATACATATACGCATATTCGTACAAAAATACGAATAGCCAAGAGAGAAAACGAAAAGTGAACAATAATACTAGAATACATATATATAAATACATATATAAATTATTAAATCAAAACCTGATTTAATAATCCGGCTCAATCCTAAGCCGTTAGTATTATCAACCGTCCGATCAAAGTCTGTGTAGCATGTACACATATTTAATCGGACACCTGTTTGTACCAACATACGTCATCTACACCTTATTGCCTGACCATGAAAATCCTCTGTGTGGGACTCTAAAGACTCGTCAATACGCTGGCAGTTGGTTTAACCAAAAGCACGTCAGCGACACTAGTTGTACGTGGCGGCTACCCAGGCATTGAGCGAAAGGAAGGCCGACGAGCAAACTCATCCGTACCCCTACTGAGCCTGACAGTGACAATCTTCGTACAGTCTGGTCCATTCGTCTATGAGTATCGTATATCGAGTCTAGGGGGGTGGATAAAATCAGACCCCTAATAACGCGATATTTAGTGTCGGTATGAAGCCCATTACCACCTGAGAAACTACCGATCCTAGATCAGTAATTCTCGACTACCTTGACCAAGGATTTCTGCTGATGGCCACCCATGCACACCGCGACATCAACCCCCCATACCGGTAGAGACAAATCCCCTGACGATCCGCTCACTGCCTCCATATGGCTCGGGACTGTACCCAACTAAAACCTGTTTGCACGACTCCTTTGAGTTGTGGTAGGGTAGTAATCAAAGCACAGCGGGAACTCACACGAGAAAAATGACGATCTCGGGTCGATAGACTAACCTGTATATATGTGACCAGGGAACTGCTATCTGATAATAGGTATAATACCAACTAGCATGTTCCCGGCGAGTCTGTTCGGTGTACTCTTAACCAAATGACCTGTATACATCTTAGGTGAACCAACAAACACCAATAGCTTGTGAGACCGGACACCGCCCCTCGTCGGGGTCTCAATCCGTATATACCAGTCAACTCTTGGAGTATCGATGCCCAGTCTTGAAATTCCCACAACTAGGGACACTTTAAGGATGTGCTTATAGACCACTGTTCATATCAGATTTTTACAATTTTATACCACCAATTTTTTATCACATTGCTTATAGGTAGGTACTCTTCATCCGTGTTTGCTAGATAATTGCACGATACAGGTTCTCAGCTCTAAACAGTGAAATTCATGGAAAAGCGCAACAAATTCTGAATTACTGCCAACCACAGATAAAATACGGGTCTCCGCTCTCTATCCGTATGTTGCCGCACACCAGTTTATAGGAAAAAATGGCAAATCAATCGTCATTTTCATGCTCAAAGCACAATGTCAACACAAGATCCAAGATATCTACGCGGAGCTCAAGAAAATCATAGCAAAAGATCCACATCAAATCACCTTTTGACCAGCTGAAAATCTGGAAGAAATGTAAAGAGATCCTGAGAAACCAAGTATACCACACTAAAGAGAACAGCAACACAGGGAAACCCACCAAAAACGAAGACCCAAATCCTATAAATGTCCACGGATCCGAGGCCAACATGGAGACTCGGCCGCGGATCTGCGACCGAGTTGACTCGGCAGATGAATGTTTTCTAGGGGCAGTTTGGTCAATTCATTTGGGTCAGGAATGTTGCCCTAGGGTTTCAGTTTCCTGCCTATAAATAGCCCAGAACAATGCCAAGTGAAGAGTGCTTATTCTTGTATTAGAATTTAGGATAAATTTTGTTGTTCTTCTTCCTCTTTTCATCTTTTCTCCATTAAAACCTTGTAGTGAGCTTGTATAAGTGAAGTGATGAAAATAATAGTTCTTTTCTTTATCATGCTTGTCTTGTTATTTTGTTAATCATAATTGCTTGTAATTTTCATTTGCTAATCTAGTTGTTGTTATTTGTTGTTTGTTTCATTCTTCTTCTAGTTTTATTTATCCTTAACAACAATGATGCTTAAGCTTGATCCTTACCAAAGTGAGTTCTCAAATAGCTAGTTGTAATCTTCTAACCCCTTTCTTTCTATCTTCCTCCTTTTGATGTATTTTCTTTTTTTTTGTAATGGGTGAATAGTTTCTCACTTGTTAGGGTAGGATAAGGAAAGTTTGAGAGAAGGAAATCTCTCTCACTCTTTTTTTGCCTAACATCTTAATTCGGACTCCCGTTAATTGAACCACAATCCGCTCCCTACGGCACCCTATCCTATATGATAGCGGTGATTCCTTAGCGAGACCGGTTGTGGTTGAATTAACCGGAGGTTAAGCCTAAGAGCCAAGAACGGACGGACAAGGACCAAAAGGAAGAAACTAAGCGTTGGAAAGCCTAGCTTATACTCGCAAGTTCCTTCCTAGTCGTGCTAATCCCTATTGTTGCCAATTACCGTAACACCGATATTAAGAGTGGCAACGAAAGAAGTGAGCAACTCCTATCTCAAACTAACATAATCCTAACCCTAACAAGCTCTCTTTATATACATTTTAGCACATAGATAATCTCAAACAAACCTGGACATTTGGACTTAACTCGTTAAAGCACATAGAAAAAGATTCCCATTTCCCTACGGACGACCCGTACTCAACCGGCTAGCTACCAAGTAAAACCGTCTTAATTGCGGTAATTAACTAAGCACGCAAAAACTCTAACAATCAAATGGCGCCGTTGCCGGGGAGACGGTAGTTTATTTCTTTGTGTAATTTCGGGTTAATTTGTGAATATAAATATAACCGAAAAACAAAACAAAAAAATATATTGTAAAAATCATCTTGTTATTTTTGATTAGTTTTTGTGCAAGTGTGCAGGGTAAAAAGAAGGTCGAGTTCAGTGCCAAAGACATGGGAAGTTAGACCCATAACTCGCGGCTACACGCGGGTGATCAAGACGGAACCAACGGTTTACTGAAAAATTCTGGAGCAGACCCAGTGAGCAAATCAAGATTCAGGAGCTCCAAACAAGAAGAGGACACCCAACCCAGCACAGGCCAGAAATTGTAAGGTCCAATTCCTCATTACCGCCGTGGATCCGCTGGGCTTGTTTGGCCGCGGAACCGCGGCTATTTGCTGCCATCAGGGACCAAAAATTTCTGTAAGTATTTCTACCTTCTTCCCCACTCCTCTGAACTCCACTAAACTATTTTTTCTGCAGCATTCTTTGCACAAACTCTCTTCCCCCTTCTAATAAATTGTTTTTGTGCAGGATTCTCTGCGCCGCGCTAAAAAATAAATTTTTTTGATTGCAATTGATTGTTACTGTTTGCATATTTTTAATCGGACTTTAAGGGGCATGAAACCAATCCAGATTGGTTGGGGATTTTATCACCCTTCCCCGGACCCCAGAAATCACAAAAGGCATATGCATTGACCATTATTTAATTAAAAAATACTAGACTCAGCCCTAAGGACGTCGCGCTCAATAGGACAGAGGACTAGTTGTAGGCATCGGCCGTTTATCCTAACCTGACTTTGCGGTGTCTAGGAAAGTTTGTCTAAGGCAAGTGGTTACTTAATTAGGTCCACTACTTGTAGTGGAGAGCCTCCCACTTACCTGGCACTTACCTGGCCGCAATTGGCGGTGAAGAGGCGGTTTGAGGTCCTATTTCTAGCCTTTTGGAACAGTTAGGATCTGTCTAGCTGACCTAGGTGACCCTAAATCTAGGTGTGATTGTGCATATTTTTTCTGTGATTGTTTGAAGCCGTAAGTTCGTACATATTTCTGCAAAGCTCTTTCTAAAAAAGAAAAAAAAGAAATAACACAAAACAAAAACTTTTATAAAAACTTTCCCTTTGTCGCCAGAATCCCATTTTTTCACCCACCTCCCATCGTATTTCTCCATTGACGTTTTCTTACCCTCACCTTCTCCGCTTTGACTACACTAAACTCTTTTAGTGTATGTTCGGTTGGACTCGGGACACTAGTGCCCGCCTAGTCCGCATTACGTTAGTCGCTACCGACTACGCGATCGACTCAGACGTCGAAACTCCTTCCACGCCTCTTTCACCCTTACCTTTGCCGGCCAACTCCGACGTTGACCGGGATTCTGTTCATACATCCTCACCTTCACTATCACCAACCTCTTCTTCTGCGATGTCAGGATTTAATCCAAACATCCCTTTGACTCCCCCGGGATTGATTCCACCTCATATGGATGCGAATAACCTACAACCACTGCCTGTTGTAGCGCCACAGCGAATCGCGCTCCAGGATCGTTTCTATCCCACCCGCTCTGCACTTCCCACCTGTCTTTCCCTTGCACCAGCCTATGGGGATAATTTCGAAATTAAGCCCCACTTCATTAACATGCTTCCGAAATTTCATAGGCTTGAATCTGAAGATGCCTATATCTTCATCAACAAGTTCCAGAATGTTTGTGCCATGATAAAAACGACCCAGCTGTCAGACGATGCTATACGGCTACGGGTCATTCCGTTCACTTTGTGTGATCTTGCTGAAAGTGGCTGTATAGCACTGCTTCCCACTCCATAACCAGTTGGGACGAGTTTGTGAAAGCGTTTCTCAAGAAATTCTATCCAAATCACAAAACCGTGAGGATCCGTAATGAAATCAACCAATTTTCCCAGCTTCCTACTGAACCTTTTTGGAAGTGCTTTGACCGATATAAAGACCTGGTTGTTCAGTGCCCTCACCACGGTATTGAGAAATGACAACTTTGCCAAACTTTATACGAGGGCCTGAATCCGGCAACCAAGCAGTTGTTGGAAACCATTTGTCAAGGCCATTTCCTATCGAAATCTGACGAGGAAGCATGGCATTTCTTCGACGACCTTGCGGAACAAACGCTTCAATGGGAGAGCACCAGACCAAGTACTTCTTCTTCTTCCTCTACTTCTACTGGTCAGTCTAGGGTAGGCATTCACCAACTCGATGTCTCTATTGCAATGAAAGCCAAAATGGCTGCAATAACGTGAAAACTTGAAGCGATAGAGAGCAAATTTTCATCTCCTGCTCCTGTTCTTCCCCTTCATACCATTTGTGCTTGTTGTTCCGGTCCATCTCACCTAACCGAACAGTGTCCTTACAATCCACCATCTCAAGGACAGGATCAGGTTAATGCTGCATTTTAGCAAAGACCAAGAAATGATCCATACTCTTCCACCTACAATCCCGGTTGGAGGAACTACCCCAACTTCGCCTGGAATCACTACCAGCATCAATTCTAAGGCAACAATTTTCAGAGGCCCCCTCCTCCGCAACAACAAGCTCAGTAACAAACTCAACATCAATTTCAGCAGCCCTTCCAACCCCAACCTTTTCAAAATCAGACGAACAACTTTGCACCCAACAATTCTTTTCATCAAAACAACTTTGTTCCATCAAACAACGATAAGGTTTCCTCGCTAAAACGAAGTGTGGAGGCATTCGTTAAACAATCGACATAATCCACCGTAAACATCCAGTCGTCTATTCAGTCTTTGGTGCAACACACTGCTGCACACAGGCAAAGCATCAAGACTATCGAAGCCCAGATTGCACAGCTGAATGCGGCGCTAAGCGAGCGAGAAAAGGGGGAGCTTCCATCTCAACCACACCCAAATCCTGGTCACCCACATAATGTGCATGTTGCTCTTGAACAACAGAACTATAATGTGAGTGCCGTGACTACACTGAGATCTGGAAGGATGCTGCACAACAACATCGGCACAACAATTGAGGATAATGACACCCCGGCCGCTTCATCTTCTTCTTCTCCTTCCTCATCTTCTGAGCCTATTCTTCATTCTTCAAAAGGCTCTTCTTCATCTTCTTCTGCTCTGAACGGACCCACATCTCACTCCACGAAAACTCCGGCTCTGGGATCCGTTCCAACTCCACAATCTCCTCCACAAACATTGGACTCAACCAATTTCAAAAACGTTCCATTTCCAAACCGGTTGAGGTCCAATAAACAAAATCCATAAATGGAGAAGATTCTGGTGTTGTTTAAGCAGGTTAACATCAATATTCCCCTTTTAGATGCTGTCGAACAAGTCCCTTCCTACGCAAAAATCTTAAAAGACTTGTGCACGAAAAAGAGGAAATCTCAGGTACCTAAGAATGTTTTCTTAGCTATTGCTGTGAGTGATGCTCTTACCCAATCTTTACCTCAAAAATGGAAGGACCCTTGCTGTCCTACGATTTCTATTACCATTCGGGATAAGAACATCAACCGCGCACTTTTGGATCTCGGTTCCAGTGTTAACCTGCTTCCGTACTCAGTATAGGAGCAATTAGGTGTAGGAGAGCTGAAACCCACTCACTGTACTTTCCAAATGGCCGACCGATCGATCACCCATCCGAGGGGTGAGCTAGAGGATGTATTAATCAAGGTTGGGGACTTCATATTCCCCGTTGACTTAATTGTTTTAGACACACATCCTGTAGCTAACCCCCGGAATCAAAATCCGGTGATACCCGGTCGCCCATTCCTTGCAACCTCAAATGTTGTGATCAATTATCGAAATGGTTTGATGAACCTATCTTTTGGAAACATGACAATTGAACTCAACATTTTTAGATTGGGGAATCAGCCCTCCGAACCTAATGCTCATATACTAGACGTTTGTTCAATCCAGGAGATCACCCAGAGGACAGTGAATTCGAGGAAAATTAGTTCGATCACACCAATCTTGACGCCACTAGTGCATCCCACTTTGAACCTACTGTTGCTTCTGCGCCCGATAATAACTACGAGTGTTTCACTTTCTCAAGCGATGTTTGCCAGTCACCACCCGAGTTTGAATCCTTCAAATTTTCGAATGAGTTACCTGAACCATCCAACTCGGTCGCATACACTCATTTTGAACCTCTGCTGGAATCCTTCGAGTTCGAGACCTTTTCACCAATCTTGCCTTCAATCGTTTCACTTCCAACATTCGAACTCAAGCCATTGCTATCTCACCTTAAGTACGCTTACTTGAGTGAGAACGAGACCCTTCCTGTTATCATCTCGGCTTCTCTAGCTCTAGAGCAAGAGAAAGCCCTTCTTACGGTCTTGCACCGCAATAGGCAGGCCTTTGGCTGGTCAATGGCGGACATCATGGGGATTAGTCCTCTTATCGTTGAACATCATATTCATCTGATGGATGATGCCAAACCAGCCAGCGATCCACAAAGACGACTCAACCCAGTCATGAAGGAGGCTGTAAAAAAGGAGATCGTAAAGTGTATGGATAGTGGTATCATTTACCCTATCTCTGATAGCCAGCGGGTTAGCCCGCTACATGTTGTCCCCAAGAAGTCGGGCATAACGGTCATAACCAATGAGGTGAACGAGTTAATCCCTACTCGCACCCAGACTGGGTGGCGAGTATGCATCGATTATAGAAAACTCTACGCCGCAACGCGGAAATACCACTTTCCGCTACCTTTCATTGACCAGATGCTTGAACGATTAGCTGGACACGAGTACTACTGCTTTCTTGATGGCTACTCCGGCTATAATCAGATTCCCATCGCCGAAAAAGACCTGGACAAGACCACATTCACTTGTCCTTTCGGCACGTTTGCATATCGTCGCATGCCCTTTGGGTTATGCAATGCGCCTGCTACCATCCAGTGGTGTATGATGGGAATCTTCTCAAACATGGTGGAAAAATTCTTGGAGATCTTCATGGATGATTTCTCCATTTTCGGCGATTCCTTTGATGAGTGTTTGTTGCATCTTGACGCTGTCCTTACCCGGTGTAAAGACAAGAACCTCACTTTAAATTGGGAGAAATGCCACTTCATGGTGCGTGAAGGTATTGTCTTAGGACATATCATCTCGCAAAATGGCATTGAGCTAGATAAAGCGAAGATTGAAGTCATTTCCAATCTCCCTCCTCCTAGATGCGTCAGAGACATCCGAGCCTTCCTTGGCCATGCCGGTTTCTATAGACGGTTCATCAAGGACTTTAGCAAGATTGCTAGGCCCTTGACTCTTTTGCTGGCCAAGGACACGACATTCGACTTCAACTCGAGCTATGTGACTGCGTTTGAGTCATTAAAAAGCTCAGTCATTTCTGCTCCCGTTCTTTCTTCTCCTGACTGGACGTACCCATTTGAGATTATGTGCGATGCATCCGACTTTGCCATCGGTGCTATCCTTGGACATCACATCGAAAAGATGCCACACATAATCTATTATGCTAGCCGAAACCTGAACGACGCCCAACTGAACTATACAATAACCGAGAAGGAATTCTTGGCTGTTGTATTTTCTTTAGAAAAGTTCAGGCCCTACCTCATCGGCTTTCCAGTCATCGTCTACACGGACCATTCTGCTCTACGCCATCTTTTTGCAAAGAAGGATGCAAAATCTCGGCTGATACGTTGGATCCTCTTGCTTCAAGAGTTTGACCTTGTCATCAAGGACAAAAGAGGATGTGAAAACGTAGTCGCCGACCATCTCTCATGACTTCCTTCTTCGCCTTCGCTTCAAATTCCGATCAACGACGTTTTTCCGGATGAACAGCTCTTGACAGTATCTTGCGAACCCTGGTTCGCAGATATTGTGAACTATTTGGCCACAGTATTACTACCGACTGAATGGTCAAGTCAGGACAGACTTCGATTCTTATCCTAAGTAAAACACTTTTACTGGGACGAACCCTATCTGTTCAAGTACTGTCCCGACCAGATTATTCGACGGTGTGTCCCTGACAATGAATTCAAGAGTGTGCTGTTGTTTTGCCACGACCAAGCATGTGGCGGGCATTTTGGCCCAGAAAGACAGCCGAGAAGATCTTGCAGTGTGGTTTCTACTGGCCACAACTCTTCAAAGACGCTCATGACTACTGCAAGACTTGCTCCCGGTGCCAACTCTTAGGCCGGATATCCAGGAGAAACGAGATGCCTCTCCAACCAATCTTGGTTGTAGAGATTTTCGATGTTTGGGGGATTGATTTTATGGGGCCGTTTCCCAGCTCTTTTGGGAACTTGTACATCCTTCTCGCTGTTGATTATGTCTCTAAGTGGGTCGAGGCTGTGCCCAGCCGGACTAACGACAACAAAGTTGTCGTTTGATTTCTTAAGGAAAACATTTTCTCCCGGTTTGGGCACCCCCGAGTGATCATTAGCGACAATGGAACTCATTTCTGTAATAAGACTTTCGAGGCCTTGATGCAGAAATATTCCATTAATCATAAGCTATCCACGCCCTACCACCCCCAAACATGTGGGCAAGCCAAAGTTTCAAATCTGCAAATCAAGCAGATATTGGAGAAGACGGTTTCTAAGAACCGTAAGAATTGGTCTCTAAAACTCACTGATGCCCTTTGGGCATTTCGAACCGCTTATAAGACCGATCTTGGCATGTCTCCTTATCGGCTTGTTTACGGAAAGGCTTGCCACCTTCTTGTGGAAATAGAGCATCACGCATTTTGGGCGATGAAGGAGCTGAATTTGTCTCTCGAAGATGCGGGCAGCCATCGGAAGCTGCAGTTGAACGAATTGAGCGAGCTTCGGGATGAGGCTTACGAAAACGTGGTTGTCGTTAAGAACCGAACGAAGGTGTTTCACGATAAACACCTTTTGCGCAAAACCTTCGCACCTGGTCAACAGGTACTGCTTTACGACACCCGGCTACATTTCCATCCTGGAAAGCTCAGATCTCGCTGGAAAGGGCCATTTTTTGTGCGGAAAGTGTATCCGCAAGGCGCTGTGGATTTGGAGAATCCAAAGGACGGTTCATTTTTCAAAGTAAACGGAAACAGACTGAAACCGTACCTTAGCGCTGAACCAACAGAGGAGCTCCTGGTCTTACAGAAGCCGGTTTACCCTGCATAATCTTCTTTTGCCTACCACCAAACTTCGGTTATCCAGCCAAAACAGTAGACATTGTTTCAAATAAGTTTGGGGGTTTGTATATACCATTTTGTATATATATGTGGATATTCTTGTCCGGTGCATATCCATTTTTAATATTTTCTTTACTTTAAAAAAAACATAAAAAATATAAATAAATAAAATGTGTATATCTAACCGACAATTTTGACCCTTCAATAATTTTTCATGCAATGACAGTGAGGATACTGTCCAGTTTAAGTTTGGGGGTGCGCTCGGTACTCATTTCTAACCTTCGCATTCATATGTATATTTTGCATCTGCATACTAAAATCCATAAAAACCATAAAAATCAGAAAATTTTCTAAAAATATAAAAACTTTTTCGTCAAGTTAGCTAGTGGGAGAACTCAGATTCAACATTTCAACGATTTTGTTTGATAAGATAAGAATAACTAAATCTTATTTTTAGATTTTGAAAACCTGAAAGATAACTCTCCTTTGAAGTTAACTATAGCTGATATACGTCTTTACATCACACTACACGTGTCGTGAGTTTTGAAAATTAGATGACAAGTCTATTATGTCTGAAAACTTTTAAATGGATAAATTATTTTCAGAGGATCAAATAGGTTTGTTCTGAAATAAGTAATATCAAGAATAGTTTATGAAGTGAAGCGGATATGAAGGGATGTTATGGATGCCTTAATTGGAACTAATTCTAAAAAATAACCCATCTGGAACTTGATTGGAATGATTACACACCGAACCCACTAAACACGTCTTTTATCCAAAAAATTTAATAATTGAACTGCCGGTTATATCTCCATCCGCATTGAATCATCATGATTTTCACGCTAAATTGTCTTTTGTTTTTAGGCCTAGGTAACTTGAGTAATTAAGTCCGCTAGGGTGTCTATACACCTAATGCCCTAAAACCAACTGGTTTGGGAGCATTGGCCCAAAGCTCGCTAAGAAGCCTAGAAAGTCCAGATTAAAACAAAGTCAAGCAAGTGTTCTCTCCGAGTTAAAATTCCTAACGGTTCTTTGCGTAAGAATAATCTTGACAAAAGACAGGTTTTTATATAAAAGTATTTCTAGCGGAGATATGAAGGTTTTATTCTATGATAAAGACTATTGCACGTTCACAAAGGTTTGTATGAAATGAAAACAAGAAAAAGGTGGAGTGAAAACTAAAAGCTAGTTTCCTGTTAAGGATGATAGAAATTCTGAAATTGAAACCTTACTGGAAAACGAAACTTGAAAAATACTTAACTCTTTATAAAACTTATGTAATCCTTTCTAAATTTTTATCTGGGCTTTATTTTGTGACATGATGACTTTAATCGATCCTTCTGAAACTTAACGACACTATTTGCACTGCACGTAAAGACATATAAAATCTTAAGTTAAATGAGAAGGGAGGTGTCAAAAATAAAGGTTCGATAGTGTCACGACCCGAAATTGGCACGTGACGGCCCAAATACTACGCAACGTCTACAGGCGTAACGCAGTAAAAGAAAGCCAAAACCCAGAAATCTAAACTATTAAAATACCAGAAAAGATAAGAAACATTGTTTAAAAGTCTTTGAAATCACAACCCAAATTTTTTAAAAGTACAACTTTATTTCCTTTAAATTTCGGCAGCACCTCCTTTATAAAAACCAACCCCAAAAATGGGTACAACATAAATATAAAGTAAAGCATCCCCAACGGGAGGAAAATCCATGCCCAAAGGCGGAAAACAACCACCACAATAAATATACGACGCCGTAGCGAAGAAATAGAAGACGATAGAAAGGAAACTGTATAAAAGACAACAAGTCACAACATAATATACAACATCGTCCTCACCAAGTCTCTAAGTCAATATGAAAATAGTAGATGGAGAGTACAGGGATACAATGAATATACAATACAACGAATAACCACAAACCCACCTAAGCAAACTGCACACTGTAAGCTGATGCGTTATCCGTAGCAAAAGATGATAAGATGTGTGATAATAGCCTGCCTCTGACTATCCTGAGGAACACCTGCAAACACTGTGGCATAACGGTGTTGAGTTTCCAACTCGTGAATAGTAAATAACATATGCAGGTAATCGCGAGTATGCACGTACAACGTGAATCTAACATATGCAATTAATAGCAATAAAAAGTCATATGAATGCAATAATCATGAAAGGTACACTAGCAGGTACAACTAATACATGAAGCAATGCATATAAATAGAGGTATGTAAATGCAACAGTCATGAAAGGTACTCTAACATTTACTACTAATACATGAAGAAATGATATGAATAAAGGTATGTAAACGCAACAGTCATGGAAGGTACACTAATGCATGAAGCAGTGCATCAACAGTAAATTTAGAGTATGGAATGAAACATGTCATTTCCACAGAATCCTGATATCGTGGTACGATCAAAATCCATCAAGACAATCCAAATCCCAATTTCCTCAAATCAGCCCCCAATTTGGATATCATATCAAGTAAGTCTCACATATCCTTAATGTACAATATCAAGTAGATATCACATATCCCATATGTACAATATCAAGTATATCTCGTATACCCCGAATGTATAATATCAAGTAGATCTCACATATATCCTGTAATCAATT
The DNA here is from genome assembly GCA_030015575.1 of Agapanthus africanus. Taxonomy (NCBI): domain Eukaryota; kingdom Viridiplantae; phylum Streptophyta; class Magnoliopsida; order Asparagales; family Amaryllidaceae; genus Agapanthus; species Agapanthus africanus. Next base: position 446,264,411 of record JASDDO010000014.1, read on the forward strand.
TCAAATAAATTTTCAAATGTCCTAAATCCAATGTCAATGAGTCCTTTACATTCTGGGTATATTTGCATGAATAAATATGATGATGTATATAATTTAATGTCAATACACACATATTAGCGTCCCATTCCACTAATATTGGTGTAAGGGCATATATAACAGCGGCCTAAACCCCTGTTATATATACAAAGGAGTAAAAAGAAATATCATGAAACTAAAAAATTGCATAATTAAACAGAGTGTTCATTAGCCAAAATTAACATTTTCTACTAGGTTAATCTTCTCCAAAACACAAATTAACACTTCAAATAAACACTAAACACATAAATCAAGTTTTACCCTAACTAGATTATCATAAAAATCAAGTCTTGAATTTCAAACATGAAATTAAAAGCTTAAATAAACAATTAATATGCTAATTAAAAATTTAGAAACAACAAAAAGGATTAGGATTAGGGTTTTATACCTCCACAAAAGATCAAAACCAAGAAACCAAACTCATCATCTTTTCCTCAAAAGTGATGTTTTGAATGAATATCCAAACTACTTTTGTGAAGAAGAAAGAAGGAAAATGAATATATTTGAGTTTTTGTGATTTTATTTGGATTTTTCATGATTAATTTGATGCAAAATGAGTTGAAAAGAGTGGGAATGATGGAGGGCAGCCAGGGGAAGGGAAGGGGCGGCCAAGGGGTGAGGGGGGTATTTTTGTGAATTTTTGTGAAGAAATTTCTAGGAAAAAGAGTAATAAATGTTTAATAAATGCAATTTGCCACCTTTACACATTTTCTTTTCTTTTTAAAATAAAACCTTTTGCACTCCAAAAATATCTAGATATTTAAAAAGAAGTTTCCAAAATATTCTAGTGACAAAAAAATAATTTATTCTCAAGAGAAGAAATTTCCCGATTTACGTGCACCAAATACCGCTTAAAATAATATTTTATTTGGGAAAAATTCTATTTGAACCAAAACCTCTCAAATACCCCTAAAATTCGCGCACAAGCTTTATTTTCTCTAAAAAAAGTGCCGGTAAGGTTTTACGGAAGTTTGATCGAAATCGGGTTAAAACGGAAAATACCGACTATTTTGCCCTAAAACGGAAAAATGCGCAAAACGATTTCTGAAACGTTACAATCTCCCTCCCTTATAAAAATTCGTCCCCGAATTTAAATTTTTTACTAAGCGTACCTTCAAAGAGAAGATTACTAAACTCTCATATCTCGTTCGCAGCCTCCCAAGTGAATACCTCACTATACGGCAACGTCCAAGAAAAACCCTTCACAGATGGCAAGACCCTTGACTGAAGTTTCTCCACCCGCCTAGCCATTAACACAATTGGCTGTTGGTGAACGAAAGATCGCGTCCAAGCTAAATGGTCTGGTGCTGAATCATGTGAGAAAGGTCATGAAGGTAATTGCAAAGTATCGACACAAGGAATACGGGGTGAATACTCAATAATCTGGGCGGAAGTGCCAAATTAAAGGCAACGGAACTAACTCACTTTAAGGATCTCGAAAGGACCTACAATTCTGGGTAAGTTTCCCAAAACTCAACACGTCCTTCATCGGAAAAATCCGTAGGAATACATGATCTCCCACTGCGATCACCATGGTCGGCATAAGACCTCTGTCCGCACAGGACTGTCATCATCCTCACCTGAAACAGCTGGATCATTTCCGAAGTCTCTAGACTAGCTGGGGTTCAAAAATCCTACTACGCAGAGTCAGAAAAACAGACTGGAGATCGACACCACCTAACAAACAAAACTTAAAGGTTGCCAATTGGAATGTCTCCTGATAACTGCTATCGAAGGAGAGTCCTAACAATGGCAAGTGGCGATCCCAAATGCCGACAACAATTAGTACGTATGCACGAGTATAACCTCTAGAGTTGGTATAGCCCGCTCTCACAAAACCATCATCATGCGGATGGAAAGACGGAGCTAAAGCTCAACCAGTACCCAAGGCTTCCTGAAGCTCCTGCCCAAGAAGGCAAGCGAACAAGGTGCCTTTATTGGATACGACCCATAAAGGAACTCCGTGCAACACATAAACTTAATAAAGAACAACTGAGAAAACTGAGTATAACCGGACAACAAGCATCCGAATGGAGTCACACCCTGACTAAACCTGGGTAGACACCATAACGAATTTCATGGAGATCTGCTCTCATTCCCACTTCGGAATAGTTAAAGATTGCAACTCTCCAGCCGGTCTCAGATGCTCAACCAAAACACACAACAAGACAACACCTTGAAACGAAATCCTAAACTTCTCTTTACATCCTTGCCCACCCGTAACTATCTCACAAGTCACGTCAAATGCTTGTTGAACTTGAATGAGTACAGAGAGTTGACAGATGTGCCTGCTCTAGGATTTCACGTCTCTACCCAATTGTATCATGTACACAAACGCATCCCTAAACTCAGCACACCCTTGTCACAAATCAAGGACTTCGAATCATTACCCAGCCGAGTATGCTCAAGTATTTCTGACGAGCGAGTATCGGCGGGCAGTTTCTCGCGAAAGCGATTAAGGAAAAGTGGTCGGGTGCGGACATGAGCAAGCTGTCCCCTCAGTAGAGGCGAACTTAAGCTGTGCTCAACGATCGCACAAGAACTGTGAATCTGCATAAGACTATCTCAATAATCAAAATCCGCTGCAGGAAGATGTACATTAAGCTCTGATAGTCCGTGAAAATCTGACACGACTCTCGAACAAGTAGTGTCTCCAAATCTCCAACGCAAGACCACCGCGGCTATCTCCAGATCGTGACTGGAATATCCTGCTAGTACTTCCTCCAAATGTAGGGAAGCAAAAGCGATAACTCTATAGTGTCACCTCAGTACACAATCGAGCCCCACTCGCGAAACATCACAGTTAAAACAACAAAGTCACCCGAACCAAAAAGCAAGAAGAACTGGTGCAGTTGTTAACCGAATCTCCAACTGTTGAAAAACTCCGCACGCATGCCTCAGTCCAAAGAAAAAGAAACCTCCTTTCAGGTCAGTCCAGTCAACGGTGTAGCACTACACTAGAAATCCTGCATGAAACGGAGGTAAAAACCTGCTAAGCCCAAAATCTGCGGACTTCCGTCCCGTATACAAGTCTGGGCCAAAGCTGTATGGCCTCGATCTTCCTCGGAACCATACGAAAACCGTCTCTCGTAACTACAAGACCTAGGAGTCAACACAACAAGCCTGAAGGAACACTCTGAGAATATAGCAAACTGTTGGGGCTCTCCCAGTATCTGCAAATCAAATCCTCAAGTTCTGCTCCTGTCCCTCAAGACACATTAAATAGACCAGAATGTCGTAAATAACACAACAATAACTGGTCGAGAAACGGCTTGAAGAAATTCGGTTCATCACATCTACGAATGCTGCTAGGGCATTGGTGAGTCCAATGACACACCAGCACACACAAAACCCGTAGCACACACAAGGCAGTCTTCGGAATGTCATCACTCCGAACCCGCAACAATGATGACCTGATCCCCAAACAAACTTAGAAAAAATGTCTCGCACTTAGGAGCTGATCGAAGAAATCGTCAATGCGAGGTAAAGGATACCTGTCCGCACCGAAAGCCGGTTCAATTGACGATCCATCAATACACAACCTCAAACTGTAGTCTTCCTCCTTGACGAACAGAAATAGGAGCTCCCAAATGCGAAACGCTCAGACGCACAATCCCCCCCAATAAACAACTCTGCAGCTGATCCTTAAGCTCCCTAAGCTCCGCCGGCTCATCCGGAACAACGTCGGATAACTCTCGCACGATAAGAACCCGATCCAACAAACCCACTATGGCTCCGGTATCATGAACGCAAGCCAAGAATCCTCGACATCCTCTCCTCAAAAGCCGACTAGCGAAAAAGGCTGAATTCGAGCTGTGAGAGGTGGCACCACTGTCCCCCTGCACAACAAGAACTGACTTGCCGGAAAAACAAACCTGACTGTTTCCTCGCGGTACTCTACAGACGCCTAGCACGTAACTAGCCAGTCCATGCCCAGGAGAACGTCAAATCCAACATCTCTAGAAGGATCAAGTGACAGATGAATCTCCTAACCGATTGGCATACGACTGAAATACGTGTCGCGCAACAAAATAATCGCTAACAGAAGTTAAAACAACAAACGGCTGATCTAGCTAACACGAATCCCCTCGTCCCAAACCTCCGCTACTCCCGCAACGGTCACGAAACCTATCTCGACGACTAGTCCTCTGTCTCTGGGTTGGTCCACCGGTACGAGTCCTCCACCGTTCCGGAACACTCAGAGTCTCTGGAATACGTGTCTCGTCAACTAGGGCTGCATCCACTGGTGCTATGTAGGTGACGGAATGCTGTGCGCTTATCGCAAGGAACAACTGGGTAACAGGGGTGACAACCTCCTATCGCTGCGCTCGAATGGTCTCCACCAAAGAACTCATCGTCTGGCGCCTGTCTTGCATCTTTGCCACAAGCCTAGCGATACTATTTGTCGAAGGCGGATCCGTCTGCACATGTGCAACCAGCATGCCATCCTGGTCAGTCATTGACCAACCCGAGTCAACTCTGACCTCGGCCCTCGCTGCACCTCACTGAGTCCCCATAGTCGTCGGCGGCAAAGGCTATAAATAGAGATAGGATTCGATATGAACACGGAAATCGAATCACAAGGACATGAATCATCAAGAAAGGAATTTCAAACAATTGTACTTAGGTCACTTTAGACGGAGTACCGTATCGTGAGTATGCTGCAGACATACACACACTACGTTACTCGGCTTAAGCTACCTACTCCATCATACCAAGGTCATCCTACACTCCGTAAGGTAAAAACCTAGCGCTCTGATACCAACTTTGTCACGACCCGAAATTGGCACGTGACGGCCCTAATACTACGCAACATCTACAGGCGTAACGCAGTAAAAGAAAGCCAAAATCCAGAAATTTAAACCATTAAAATACCAGAAAAGATAAGAAACATTGTTTAAAAGTCTTTGAAATCACAACCCAAATTCTTTAAAAGTCCAATTTTATTTCCTTTAAATTTCGGCAGCACCTCCTTTATAAAAACCAACCCCAAAAATGGGTACAACATAAATATAAAGTAAAGCATCCCCAACGGGAGCAAAACCAACGTACAAAGGCGGAAAACAACCACCACAACAAATATACGACGCCGTAGAGAAGAAATAGAAGACGATAGAAAGGAAACTGTATAAAAGACAACAAGTCACAACATAATATACAACATCGTCCTCACCAAGTCTCTAAGTCAATATGAAAATAGTAGATGGAGAGTACAGGGATACAACGAATATACAATACAACGAATAACCACAAACCCAACTAAGCAAACTGCACACTGTAAGCTGATGCATTATCCGTAGCAAAAGATGATAAGATGTGTGATAATAGCCTGCCTCTGACTATCCTGAGGAACACCTGCAAACACTGTGGCACAACGGGGGTGAGTTGCCAACTCGTGAATAGTAAATAACATATGCAGGTAATCGCGAGTATGCACGTACAACGTGAATCTAACTTGTGAAATTAATAGCAATAAAAAGTCATATGAATGCAATAATCATGAAAGGTACACTAGCAGGTACAACAATACATGAACCAATGCATATAAATAAAGGTATGTAAATGCAACAGTCATGAAAGGTACTCTAACAGGTACTACTAATACATGAAGAAATGATATGAATAAAGGTATGTAAACACAACAGTCATGGAAGGTACTCTAACAGGTACACTAATGCATGAAGCAGTGCATAAGCAGTAAATGTAGAGTATGGAATGAAACATGTCATTTCCACGGAATCCTGACATCGTGGTAGGATCAAAATCCATCATGGCAATCCAAATCCCAATTTCTTCAAATCAGCCCCCAATTTGGCTATCATATCAAGTAAGTCTCACATATCCTTAATGTACAACATCAAGTAGATCTCACATATCTCGTATGTACAATATCAAGTATATCTCGTATACCCCGAATGTACAATATCAAGTAGATCTCACATATATCATGTAATCAATAACAAATAAATTTTCAAATGTCCTAAATCCAATGTCAATGAGTCCTTTACATTCTGGGTATATTTGCATGAATAAATATGATGATGTATATAATTTAATGTCAATACACATATATTAGCGTCCCATTCCACTAATATTGGTGTAAGGGCATATATAACAGCGGCCTAAACCCCTGTTATATATACAAAGGAGTTAAAAGAAATATCATGAAACCAATGTGTGAAGTATCGAAACAGAAATGCTGGTCTATCAGGTGCTGTCACCATGACTGGCCCCCTGCTAGGTACGTATCATACGCTATACCGAAAGCTCGAGTGCCTAGCTCTGACCCTCGCCTCTCGACGTATCCATACGTACATGACTCCCGTCGGTATCCACATGATAACCGCCGAGTCATTGGTAATGTCACCGGATGGTATGGTTCCCCCACTAACTCATCGTCTACTCCACGATTCTTGCCCCGAGGTACCTCCCGGGCCCCACCATGTACCCACAGACGGTGCATCCCGCTCCTCGAATCGGGTATATAATCAGAACCGATAAATCTCATGGTGGATGTTGTAATATCATATCAAGGGAAACCGGGTTTTTCAAATAATGCATAATTTCATGAACTCCCACGGTCCCCAAATCCAGAAAACATCATGAAAAATCCATATCTCAATGCGAAAATCCATGAATATAATATACGCATCATAAATCTGAAATGCGAGCATATAAAGGAAAAGCAGCAATTAACTGTAACAAGTTAATTTAATATCATGCGGTTCCTAATCTCTCCAATTCTAAAATAACATCAAGTAAAGGTAAACATGTAGCTATAACCAGATATATGTGCAACATAAAGGTATAGCAAGATATATGTATCTACCTATAAGTAATGATGTAGTATACCCCTTGGGTATAGGTGAAGTATGTGTGCAAAGTATACCTGTAGCTATTACATAAAGTGTGTATGTACCTATCATTAATGGTACGATACTCTATAGGTATACAGGTATCTAACACGTAAGTATGTGAAGGCATATGTGTAAGCATATGGATATACAGGTTTGCTATAAGTCAATTCGTAAAGAAATATGAATCAAAGTCTCAATGTCCCTAACCAAGCAATATCATGTCTATAAGTGGGTTGTGCGTGACATGGCAATTATTGACTGTGTGTGTAGCATACAATCAGTGCTCGTGCAACATGAATCGTCAATAATATGTGCAGTGTCCTAAGGATACTAGTCCAAGCACAACAATATCTAAGTAATAGGATAAATGCGTAATTCTAAATATGACATAGAATATGCGTCAGAAATAACATCTCTAGCCCAGACGCATAACGCCATGCGGGCGATTTCCTTGTAGATGTTAAATCTACTCACCAACGCTCCTGGCTAAGTGAAGCCTACCACCTGTTTTCCCTTGTCGTAGCGTCCGAAGTCCCCGATTGCGAACCTAAAATTTCATAAACACATCACATAAGCAAATATCCTACATCGACGAAAAGACATCGAAACGCAAGAATAACGCCCTGAAAATTGTACTGCGCACTTAGCGCATCTATCGCGCACGACATCGGCCAAAAACCCTAATTGGGATCGCTAAACTACAAAACACTAAGTCTAGACCCCGATCGTCCCGATCGCACAACACAACACAAACAATTACGAGGAATAAAATAGATATAACCTCGCAACGACCAATCGAACCCACGTCGGAAAAATCGCGAAACCTAGTAAGCAACTTATCGCAATATTTCGCACTAGTTTCAAGATAACGCATATCTAGCGATTACAAACAGCTTAAAATAGCTTAACTAAGCTATCAAAACCATTTCTATATTTTTAACACTTGCTAAATAAATTTTAGCAAAAACCTAGTAAGCAAAGTTGCATAATTAAACAAAGTGTTCATTAGCAAAAATTAACATTTTCTACTAGGTTAATCTTCTCCAAAACATAAATTAACACTTCAAATAAATATTAAACACATAAATCAAGTTTTACCCTAACTAGATTATCATAAAAATCAAGTCTTGAATTACAAACATGAAATTAAAAGCTTAAATAAACAATTAATATGCTAATTAGAAATTTAGAAACAACAAAAAGGATTAGGGTTAGGGTTTTATACCTCCACAAAAGATCAAAACCAAGAAACCAAACTCATCATATTTTCCTCAAAAATGATGTTTTGAATGAAGATCCAAGCTACTTTTGTGAAGAAGAAAGAAGGAAAATGAATATATTTGAGTTTTTGTGATTTTATTTGGATTTTTCATGATTTATTTGATGCAAAATGAGTTGAAAAAGAGTGGGAATGATGGAGGGCAGCAAGGGGAAGGGAAGGGACGGCCAAGGGGGTGAGGGGGGTATTTTTGTGAATTTTTGGGACGAAATTGCTAGGAAAAAGAGTAATAAATGCTTAATAAATGCACTTTGCCACCTATACACATTTTCTTTTCTTTTTAAAATAAAACCTTTTGCACTCCAAAGAATATCTAGATATTTAAAAAGATGTTTCCAAAATATTCTAGTGACAAAAAAATAATTTATTCTCAAGAGAAGAAATTTCCCGATTTATGTGCACCAAATACCGCTTAAAATAATATTTTATTTGGGAAATATTCTATCTGAACCAAAACCTCCTAATTACCCATAAAGTTCACGCACAAGCTTTATTTTAGCTAAAAAAAAGTGCCGGTATGGTTTTACGGAAGTTTGATCGAAATCGGGTTAAAACGGAAAATACCGACTATTTTGCCCTAAAACGGAAAAATGCGCAAAACGATTTCTGAAACGTTACAGATAGTCTAGAATTAGGATAATAGAATTGTTATTTTTAAAACAAAACCTTAGAGTTTTGAATCATAGTTATTTCGCAAAACTAGCTTGACGGGATTTTGTGGGTAATATCCGCTGAAATGCCTCAGGAGACAACACTCCTCCTACTAGGGACACCTAGAGGTTTAACGGCTTGTTGCACATGCTCAGTGCATTCGCGTTCCCTGCGAAAGTGAGGTTAGGAATTTTTGTGAATAAATTGGCTTTGCTCGGGACAAGCAAATGTTAAGTTTGGAGGTATTTGTTCATATCAGATTTTTGCATTTTTATACCGCCCATTTTTTATCAAATTGCTTATAGGTAGGTACTCTTGATCCGTGTTTGCTAGATAATTGCAGGATACAGGTTCTCAGTTCTAAACAGTGAAATTCATGCAAAAGCGCAACAAATTCTAGATTACTGTCAACCACAGATAAAATACGGGTCTCCGCTCTCTATCCGTATGTTGCCGCACACCAGTTTAAAGGACAAAATAGCAAATCAATGGCCATTTTCATGCACAAAGCACAATGTCAACACAAGATCCAAGATATCTAAGCGGAGCTCAAGAAAATAATGGCAAAAGATCCACATCAAATCACCTTTTGACCTGCTGAAAATCTGGAAGAAATGTAAAGAGATCCTGAGAAACCAAGTATACCACACTAAAGAGAACAACAACACAAGGAAACCCACCATAAACGAAGACCCAAATCCCCTAAATGGCCGCGGATCCGCGGCCAACATGGCGACTCGACCACTGAACCGCGGCCGAGTTGACTCCGCAGATGAATGTTTTCTGGGGGCAGTTTGGTCAATTCATTTGGGTCAGGAATGTTGCCCTAGGGTTTAAGTTTCCTGCCTATAAATAGCCCAGAACAATGCTAAGTGAAGAGTGCTTATTCTTGTGTTAGAATTTAGGATATATTTTGTTGTTCTTCTTCCTCTTTTCATCTTTTCTCCATTAAAACCTTGTACTGAGCTTGTATGAGTGAAGCGATGAATAAAAGTGTTCTTTTCTTTATCATGCTTGTCTTGTTATTTTGTTAATCATAATTGCTTGTAATTTTCAATTGCTAATCTAGTTATTGTTATTTGTTATTTGTTTCTTTCTTCTTCTAGTTTTCTTTATCCTTAACAACAATGATGCTTAAACTTGATCCTTGCCAAAGTGATGTCTCAAATAGCTAGTTGTAATCTTCTAACCTTTTTCTTTCTATCTTCCTCCTTTTGTTGTATTTTCTTTTTTTTGTAATGGGTGAGTAATTTCTCACTTGTTAGTGTAGGATAAGGAAAGTTTGAGAAAATGAAATCTCTCTCACTCTTTTCTTGCCCAACTTCTTAATTCGGACTTCCATTAATTGAACCACAATCCGCTCCCTACGGCACCCTATCCTACATGATAGCGGTGATTCCTTAGCGAGACCAGTTATGGTTGAATTAACCGGGGGTTAAGGCTAAGAGCCACGAACGGACGGACAAGGACCAAAAGGATGAAACTAAGCGTTGGAAAGCCTAGCTTATACTCGCAAGTTCCTTCCTAGTCGTGCTAATCCCCGTTGTTGCTGATTACCGTAACACCGATATTAAGAGTGGCAACGAAAGAATTGAGCAACTCCTATCTCAAACTAACCTAATCCTAACCCTAACAAGCTCTCTTTATATACATTTTAGCACATAGTTAATCTCAAACAAACCTGGACATTTGGACTTAACTCGTTAAAGCACATAGATAAAGATTCCCATCTCCCTGCGGACGACCCTTTCTCAACCGGCTAGCTACCAAGCGAAACCGTCTTGATTGCGGTAATTAGCTAAGAACGCAAAAACTCTAACAATCAACCACCTAACTCTCATGTATATGATCGCCATCATACTGCTGGTAGTCAAGTAAGAATCGTATGGGCTCTATCAACATGTAATAGTGATCTGTAATATCACCTGAAGCATGTACATGATGATAAAGACAAACCGGATAGCATACTATCATCTCGAGTAAGACTGTTCTACCGGTATAGGTCATCCCTCAATCATTGCAGTCACGTGCCTGCGATCCAATAATTGACTTGAGTGCACTATATCCGACAATTCTTACTCGCAGAGGGTATCGGGATCTAACTGTCTCATAGAAGGTATGCAATTTCATTGCAAATTTCAACACTTGAAATTAATATTTTGCCCCTAGCGTTCTATAACCTTGACAGAGGTCAACAAACCATAGTGTGCTAGTCAAGTTCAACTCGCCATTTCATGATTGAATTATACCCATCCGCACGACCCTTGACAGAGGTCAACAAGGTTGTACGACCACCCTAATCCAATCGCATCACATGCTTTGCAGATAAGCACTAATCAGCTACCGCACACTATGCCTTGACATAGGTCAACAAACGCAGCATGAATACTAAATAGTCCTTATCTGAAATGACGGGGGGCTACAACAGGTTTTTAAGAAAACACTTTGCGTAATAAACTTGATCTCGTTATAGAATCGAGTGATTTTTAAAAGGAGTGTTTTTGAGGCTTTTACTAGTTTGGCTAAAGAGGTCACTCCCGGTGAAGGGATCTCAGCTTTTTCCTCATCGAATGAGGTGCTAGATATTTCACAAATACCACTATGCAAAGCATGAACTTGAAAAGCAATCAAAAACCAAACTGAGTGGGTTGTAGCATCTGCTAGTTTCGCTAAAGAGGTCACTCCCGGTGAAGGGATCTCGGCTCTTTCCTTATCGAATAAGGTGCCGAATATTCTACAAGGAATACCACTATGCAAAGAATGAACTAGAGCTACCGGTTTTTAAAACAAGATTCTGCAACATCTTTAAGTTTCTTTTATTTCATTAATCTCATTAATGAAGTCCCATCAATTATGCTTCCTAAGCATCACAGAAGAAACAAAAGCAGAAATATTTATTAGATATCATATATATAATATAAGCATTCGTCTCAGAATATCAAGCGATCACATCACAAAATATCAGCAGCAGAAGAGCACATATGAAATATTGGATATACAAGGAATTCCGTGTTTTAATTAAGCCAATAAAAAACGTGGATTCCATGGTCGCGATGAATAGCCAAACCCACATCCCTAGACCCCTACGAGGGCGGCAAGCATCCCTACCAATTCTAGGGTTAGGAGACTGTTTATACCAGAATATTGCATTTTATACCGCCCATTCTTACGCTCGTTTGTTTATAGGCAGGTGCTTTTAATCAGTGTTTGCTACATAATTGCAGGATACTGGTCTCAGCTCTAAACAGTGAATATCATGGAAAAGTACGACAAATTCCGGATTACTGCCAACAACAGATAAAACACGGGTCTCCGCTCTCTATCCGTGTGTTGCCACATACCAGTTTAATGGGCAAAATGGCAAATCGATTGTCATTTTCATGCACAAAGCTCAATGTCAACACAAGATCCAAGAAATCTACGCGGAGCTCGAGGAAATCATGGCAAAAGATCCACATCACATCACCTTTAGATCTACTAAAATTCTGGAAGAAATGTGAAGAGATTTTGAGAAAAGTCATATACCAAACAGCAGACAACTACAAACCAGGGAAGGCCACAAAAGACTGTGAACCAACTCATCAAGACGGCCGCGGAAACGCGGCCGTACTAGCTCCTCTCTGTGTTGTGTTTTTGGGGCAGTTAGGTCATTTCATTTAGGGGCAGATTCTTGCCCTAGGTTTCCAATTCCCTTCCTATAAATACCCCAGAACTTGCCAAGCTTTTGGTGTTAAATTCTTTAGCCTCTTTTTGTTAGGTTTTAGTCTTCTTCTTCTTCTTCATTCTTTCCTCCATGAAAATTGTAGTGGGAGCTTTTCGAGTGGATGATGAAATGAAGATGAGGGTTTTTGTATTATTCTTTTTGCTTAGCTTCCCCATTGAGCTCTCTACCTTAACTTGATCTTGCAACCTCTTAAGTGAGCTTGCAAGTTTAAGCTTTGGTCATTGGTCTCAAGGGGTTGTATCATTTTGTTCTCTCTTAAGTGCTTCATTTCACATGAGTTCTTTACCCTTCTCTTGATCTTGCAACCTCTTGTTTGAGCTTGCAAGTTTAAGGGTTGGCTAATCCCATACTTGTTTTGAGTTCTATGGTTCTTGTAATTACTTTCTTGCATTTTTCATTCTTGTCTTTAATTACTTGCAATTTATTACTATGCACTTTAATTACTTGCTTGTAATCTTTTCTTTTCTTTGTTCTTTTTATTCTATCTTTTTTTGGTTCTTTCTGTGAATGATTGTAATTATCGTTGTTAAGAACAAATACGGTATTATAAGTTAATGTTTCTTTGCTTATTTCCTTTTCCCGTTATTTTCCATTGAACTCCGCCCAAACGTACGCAAGCGCTCCGTCAGGCACCCTACCCTACCAAGGTAACGGTGATTCCTAACCGCGACCGGTTGCGTTCGGTTTGGCCGGAGGCGAAAGCAAGAGACAAGAACGGAAGGACAAGGGTAAATAAGCCGGATTCCACGAATACCGCGCTTAAATCCCCTAATCCACGTTGTTGCCGATTGCTCTAGCTTCAATTGGTCAAGACTCAGCTCAAAGGTTTTGAGTACGGATATCTTTAGCTTACACTTTCGTATATTTTCTTAACAACTTTATACTTGCAAATAATACACATAGGTTAGTTTGAACAAACATATACAAATTCTTTATTGACTCGTCTAAAACTCGAACAGACATACAACCATCTCCCTGTGGATCGACCCGTGCTCAACCGGCTAGCTGCATAGCGACACCGTTCTGATCGCGGTAAACTTTAGAATTTTGAACATCCGACACGCTCTTGGCATGCGATCAAATGGCGCCGTTGCCGGGGAGACGGTAGCATATTTTCTTTCTTGTTATTCAGGTTAATATTCTTTTTGTATATATTTATAAATATATATATATATATATATCTTTTTGTTTTTTTTTTTATCATTTTTGTGGGCAAGAGTGCAGATTTTTGCGGATTTGCAAACTGCGATTGTGGGGAGCAAAGTGTACGTTCAAGGTTAAGGTGATTACGAAGTACAGTGCCAAAGATCCGGGAAGTTTGACACGCGCAAGCGAACTTTTCAAGCTTACCGGAATTGATTCAACGGGGGTTTCCTAACCCAAAAACTTAACGGTACGTACTTTACTAACACCTTCTTCTCAAATCCGACGCATCCAATATACTATTCTTTGCAGGATTCTTTGCAAGTTCGCTAGCAAACGCTAAAAATTGACTAACCCGTATTTGTTGCAGTGTCGTGCTTAAACTAAAAAACGATTGTTTGATTCTTTATAGAATTTTTATTGAATTGCGCATTGCATACATTAATACGTACTTAAGGGAAAGCGAACCCCACAATATACGGTAAAGGATTTCATCACCTTTTCCGTGGCCCACAAATCACGAACTTGAGTATAACGTTTACCCGCACGAATTTTAAAAGAAATTAGACTTTAAGCCTTAAGGACTTCGCGCTCACTAGGAGAAGTTAACTGTGTTTAGAACCTCGCTTAACGGTATATTGTTTACGGGGTGTCTAAGAAAGTGTTAACGGCGAAACCGCCAAAAGAGAAAGGGTTATTTAATTAAGGAACTTCGCGAAAGCGTTGGAAAACCTCCCCTTATCTCTGCACTTACCTGGCCTCTTGATCAGTGTATCTTGAGCCCGTTTCTCGACACAGTTTTACTTCGACAATCAAGTTCTGGAGTAGGTCTAGTTGACCTAGGTGAACCCTAAAACGATTAGGTGTGGTATTTTTGTGTCGTGATTGTTTTTGTCCATATTTTTTTTTGTGTGTATATTTCATTCTTTTGTTAAAAACTAAAAAAAAAATATCACATTCTTTTTCCCCTCCTTTTTTCTACCGAAATCATTCTCTCTTCATATCATGGGTACCCCACCTCGCAAAACTCTTGCCGAACTTTGGTACCCACAACCAGACATAACTTCCTACGGTTCTTGCTTTGGCCGAACATCGAACGATCCCTCCATGCCCAAAATTTCATTGAAAGATCGCATAGACGCGTCTAGGACAAACACTTGCCCTCCGCAATCTACTTTGTATCAACCTTTTCAACCTCCCCCACCCTCTTATGTTGATACCCCTTTTGCAAGTCGTACTTTGTCCATCGCTGAACATATTGAACAATCCTGTAGCCGATCTTTCACTCCTTTCACCACTACAGATTCTTGGGATCAACAATTCCATTCACCTTCTTATCCAAATGTTGATCCTGCTCCTGTCCATCCATTCAATTCCTACCAGTCCCACCCGACCTTTGCACCTTCCCTAGACATTGCTTCTGAACCGCCATTTGGGAGTTTTCAGTATCCAAACAACTTTGAATCTTTTACTGAAACCCCTTCCCAACCTATGTCTAGTCTGGAAAAGTCATTGGAAGACTTTAGGGTAACGTCGTACCAACAGATGATGGATTTGAATGCGTCCATGGCCGCCCTCATTCAACCTAGTGACCCGGTAGCTAGTTTTCAATTAGCTCCAAATTTTCCAATGTATGAAGAGGCGGTAGGACAGGTTGAGAATTTGAGTGGAGAGAGTGAGATGTACCCCCTTCCGCATCAAGCCTACCCGTTTCAACTTGAATCCCACAACTCCGGTTTTGAATGTCTATCTAATGTTCCAAACGATTCATTGATTAAAGATAGAACAGATAATGAGTTGTGCGACTTTGGAGTGTTTGATTTACCTGATTGTGAAGGGTCCCTTCCAAGTGAAACCATTCCTAAACATTTTGACCTCTACACCTCCACTTTAGAACCTGAATTGATTGATATCCATGCTATTGTTGAGGTGTCTGAGAATATAGATTTTCACTTGATTGAGGATATTGACGCTGGGAATATTTTGGATGATGAACCCGTATATTTAGCTGAGTTTTTCTCTCCAATTCATCATCCCGAGTCATTAAATGTTTTTCTCGAACCCCATACGCGTCTGGATTTTGAAAATAAATGCATGGATGTACTGAATTTTGAGGAAAATTTTGAGGATAGTTTTGAGGATGAACCGGTTTTAATTGATGAGTCGGATTTTCCAATTCATCCTGTTCCTTTCATTGACTGTGTACACCCTCCGGAACCTTTAACCAATAACCTTCCTCAATCACCTACCTCCATCCTTTCCATCGTTCCGACCTTGCAAGAAACCGTATCACTTTCATTTCACATGTCTGGTTTACCAAGTTCGGCTTACCCATGGTTTCTTACGAATCTTGAGGGATTTGACCCCATTTCTCGATGGGTTAATAGATTAGCACAAACGCTTCTTACACATCAGTCATCACAAATTGTGCTAATCTATTCACTCCATTTCCACCCTCAAGTTCGTATTCCACTTCTTTCTCCCTTCCGCCATTCTTCTTCTCATATACTGAGACCGTATCCCGCTTCTATCTCAATACGGTCTCGCGTATTCTTTATTTCTTACCTCTCCGCATTCTTTCACCATCCACTGCTTTATCACGATAAGATCTTTGAATGGTTGGTGCTTACTTTTGGCCTGTGTAAGGCCTTGTATAGCTTGATACTGTTCTTTCCCCCTAATCCTGAACTTCAACGCTTAACAGTGGAAACACTGTTTTACTTAAGTTTGGGGGGGGAACCTTTTTGTATATATTTTTTATTTTCCTTTTTTGTTTTGTATATAATTTGTTTCTAGGGAGCGCCGACAATTTTGACCCTCTTGGTATAGCCTGACAGTGAGGGCACTGTCAAGTTTAAGTTTGGGGGTGTGCTCGGTAATCTTTCTTCCTTCCCATTCATTTGTATATTTTGCATTTTCATACCTTATTAAAAAATCCACAAAAATCAAAAATTTTCCAAAAAATATAAAAACTTTGTCGTCAAGTTAGCTAATAGGGTAACTTAGATCTTTATTCCGAAAGTTTAGTTGATATGATAGAAATAACTAAATTTAGGCTTAGGATTTGAAAACCCTAAAAATAACCCTCATTCTGTTTAAACTTGGTGATTATACGTCCTTACAGTTTTTTTTGAGAAATAGGTAGTCTTGAGTTCAGTTCTTGAGTTAAGTCAAGATGAAGGGAAAGTATTGAAGCTTTACTGGAGGATAAGTCTGAAAAATAGTTTCTTTTCTTGAGTTCAAATTTAGAAAGTATATACCCTACAACTGCACCTACACGTACCTTGAAACTTGAGATAGTAGAGGATACCTAGAAATACTCTTGCCTGAAAGCCTAGTATGAAAGAAAAAACGGTATTTAAAGCTAAACACTAAAAGAGCATATTGAAAAATATATCCGGTCTTGAAAAAGAAAAAGAAAAATAGAATAAAGTCAATACCTGGAAACTGCTATTTACGCTTTAAGCTCACACATTCAGTAATCGGCTGTTAGTGCCTCAAGAAGCATTAATAGTCGCATGAAAGGTGTGTGAGCAAAACCGTCCATCCTTAATGAAAAGAAGTAGTATTAGGTATTAGGGCAAGGGTATTATAGCTTGAATTGAATTCTTGAGTGTAGGGGTGCAAATATACACACACGTAGGGGTATACAATCGATGTTTGAATAAAAGATGGAAATGAAGAATAAGACTTATGTTTTCTGTAAAGTTGATAAAAAAATCCCTGATTTGAGACCACACGCTTTAGAAGGAAAACTCAGGAGAACCAACATCTTTCTAAACTTTTTTGGAACGTATAGGATCCAAGGTTAAATAGGAGGTGTGAAAAATAAGGGTTGAATATTTCTAACTTAGGATGATAGAGTTTCTAACGTAAATACTAAAACTGTAGGAGTAGAATCAATATTAACTTATGACACTAGCTTGACGGGATTTTGTGGGTGTAATCCGCTGAAAACCCTCAGGAGACAACACTCCTCCTAATAGGGACACCTAGGGGTTTAACGGCTTGTTGCACGCGCTCCGTGCAATCGAGTTCCCTGCGAAAGTGTAACGTTTTGAAAATCGTTTCGGTGAAATTTCGAAAAAACGGTAAAATAAGGGGGGTTTTCGGTAAAAAGGCAAAATACAAATATTTTTATTATAAAATTAAATATACATATTCTAGCTATGTAATTGCTAGTATTTGGTATTTATTGACCCACTGGTGAAATTTCAAATTTTCTGAAAATTTTTCCGAAATTAATTATTTTAATATTATTTTAAGCCGTCACTAATATATTTAATTAAGGAAAATTACAAATTGGAATGAGTTGAAACAAATTTTGTGCATCATAAAACATTAAATAAAAATTTATCACGTGGTTTTTTAAACGAAATCGTTTGCCAAAACGGTTTAGAAATTATTGAAGAAAAAAGGCTTTTTTTAGTGTAAATGGATATTTGGGGTATTATATTTATCATTTTTCATCACCCCACACCCATACCCACACTCACACACCCTCATTTATTCCCTCCCTTGGCTGAATTCAGCAGCCCCATCAATTGTCCCCACTTCTTTTGATAAAAGAAAAGAAAATCAAGAGAAAAGAATAAAGGAAATAATAAATAAAGAGGTATGGTGTTAGATAATGTTGACTTGGAGTTTTTCTTGACTTTACAAACACCCCCACACCCTCTCTTCTCCGCCTCCTCAAATCTGGCCGAGCCTATCCCTCAAGCAGCCCCCCCATTTTCTTGACCTCATTTTCCTATCTCTTTTGCTTCAAAAATTCATCAAATACCCATCAAAAAAACCCCAAATTCACTTTAGAAGCCATTTTTCCGAAAATCTAGCAAGCAAAAATTACCCGTTTTAGTACAAAACTCGACGTTTAAATGAATGTAGCGGCCAATATACTTATGAAATATCTTAAATAAGTCATATAAACCCTAATTAGATTTTTAATCTCACTAACTTTCATTAACCCGAAATTCTTGTTTACAATTTTACCCAATTTTAACACTTTTAAAGCAACAATACATAATTCATCAACTAGACTAGGTTTCGCACAACCTAAGGTGTTAAAATACTCATTAACATGCCAAAGACATGATGAAAGCCTTACTATATTTTAATTCTCAATTTAACATAATATTTACAAAAAATAGTTTGCAATATATATAATTATCACAAATTTAAATTAACAAAAATGCAACTAGCAACTAGATTTGATTTTAGCAAGCAATTATATGTTAATCTACCCATCACAACCCTAATCCAATGCTGAAACCATAATCTTCATTCAAAACCATACACTTGAAATTTCAAACATCAATTCAAAACCCCCTTTTTATTTAAACACCTAATTAAACACTTAATTAACTTAGATTAAGCAACTAGATAACAAATTTTAACAAAAGCATGAGATTATACCTCCCATGATGAGATCAAGCTCAAGATCTAGTCTCCTAAGATGCCATTTTGATCCCTAGATCCATGCTAGAATGGCTAATGAGAAATGGGTAGGAGTTGGATTTGGATTTTGGGATTTTTTTGATGGGTATTTGATGAATTTTTGAAGCAAAAGAGATAGGAAAATGAGGTCAAGAAAATGGGGGGGCTGCTTGAGGGATAGGCTCGGCCAGATTTGAGGAGGGGGAGAAGAGAGGGTGTGGGGGTGTTTGTAAAGTCAAGAAAAACTCCAAGTCAACATTATCTAACACCATACCTCTTTATTTATTATTTCCTTTATTCTTTTCTCTTGATTTTCTTTTCTTTTATCAAAAGAAGTGGGGACAATTGATGGGGCTGCTGAATTCAGCCAAGGGAGGGAATAAATGAGGGTGTGTGAGTGTGGGTATGGGTGTGGGGTGATGAAAAATGATAAATACAATACCCCAAATATCCATTTACACTAAAAAAAGCTTTTTTTCTTCAATAATTTCTAAACCGTTTTGGCAAGCGATTTCGTTTCAAAAACCATGTGATAAAATTTTATTTAATGTTTTATGATGCACAAAATTTGTTTCAACACATTCCAACTTGTAATTTTCCCTAATTAAATATATTAGTGACGGCTTAAAATAATTAATTTCGGAAAAATTTTCTGAAAATTTGAAATTTCACCAGTGGGTCAATAAACACCAAATACTAGCAATTACATAGCTAGAATATGTATATTTAATTTTATAATAAAGATATTTGTATTTTGACTTTTTACCGAACACCCCTCTTATTTTACCGTTTTTTCGAAATTTCAATGAAACGATTTTCAAAACGTTACAATCTTCCCCCCTTAGAGAAATTCGGTCCCCGAATTTAAATTAAAACTTCCCCCAAATACTAAAATATTTCCGCCAAAACCATCAAATCGCCGGGGCTCCGAAATCATAAATACATAAAACAAATCGTAGAGCAACGCATGCACATGAAAAATGAGCATAAAACTCAAATCAAAACTCCGTCAAGCATCCCGCAATTATCGGAGTCATGGTAATGACACAATGTCAATTCCAATACCAAAACCAATATGATATAACTCGAAACTATACACGTAAATGTCAGGAGGAAATGCATGCCAAATCCTTTAAGTTACTGTGCAATGCCCATAACACTGCACAGTGGCGGACGTCTATCATAAGAAAATAACTATATACATATATACCTTTATTTGAAATGTACGTTCCGCCGTTTTGGGAAACAATTTAGAAGGGTTTTCCTTGTTTTAAACGTTTCGCGTCATATCAGACACGTAGGTAATTACCGAGACTATAGCTCGCTTTTTGGAATTCCCTTCAATAGCTATCAATGCATGCAAAATACATTCAGGTACTGTCCTCTGACTAGTCCTGCTTAGTACGAAAACACATTGCAATTATCATAAAAAAAACATACTGCTCTATAAGAAATCAATCCCAAAATACGCGTATGAATACTACGTGCGTCTGGTGCGCACGAAAATCAAAATCCAAATATGTGCCATACATATGCACAGAAACAACATCTAAGTGCATCGGGTGTGCACGAACCATCTGTCATAGTCAACATGTGTGCCTGACAGCAAAATCAGGTGCATCTGACATGCACGAACAATCTCGATTTAGTGCATCTGGTGTGCACAAAAATCACACTTCAAAACATGCGCCCAACATGCGTGAAAATCCAAATCAGGTGCATCCATCGTGCACGAAATCATGAAATCCAATATCAAGTGCCGAACATGCGCAAAATCAAATCAGGTGCACAAGGTGCACAAAACAAATATCGAACACCACTATCGAAATCAGAGTCCAGGCACCTAAATTCACAACATACGTAACACTGCACTGTACGCATATATGAACTATACCACGTGCAAAAACCAAATCGTGTGCGTATATACGCACAAAATCAACTCAAATTCCTAAAACCGTAAAATCACAAACATGTGAAACCAAGCACGAAAATGATATCAAGTGCAGCACTGTGCAAAGATCGTAAATCCTCAATCATCAGCATCAAATCATGCGAATAAATCACCCAAAACATCGAAATCAATAATGGCGGAATAGTACCGCTCAAGCGCATCCTCTAAGAATCTCGGGCCAACTGTCGCGGTCACTAGTGGGACGCCTCGTCGATGATCATGAACTCTGGCCTGCTGGTGTGCGTAACAATGACCACTCCTGGGTCAAGGTCTTCACTGTGAATTACCAATCTCTCGGTCCATCGGCTCATTGGCCTAGTCAGGTGTGCTAACGGGGATGATCCCGTTCTGGCACGTCTCTTGTCATCTCCCGGTCAATCATCGCGACCACTCGTAAGACAGCATATCACTGGCGTCGGCCTCTGGCTCTCTGAATGTACGTGACACATCTGATCCTGGGTGGAAGTATCATTTCAGCAGTGTCCTGGAAGGAATCCTGCTTACGGTCTCTTCCATGTCTCGTCTCTGCCAACTGTCCGGAAGTCATCGTCCTTTCCTACATCTGCATCTTGCTCTGGAATGACTGCATACTCATCGCGACTCCTTCTGGAAGGTAAATCCAAGTACCATGCCTCGGCATGCGCATCGCATCTCTGATGTCGGTGGAGTGGAACGTCATCTCATCTAGATCTGGTACGAACCTCTTACTTCACTTTTCTCTAATGTCGTCTGCTTTGGACTCATCTCGTCGCGGCTGTATGGACTGAGCTCCAACGGCTATCCTCGTATCTGGAGTCTCCCAAGAATGCATCTCACTTCCTAGCATCCGAATTAAGTCAAGCCATCCGATCGAGTCGTCAAAACCTCATAATCCCCCAAGAGCTCAACATCTTAGGCACAATTTAATAGTATCGAGTACATACCACAGCATCGGTGGTCCAGCCGTAGAAGGGCCAACCCAAGCCTCACTAATGGCGCCGTAGAACTGCCGTAAACCCGAAGGTTCAAAGGCTTTCACACGGTCATTAAGTCGAGTTAGGGTTTCATTCTTCTAGAGGGACCATAGAATTGCCTGCATGTCTTTCCGACTACTTTAAACTTGGAATAATAGGTTTCTGACATTCGATCGTCTCTGTCGACTCCCAATGTCTCCGCGTGAAGTCGTCTCTAGCTGGAATCAATCTATCTGATGACCTCGCATCGGGGTAGGCGAACGATCCACATGTCCTAGTCATTCATCCTCGGTGACTAGCGACCTTCTATCATCTCTTAGTACAGCTCATACTGCAATAGCTCCAACACCTGGGGCGATATCTCGTCGTTCGCAGCAATAACTGGCTCACTCGTCTGCACGCTGAACAGTGCTTCAATCATCAGGAGTAAGCAATACACCAACGGTCATCAAAATCTGGCCGGCCTCTGTCAGTGGCTCAATCCTCTAGTGCTGATCGGCACGTCCAAGTAATCTCATGCAGCGATCCATCCAACGCTCGTGGCGCAAAACACAATCAAGACACATCTCTGCAATCGTGTGTCGCCGGAATCATGCCCCGGTCAGTCCTCGTTCGTGACGAGCTCATGCTGACCGCAACTCTGGCCGTAGCTCTCCCTGCCCGCAATCGTGGCAGCAAAACCATAACTAGTACCGATGAGGCTAGATAAGGAATGAATATGATACTGAATAAAGAAATGTACATCCTAAGACTCCTTAAGTGGAGTGGCGTGTCGTAAGTATGCCGCGGAACATACCAACGGTGCGTCACTCTACTTTACTCACCTATTCCATCAACCAAGGGTCATCTTACGCTCCGAAGGTAAAATCTAACGCTCTGATACCAACTTTGTCACGACCCGAAAGTACGGAACATGACCGGCACTTAAACTACGAAACGTCTCGAGGCGTACGTAATCTAAGTAAACCGAAAACCCAGAAATCCAAACCAAGAAAAGTAGTAGAGTGAAGGAAAACCAATTTAAATCAAGTAGTTTTAATAGCATAGCCGAATTATGCGTTTTAAAAAAAATATAAAATATTTCCTGAAAATTTCGGCAGAGTCTCCTTTGTAAATACTGGCCCCCAAACGGAAAACAACATGAATAGTATACGAAATCAATAAAAGGGCATCCCCAAGCGGGAGCTAGCTCTTCGTCAATCGACGGTCACAACCACACAAGCAATATAATATACAACGCCAACGGCGAGGATCAAAAACTCAAAAACACAAGAAAACCACAGCAATAGAACGCGCGACTCTAAGGTCGAAAGAAAAACATCACTGGTCTCTAACTCAAAATAAATACATGTTTGGTTGATGGAACTTCTAGATACAACAGAATAATAATATACAAGATATATAATGGAGGTACGATACAGTAAACCCACCTACTAGCAAATCACCCGAAGGAAACTATGCCCGCAAACCGTAAAGAAACCTGTACGGCAAACCTGCAAGAAACTAGGGCACAACGGGGGTGAGTTGCCAACTCGTGAATAGAAAAAAACATCTACGCACAGAAATCGCATAAATAACGCAACCTAGGTCAATGATCATAATATATCCTCAAATATATGAATAACACGTAGCCTATAACAAGGCTAGGGTAAATATCTAACCCGAGTGTAATCTCATGTGCCCGTGTCAGTGCCTCAAGTAGCAATATATCATATGAATGAGGTAAGAATGCATGAAAACAGAATACATGTAAATGAAGAACCGTTTTCATAATTTAGTGAGATTTCCTTTGTATTTTTAAAATGAGCTATCATAATGAAATCAGCATAAAACAGTGCCTAGCATCGGCACAAAACGTAATCCCAATATCTCGATATCTCTGTATCACAGTCTCTGTACCTCAATATCTAGGGCGCCGTCAGTCCAGACCGGCCCCTACCATCCATCTCAAGACCACGACGGTATCCTCCGGATATCCGACGCGTCGGGTAAAATCACCGGTAGGTAGTGCTCCCCTGCCAGGCTCACATCGTCATCATCACGCGCTTCTTGCCCCGGGGTACCTTACCGGGTCCACCATGTACCCGAAACGGTTCATCCGTCTCCTCGAATCGGGTCTCGAAATCCATCAGCAAACTCATGGTGGACGACTCATACATCATGGGGAAAACCGCACTTTTTATTTTAAAAGAGAGAAAATGTTTATTTATGTTTTTGCGGTTTTCCTCCAAATTCAGAAAATCTCATGGAAATCCGAATCCAAACCTCAATAACACGTAAAATAGTGAATATATGCATGAGAATCCATGAATGCGGCATAACAATGAATAACATTATGCATGAAGTAGCAGATAATAACTACAATGTCTAAACTAACATATAAGGCAAGTACGCTATGTCAAGCAATAATACTTTCTAAGGTGTACGTGACATGGCAATTGCCGATGAAGATGTGTGTGAGTCGGCAAGTAAGTGTACGTGGTACATACGCATCATCGGTAATGGTGTTGGTGTCCTAACAGTATGATGCCAACAATGCAATAAGAAATTATAATATAAGTATGCGATGCGGAGCGAACAGTAATAATGAGTGGGAGCTAAATACTAAACACAACGATAACTAATCTGCATTACCCTAAAATAAATCCTACAAATGGTGCCTTTTGAAATAACACGAATCATGGGGTTTTGAAAATAGGGGCTACGGTGTTTTTATGAAAGATACGTCCTTTGAAATATCCGTAGGATCCCTTGGGCTGTCTTTTAAAATACCCACGATTTGTTAGTTTTTGAAATAGGTAAGAATCGAATCTAATCCAATCAACTAAACTAAACTAAAGGACTAAGTTAACAAGCTGGGCTGCAGGTAAGGAAACCGCCTAACATCTGAGTCGATCCATATACATGCCTGTATATATATATATTAGTCGGTGATCCCGCCTCAATAATATCATATCCGATACCATATCTATAACCGGACATCCCAGTCAAGAGTGCGGATCAATCATCAAAATATAGCTCGTACGTAAATCCGTCGTACGGCATCCCCAAATCTGGGTACGGGTGGTATCCCCTTTATCAAAGATCGCAATCCATGTACTGATCTATGTCTAGTACAATGCTGATACCACCTACGTATGCATGCACATGTGTGAAACACTACGTCAAAAGACCCGCTACAATGTCATGTCGTATCTCAAATACGAACCCTGCCAAACACCGATCTCACGGCCTCAAACCAAATCCTATCGACTCGTCTCAAATCCCAAACACTATCCTCAAATCCAGTATGTGAACACATAGTCCCATACCCATGTGAACACATAAACACATAATCCCGTATAAGCACAAAGAAAGAAGAAGGTATGCCAGTATGGGTGTGTGCGGGTAAGTGTGGTGCAACCTCTACTCTAGGGTCTCGCAACACTAAACCTATCCAATCACACATAAAATCTATCTTCCTCATCAAAAAACTCAACAATAAATAATCAATATATATATATGTGTGTATACGTATTCGTATACATCACCACGAAATGCGGGGGTGCTATACGCCATCCACCCGACTTCTCCCCGTAGATATAAATCTACTCACCTGGTCCTCGCTTGCCGGTGCCGACGTCGCCACGCGCTTGCTTGTCGTCTCGAAGTCCACATGGGGTACCTACATATCATAACGCACCGTATCGCATTAAAATCCGACTCATGACCAAAACGACACACGAATCCCACATAGGTCAAAACCTATGGTTTGCTTTCCCAAATCAACCCAAAAACCCTCGACATCGGCGTACAAACGCCAGACCATCGAGAAAAACCCAAATACACTCATTTTCACATTCACGAACACTAATATATATATTGATTATTTATTGTTGAGTTTTTTGATGAGGAAGATAGATTTTAGGTGTGATTGGATAGGTTTAGTGTTGCGAGACCCTAGAGTAGAGGTTGCACCACACTTACCCGCACACACCCATACTGGCATACCTTCTTCTTTCATTGTGCTTATACGGGATTATGTGTTTATGTGTTCACATGGGTATGGGACTATGTGTTCACATACTGGATTTGAGGATAGTGTTTGGGATTTGAGACGAGTCGATGGGATTTGGTTTGAGGCCGTGAGATCGGTGTTTGGCAGGGTTCGTATTTGAGATACGACATGACATTGTAGCGGGTCTTTTGACGTAGTGTTTCACACACGTGCATGCATACGTAGGTGGTATCAGCATTGTACTAGACATAGATCGGTACACGGATTGCGATCTTTGATAAAGGGGATACCAGATGAATAGTGTGATGAATGTGATATTGACCCGTACCCAGATTTGGGGATGTCGTACGATGGATTTACGTACGAGCTATATTTTGATGATTGATCCGCACTCTTGACTGGGATGTCTGGTTATAGATATGGTATCGGATATGATATTATTGAGGCGGGATCACCGACTTATATATATATATATACAGGTATGTATATGGATCGACTCAGATGTTAGGCGGTTTCCTTACCTGTAGCCCAGCTTGTTAACTTAGTCCTTTAGTTTAGTTTAGTTGATTGGATTAGATTCGATTCTTACCTATTTCAAAAACTAACTGTTAGTTATGTATATGCCCTAGAGGCCATTGTTGTACATATGATGTATATTATAATGGATGCTTGGTTATATATAGAGACGACTTTCTTGCTCGTCATGATAGTATGCTATTTGGTTTCACTTTATCTTAACATGTTGACTTGTATTGTTTTACTGTTTTACTCTCACATGTTGATAAAGCCCTTAGGATCTGTACTCGACTACTGGGACTATGATGAGATCATACTAGTGGGGCCACGGTAGTCGATGAGTACATCCTATAATTGTTCCTAGTCGAGGGTATATCGAGACAGGGCATCGATACACCAGAGTAGACTAGCGTATACGCATCTTGACCCATATGATGGGCGATGGATGATCCCATATCCATCGGTGTTAGACATCAGAGATGGTGTACGGGTTCTCAGTAGAGACTGGGTACACTGGACGGACTCGCCGAGAACTCCCAGATGGTGATATACCACACGTCAGATGGCAGTTCTCCGGTGACACTGGTACAGGGTAGTCTGTAGACCCGAGATCGTCATAGAGTCTTGTGTGATTCCCACCGTGCTTTGATTTCCACCTTACCACGTCCAAGAGGGCGTGCAAAACGGTGGCTTTTGGGTACAGTCCCGAATCACATGGAGGCAATGAGCGATAGGAGGGGATTCGTCTCTCCCGGTATAGGGAGTTGATGTTGTGCTGTGTTCGATTGGCTATAACTGGAAGTCCCTGGCCAGGGCTGATATAGAGATTTACTGGTAAGTGTTACCAGTAGTTTCTTGACCCGTTATGAGCCACACATCGACACGACTTATCGGTTACTGGGGTCTGACGTATACCACCCCTAGACTTGATATGCGACATATCAGACGAACAGACCGGACTGTACGGTAGTGTTACTGATCGGATTCACAGGAGAACGCACAGGCTAGCTTGTTGATCTTCTGATCGCTCAATACCTGGGTGGCTGTTACGTTTAGCTGACCGCTTGCAGCTTGTGGGTGTTTGATATGATCATCACCTGCTACCGGCTTATTGACGATTCTTTAGAGTCCTACACAGAGGTTTCTTGGCTCAGGCGAAACGGAGTAGAGGCACATATGTGATATGTGCAGGACCGAGAATAATGCGATATGGGATACCATATTATATTCTCGCGATATTTGGATATGAACCGGGACATCGGATCAAGTGTTGATTCGATGAATCGGTACATGATATTTTAGTCGGTAATATTCGATATAGCCGGATCATCGATTCAAGTGTTGATTCGATGATTTAATGTATAATAATAT
The DNA here is from genome assembly GCA_030015575.1 of Agapanthus africanus. Lineage (NCBI taxonomy): Eukaryota > Viridiplantae > Streptophyta > Magnoliopsida > Asparagales > Amaryllidaceae > Agapanthus > Agapanthus africanus. The sequence goes on from JASDDO010000014.1 coordinate 446,292,364, forward strand.
ATATGATATATTGTATTACCTTATCTAATTTTGGCTCGCTTTATTATTTCATTTTCTCACTGGATGATACATTGATATATATACGATATATGTTAATTGTATTATTTTCTTTTGTTGCAAATATATAATATATATGTGATATATATTATTGTGACATGATATGATTAATTGTTAAACATGTTTAAGGATGATTAATTGAGGTTAGGGTTTGATTAGGGTTAGTTGCTTCATGCACCTTCTAGAAGCTATTTATTTTGTCATGGTTTAGATATTTATGGATGACACATTTCTAAACCTAACTAAACCCTAGCTCTAGTTGTTTCTCTACACCTTCTTATTCAATCATCCTTGACCATGGTTTATAATTCAATCATATGGTTTATATTCTATTCATCACAAAAGGATTATTATTTTTATTCTTATTAGCTTTTCCATTATCATCTTCTTCTTCTCTCTTGAAGAAAGCTCACTTGATATTTCTTTATGTGATGAATAAATATGAGAAAATGATTTAAAAAGAAAGCAAAATTCCTACTCTCTCATCCTCATCTCATCTAGCCTTTGGGATTAGTGTGTTATTCTCTTTTGAGTGAGAAAGCTTGAGTCGTAACAACTTCAAGGTAGATCATCGGAGATTTGGAATACTTCGCGCTAGCATGGATCGTTCGAGTCGTGGAGCCTCTCATGAGTCCAGGAGATCGTGGATCGCGGCAAAGAGACTTCTACTCGGAGCTTGTGAAGTGAAGGAGCAGACTACAAAGGTTGTAATCCATCACACTTAGATAAAAGTTATCATCTTGCATATTAAACCCTAATAATCTAGCAAAGATCCCGGCTTTGGGTTGTTCGGCACGTCTAAAATTTAATCCGGGCATGTTTGATGCCTTATGAACCTTCACAAGAGTGCCTAGGAACCCTACAGTGGTATCAAAGCTACTAGGCATTGGATGTCGACCTATGGGGGGTTTTCACTGTGTGACAGCGTGGCGAAGCATAGGCTCTTACCCCAAGGATGTCCCGAGACCGGAAGGTGTTCCGGCGGATTGTAGTCCTCGCGAGGGGGCATGCGTAAAAAGTAGCGGCTGAGGGACCCGTTGGTGCCACGGCGACCCCATTGGATGGGGTGGCTGCCTGACCTACAGTGGTATCAGAGCCTAGCTAGAGCATTAGGCGATGTGTTTACGAAGTTAAAACTCCGATCGAACCCGAAACGACGCAAAAAAACCCCTCTCTGGAAATTTTTTAAATTTTGGGATATTTCTGAATTAAAAATATGTAAAAAAATCAGCAGGGAATTCTAAGAATTACCATAAAACCCGAGCCTCCAATTCGTCCAAACGGCGGCGGAACCGCGGCGCAAGCATGACTTGCGCGGCGGTTCCGCGGCGGAACAGTGCATTCATGACACGTGGCTTTTATGGTAATGCCCGTAGGTACTTGTTGAGGCTTCTGGATATTTTTAATAGTGATTCCAGTATTGTTTAAATATGGGGTTTATTTTGTAATAGTAGATTCGATCGGAATATTTAAGTTCGTATTTCTTTCCGGATATTTAGAAATTGTTAAACTAGTTGAACGGATATCATTAACCGACTTTTTCCCGGCACGTAAAACTTTCAAGTGTTGAATTTTTATCGGGTTTAAATCTTTCGGAAAATTGTACAAGTTAAGCGGTGGACCCTCTAGAAGACAACAAACCTTAACTCGATTATGTGACCGTCTTGAACTGCCTTTTGAACCTTCGGGTTTGGGGCAGTACGGCGTGCCACATGTGAGGCGTTGGCTTGACCCTTCTACGGCTGGATCACCGGTACTGTGACATATTCTAGGATTATTTGAACTCCGCTCAAGAGTTGAGCACTTTGGGAAATTTTGGGTGTTTGATTATCTGTTCAGAAAGTTTAATACTGTCTATTTATCTGGAATGTGATACAATATGTGGAATTCATAGAGTTAGGCATGAAATGCGGAGTATGTGATATTTCGGATTTACGATGTCTAAAGTGATTGTGGATTCCAAATATTGTAGTTTTACACTTTATTTTCTGTGACCGTAAGTGTAATATATGATATCGCCGGTTTCGTTGCTATATGTCAACGACAATTGGGATGCGCATATTTACTTACGTTGATGATATGAGATATTATTTGTTGCTGTGATATGTTATATTGGATCGTCGCGTTCTGAATAGCCGGGGGTTTTATGTGAGATGAGGGTTTTTATTTTCATTCATGTAAAATTCATTTGTAATGTAATATTCTTTTATTTGGGGCACTTCCAGGTTGCGGTTGCTGTCACCAGTGTATATTATTTACTTTTCCGCATTAGGTAGACCCAAGGAGGGGAGCACAAGTAACCGGGTTCTAGGGTCCAGTAGGAGGCCATCTCGAGGAGTCGCGACCGGGTCTCCTAACCCTAGAATTGGCAGTGTTACCTGCCGCTCTCGTAGGGGTCTTGGGATGTGGGTTTGGCTATTCGTCGCGACCGTGGAATCCGTGTTTTATACAGGCTCGTATTGAAAACACGGACGTCCTAGTATATCCAATATTTCATATATGTTCTTCTGCTGCAATGTTCTGTGATGAGATCATATTACTGCCTGAGACGAATGCTTATACTATATATATATATGCTGATATATAAATATTACTTCTTTCGTTTCTTCTGTGATGCTTAGGAAGCATAAGCTGATGGGATTTTTATTAATGAGATTAATAAAAGAAAAGAAACCTAAAGATGTTGTAGAATCAAAACTTTATAAAAAGGGTAGCTACAGTTTTGCTTTGCACAGTGACATATATGATATGTCCTGCACCTTATTCGATGAGGAAAGACCGAGATCCCTTCACCGGGAGTGACTCCTTTAGCGAAACTGGCAGATGCTACAAAACGCGGTTTGTCTTTTGATTGCTTTTACAGTTTTGCTTTGCACAGCGGTATATATGATATATCCTGCACCTTATTCGATGAGGAAAGGGCCGACGATCCCTTCACCGGGAGTGACCCCTTTAGCGAAACTAAGAAAAGCCTAAAAAACACTCCTTTTCAAAACTTCACTCGATTCTACGACGATATCAAGTTCATTACGCTCAGGGTTTTCTGAAAAACCTGCGTAGCCCTCCGTCATTTCAGATAGATATTATTTAGTATTCGTGCTATGTTTGTTGACTTAGTTAAGGTATAGTGTACGGTAGCTAAGTAATGTTTATCTGCTAAAACATGAGATGAGATTGGATTAGGGTATTCGTACGGCTTTGTTGACTCAGTTAAGGGTCGTGCGGGTGGGTTTAATTCAATCAGGAAATGTACGGGTTGAACTTGACTTGCGATTTATGGTTTGTTGACTTAGTTAAGGTCATAGATCGCTAGGGGCAAAATATTATCGGGAATTTCAAGTGTTGAAATTTGCAATGAGATTGCATACCTCCTATGAGATAGTTGGATCCTGATACCCACTGCGAGTAAGAGTTACTCCTGGGAGAGTTTTACACAAGACAATTAGCCGATCAAGTAGGTGTCTAGAAAAGTGTTAACGGGGTTACGCCTCTGGGAAAATGAGGTTTACTTTAATTAGGTCCGTGCGAAAGCACGGGGAACCTCCCTCAAAGTACCGACACTGATCTGGCTGAAAGATTGACGAAATTGTAGGGTGTAATTAATCCCGGCTAATCTTACCTTTTAGGGTTTTTAGCTAGATTTGATAAAAACAGTGGGAGACATCCTGATTAGATAATATAATAACCAATCTAATCTTGCAAGAGCATACGCTAAAGTGTTTTCTTCTCTCTCTCTCCAGGTAGCGACCATGTCAGGCCATAATCAAGATAATAATATTGATGTATTGACTGAACCCGATTATTGTACTAAGCAAGGGAACGTTGGACCCGTTCTTTCTTATAAGAGTTATAAGACTGAACAGGAAACAGGAGAATATCTGGATTCTCACGCCGCCCAAAAGAACATGCATGTTGATGCATCTTCTTCGGGTGTTAGTTATTGAGAACTGTTTCTCAGTTCACCCTATGTCCTGGGTATTAGATACCGGATCAGGATCCCACATATGTAAACAGTTACATGGGCTACGTAAAGGTAGAGAACTGGGGAAAGGTGATCATTCCGTTCAATTAGGAACGGTGCAAGTATTGTAGCCAAAGCAGTTGGCGAATATCACCTTGTATTACCAAGTCGTAATACACTGATTCTAAATGAGTGCTATTATATACCGAACATGATGTGCAACATTATATCAGTTTCTTTATTGAGTAAAGAGGGATATAATTTTGTAGTACAGGATAATGTTATGAACATATTCCTAGATCAAAAGTTGATTGCATCAGGCTCGTTACATAATGGCATATTCATTCTAAATCAGAATACAGTCCTAAATATACAAAACACACACAAGAGGAAAAGTTCAGATGTGAACGAATCCTACTTGTGGCATTGTAGACTTGGTCATATCAATGCGACACGACTAGCTAAGTTACATAAAGATGGTTATTTGAATCCGTTCGAATTATCATCTTATGATACTTGCCATTCATGTCTCAAAGGAAAAATGACCAAAGCTCCGTTTAGTGGACACGGAGAAAGAGTTACTGAACTCTTAGGACTGATACATAGTGATGTTTGTGGTCCCATGTCTACGCATGCCAGGAACGGTTCTTCCTACTTCATTACATTCACTGACGATCTCTCTAGATACGGACATGTGTTTCTGATGAAACACAAGTCTGAAGCTTTTGAGAAATTCAGAGAATATAAGCACGAAGTAGAAAACCAAACGGGCAAAAGTATTAAGATTCTTCGATCTGATCGAGGAGGTGAATACTTAAGCGGTGAGTTTTTAGATTATCTAAAAGAGAATGGGATTCTCTCTCAGCTTACTCCTCCTTATACACCACAGCACAACGGTGTATCGGAACGAAGGAATCGGACCCTATTAGATATGGTGCGATCTATGATGAGCGATGCTGAGTTACCTATTTCCTTTTGGGGGTATGCGCTTGAGACAGCCATATACATATTGAATCTAGTTCCGTCTAAATCTGTACCTACCACACCATATGAGATATGGAGTGGGAAGAAACCATATTTTAAACGAGTTAAGATATGGGGTTGTCCGGCCTATATCAAGAGACAAAATCCAGACAAACTCGAGGCACGATCAGTTCTTTGCAAATTTGTGGGATATCCTAAGAATTCTCAAGGATATATTTTCTATCACGCTGAGGAACAAAAAGTGTTTATTTCTCAATATGCCACCTTTTTAGAAAAGGAATTTCTTGCAAAAGAAATTAGTGGCAAAGAGTAAGAGCTGGAAGAGGTTCCAGCCCCACAGACTACAACTGATGATTTATTGGAACCAGAGGATTCAGTAGTACCCGACGAACCCTAGCCCCTCCACCGATCTAGTAGGGTTTCTCGTCCACCTGAGAGATACTACGGTTTTCTCGTTGATGGAGGAAGCGAGGACTGCATCATGGATGATGATGAACCGACTAGTTTCGAGCAGGCCATCACGAGTGGTGACTCTGTGAAATGGCTGGATGCAATGCGATCTGAGATGGAATCCATGTACACCAACAAAGTATGGACTTTGGAAAATGCTCCTGAAGGGGTAAAACCCATTGGGAGCAAGTGGATTTTTAAAAAGAAATTTGGTGTAGATGGAAAACTTGAGAATTTCAAAGCTAAACTTGTAGCAAAGGGTTTTCGTCAACGTCCAGGTGTGGATTATGACGAAACCTTTTCTCCAGTGGCTATGCTTAAGTCCATCCGGATCTTACTTGCCATTGCTGCATACCATGACTACGAAATCTGGCAAATGGATGTTAAGACCGCCTTTCTAAACGGTGATTTAGAAGAGTGCGTGTACATGACTCAGCCAGAGGGCTTCGTAGATAGTGGGAGCAGCGGAAAGGTGTGCAAGCTGCTTAAATCCATTTATGGGTTAAAGCAAGCATCGCGAAGTTGGAACATCTGTTTTGATGTTGTAGTCAAAGAGTTTGACTTCATCAAAAATATAGATGAACCTTGTATCTATAAGAAGGTAGCAGAGGGTAAGGTTGTCTTCCTCGTATTGTACGTGGATGACATACTCTTGATAGGAAATGATATTCCTATGCTGCAATCAGTCAAGCTCTTCTTATCACAAAGATTCTCTAGGTGATGCCTCCTGCATATTGGGAATCAGGATAATCTAGGTGATGCCTCCTGCATATTGGGAATCATGATTTATAGAGATAGATCTAAACGGATACTGGGATTGTCCCAATCCAGGTACATTGACACCATACTAAAGAGGTTTAGTATGGAAGAATCCAAGCGTGGGAACCAACCCACGATCTCTGGACTCACTCTCTCCAAAGAGATGTCTCCCAAGACTGATTTGGAGAGAGCTCGCATGCAAGGGATACCCTATGCTTCGGCAGTAGGCTCTATCATGTATGCGATGTTATGTACCAGACCCGATGTAGCATACTCACTAAGTGTAGTGAGTCGGTATCAAGCAGATCCAGGAGAGAGTCATTGGACAGCAGTGAAGAACATTCTCAAGTACTTACGAAGGACTAAGGAGATGTTCTTTGTGTATGGTAACGGAGAACTCCAGGTGGAGTCCTTTACCGATTCCAGCTTCCAAAGTGATAAGGACGACTCTAAGTCGCATTCAGGTTTTGTCTTTACCCTCAATGGAGGGGCAGTATGTTGGAAGAGTTCCAAACAAGATACCGTTGCAGACTCGATGATGGAGGCTGAATACATCGCTGCCAACGATGCTGCCAAAGAGGTTGTCTGGATCAAGAAGTTCATTAGTGAACTTGGTGTGGTTCCATCCATTGAGCATCCAATACCTCTGTATTGCGATAACAATGGAGCTGTGGCTTTGGCCAAGGAACCCAGGTCCCATCAGAAGTCCAGACATATTCTGAGGCGGTATCACCTGATCAGGGAGATAGTTGATCGCCGGGAGATCGAGGCCAGGAGAGTAGATACGAAGGACAACACTGCGGATCCATTCACGAAGACTATTCCACAGATACAGTTTGAGAGATTATTCGGGATGCTAGGTATACGATACTACAGCAGCTGGCCTTAGTGCAAGTGGGAGATTGTTAGTTATGTATATGCCCTAGAGGCCATTGTTGTACATATGATGTATATTATAATGGATGCTTGGTTATATATAGAGATGACTTTCTTGCTCGTCATGATAGTATGCTATTTGGTTTCACTTTATCTTAACATGTTGACTTGTATTGGTTTACTATTTTACTCTCACATGTTGATAAAGCCCTTAGGATCTGTACTCGACAACTGGGACTATGATGAGATCATACTAGTGGGGCCACGGTAGCCGATGAGTACATCCTATAATTGTTCCTAGTCGAGGGTATATCGAGACAGGGCATCGATACACCAGAGTAGACTAGCGTATACGCATCTTGACCCATATGATGGGCGATGGATGATCCCATATCCATCGGTGTTAGACATCAGAGATGGTGTACGGGTGCTCAGTGGAGACTGGGTACACTGGACGGACTCGTCGAGAACTCCCAGATGGTGATATACCATACGTCAGATGGCAGTTCTCCGGTGACACTGGTACAGGGTAGTCTGTAGACCCGAGATCGTCATAGAGTCTTGTGTGATTCCCACTGTGCTTTGATTTCCACCTTACCACGTCCAAGAGGGCGTGCAAAATGGTGGCTTTTGGGTACAGTCCCGAATCACATGGAGGCAATGAGCGATAGGAGGGAATTCGTCTCTCCCGGTATAGGGAGTTGATGTTGTGCTGTGTTCGATTGGCTATAACTGGAAGTCCCTGGACAGGGCTGATATAGAGATTTACTGGTACGTGTTACCAGTAATTTCTCGACCCGTTATGAGCCACACATCGACATGACTTATCGGTTACTGGAGTCTGACGTATACCACCCCTAGACTTGATATGCGACATATCAGACGAACAGACCGGACTGTATGGGAGTGTTACTGATCGGATTCACAGGAGAACGCACAGGCTAGCTTGTTGATCTTCTGATCGCTCAATACCTGGGTGGCTGTTACGTTTAGCTGACCGCTTGCAGCTTGTGGGTGTTTGATATGATCATCACCTGCTACCGGCGTATTGACGATTCTTTAGAGTCCTACACAGAGGTTTCTTGGCTCAGGCGAAACGGAGTAGAGGCACATATGTGATATGTGCAGGACCGAGAATAATGCGATATGGGATACCGTATTATATTCTCGCGATATTTAGATATGAACCGGGACATCGGATCAAGTGTTGATTCGATGAATCGGTACATGATATATTAGTCGGTAATATTCGATATAGCCGGATCATCGATTCAAGTGTTGATTCGATGATTTAATGTATGATAATATATATGATATATTGTATTACATTATCTAATATTGGCTCGCTTTATTATTTCATTTTCTCACTGGATGATACATTGATATATATATACGATATATGTTAATTGTATTATTTTCTTTTGTTGCAAATATATAATATATATGTGATATATATTGTTGTGACATGATATGATTAATTGTTAAACATGTTTAAGGATGATTAATTGAGATTAGGGTTTGATTAGGGTTAGTTGCTTCATGCACCTTCTAGAAGCTATTTATTTTGTCATGGTTTAGATATTTATGGATGACACATTTCTAAACCTAACTAAACCCTAACTCTAGTTGTTTCTCTACACATTCTTATCCAATCATCCTTGACCATGGTTTATAATTCAATCATATGGTTTATATTCTATTCATCACAAAAGGATTATTATTTTTATTCTTATTAGCTTTTCCATTATCATCTTCTTCTTCTCTCTTGAAGAAAGCTCACTTGATATTTCTTTATGTGATGAATAAATATGAGAAAATGATTTAAAAAGAAAGCAAAATTACTACTCTCTCATCCTCATCTCATCTAGCCCTTGGGATTAGTGTGTTCTTCTCTTTTGAGTGAGAAAGTTTGAGTCGTAGCAACTTCAAGGTAGATCATCGGAGATTTGGAATACTTCGAGCTAGCATGGATCGTTCGAGTCGTGGAGCCTCTCATGAGTCCGGGAGATCGTGGATCGCGGCAAAGGGACTTCTACTCGGAGCTTGTGAAGTGAAGGAGCGGACTATAAAGGTTGTAATCCCTCACACTTAGATAAAAGTTATCATCTTGCATATTAAACCCTAATAATCTAGCAAAGATCCCGGCTTTGGGTTGTTCGGCACGTCTAAAATTTAATCCGGGCATGTTTGATGCCTTATGAACCTTCACAAGAGTGCCTAGGAACCCTACACTAACGAATCGTGGGTATTTGAAAAGACAGCCCAAGTGATCCTACGAATATTTCAAAGGACGTATCTTTCATAAAAACACCGTAGCCCCTATTTTCAAAACCCCATGATTCGTGTTATTTCAAAAGGCACCATTTGTAGGATTTATTTTTGGGTAATGCAGATTAGTTATCGTTGTGTTTAGTATTTAGCTCCCACTCATTATTAATGTTCGCTCCGCATCGCATACTTATATTATAATTTCTTATTGCATTGTTGGCATCATACTGTTAGGACACCAGCACCATTACCGATGATGCGTATGTACCACGTACACTTACTTGCCGGCTCACACACATCTTCATCGGTAATTGCCATGTCACGTACACCTTAGAAAGTATTATTGCTTGACATAGCGTACTTGCCTTATATGTTAGTTTAGACATTGTAGTTATTATCTGCTACTTCATGCATACTGTTATTCATTGTTATGCCGCATTCATGGATTCTCATGCATATATTCACTATTTTACGTGTTATTGAGGTTTGGATTCGGATTTCCATGAGATTTTCTGGATTTGGAGGAAAACCGCAAAAACATAAATAAACCTTTTCTCTCTTCTAAAATAAAAAGTGCGGTTTTCCCCATGATGTATGAGTCGTCCACCATGAGTTTCCTGATGGATTTCGAGACCCGATTCGAGGAGACGGATGAACCGTTTCAGGTACATGGTGGACCTGGTAAGGTACCCCGGGGCAAGAAGCGTGTGATGACGATGCTGTGAGCCTGGCAGGGGAGCACTACCTACCAGTGATTTTACCCGACGCGTCGGATATCCGGAGGATACCGTCGTGGTCTTGAGATGGATGGTAGGGGCCGGTCTGGACTGACGACGCCCTAGATATTGAGGTACAGAGACTGTGATACAGAGATATCGAGATATTGGGATTACGTTTTGTGCCGATGCTAGGCACTGTTTTATGCTGATTTCATTATGATACCTCATTTTAAAAATACAAAGGAAATCTCACTAAATTATGAAAACGGTTCTTCATTTACATGTATTCTGTTTTCATGCATTCTTACCTCATTCATATGATATATTGCTACTTGAGGCACTGACACGGGCACATGAGATTACACTCGGGTTAGATATTTACCCTAGCCTTGTTATAGGCTACGTGTTATTCATATATTTGAGGATATATTATGATCATTGACCTAGGTTGCGTTATTTATGCGATTTCTGTGCGTAGATGTTTTTTTCTATTCACGAGTTGGCAACTCACCCCCGTTGTGCCCCAGTTTCTTGCAGGTTTGCCGTACAGGTTTCATTACGGTTTGCGGGCATAGTTTCCTTCGGGTGATTTGCTAGTAGGTGGGTTTACTGTATCGTAACCCCCCATTATATATCTTGTATATTATTATTCTGTTGTATTTAGAAGTTCCATCAACCAAACATGTATTTATTTTGAGTTAGAGACCAGTGATGTTTTTCTTTCGACCTTAGAGTCGCGCGTTCTATTTCTGTGGTTTTCTTGTGGTTTTGAGTTTTTGATCCTCGCCGTTGGCGTTGTATATTATATTGCTTATGTGGTTGTGACCGTCGATTGACGAAGAGCTAGCTCCCGCTTGGGGATGCCCTTTTGTTGATTTCGTATACTATTCATGTTGTATCCCGTTTGGGGGCCAGTATTTACAAAGGAGACTCTGCCGAAATTTTCAGGAAATATTTGATGTTTTTTTTAAAAACGCATAATTCGGCTATGCTATTAAAACTACTTGATTTAAATTGGTTTTCCTTAACTCTACTACTTTTCTTGGTTTGGATTTCTGGGTTTTCGGTTTACTTAGATTACGTACGCCTCGAGACGTTTCGTAGTTTAAGTGCCGGTCATGTTCCGTACTTTCGGGTCGTGACAGAAAGTGCGGTTAGGATTTTATTTTTGTGAATAATTGGTTTTGCTCGGGACGAGCAAAAGTTAAGTTTGGGGGTATTTGTTCATACCAGAATATTGCATTTTATACCGCCTATTCTTACGCTCGTTTGTTTATAGGCAAGTGCTTTTAATCAGTGTTTGCTACATAATTGCAGGATACTGGTCTCGGCTCTAAACAGTGAATATCATGGAAAAGTACGACAAATTCCGGATTACTGCCAACAACAGATAAAACACGGGTCTCCGCTCTCTATCCGTGTGTTGCCACATACCAGTTTAAGGGACAAAATGGCAAATCGATTGTCATTTTCATGCACAAAGCTCAATGTCAACACAAGATCCAAGAAATCTACGCGGAGCTCGAGGAAATCATGGCAAAAGATCCACATCACATCACCTTTTGATCTACTAAAATTCTGGAAGAAATATGAAGAGATTTTGAGAAAAGTCATATACCAAACAGCAGACAACTACAAACCAGGGAAAGCCACAAAAGATTGTGACCCAACTCATCAAGACGGCCGCGGTTCCGCGGCCTAAGCAGGCTTAGGCCGCGGAAACGCGGCCATACTAGCTCCTCTCTGTGTCATGTTTTTGGGGCAGTTAGGTCATTTCATTTAGGGGCAGATTCTTTCCCTAGGTTTCCAGTTCCCTTCCTACAAATATTCCAGAACTTGCCAAGCTTTTGGTGTTAAATTCTTTAGCCTCTTTTTGTTAGGTTTTAGTCTTCTTCTTCTTCTTCTTCATTCTTTCCTCCATGAAAATTGTAGTGGGAGCTTTTTGAGTGGATGATGAAATGAAGATGAGGGTTTTTGTATTATTCTTTTTGCTTAGCTTCCCCTTTGAGCTCTCTACCTTAACTTGATCTTGCAACCTCTTAAGTGAGCTTGCAAGTTTAAGCTTTGGTCATTGGTCTCAAGGGGTTGTATCATTTTGTTCTCTCTTTAGTGCTTCATTTCACATGAGTTCTTTACCCTTCTCTTGATCTTGCAACCTCTTGATTGAGCTTGCAAGTTTAAGGGTTGGCTATTGATCCCATTCCTATAAATACCCCAGAACTTGCCAAGCTTTTGGTGTTAAATTCTTTAGCCTCTTTTTGTTAGGTTTTAGTCTTCTTCTTTTTCTTCATTCTTTCCTCCATGAAAATTGTAGTGGGAGCTTTTTGAGTGGATGATGAAATGAAGATGAGGGTTTTTGTATTATTCTTTTTGCTTAGCTTCCTCTTTGAGCTCTCTACCTTAACTTGATCTTGTAACCTCTTAAGTGAGCTTGGAAGTATATAGTTGTTCAGAAAATATACGAAAGTGTAAGCTAAAGATATCCGTACTCAAAACCTTTGAGCCGAGTCTTGACCAATTGAAGCTAGAGCAATCGGCAACAACGTGGATTAGGGGATTTAAGCGCGGTATTCGTGGAATCCTTCTTATTTACCTTTGTCCTTCCGTTCTTGTCTCTTGCTAACGCAACCGGTCGCGGTTAGGAATCACCGTTACCTTGGTAGGGTAGGGTGCCTAACGGAGCGCTTGCGTACGTTTGGGCGGAGTTCAATGGAAAATAACGGGAAAAGGAAATGAGCAAAGAAACATTAACTTACAATACCGTATTTGTTCTTAACAACGATAATTACAATCATTCACAAAAAGAACCAAAAAAAGATAGAATAAAAAGAACAAAGAAAAGAAAAGATTACAAGCAAGTAATTAAAGTGCATGGTAATAAATTGCAAGTAATTAAAGACAAGAATGAAAAATGCAAGAATGTAATTACAAGAACCATTGAACTCAAAACAAGTAGAGACCCGGTCTCAACTTCTTGAGATGGTCTCCCACTGGACCCTAGAACTCGATTACTTGTGCTCCCCGCCTTGGGTCTATCCAAATGCGGAAAAGTAAATAATATACACCAATTGTGACATCATCCTCAACCTGGAAGTGCCACAATTGTAGGGTTCCTAAGTAGTCATACAAGGGTCTATAAGGCATCAACCATGCCCGATTTAAAATTTAGACGTGTCGAAACAACCCAAAGCCTGGATCTTTGCAAGATTATTAGGGTTTAACATGCAAGTAAACATCTTTACAACTAAGAGTGAGGGATTACAACCTTTGTAGTCCACTCCTTCGCTTCATAAGCTCCGAGTAGAAGTCGCTTCACTGCGATCCACGATCTCCCGGATGCAAGAGAGGCTCCACAACCCGAATGATCCATGCTAGCTTGTAGTCTTCCTTTTCTCCGATGATCTACCTCGAAGTTCCTTTAACTCAAGCTCTTTCTCACTAATGAGGTGAACACCCTAATCTAATAGGCTAGATTAGATGAGGATGATTAAGTAGGATTTATGCTCTCTTTTATTATCAAATTCTCACCCTAATTCATCACAAATATCAAAGCTAGAAAGCTTTGCAAGGAGGAAGAAGAAGATGAATGAATAATCCTTTTGTGATGAATATTGAAAAAGATTATATGATTACAAATGCAACCATGGTGAAAGATGACAAGGCAAACCATTGTAGAGAGTTAACTAGGGTTAAGGGTGTGGTTTGGGTTTACAAATATCTCACAAAAATATCTTTGCAAGAAACAAAAGAAAACCTTCTAGAAGGTTCATGAATGAACTACCCCAAAACAAACCCTAAGCATGTTTAATCTCCACTAATCATGTTGCATTAGTAATTATAATATGTTACAATATTATATATCACATATATAATATATTTTGTAAAAAAATAAGATAATACAATTAACATATATCGCATATATATCAATGTATTACCCGGTGAGAAAATGAAATAATTAAGCGAGCCAATATTAGATAATGTAATGTAATACATCACATATATAATTATACATTATATTATCGAATCAACACTTGATCCGATGACCCGGTTTATATCAAAATATCGTGAGAATAGAACACGGTATCTCATAACGCATTATCCTCGGTCCTGCACATATCACATATGTGCCCCTACTCCGTTTTGCCTGAGTCAAGAAACCTCTGTGTAGGACTCTAAAGAATCGTCAATACACCGGTAGCAGGTGATGATCATATCAAACACCCGCAAGCTGCAAGCGGTCAGCTAAACGTAACAGCCACCCACGTATTGAGCGATCAGAAGATCAGCAAGCAAGCCTGTACATTCTCCTGTGAATCCAATCAGTAACACTCACATACAGTCCGGTCTCTTCGTCTGATATGTTGCATATCTAGTCTGGGGGTGGTATACGTCAGACCCCAGTAACCGATAAGTCATGTCGATGTGAGGCTTATAACAGGTCGAGAACCTACTGATAACACTTACCAGTAGTACTCTATATCCTCCATGGCCAGGGACTTCCAGTTATAGCCAATCGAACACAGCACAACATCAACTCCTTATACCGGGAGAGACGAATCCCCTCCTATCGCTCATTGCCTCCATGTGATTCCGGAATGTACCCAAAAGCCACCGTTTTGCACGCCCTCTTGGACGTGGTAAGGTGGAAATCAAAGCACAGTAGGAATCTGTAAGTCCATGCAACCTTTCCCAGTACTTTCGGGAATGCGGAATTTGGTAAAAACGATTTTTATAGAGGTGGTAACATGGACCTAAAACCCGGATCTTGGTTAAACATCTATCTAACAACCTAACTACGAGTTTCTAGCTACTCGGTTAGGGGGTTATACCTTGCTTGTCTTGAACTCCTTCGTCTTCAAGCTCCGATGGTGGTCCGGATTGGCTTCTTCCCGTCGTCTCCGTACGCCGAAGATAGATCCACCTGAAAGCTCCAACCTTTGGCTCCTTCTTCGTTCTTTGAAGAAACTAGTTCACTCGGTTTGCCAAACCTTGTGAACTAGAATGAGTAGAGAAGAGTTTGTGTGGGATTTTATCTATGGTTCTTGATTCTCAACTCATGAGACAAGAGAACCATAGAGTCAAGAGAGGGAGCAAGAGCAAGAGGGTGAGAGAAAAACAAGAGAGCTCAAGAAAAAGAGAGAGAATGAGCAAGAAAAAATGAGCAAGTCTTTTTGTCTCTCACCCTCTCATAATCCAAAGTCATGATAACTCATCATACCAAAAAAGTCTTATGTGATGGTTGAAGCAACCATAACCATATCATTTCATGCACCCATTTTACACAAATGAGCAAGCAAGCAAAAGTCTTTGCCATGAAATGATGGCTATGGTTATCATGATGGTCAACTAGTCAAGCCTAGTCAACCGGTCAACAAAGTCAATGTAAGTCGATGTAGTACACCCCAGTACTTGTGGGGAGGCGGAATTTACAGAAACTTATCAAGTTTAAACAACGAACATCGACTAACCGCTTGAATCGAAGCTAAACCCTAAAAACTGTATTCTTATGAGTTTCTTTACATAAGAGATTAGGGATTATACCTAATGAACCGGTCCTTCTTCTTTACGTCCTCCTTGGTTCTCCTCGGCCTTCTCTAGGTAGTAGACGATCCACCCGAGAGCGAAACTCCAAGCTAAACCTCTAACTTGAGGTAACTAATCAACTTTGATTGCTAATCAAAGATGATAGAATGATAAAGAGTGAAGGTTATGGATTGTTTAGTCTAACTAATCCTTTGATCTCAACACATGAGGATTAAGGATTAGGGTTAGAAGATGAGAGCTTGAGGAGAGAGAATGTGTGATATGATAATGAGAGAAGAGAGAGAGTGTATCATAATATTATGAAGCATTCTTATTTTCAATAAATCAATAAAGGAAATGAATAAGCATGCTTCACAAAATATCTTGTGATGATTCATTAACATGAGTCATTAAGCAATAAATGAGCATTAATGAAGTGAATGAATCACCACTATGACTCACTCTCTTTCCAAAACAAACCTCCTTAGTCACATCTTCTAGAAGCTTCTCGAGTAATTACGAGAACGCCCCTCCGATCCGTAAAAAATACGGAAAAACTTTAGACTGTAAAAATCCAATAACCGGATACCAGTAACTGGCTTAAACCAAAGCCGACTGGTAAAATCTGTCCGAAAGTCGTACGCGCGTAAACGCACGTATGCGTCCGAACCCTTTGTCGCAAAACCATGCAACCTCTATATCGTTTCGCCTGGAGTAGGAAACTCTCTGTGTGGGACTCTAGAGACTCGACTACTACGCTGGCAGTGGGTTTAACCACAGACCGCAAGCGGCACTAGCTGTACGTAACGGTCCCCAGGTAGTTGTCGATAAGAAGGCCGATGAGTAAACCCATCCGAACTCCTACTGAGTCTGATGTGACAATCTCCATACAGTCCGGTCCGTTCGTCCATGACTATCGCATATCGGGCCTAGGGGGGCGGCAAGCGTCAGTCCCCTAATAGCGGTATAAGTCGTGTCGGAGTGAAGCCCATTACACCCTGAGAAACTGCTGGAACCTACCAGCAAATCTCGCTTGCCCTGGCCAGGGACTTTGCGTAATGGCTCTCTGACACAGCACGATATCTACTCCCAATACCGGGAGGGACGAATCCTGTCTAACCGCCACTGCCTCCAAGTGCTCGGGACTGCACCCAACTGCTACCTGTTTGCACGACTCCATAGAGCCGTGGTAGGGTAGCAATCTAAGAACAGTGGGACACACTCGAGGCGAAGTAGCAGTGTCAAGTCTGCGGACTACGCTGTACTCATGTCACCTGGGAACTGTTCACTGACGACTGGTATCAAACCAACCAACAGTTCCCTGTGAGTCCTGTCCGGTGTACCCGTAACCTAACGAGCACCTGTATACTATCTCCAGTACGACGTACTGATGGCTGTGGGACAGACCATCTCCCCAACTGGGATGAGAAGCGTACACACTAGTCTACTCCGGAGTATCGATGCTCTGTCTCGATAATCCAACGACCAGGGACCTGAATAAGGATGTGCTTGTAGACTACCCAGCCCCCACTAGTGTGACTGCCATCACAACGCTGGTAGCCAAGCAAGATCCTAAGAGCTCTATCAATACGTACACTCACATATTAAGATAGAAAAACCAAGTAGCATACTACCATGTTTAGCAAGACTGTTATATACATGTGAATATCCCAAGCTTCCATTAAGTAATATACAAGCTAGTATGATACAGTAATGGCCTTCTAGGGCATAAACACTAACAATCTCCCACTTGCACTAGGGCCATGTACTGGCATATCGCAGACCAATGATCTCGAGTAGCCTCTCGAACTGAATCTGAGGAAGGGCCTTCGTGAATGGATCAGCAATGTTCTCTTCTGAAGCAACTCTCCGAACCTCGATCTCCTGACGATCAATGATCTCCCTGATCAGATGATACCGCCTTAAGATGTGTCTGGACTTCTGATGGGACCTTGGTTCCTTCGCTAAAGCTATAGCTCCGTTGTTGTCGCAATACAGAGGTATTGGATCAACTATGGTAGGAACCACCTGAAGTTCTGTTAGGAACTTCTTCATCCAGACTGCTTCTTTTGCGGCATCGCAAGCAGCTATATACTCCGCTTCCATCGTCGAGTCAGCAACGGTGTCCTGCTTGGAGCTCTTCCAGCACACCGCCCCTCCATTGAGGGTAAAGACATAACCCGACATGGACTTGGAATCGTCCTTATCACTGTGGAAGCCGGAATCAGCAAAGGCCTCTAACCTGAGGTCTTTTCCGCCGTAAACCAAGAACATCTCCTTAGTCCTTCTCAGGTACTTGAGAATGTTCTTTACTGCTATCCAGTGCTTCTCCCCTGGGTCTGACTGATACCGGCTTACCACGCTCAGTGCGTAAGCTACATCTGGTCTGGTACACAACATCGCATACATTATAGAGCCTACCGCAGAAGTGTAGGGTATAATAGACATGCGTTCCCTTTCCAAATCAGTCTTGGGAGACATCTCTTTGGAGAGGGTGATTCCGTGACAAGCCGGTAGATTACCGCGCTTAGAATCTTCCATACTGAATCTTTTCAGTACAGTGTCGATATACCTGGACTGCGAAAGTCCCAACATCCTCTTGGATCTATCACGATAGATCCGGATCCCCAGAATGTAAGAGGCATCACCCAGGTCTTTCATGGAGAATCTGTGTGACAAGAATCCTTTGACAGATTGTAGCATAGGAATGTCATTTCCTATCAATAGAATGTCATCCACGTACAAGACGAGGAATACGACACTTCTGGCCACAACTTTACTATATATGCACGGTTCATCTGGATTTTTGATAAAGTCATATTCTTTGACTGTCTCATCAAAACAGATGTTCCAACTCCGCGATGCCTGCTTTAGTCCATAAATGGATTTAAGCAGCTTGCATACTTTCCCGCTGCTCCCACTCTGATTGAAACCCTCTGGCTGATCCATATAGACGCTCTCCTCTAAATTTCCATTCAGAAAAGCCGTCTTTACGTCCATCTGCCAGATTTCATAATCATGGAAGGCAGCAATAGCAAGAAGGACCCGAATGGATTTGAGCATAGCCACTGGAGAAAAGGTTTCGTCATAGTCCAAACCAGGTCTTTGACGAAAACCCTTTGCAACAAGTCTAGCCTTATAGGTTTCCACCTGTCCATCTACACCAATCTTTTTCTTGAAGATCCATTTGCATCCTATGGGTTTTACCCCATCTGGAGCAAAGTCCAAAGTCCATACTTTGTTGGTGTACATGGACTCCATTTCGGTCCGCATTGCATCTAGCCATCGTACCGAGTCGCCGCTCTGGATGGCCTGCCTGAAGTCAGTAGGTTCATCATCATCTATGATGCAATCCTCTCTATTCCCATCTATGAGAAAACCGTAGTATCTCTCAGGCGGACGAGACGGCCTACTACTTTTGCGTAGGGGTGCGGGAATGTTCTGTTCTTCTTGAACCTCTGGTTCTACCAAACTTTCAGTAGCAGTTTGTGGTTCTGGAATTTCTTCCAGTTCTATTTCGCTCCCACTTGATTCCTTTTCTAAAAACTGATGTTCTAGAAAATGGGCATTACGAGAAACAAATACCTTCTGTTCCTCTGCGTAATAGAATAGATATCCCCTGGAGTGCTTTGGATATCCCACAAACAAACATTTTACTGATCGTGCCTCGAGCTTGTCCACATGCTGCTTTTTAACAAAAGCTGGACATCCCCAAATCTTTACATACTGTAGATGGGGTTTCTTCCCACTCCACATCTGATATGGAGTGGTAGGCACAGTCTTGGTAGGTACCATGTTCAAAAGATATGCCGCTGATTCTAGCGCATAACCCCAGAAAGATCGCGGTAACTCAGCATTACTCATCATGGATCGTACCATATTCAATAGGGTTCGATTCCGTCTCTCCGATACACCGTTATGCTGTGGAGTGTATGGAGGAGTAAGCTGAGAGAGAATTCCTTTCTCTTTTAGGTAACCTAGGAACTCGGCACTCAAGTATTCACCACCTCGATCAGATCTAAGTGTCTTTATACTTTTGCCGGTTTGGTTTTCTACTTCATTCTTATACTCTTGGAATTTCTCAAAAGCCTCGGATTTATGTTTCATCAGATAAATGAATCCGTATCTTGAGTAATCATCCGTGAAAGTAATGAAATAGGAATAACCACCTCTCGCATGTGTAGACATTGGACCGCATACATCGCTGTGTATGAGTCCTAAGAGCTCGCTCGCTCTTACTCCTTGTCCAGTGAATGGAGTCTTTGTCATCTTTCCTTTGAGACAAGATTGACAAGTGTCATAGGCTTGATATTCGAACGTGTCCAAATATCCTTCTCTATGCAACTTAGTCAACCTTCTCTCATTGATGTGACCCAGTCTACAATGCCATAAGAAAGCTTTATTTAAATCTGGAGACTTTCATTTTAGTGTGTTCTGGACATTGAAAATTTGGAGTTGGTTTAACACATATATGCCGTTATTTAGAGTACCGGACCCAATCAAACCATGATTAAGGTGGATGTTGACAACATCTCTTACAAACGTGAAATCATAACCTTTATTTGATAACAAGGAAACAGATATGATATTACACGTTAAGCTGGGTACAAAATAACAGTTATGTAAAACCAAAATGTGTCCACTCGTCAATCCTAGGTGATAATCCCCGACGGACGCAGCTCCCACGCTAGCTCCGTTAGCAACCCTGAGGATCATATCACCTTCCTTCAGCACTCTACGGTTTCTCAGTGCCTGCAATGAATTGCAAATATGAGATCCTGACCCGGTATCCAATACCCAGGAAGTAGAGTTGATCGACAGACAATTCTCAATTACAAACACACCTGAAGTCGAAGCCACAGCTTGCTTCGGTTCCTGGTTCTTGGCGTTCCACGCCTTGCAATCCTTCTTCCAGTGCCCTTTCCTGTGACAATGGAAGCACTCATCCAGGCCAACTACCGGTGCTGTAAACTTTTTCTTTCCCTTCTTTCCCACCTTACTAACACCTCCTCTAGGTCTGGGTGCGGCCTTCTTCTTCCTTCCTTTGGCCCTAGCCTTGGACCCGGAAGAAGATGAACCGCCAACAAACATAGCGGGTGTTTCCCTTGCCTTCTGCAAGGTGCCCTCTGCACTCCTTAACATGTTCAGGAGTTCCGCAAGTTCAACTTCCTTTCCTTGAAGATTGAAGTTGAGGATAAACTGGGCGTAGGTGGGAGGAAGGGACTGGAGAACAAGGTCTGTATAGAGCTCATTATCCAAAGTCGTCCCAAGGTCCGCGAGCTCTTCAATATAGCCGATCATCTGTAGGACATGTTCACCTACTGATGACCCGACAGCCAACCTCGCTCGAAACAGTTTCTTAGAGGTCTCGTATCTTGCTATACGAGATTGCTCTCCATAAAGTTCCTTTGTATGGAGAAATATGCCATCTAGGGACATATCCTCGTGCCTCCTCTGATGTTCATTGTTCATCGAGGCAAGCACGATGCACTTGGCTCTCGCGCAATCTAAATCCTAGGTTTTACGGATTTCCTTATCCGCATTGCTGGATTTGGGACCAAGGACAGCAGGTGCTGTAGCGGTGAGGACGTACCCCAGTTTGTCATAGGTCAAAGCCATCTTGACATTCCGCAGCCAATCTTTATAGTTTGGCCCTGTCAGTATATTTTTCTCTAAAAGTAACTTAAGTCCAGTCATTTTCAGGGTCGCTGCAATTAGGAGAGAGAGAAGAAAACTCTTTAGCATGATGCTCTTGCAAGTTTAGAGTGGTTTTTAGTTTATCTAAACTGGATGGCTCCCACTGTTTCTCGAATCCTTCCTCAAACCATAAATGAAGAATTAGCCAAGACTATTCTCACCGTACAATACTTGCTTAACCGTTCAGCCAGGCCGGTGTCGATACTTCGAGGGAGGTTTTCCAACGCTTTCGCGAAGTTCCTTAATTAAAGAACCTCTTTTCTCTGGGGGCGTAACCCCGCTGACACTTTTCTGGACACCTACTAGGTTTATAGCATTGATCGTTAAGCGACGAATATCCTGATAAGTAGCATATACTCACAGTAGGATCGGGATCCAAATATCATCGTATGATAATGTTGAAGGAATCCTACCAACATTCATCAAACTCCAAATGGTATGCATCTCTTTGCAAATTTCAGTTTCTTTAGAAATTCCCGATATAAGTTTTTGCCCCATGCTCTTATGACCTTGGCGTTAGGTCAAAATGTCATAAGTCACATGTCAAGTTCTACCCATCATTATCCTGTCAGTTTGAACCCATCCGTATATATCCTTGACGTTCGGCCAAAATGATAATACGACTGTCCCAAACTAACTCATCTATCTATGCAACAAATGAATATCCAGCAGCTACCAAACACTATGCCTTGGCGTTAGGTCAAAATACATAGCTTGAATACTACTGAATACCCAGATGAAATGACGGAGGGCTACGAATGGTTTTGGCGAAACCGTGAACGTAGTGAACTTGATATAACCGAAGGAACCTGATAGCTTTTAAAAGGAGTGGTTAAATCTCCGCATTTAAAAATATCTGTTTTAAAAATAACCGAGTGGTTTCTTTTAAATTGTTCCAACGATTTAAACTTTGGTTTGTTTTACTTTGCATTATAGATAATGCGTCCCATCATTAACCTATCATTGCAGAAAACAACGAAAATATAACGTCCTCTTATGCCATCCGCATTCGCCACGGGGTCCCGTCATCACCCGTTAGGTTACTTAACTAACGACAGAGCGGGGGCTGGGCTAGCGCGGGTGTAAAACATAAGTGACGTCTAAATAGCTATAATAAATATAGATATTTTACATTCGTCTGACGCAATGATATTCATTCCAGAACACAGATAAACAATATTGGATTTGCAAGCAATCTGTATTTCTTTTGAGCCTGCAAGAAAAGACAGATTACACAGTTGTGATGAATAGCCTTTTACCCCACCCTCGACCCCTACGGGTACGGCAAACTACCCACCCGGCAGTTTGTGTACCCCACCTTGGGTCAGTCCTAGGAGCAAAAACAGTAAAATGAAATAATACAACAGTGGCTACAACCGCAACCTGGAAGTGCCCCGCGAAAATAATATTACAACAAATTACATTTACAACAAATGAATTAATCAATAACCCATTGCAAAACCCCGGCTATACACCACAACAGTCCAATACAGTTTATATGCACAAACAGATATAACCATTTCAGAAATGTGCAACCCCCTGCCAACCGACATACTAGCAGTTGGGGAAGGTTTACGAACACATCAAACAATCACAGATATAATCCAATACGCAAATACTGTATTTTTCGATCGAATAAACAACTTCTAAATTGCTCCAAAATCTGCTCTGTTAAACAGTAACCTGAGCAATAATTAAATATTCCAGAAAACCCCAAATATTACAGGGGACCCACCCAAAAAAATTGAGCTCATGAATCGGCAACTCGGCCGCGGAAGCGCGGCGGATCGGTGGGATCCGCGGCGCTTCCGCGGCGCTACAGTCGAATCATGTGCTCGAATTTTTTGGGTGTTCTCCTGTGATCATGTCAAGCTCTCTGAACACTCCAGAAAAATTTTAGGACTTGATTTTCACTTCGACAGAAACTTAACAGAACTAGGGTTTTCCGGGATCGTTTTTTCGTTCGAAATTCGTACAAATTTGCGATTAAGTTATTTAGTGTTTAGCGAGGCTCTGATACCACTGTAAGTCGATGTAGTACACCCCAGTACTTGTGGGGAGGCGGAATTTACAGAAACTTATCAAGTTTAAACAACGAACATCGACTAACCGCTTGAATCGAAGCTAAACCCTAAAAACCGTATTCTTATGAGTTTCTTTACATAAGAGATTAGGGATTATACCTAATGAACCGGTCCTTCTTCTTTACGTCCTCCTTGGTTCTCCTCGGCCTTCTCTAGGTAGTAGACGATCCACCCGAGAGCGAAACTCCAAGCTAAACCTCTAACTTGAGGTAACTAATCAACTTTGATTGCTAATCAAAGATGATAGAATGATAAAGAGTGAAGGTTATGGATTGTTTAGTCTAACTAATCCTTTGATCTCAACACATGAGGATTAAGGATTAGGGTTAGAAGATGAGAGCTTGAGGAGAGAGAATGTGTGATATGATAATGAGAGAAGAGAGAGAGTGTATCATAATATTATGAAGCATTCTTATTTTCAATAAATCAATAAAGGAAATGAATAAGCATGCTTCACAAAATATCTTGTGATGATTCATTAACATGAGTCATTAAGCAATAAATGAGCATTAATGAAGTGAATGAATCACCACTATGACTCACTCTCTTTCCAAAACAAACCTCCTTAGTCACATCTTCTAGAAGCTTCTCGAGTAATTACGAGAACGCCCCTCCGATCCGTAAAAAATACGGAAAAACTTTAGACTGTAAAAATCCAATAACCGGATACCAGTAACTGGCTTAAACCAAAGCCGACTGGTAAAATCTGTCCGAAAGTCGTACGCGCGTAAACGCACGTATGCGTCCGAACCCTTTGTCGCAAAACCATGCAACCTCTATATCGTTTCGCCTGGAGTAGGAAACTCTCTGTGTGGGACTCTAGAGACTCGACTACTACGCTGGCAGTGGGTTTAACCACAGACCGCAAGCGGCACTAGCTGTACGTAACGGTCCCCAGGTAGTTGTCGATAAGAAGGCCGATGAGTAAACCCATCCGAACTCCTACTGAGTCTGATGTGACAATCTCCATACAGTCCGGTCCGTTCGTCCATGACTATCGCATATCGGGCCTAGGGGGGCGGCAAGCGTCAGTCCCCTAATAGCGGTATAAGTCGTGTCGGAGTGAAGCCCATTACACCCTGAGAAACTGCTGGAACCTACCAGCAAATCTCGCTTGCCCTGGCCAGGGACTTTGCGTAATGGCTCTCTGACACAGCACGATATCTACTCCCAATACCGGGAGGGACGAATCCTGTCTAACCGCCACTGCCTCCAAGTGCTCGGGACTGCACCCAACTGCTACCTGTTTGCACGACTCCATAGAGCCGTGGTAGGGCAGCAATCTAAGAACAGTGGGACACACTCGAGGCGAAGTAGCAGTGTCAAGTCTGCGGACTACGCTGTACTCATGTCACCTGGGAACTGTTCACTGACGACTGGTATCAAACCAACCAACAGTTCCCTGTGAGTCCTGTCCGGTGTACCCGTAACCTAACGAGCACCTGTATACTATCTCCAGTACGACGTACTGATGGCTGTGGGACAGACCATCTCCCCAACTGGGATGAGAAGCGTACACACTAGTCTACTCCGGAGTATCGATGCTCTGTCTCGATAATCCAACGACCAGGGACCTGAATAAGGATGTGCTTGTAGACTACCCAGCCCCCACTAGTGTGACTGCCATCACAACGCTGGTAGCCAAGCAAGATCCTAAGAGCTCTATCAATACGTACACTCACATATTAAGATAGAAAAACCAAGTAGCATACTACCATGTTTAGCAAGACTGTTATATACATGTGAATATCCCAAGCTTCCATTAAGTAATATACAAGCTAGTATGATACAGTAATGGCCTTCTAGGGCATAAACACTAACAGTCAACAAGTCAACAAAAGTCAACAAGTCAACAAAGTCAACAAGAGTCAACAACCATGTCACCATAATACTTAATTAATATAATAGTTAATCACATATCATATTCTCATTAGGGTTGAGCAAAAAGTCAAATAGTCAACGGTCAACTGTAAACAACCCTAATGAGAATCCGCTGCCTCTGCCTCCCTGTCAACTGTGCATACACACCCGCATCCGCGTTCCGAGGAACACGAATGCATACTGGATAAATCCAATCCCAAAAGGTAAACTAGGATCTGGCTTAAACCAAAGCCCGCTAGTGTAAACTGTCCGGACACTGTACGTGCACAAGTGCACGGATGTGACCGAACCCTGTCGCAAAACCATGCGACCTGTCGCAATACCATGCGACCTCTACTCTTTTGCCTAAAGGGGAAAAGCTTTCTGTGTGGGACTCTAAAGACTCGACATTACACTGGCAGTGGGTTTAACCACAGACCGCAAGCGGCACTAGCTGTGCGTAACGGTCCCCAGGTAATGCCGACAAGAAGACCGACGAGGCGAAACCCATCTGAACTCCTACTGAGCCTGAGTGTGACATTCTCCGTACAGTTCGGTCTGTTCGTCTGATACATCGCATGGCGGGCCTAGGGGGCGGTAAACGTTAGTCCCCCAAAAGCGGTACAAGTCGTGCCGGAGCGAAGCCCAAAATACCCTGAGATAACACTGGAAGCCTACCAGTATATCTCGTTTGCCCTGGCCAGGGACTACTCGTGTAATGGCTCTCCTAGACACAGCGCGATGTCAACCCCCAATACCGGGAGAGACGAATCCTGTCTAACCGTCACTGCCTCCAAGTGCTTCGGGACTGCACCCAACCACTACCTGTTTGCACGACTCCTTTGAGCCGTGGTAGGGTAGTAATCAAAGTGTAGTGGGAACACACTCGAGGCGAAGTGACAGTGTCAAGTTAGCGGACTAAGCTGTATTCATGTCACCTGGGAACTGATAACTGACGATAGGCATAATACCAACTAATCAGTTCCCGACGAGTCCTGTCCAGTGTACCCGTAACCTAACGAGCACCCGCATACTATCTCAAGTATGACGTACTGACGGCTGTGGGACAGACCGTCTCCTACACTGGGATGAGAAGCGCATGCGCTGGTCTACTCCGGAGTATCGATGCCCTGTCTCGATAGTCCTGCGACCAGGGACCTGCATAAGGATGTGCTTATAGATTATCCAGCCCCACTAGTGTGACGGCCATCACATCGCTGGTAATCAAGCAAAGATCCTAAGGGCTCCACTAATGTGTATAGGCGATATACAAGAATAAACACATGTACACATTGAAGTAGAAACAAACCAAGTAGCATACTACTATTTTGAGCAAGATTGTATATACAAGGTGAATATCCCAAGCTTCCATTAAGTGATATACAAACTAGTATGATACAGTAATGGCCTCTAGGGCATATACACTAACAGAATCACAAAAGACTCTATGACGATCTCGGGTCTACAGACTACCCTGTATCTGTGTCACCGGAGAACTACCATCTGACGTGACGTATAATACCATCTGGGAGTTCTCGGCGAGTCCGTCCAGTGTACCCAGTCTCCACTGAGCACCCGTACACCATCTCTGATGTTAAAACACCGATGGATATGTGATCATCCATCGCCCATCATATGGGTCAAGATGCGTATACGCTAGTCTACTCTGGTGTATCGATGCCTTGTCTCGATACACCCTCGACTAGGAACAGTTATAGGATGTACTCATTGACTACCCTGGCCCCACTAGTATGATCTCATCATAGTCCCAGTAGTCGAGTACATATCCTAAGGGCTTTATCAACATGTGAGAGTAAGACAATAAACTAATATAAGTCAACAAGTTAAGATAAAGTGAAACCAAATAGCATACCATCATGACGAGCAAGAAAGTCCTCTCTATATATATCCAAGCATCCATTAATATATACATCATATGTACAACAATGGCCTCTAGGGTATATACATAACTAACAATCTCCCACATGCACTAAGGCCAGCTGTTGTAGTATCTCATACCTAGAATCCCGAATAATCTCTCAATCTGTATCTGGGGAATGGCCTTCGTGAGTAGATCCGCAGTGTTGTCCTTCGTATCAACTCTTCTAATCTCTATCTCCCGGCGATCAACTATCTCCCTGATCAGGTGATACCGCCTCAGAATATGTCTGGACTTCTGTTGGGACCTGGGTTCCTTGGCCAAAGCCACAGCTCCATTGTTATCGCAATACAGAGGTATTGGATGTTCAATGGATGGAACCACACCAAGTTTAGTAATGAACTTCTTTATCCAGACATCCTCTTTGGCAGCATCGTTGGCAGCGATGTATTCAGCCTCCATCGTCGAGTCTGCAACGGTATCCTGTTTGGAACTCTTCCAATACACCGCCCCTCCATTGAGGGTAAAGACAAATCCCGAGTGCGACTTAGAGTCTTCCTTATCACTTTGGAAGCGCGGATCGGTAAAAGACTCCACCCGGTGTTCTCCTTTACCATAGACCAAGAACATCTCTTTAGTCCTTCGCAAGTACTTGAGAATGTTCTTCACAGCTATCCAGTGACTCTCTCCTGGATCTGCTTGATACCTACTAACTACACTTAGTGAGTATGCTAGATCGGGTCTGGTACATAGCATCGCATACATGATAGAGCCTACTGCCGAAGCATTGGGTATCCCTTGCATGCGAGCTCTCTCCAAATCAGTCTTGGGAGACATCTCTTTAGAGAGAGTGAGTCCAGAGATCGTGGGTTGGTTCCCACGCTTGGATTCTTCCATACTAAACCTCTTTAGTATGGTGTCAATGTACCTGGATTGGGACAATCCTAATATCCTTTTAGATCTATCTCTATAGATCATAATTCCCAGTATGCAGGAGGCATCACCTAGATCTTTCAATGAGAATCTTTGTGATAAGAAGAGCTTGACTGATTGCAGTATAGGAACATCATTTCCTATCAAGATTATGTCATCGACGTACAATACGAGGAAGAAAACCTTACTCTCTGCAACATTCTTATAAATACAAGGTTCATCTACGTTTTTGATGAAGTCAAACTCTTTGACCACAACATCAAAGCAGATGTTCCAACTTCGCGATGCTTGCTTCAACCCATAGATGGATTTAAGCAGTTTTCATACCTTTCCGCTGCTCCCACTATCTACGAAGCCCTCTGGCTGAGTCATGTACACGCACTCTTCTAAATCACCGTTTAGAAAGGCGGTCTTAACATCCATTTGCCAGATTTCGTAGTCATGGTATGCAGCAATGGCAAGTAAGATCCGGATGGACTTAAGCATAGCCACTGGAGAAAAGGTTTCGTCATAATCCACACCTGGTCGTTGACGAAAACTCTTTGCAACAAGTCTAGCTTTGAAAATCTCAACTTTTCCATCTACACCAATTTTCTTTTTAAAGATCCATTTTCTCCAAATGGGTTTTACCCCTTCTGGAGCAACTTCCAAAGTCCATACTTTGTTGGTGTACATGGATTCCATCTCAGATCGCATTGCATCCAGCCACTTTACAGAGTCACCACTCGTGATGGCCTGCTCGAAACTAGTCGGCTCATCATCTTCCATGATGCAATCCTCACTCCCACCATCAATGAGGAAACCGTAGTATCTCTCAGGTGGATGAGAAACCCTACTAGATCGGCGGAGAGGCTGGGGTTCGTCGGGAACTACTGAATCCTCTGGTTCCATCAAATTTTCTGTTGTAGTTTGTTCTGCTGGAACTTCTTCCAGTTCTACCTCAGAGCCACTAATTTCTTTTGCAAGAAATTCCTTTTCTAAAAAGGTGGCATGTTGAGCAACAAACACCCTTTGTTCCTCAATGTGGTAGAAAATATACCCTCGCGAATGCTTGGGATATCCAATAAACTTACATAAAACAGACCTTGCCTTGAGTTTGTCTGGTTTTTTTCTTTTGACATAGGCCGGGCAACCCCATATCTTAACAAAATTAAGATATGGTCTCTTCCCTTCCCATATCTCATATGGGGTGGTAAGCACAGATTTGGTAGGAACTTTATTCAGTATGTATGTTGCTGTCTCAAGCGCATACCCCCAGAAGGAAATAGGCAACTCAGCAGTGCTCATCATAGAGCGTACTATATCTAATAGGGTGAGATTCCTCCGCTCCGATACACCGTTGTGTTGTGGTATATAAGGAGGAGTAAGCTGAGAGAGAATCCCATTCTCTTTTAGATAGTCCAGAAACTCATTGCTCAAGTATTCTCCTCCTCGATCAGATCGAAGGATCTTAATACTTTTGCCCATTTGGTTCTCTACTTCGTGCTTATATTCTCTGAATTTCTCAAAAGCTTCAGACTTGTGTTTTATCAGGAACACATGTCCGTATCTTTGGGGGTTTGTATATACCATTTTGTATATATATGTGGATATTCTTGTCCGGTGCATATCCATTTTTAATATTTTCTTTTCTTTAAAAAAAACATAAAAAATATAAATAAATATAAATAAAAAAATTAAAAAAATGTGTATATCTAACCGACAATTTTGACCCTTCAATAATTTTTCATGCAATGACTGTGAGGATACTGTCCAGTTTATGTTTGGGGGTACGCTCGGTACGCATTTCTAACCTTCGCATTCATATGTATATTTTGCATCTGCATACTAAAATCCATAAAAATCAGAAAATTTTCTAAAAACATAAAAACTTTTTCGTCAAGTTTGCTAGTGGGAGAACTGAGATTCAACATTTCAACGATTTTGTTTGATAAGATAAGAATAACTAAATCTTATTTTTAGATTTTGAAAACCTGAAAGATAACTCTCCTTTGAAGTTAACTATAGCTGATATACGTCTTTACATCACACTACACTTGTCGTGAGTTTTGAAAATTAGATGACAAGTCTATTATGTCTGAAAACTTTTAAATGGATAAATTATTTTATGAGGATCAAATAGGTTTGTTCTGAAATAAGTAATATCAAGAATAGTTTATGAAATGAAGCAGATATGAAGGGATGTTATGGATGCCTTAATTGGAACTAATTCTGAAAAATAACCCATCTGGAACTTGATTGGAATGATTACACACCGAACCCACTAAACACGTCTTTTATCCAAAAAAAATAATAATTGAACTGCCGGTTATATCTCTGTTCGCATTGAATCATCATGATTTTCACGCTAAATTGTCTTTTGTTTTAGGGCCTAGGTAACTTGAGTAATTAAGTCCGTTGGGGTGTCTCTACACCTAATGCCCTAAAACCAACTGGTTTGGGAGCATTGGCCCAAAGCTCGTTAAGAAGCCTAGAAAGTCCAGATTAAAACAAAGTCAAGCAAGTGTTCTCTCCGAGTAAAAATTCCTAACGGTTCTTTGTGTGAGAATAATCTTGACAAAAGACAGGTTTTTATAAAAAAGTATTTCTAGCGGAGATATGAAGGTTTTATTCTATAATAAAGATTATTGCACGTTCAAAAAGGTGTGTATGAAATGAAAACAAGAAAAAGGTGGAGTGAAAACTAAAACCTAGTTTCCTGTTATGGAAGGTAGAAATTATGAAATTGAAACCGTACTGGAAAACGAAACTTGAAAAATACTTAACACTTTATAAAACTTATGTGATCCTTTTTAAATTTTTATCTGGGCTTTATTTTGTGACATGATGACTTTAATCGATCCTTCTCAAACTTAACAACACTATTTGCACTGCACGTAAAGACATATAAAATCTTAAGTTAAATGAGAAGCGAGGTGTGAAAAATAAAAGTTCGATAGTCTAGAATTAGGATAATAGAATTGTTATTTTTAAAACAAAACCTTATGGTTTTGAATCATAGTTATTTCGCAAAACTAGCTTGACGGGATTTTGTGGGTAGTATCCACTGAAAAGCCTCAGGTGACAACACTCCTCCTATTAGGGACACCTAGAGGTTTAACGGCTTGTTGCACATGCTCAGTGCAATCGCGTTCCCTGCGAAAGTGAGGTTAGGAATTTTTGTGAATAAATTGGCTTTGCTCGGGACGAGCAAATGATAAGTTTGGAGGTATTTGTTCATATCGGATTTTTGCATTTTTATACCGCCCATTTTTTTATCACATTGCTTATAGGTAGGTACTCTTGATCCGTGTTTGCTAGATAATTGCAGGATACAGGTTCTCATCTCTAAACAGTGAAATTCATGGAAAAGCGCAACAAATTCTGGATTACTGCCAACCACAGATAAAATACGGGTCTCCGCTCTCTATCCGTATGTTGCCGCACACCAATTTAAAGGACAAAATGGCAAATCAATGGTCATTTTCATGCACAAATCACAATGTCAACACAAGATCCAAGATATCTACGTGGAGCTCAAGAAAATCATGGCAAAAGAACCACATCAAATCACCTTTTGACCTGCTGAAAATCTGGAAGAAATGTAAAGAGATCCTGAGAAACCAAGTATACCACACTAAAGAGAACATCAACACAGGGAAACCCACAAAAAACGAAGACCCAAATGGTCGCGGATCCGCGGCCAACATGGCGACTCGGCCGTGGATCCGCGGCCAAGTTGACTCGGCAGATGAATGTTTTCTGGGGGCAGTTTGGTCAATTCATTTGGGTCAGGAATGTTGCCCTAGGGTTTCAGTTTCCTGCCTATAAATATCCCAGAACAATGCCTAGTGAAGAGCGCTTATTCTTGTGTTAGAATTTAGGATATATTTTCTTGTTCTTCTTCCTCTTTTCCTCTTTTCTCCATTAAAACCTTGTAGTGAGCTTGTAGGAGTGAAGTGATGAATAAAAGAGTTCTTTTCTTTATCATGCTTGTCTTGTTATTTTGTTAATCATAATTTCTTGTAATTTTCATTTGCTAATCTAGTTGTTGTTATTTGTTGTTTCTTTCTTTCTTCTTCTAGTTTTCTTTAACCTTAACAACAATGATGCTTAAGCTTGATCCTTGCCAAAGTGAGGTCTCAAATAGCTAGTTGTAATCTTCTAACCTTTTTCTTTCTATCTTCCTCCTTTTGTTGTATTTTCCTCTTTTTTTGTAATGGGTGAGTAGTTTCTCATTTGTTAGGGTAGGATAAGAAAAGTTTGACAGAAGGAAATCTCTCTCACTCTTTTCTTTCCTAACATCTTAATTCAGACTCCCGTTAATTGAACCACAATCCGCTCCCTACGGCACCCTATCCTACATGATAGCGGTGATTCCTTAGCGAGACCGGTTGTGGTTGAATTAACCGGAGGTTAAGGCTAAGAGCCAAGAACGGACGGACAAGGACAAAAAGGATGAAACTAAGTGTTGGGAAGCCTAGCTTATACTCGCAAGTTCCTTCCTAGTCGTGCTAATCCCCTTTGTTGCCGATTACCGTAACACCGATATTAAGAGTGGCAACGAAAGAAGTGAGCAACTCCTATCTCAAACTAACATAATACTAACCGTAACAAGCTCTTTTATATACATTTTAGCACATAGTTAATCTCAAACTAACCTGGACATTTGGACTTAACTCGTTAAAGCACATAGATAAAGATTCCAATCTCCCTGCGGACGACCCGTACTCAACCGGCTAGCTACCAAGCTAAACCGTCTTGATTGCGGTAATTAGCTAAGAACGCAAAAACTCTAACAATCAACCACCTAACTCTCATGTATATGATCGCCATCATACTGCTGGTAGTCAAGTAAGAATCATATGGGCTCTATCAACATGTAATAGTGATCTGTAATGTCACCTGAAGCATGTATACGATGATAAAGACAAACCGGATAGCATACTATCATCTCGAGTTAGACTGTTCTACCGGTATAGGTCCTCCCTCAATCATTGCAGTCACGTGCCTGCGATCCAATAATTGACTTGAGTGCACTATATCCGACAACTCTTACTCGCAGAGGGTATCGGGATCTAACTATCACATAGAAGGTATGCAATTTCATTGCAAATTTCAACACTTGAAATTAATATTTTGCCCCTAGCGTTCTATGACCTTGACAGAGGTCAACAAACCATAGTGTGCTAGTCAAGTTCAACTCGCCATTTCATGATTTAATTATACCCATCCGCACGACCCTTGACAGAGGTCAATAAGGTCGTACGACTACCCTAATCCAATCACATCACATGCTTTGCAGATAAGCACTAATCAGCTACTATTAGTTATATGTATGCCCTAGAGGCCATTACTGTACATACGATGTATATTGTAGTGGATGCTAGGACATATATAGGGAGGACTTTCTTGCACGACATGATAGTATGCTGTCTGGTTGTACTTTATCTTAACATGTACTCTGATTGTCTCTATGTTACATGTTGATAAAGCCCTTAGGATATGTACTAGACTACTGGGACTATGATGAGATCATACTAGTGGGGCCACGGTAGTCGATGAATACATCCTATAACTGTTCCTAGTCGAGGGTGTATCGAGACCGGGCATCGATACACCAGAGTAGACTAGCGTATACGCATCTAGACCCATATGATGGGCGATGAATGATCCCATATCCATCGGTGTTTGACATCAAGGATGGTGTATGGGTGCTCAGTGGAGACTGGGTACACTGGACGGACTCGCCGAGAACTCTCAGATGGTAATATACCTTACGTCAGATGGCAGTTCTCCGGTGACACTGGTACAGAGTAGTCTGTTGACCCGAGATCGTCATAGAGTCTTGTGTGATTCCCACTGTGCTTTGATTTCCATCATAACACGTCCAAGAGGGCGTGCAAAAAGGTGGCTTTTGGGTACAGTCCCGAATCACATGGAGGAAATGAGCGATAGGAGGGGATTCGTCTCTCCCGGTATATAGAGTTGATGTTGTGCTATGTTCGATTGGCTATAACCGGAAATCCCTGGCCAGGGTTGCTGAGATTTACTGGTAAGTGTTATCAGTAGTTTCTCGAACTATTATAGACCTCATATCGACACGACTTATCGAGCTACTGGGGTCTGACGTTTACCACCCCTAGACGAGATATGCGACATATCAGACGACGATACCGGACTGTACGGGAGTGTTACTGATTGGA
The DNA here is from genome assembly GCA_030015575.1 of Agapanthus africanus. Lineage (NCBI taxonomy): Eukaryota > Viridiplantae > Streptophyta > Magnoliopsida > Asparagales > Amaryllidaceae > Agapanthus > Agapanthus africanus. Next base: position 446,326,599 of record JASDDO010000014.1, read on the forward strand.
TTCACAGGAGAATGTACATGCTTGCTTGTTGATCTTCTGATCGCTCAATACCCGGGTGGCCGTTACGTTTAGCAGACCGCTTGCGGCTTGTGGGTCATTGATATGATCATCACCTACTGCCGGCGTATTGACGAATCTTTAGAGTCCTACATAGGGGTTTCCTGGCTCAAGCGAAACGGAGTAAGAGCACATATGTGATATGTGCGGGACCGATATTGATACGATATGAGATACCGTATTCGATTCTCGTGATTTGTAACATTGATCGGTTGTATGCGATATAACCGGATTATCGGATCAAGTGTTGATTCGATAAGTTGTTACACAAAATATTAGTCGGTTATAGCCGGGTTATTAAATTAAGAGTTGATTTAATAATTTAATGTATAATTATATATTTGATATATTACATTACATTAACTAGTATTGGCTCACTTAAGATTTATTTTCTCACTTGATTGTGCATAAGTGTATATGTGATATATATTTGTGTACATATGATTGTATCATGCTTGATGATACATCAAAGATGGGTGTATGAGACTTATACCAAGATTAGGGTAAAGATTAGGGTTTTGTTTATATCTTAAGAATAACAAAAGAGAAAGACTTTGTCAAAGTTCTCAAGCTTTCATGAAGCATGTGGAAACATTGACAAAGTCAACTCTTTTGTCATTCTTAAGGATATTTAGTTAACCCAACCCTTAACCTCATGCTTTGGTTAATTCTCTACATGAGTTAAGCATGATAGCTTAACTCACCCATGGTTACATTATTGATAGGATAATAATCCATATGATGATATTATTCTTTCTTCTTCTTCTTCTTCATCAAGCTCCATGAAAAGCTTACTTGCTCTAATGGTGCCATGAGAAAAAGTGTGAGAAAATCAATTCTAAATTGAGCCCACTTCCTACTTCTTCATCCTCTACCACTTGCCATGTAGTAGAGTGTGTTCTCTTCACAAAGTTCATGACCTAGTGAAGGAATAGCTTGAGTTAGTGTCTCCCCGACGTAGATCATCTTCGGATTCGAAGTCATCGAAGCAAGCACGTTTGTTCTTCTTGTGAAGCTTCTCTAGAGTCTGGAGTTCACGATCACAGTGATGGGGACATCTACACGGAGCTAATGAAGTGAAGGACCGGATCTACAAAGGTTGTAATGCCTTTTACTTAGTGTTAAACTGTTTAACATGTTAGTTTTCGCCTAAACTCTAGTATAAAGATCCGGCTTTGGGTTGTTCGGCACGGCTAAAATTTTAATCGGGCATGGTTGATGCCTCGTAGAACCTTGTGAGCGTGCCTGGCAACCCTACAGTAGTATCAGAGCCAAGCTAGAGTTTTAGGCAAAGTCTAGACAAGTTTAAAGTCCGATCGAACCCGGAAAACCCCGATTTTACCCCTCTCTGTACATTTTCAAAAATGTTGATTTTTTATGAATTAAAAATGCTCAGAAAAACAAGCAGGAAAAACTAAGAATTACTGTGAAGTACGGTCCACTAAGTAGATCAAGTGACCGCGGAACCGCGGCCAAACCAAGGGTTTGGCGGCGGTTTCGCTGCCAAAATTTGGACTTAGTCCCTCATATTTCATATATTTATTCTTAGGTCCTTTCTTGTCATTTTTTTCTGGGAATTGTTTAATTCCACTCAAGTGTTGAGTTTTCTAGGGTTGTATTGGGAACTCGTTGATTCGATCAGATAATTTAATTTTGTTTAGTTTTGTCCGGATAATTTTTAGAAACTGTTAAAAAGTTCGAACGGATATCAATAACTCACTTTTTCCCCTGTCGGAAATTTTTTCAAAAGTTGGATTTTTTCTCGAGTTTAAGAACGTTCTAAGTCGTGAAAGTAACGCGATGGACCCTTTAGAAGACAACAAACCTTAACTCGATTATGTGACCGTCTTGAACTGCCTTTAAACCTTAGGATTTGTGGCAGTACGGCGTGCCACATGTGAGGCGTTGGCTTGACCCTTCTACGGCTGGACCATTGATACTGTGGCATGTGATGGATGTTTTTAAACTGATTTTAAGTGTTGAGATAAATTGGGAAATCTTGGGTGTTTGATTATTCGATCGGAAAGTTTAACATTTTCTATTTATCTGGAATGTGATACAATATTTGGAATCCACATGTAGTTATGAGATAACTAATTTGAATGTTATAAATCTAGCCGTTTAGTCTCAATTGATCGGTTGCCACGGGATTTTGATGCGATCAAAAGTCCGTCGCAATCACGTAGCATACGCGGATACTCGCCGGGTAAACATAACAGACGGCCACGCCCCATAGCCCCGACCAAGTGACTGTAGGAGAACCCCGTCGCCAAAAGCATCCGTTCGGGTGCTCGTGGCAGCAGTGTTCCGCCTTAGTGCACTTTGTCGACGGCATCCGGGGGTGCGGCTATCTACTAAAGTTTGCGAGGAGCATTCGATTAGGATATCGGGAATCTTGTTGAATTGCACGACTTGATATTGAAAAGAGTTTTCGATAAAGAGACTAAAATGCGGGGTTTATAATTGTTAGGCATGCGATGTCTAAGGAATTCATTAGGTTAGGCATGCGATGTCTAAAAAGGTCGCGGATTCCAACTGTTGTAGTTTTACACTTTCTTTTATGTGACCGTAAGCGTAGTATGTGGTGTATCGCCGGCTTCGTTTCTATACAACAACGACAATCGGGATACGCATACTTGCTTACGTTGATGATATGAGATATTATGTGTTGTTGTGATATGTTATATTGGATCGTCGTGTTTGAATAGCCGGGGGTTTTAAGTGAGATGAGAGTTTTTCTTTTCAATTCATGTAAAATTCATTTGTATGTAATATTCTTTTATTGGGGCACTTCCGGGCTGAGGATGATGTCACCATTGTATATTATTTACTTTTCCGCATTAGGTGGACCCAAGTCGGGGAGCACAAGTAACCGGGTTCTGGGGTCCAGTGGGAGACCATCTCGAGGAGTCGAGACCGCGTCTCCTAACCCTAGAATTGGCAGTGTTGCTTGCCACTCTCGTAGGTGTCTAGGGATGTGGGTTTGACTATTCATCACGACCGTGGAATCCGTGTTTTATACAAGCTCGTATTGAGAACACGAACGTCCTAGTATATCCAATATTTCATATATGTTCTTCTGCTGCAATGTTCTGTGATGAGATCATATTACTGCCTGAGATGAATGTTTATATTATATATATGAGATATATATTATATATTGTTTATTTCGTTTCATATCTGTTGCTTGTGAAGCATATTAAAATGGGACTTCATTAATGAGATTAATGAAATAAAAGAAACCTAAAGATGTTGTAGAAACTTGTTTAAAAAAACGGGTTGCTCTAGTTCTTTCTTTGCATAGCGGTGTTCCTTGTAGAACATCCAGCACCTTATTCGATAAGGAAAGAGCCGAGATCCCTTCACCGGGAGTGACCTCTTTAGTTAAACTAGCATATGCTACAAACTCGGTTTGTCTTTTGATTGCTTCTATAGTTCTTGCTTTGCACAGCGGTATATATGATATACCCTGCACCTTATTCGATGAGGAAAGGGCCGACGATCCCTTCACCGGGAGTGACCCCGTTAGCAAAACTAGAAAAGCCTAAAAAACACTCCATTTAAAATCACTCGATTCTACAACGATATCAAGTTCATTACGAAAAGGGTTTTCTTAAAAACCTGACGTAGCCCTCCGTCATTTCAGATAAGGACTGTTTAGTATTCGTGCTGCGTTTGTTGGCCTTTGTCAAGGCGTAGTATGCGGTAGCTGAACAATACTTATCTGCTTATGCATATGATGCAGATTGGATTAGGGTAGTCGTGCGACCTTGTTGGCCTTTGTCAAGGGCTGTACGGGTGGGTTTACTTCAATCAAGAAATGACGGGTTAAACTTGACTAGCAGCCTATGGTTTGTTGGCCTTTGTCAAAGTCAAAGGTGGCTTGGGGCAAAATATTATTGGGAATTTCAAGTGTTGAAATTTGCAATGAGATTGCATACCTTCTATGAGATAGTTGATCTCGATACCCGCTGCGAGTAAGAGTTACTCCTGGGAGAGTTTTACACATTACAATTAGCCGATCAAGTAGGTGTCTAGAAAGGTGTTAACGGGGTTACGCCCCTGGGAAAAAGAGGTTTACTTTAATTAGGTTCGTGCGAAAGCACGGGGGACCTCCCTCAAAGTACCGACACTGGCCTGGCTGAAAGATTGGCGAACTTGTAGCGTGTAATTAATCCCGGCTAGTCTTTCCTTTCAGGGTTTGAAGGTAGATTTGATTAAAACAGTGGGAGACATCCTGATTAGATATATTAGATAACCAATCTAATCTTGCAAGAGCATATGCTGAGTGTTTTCTTCTCTCTCTCTCCAGGTAGCGACCATATCACGCCTTAATCAAGATAATAATACGGATGAATTGACCGAACCCGCTTGTTATACAGAGCTGGGGAACGTTGGTCCCGCTCCAACTTATTGTAAGTCTACGCTAGCGCCCCGGCAGTCTACAGACGCCAAAATGCGGAACAAAACTTTTAAACTTGGCGCTATCGTATACTTTAACCCGGATCTGCCATTATTGCTAAACTAACAAACTGTACAGAGTGTAGAATGGTTATACCGAACGATCCGAGTCCTTCATTCTTCAACCATCATCCCACGCTCCGTTGCGGCTGCTCCGATCTCGTCGATCTCCGATCTCCTCGTCGAGGTGGCACCACATGATCGGTTCTTTAAACGGGCTCCCGCCTCTGACTCGAGGCAACTCGATCGTCAAGTTTGCTAAAAGAGACGACCAAGATTGGTGTAGAAAATGAGTAGATGACTTTGTCTCGTTCCGTCCAAAGCTATGGACGGACGGTTAATGAAGTTGCCGAAGGAATCGGGTGATGGAATGAAATGGACTGTGAAATTCCATACACCGATAAAACCTATCATAATCTTTTCTCTCTAAAATGAAACCAACAAGTGAGAGTGAGAATGAGGAGAGAGAGAGGGCAAGCCATATATAGCAAGAGGGAGGTGACCGTAGGAGAGGGGGGTGACCACAAGAGAAACCTTCTCACTTTAAAAATATCTTTTTGAAAACAAGAAGCTTTAATGATAAAGGATGAATCACTTAAACACCTCATCAAGCATTAATGAACCATTAAATGCATCCAATTAAAACTCAACACCATATAATCCTAGTCACCTCATCTAGAAACTTCTAGAAGCACGACTCATCATATCTGAAGAAAAGATAAATCCGTCTTTAACCGAATGTTAAAAGACGGCTGATAGAAAACTGGAAACTGGCAACTTCCAAAAGTGATCCTGAAACGACTTTCAGGATAACCCCGAAACTGTATAAATATACCCGCATTTGTATTACGACCGAATACAAATGCAACTGAGACAAAGATATTATACCTACTCAATATAATACTCGGATCCGGCTTAAACCAAAGCCGACCAGTATCATCTGCCCGAAAAATAACACGTGCGTAAACGCACGTGCATTTTCCGAACCGTGCCATAAAACCATACGGCCTCTACAATGTTTCGCCCGAACTTGGGAAACTGTCTGTGGGGGACTCTAATGACTCGTCAGCACCCTGGCAGTGGGTTTAACCACAAACCGTCAGCGGCACTAGCAATGCGTAACGGCTGCCCATGGACTGACCTTAAGGGATGCCGATGAGCGCACTCATCCGGAAAACCCTACTGAGCCTAACAGTGACAATGTATATACAGTCCGGTCCGTTCGTCAATGAGTATCGCATATCTGTCTAGGGGGCTAGTAACGTCAGACCCCCAATAGCAGTATAAGTCGTGTCGGAGCGAAGCCCAATTACACCCTGAGATACTACTGGAGTACCTACCAGTAAATCTCCTGCCATGGCCATGGACTTTGTGTAATGGCTCTCCTAGACACTGCACGACCTCGCCCCCAATACCGGGAGAGACGAATCCCCTGCCGATCCGCTCACGTGCCTCCATATGGCTCGGGACTGTACCCAAAAACTACCTGTTTGCACGACTCCTTTGAGCCGTGGTAGGGTAGAAATCAAAGCACAGTGGGAACTCACACGAGACAAATGACGACCTCAGGTCTATGAACTAACCTGTACACATGTCACCAGGGAACTGCTATCTGACGATAGGTATAGTACTAACTAGCAGATTCCCGGCGAGTCCTGTCCGGTGTACTCATAACCCAATGAGCACCTGTATACATCTTAGGTGATCCAACTGACACCAGTGGCTTGTGAGACCGGCCACCGCCCCTCGTCGGGGTCTCGACTGTACACACTAGTCTACTCCGGAGTATCGATGCCCTGTCTCGAAACTCCCACGACTAGGGACTACAATTAAGGATATGCATATAAACTACCCAACTCTCACGTATATGATCGCCATCATACTGTTGGTAGTAAAGCAAGATCCTAAGGGCTCTATCAAAGTGTAACATGCAATCAGTCACCTGAACATGTACACGACTGATAAAGGCAAACCAGATAGCATACTATCATTTCGAGTAAGACTGTCCTACCGGGATAGGTCCTCCGCAATCATTGCAATCACGTACCTGCGATCCAATAATTGACTATGAGGGCACTATCTCCAACAATCTCCCACTTGCACTCAAGGCTAATATTGCGATGTCGACTACTCACAGCCCGTGTGAAACCGAACATCCAACTCCTCTACTAATCAGTTTCACAAAGCCCGTTTGTAAAACTATTGTGTTCGAGAAATAGCCTCGGTGAGTGGATCCGCCTAGAAGTTTCTTTCTGTATCTCTCTTAATCTCAAGTTCGCGGAGAAAGCCATCTCCCGAATTGAGTCGTACCTGTCTTAGAATATTTCTGGATATCTGATGGGACCTTAGTTCATAAATGAACTCCATATCCAAACTTCTTAGACTGAATCGATCACTGAACCCAATCAGTATCGGGCACCATGCCACCCACAGTATCCTCTGGAACCACCTGTCCATAATACTGTCCCTCTACGTCAGAGGGAAAAACTATAACTCTGACAATCACTCTGTCATCCATGTCACCTTTGAAGCCTGGAATGATAACCGTCTCCCGAAAGAGGCTGCCGTTATCAAATCCATAGAACATGTACTAATGTTCTAAAACCGCTTCCTTATGTTTCTCCAGGATTGGATTAATACCAACTTATTGCATCTAGTGCAAAACCAACATTTGGTGTGGTACTTGACATCTCATGATTGACTCAATTGCCTAAGCAAGTGATCTGCCAATCATGCATATCCCTCTCCCCTTTAGTCTATACGACAGCTTTAGAGAGGGTGACTCCATCACCTGCAGGTACACCACCATGCTAGGAGTCAACTATTCCAAAAACCATTAGAATATCTGTCAAAGCACCCACATTGGGAAACTACCCAAATCCAGATCTAAAACCATAGATCCAGAAACCAGAATGTCAAATATTATATCCATATCCTGTCTGGAGAAACAACTGTGTGACGACCACAGTACAACCGATTGTAGTATAGGAATTTTACTTCCTACTCTGTGTATGTCATCCAGATACCATGACACCACACCCTACTACCTTTTTAACTGATCCATCCCCTATTCTGATTGAAGTCAAACCCATGACTGTCACATCAAAATTAGATGATCTATCTCCGCTATAACTGCTCAAGTCTATAAATAGACATAAGCTACTTGCCCACCATGCTTCCGTTGCTCCCACTGACTATGACAACCCTCCTACCGGGTCTCATATCCTGGAACAACAGTAGTGTCAAGTCTGGGTAGATAAGAACCTCCCTGTCACCGTCCCTGAGGCTACCGAAGTACCTCTCGGGTGTCTGAGGTTACCTACCATACCTGCGGAGTGGCTATTGGAGTGTCAAACCTGATTGAATATATAGGTCCTATTAAATTTTCCGTAATCGTTCGCGGTTCTGGAATCACTTCCAGTTCTACCATACTCCCACTACTGTTTTCTGAAAAAAATCCATTTTTACTAAAACAGTGGCGAGTCAAGAACAATATCACTATTGATCTTCCAAATGGTAGAATATCAACCCTCGTCATAGCCAGGGTCAACCCACAAACAGCCATTACAGAAACGTGCCCTGAGTTATCCAGTGTCTGGTTTTAATCATAAGCTAGACAACTCCCCGTACCTTAATATCTTTTAAGGTACGAACTATTCTATATCCAATATAGAAACTTTGGCACTTATTTAATTGGAACCATATTCAATCCATGCATCTGTCTCCAGTGCATATCAACTTAATGGAAAGAGGCTAATCAGCATTACTCAACTTAGGAATCCATCCAATTATGAGTAACCTGAAAGAGAAACACGTTTCTCAAAACCATCACTATCATCTGAATACCAATCACAAGAATCTACATCTTCGATCTCTTTGAAGAATCCCGATACTTGTGACACCTGGTTCTCTACTTTATTCTTATACCCACAACTTCTCAAAACTTAGACCTTGTATTTCTACGAAACACTCGTCTAAATACTAGAGAAGTTATAAGTAAACAGAACATAGTACGAGGACCTACCCCTTTGTCCTGATGGACACTTGGACAACATACAATACTCTGTATAAGTCCGCTGAGTTGAACAACTCAAAACCTGTGCGTTGTAGGTGGAAAACTGTACCCTGGCGATTTCCTCAAATATCACCAATTTCAACGAATTCCGATATAATGAGGATGATCACCTAATTCCCAATATCTTACTCCCACTCATCATCTATAAAACCATACAGATATGAGAATGAAACCTGGTAAATACATACCCTTGGAGTAAGTGTCTAATCGGGAAAACAGTTTTTCCTTTAACAATGCACTGAAACATGAAAATGTTTCGTAGGGGTATCCTGGAATTCATAGCAATGCCTCTTCCATAATCCAATACATGACTTCAACCGTATATCTCTTTGCCATCTCTCCAAATCCCCTTTATTTGTCTTTAGTCGTTACCTTCTGTACACCATCGTTATGCTAAATGGTTTTCTTCCTTCCCTACCGTTCGGCACCAGCCTATGGTTTGGAAGAAGACTATCCAGTAAGCATAATAGGTGTACCCTCATAAACTAAGGAGTACTCGCATCTCGAGAGAAGGTGACGATAAAAGACAACTGAATAATACCTTATTCTTTTTAAAGGTGAAATAGGAGCGGCGATGAAGTACGCGGTTTTGGTCGTGAATGATATCGGTCGCAATTTACTTTACCCTCTTTCTAATCCCTTTATTTGTGTTTACATATTACCTTCTGCACACCCTACTTAGGCTAATTGGTTTTCTTCATTCCCTACCTTTCGGCACCAGCCTATGGTTTGGAATAAGACTATCCAATAAGCGTAATAGGTGTACTCTCCTAAACCAAGGAGCTCTCGAAACCTGAGAGAAGGTGATAATAAAAGACAACTGAATAAACCAATTCTATTTCTCCTGAACCTGGATCCATCCTCGAAGAAGTCTCTTCGAGTTCGTATATAACCATACGATGGATCTATCCAATGGAAGTGGATATCCGTAGTAATACGGGTGTTCTGAGAAATTCAAAGGGTAAAAGAAGGAGTGGCAATGACTTATGCAACTCAGACAATCCAAAAGCCAGTATTTTAAGAAGGTTCGATCGACTTGGTCATTGAGTCATAGTCAAAGGTCGGTCAAAGGTCGCTGCCAAAGAGAGAGAGAGAAAAGAAACACTCTGCGTGCACTCTAACCTAGATCAGAATGGTCATCATTTTATCTAATCCGGAAACCACCCACTGTCCTGTCAAATTCTCCTCCAAACCTAAAGAAGAATCAATCGGGATCACCCGAAGAGTAAACCAACTCATCAGTGGGAATCAGGATCCAACTCTCATCGCATGATAACGTGATGGAATGCATCCACGTTACTCATACTCCAGAAGGTATGCGCATACTCGGCAAGTTTCAGTTTCTTTAGAAACTCCTGATATCATTTTCGCCCCATGCTCTTATAATCTTGGCGTTGGTCAAAATGTCATAAGTCACATGCCAAGTTCTACCCTTCACTATCTTGCCAATTTGAACCCACCCGCACATGCCCTTGACGTTGGCCAAAATGGCAGAACGACTGTCCCAAACTAACTCATCTATCTATGCAACAATTGAATACCCAGCAGCTACCAAACACTATGCCTTGGCGTTGGTCAAAATACGTAGCTTGAATACTACTGAATACCCAAAAGAAGTGACGGAGGGCTACGACTGGTTTTTGGCGAAAAACCTTTAGCGTAGTGAACTTGATATCGCTGAAGGAACCTGATACCTTTTTAAAATATAGTGGCGAAAACCTTTTGCTAAAGAGGTCACTCCCGGTAAAGGGATCTCGGCTCTTTCCTCGTGGAATGAGGTGCAGGATATTCCACTGAATACCGCTATGCAAAGCAACATGTAATCGACTATAGTGAAGTTATTACTCTGACGCAAAATTCTGTCCAAGGGGTCGGTCCCGGTGAATGGATATCGGCCCTTGCCTCGTCGAATGAGGTGCTGGATATTCCACTGAATACCGCTATGCATAACAAAAGAAAACGTCTTTGCAATAACACTTTTTAAATTGTTCCAACAACTGTATACAGGTTTGTTTTACTTTGCATTGATCAGAATCAACGCAGTCCCATCAATTATCACACCAGAAAAGAACGAAAATAAAATGTACGTATATGCCATCCGCATTCGTCACTGGGTCCCGTCATCACCCGTTAGGTTACTTAACTAACGACAGAGCGGGGGCTGGACTAGCGCGGGTGTAAAACATATACAACATCTAATAGTATATAAACCAATATACATAATCGCTCCAGGCGTGATAATATGCAACATTACAGAAAAGTAATAAGCATCACAGAACAATACAGATAATCTGGGATCCCCGAGTTTCACAGAGCCGCTGCTGAAACTCGACGTTCCCCTGTCGTGTGGATAGCCTGTGCAATGAAACCTAGACCCCTACGGGTGCGGCATGTTACCCGCCAAAACCTGAAGCGAGGTAGTCCCCACAGCATAGTGAATGGAACACCCGGCACTTCACGGAATCCGGTAAGCTTGGGCACCCCTCCTTGGGTCAACCTGTACCCCCTACGAGTGCGGCGAATAGTCTGCCAATTCTGAAGTGGGGCCCCTCTGCCTCTCAAAGCCATGAGATGCGGACCCGTTGCTTTCCCGAACCCGGCTATCCGTGCACTCCGTCGCGGGGTAAAACCTAGTATAGTAATGAAAAATAGTACAATAGGTACATCGACCGCAACCTGGTCGTGCCCCAAAAGAATATTATACAACAGGCAGAGACGGCTTTCCACAACTTGGACGCTCGCCCCGTAATATCAAATGTACAAATAAACACAAACTGTACTACCATTGCACACTGCTATCCACCACGACAAATCCGCAACATCACAGCACAACACAGAACATCAACGCGAATGTCACGTTCGCAAACCCGTCTAAAAGAACTATAGCAATCAGACGCGGTTTACCGATCAAATGACATTCCCGGTCGGAGATATAATGTAAGCACTGTAAACTAACGTGTTTAAATTACGATCGACCAAAGACCAATTATCAAAAAGTGGGCCCCACTGCTTACTGGTGAACAGTAACAAAACCTGGGCGAAAATTATATATACCAAAAACCCCAAAATCCCAACAGGAACCCACAGAAAAAATTTGGTTCACTGATCTTCTAGAACGGCCGCGGATGGGCGGCCAAACCATGGGTTTGGCCGCTAATCCGCGGCCCTCTGGCAAGATTGCGTGCCCAACTTTTGTCCGTACGCTCAAAAAACCCTGCACGGATTTTTAAGATATGCAGAATTAATTTTCGACACCGTTTAAAAACAACAGAAACTGTCGGCTAGGAATTTGCAGTTTTTAGTTTTCCGGTCGGATCGAAGTTTTAAACGCGTTAGCACAAGTTAGTATAGCAAAATGGTGAGGCTCTGATACCACTGTAAGTCTACGCTAGCGCCCCGGCAGTCTACAGACGCCAAAATGCGGAACAAAACTTTTAAACTTGGCGCTATCGTATACTTTAACCCGGATCTGCCATTATTGCTAAACTAACAAACTGTAAAGAGTGTAGAATGGTTATACCGAACGATCCGAGTCCTTCGTTCTTCAACCATCATCCCACGCTCCGTTGCGGCTGCTCCGATCTCGTCGATCTCCGATCTCCTCGTCGAGGTGGCACCACATGATCGGTTCTTTAAACGGGCTCCCGCCTCTGACTCGAGGCAACTCGATCGTCAAGTTTGCTAAAAGAGACGACCAAGATTGGTGTAGAAAATGAGTAGATGACTTTGTCTCGTTCCGTCCAAAGCTATGGACGGACGGTTAATGAAGTTGCCGAAGGAATCGGGTGATGGAATGAAATGGACTGTGAAATTCCATACACCGATAAAACCTATCATAATCTTTTCTCTCTAAAATGAAACCAACAAGTGAGAGTGAGAATGAGGAGAGAGAGAGGGCAAGCCATATATAGCAAAAGGGAGGTGACCGTAGGAGAGGGGGGTGACCACAAGAGAAACCTTCTCACTTTAAAAATATCTTTTTGAAAACAAGAAGCTTTAATGATAAAGGATGAATCACTTAAACACCTCATCAAGCATTAATGAACCATTAAATGCATCCAATTAAAACTCAACACCATATAATCCTAGTCACCTCATCTAGAAACTTCTAGAAGCACGACTCATCATATCTGAAGAAAAGATAAATCCGTCTTTAACCGAATGTTAAAAGACGGCTGATAGAAACCTGGAAACTGGCAACTTCCAAAAGTGATCCTGAAACGACTTTCAGGATAACCCCGAAACTGTATAAATATACCCGCATTTGTATTACGACCGAATACAAATGCAACTGAGACAAAGATATTATACCTACTCAATATAATACTCGGATCCGGCTTAAACCAAAGCCGACCAGTATCATCTGCCCGAAAAATAACACGTGCGTAAACGCACGTGCATTTTCCGAACCGTGCCATAAAACCATACGGCCTCTACAACGTTTCGCCCGAACTTGGGAAACTGTCTGTGGGGGACTCTAATGACTCGTCAGCACCCTGGCAGTGGGTTTAACCACAAACCGTCAGCGGCACTAGCAATGTGTAACGGCTGCCCATGGACTGACCTCAAGGGATGCCGATGAGCGCACTCATCCGGAAAACCCTACTGAGCCTAACAGTGACAATGTATATACAGTCCGGTCCGTTCGTCAATGAGTATCGCATATCTGTCTAGGGGGCTAGTAACGTCAGACCCCCAATAGCAGTATAAGTCGTGTCGGAGCGAAGCCCAATTACACCCTGAGATACTACTGGAGTACCTACCAGTAAATCTCCTGCCATGGCTATGGACTTTGTGTAATGGCTCTCCTAGACACTGCACGACCTCGCCCCCAATACCGGGAGAGACGAATCCCCTGCCGATCCGCTCACGTGCCTCCATATGGCTCGAGACTGTACCCAAAAACTACCTGTTTGCACGACTCCTTTGAGCCGTGGTAGGGTAGAAATCAAAGCACAGTGGGAACTCACACGAGACAAATGACGACCTCAGGTCGATGAACTAACCTGTACACATGTCACCAGGGAACTGCTATCTGACGATAGGTATAGTACTAACTAGCAGATTCCCGGCGAGTCCTGTCCGGTGTACTCATAACCCAATGAGCACCTGTATACATCTTAGGTGATCCAACTGACACCAGTGGCTTGTGAGACCGGCCACCGCCCCTCGTCGGGGTCTCGACTGTACACACTAGTCTACTCCGGAGTATCGATGCCTTGTCTCGAAACTCCCACGACTAGGGACTACAATTAAGGATATGCATATAAACTACCCAACTCTCACGTATATGATCGCCATCATACTGTTGGTAGTAAAGCAAGATCCTAAGGGCTCTATCAAAGTGTAACATGCAATCAGTCACCTGAACATGTACACGACTGATAAAGGCAAACCAGATAGCATACTATCATTTCGAGTAAGACTGTCCTACCGGGATAGGTCCTCCGCAATCATTGCAATCACGTACCTGCGATCCAATAATTGACTATGAGGGCACTATCTCCAACACTTATAATTGTTATAAGACAGAGAAAGAAATTAGGGAATACCAGATTTCCCGTGCCGCCCAAACGATGAAAGTGCATGCTAATGCATCTTCTTTAGGTGTGTTCATTACAGAGAACTGTTTCTCAGTATCCTTTACGTCCTGGGTATGAGATACCGGATCAGGATCCCGTATACGTAATCTGTTACATGGGCTACAGAAAGGTAGAGAACTGAGAACGGGTGATAAGTTTCATGAGACAGAAAACGGTGCAAGTGTTGCAGCCAAGTCTGTTGGTCACTATCACCCTGTATTACCAGAATACATTGATTCTGAACAAATGTTATTAGATACCGAACCTGATATACAACATCATATCAGTCTCTGTATTAGTAAAGAAAGGATATAATTTTGTATTGTTGGATAATGTTTTGAACATTTCCTATATCAAGAGTTGATCGGTTCAGGCACGTTATCTAAAAGCATTGACGTTCTAAATCAAACTACAGTTCTTAGTACACAGAACACACACGAGCGGAAGAGTTCAGAAATGAACGAATCCTTCTTGAGGCATTGCAGACTAGGTCATATCAATGCGACCCGACTAGCTAAGTTACATTTAGATGCATATTTAAATCTGTTTGAATTTACATCTTGTGAAACTTGCCGGTCATGTCACAAAGATAAGATGACCATAGCTCTGTTTATTGGAAACAGAGAAAGAGTTATGTAAGTCCACGTTGCCCACCCCGGTGCTTGCGGGGAGACGGAAAACGGAATAAAAATCGGATTTTTATCGAACTAGGCAACATGGACTAACAAAAGGAGGATCTTTGCTAAACAAAAACTAACCAAAAGCTAACTAGATTTAGCTACATGGAAGAAAGGTTATACCATGGGCTTTATGTCCTTCTCTCCTTGCTCCTTGGAGTGGAAGAAAAAGATCACCATGTCGCCTTCTCTAGTCGAAGAAGGATCCACCCGAGAACCTCAACCTTTGGCTTCAACTTCAAGCTAGAAGTCACGAAGGTGCTAGAAGTGCTAATCCTAGAACCCTAGATGAGAGTAGAGATTACTTTGGAGAGGTTTATCTCAAGCTCAAGTGTTTCTCAACACATGAGAGCGGAGAGCTTGCGAGAGAGGAAGAGGAGGAGAGAGAATCAATATGATAGAATGAATGAGAATAAAGAACCATTCTCACATATATGTGTGAATTATGTAAATAGATAATTAGCAAGATAATTGTCATGGTTTAATCAAGACTTGACCATTATCATTTCATATTTAATGCAAATTGCAAGGATCAAAGAGCATCTTTTATACGGAATGATGATGGTCAAAGTGTCAACCAAGGTCAACAAGTCAAGTATGGTCAAAATGTCAACAACCCTAACCATGCACAATTATATATAACTAATATCAATTAATCATAATACACACATAAGCATTAGGGTTAACAAAATGACAATGGTCATTAACCCTAATCAAAGTCCTCTGCTTCTGTCTCAGTCAACTGTGCATACGCACCCGTATTCGTGATCCGAGGAACACGAATACAATGAGATAAAACCAATCCCAAATCATATACTAGGATCTGGCTTAAACCAAAGCCCGCTAGTATAAGCTGTCCGGACAGCAAACGTGCACAAGTGCGCGGATGTGAACGAACCCTGTCGCAAAACCATGCGACCTCTACTCATTTTGCCTAAAGGCGAATAACTCTCTGTGTGGGACTCTAAAGACTCGACACTACGGTGGTAGTGGGTTTAACCACAGACCGCAAGCGGCACTAGCTGTACGTAACGGTCCCCAGGTAGATGCCGATAAGAAGGCTGACGAGGTGACCCCATCTGAACTCCTACTGAGCCTGATTGTGACAGTCTCCATACAGTCCGGTCTGTTCGTCTGATACATCGCATGGCGGGCCTAGGGGGCGGTGAACGTCAGTCCCCAAATAGCGGTACAAGTCGTGTCGGAGTGTAGCCCAGAACACTCTGAGATAACACTGGAAACCTACCAGTATATCTCGGTTGCCCTGGCCAGGGACTACTTGTGTAATGGCTCTCCTGGACACAGCGCGATGTCAACCCCCAATACCGGGAGAGACGAATCCTGTCTAACCGTAACTGCTTCCAAGTGCTTCGGGACTGCACCCAACTACTACCTGTTTGCACGACTCCTTTGAGCTGTGGTAGGGTAGTAATCAAAGTACAGTGGGAACACACTCGAGGCGAAGTGGCAGTGTCAAGTCAGCGGACTAAGCTGTACTCATGTCACCTGGGAACTGATAACTGACGATAGGTATAATACCAACCAAAAGTTCCCGATGAGTCCTGTCCAGTGTACTCGTAACCTAACGAGCACCCGCATACTATCTCAAGTACGACGTACTGACGGCTGTGGGACAGACCGTCTCCCACGCTGGGATGAGAAGCACATACGCTAGTCTACTCCGGAGTATCGATGCCCTGTCTCGATAGTCCAACGACTAGGGACCTGTATAAGGATGTGCATATGGATTACCCAGCCTCCACGAGTGTGAGCGCCATCACAACGCTGGTAATCAAGCAAAGATCCTAAGGGCTCTACTAATATGTATATAAGCGATATGCTAAAAGAAACACATGCACATATTAAAGCAGAGACAAACCAAGTAGCATACTACCATTTCGAGCAAAATTGTATATACTACTGTGAATATCCCAAGCTTCCATCAAGTAATATACATACTAGTATGATACACTAACAATCTCCCACTTGCACTAAGGCCATGTATTGGCGTATCGAAGACCTATCATCTCGATCAGTCGCTCGAACTGAGTCTCGGGTAAGGCCTTCGTGAATGGATTTGTAGTGTTATCTTCTGAAGCAACCCTCCGAACCTCGATCTCTTGGCGATCCACGATCTCCCGGATCAGGTGATACCGCCTCAAGATGTGTCTGGATTTCTGATGGGATATGGGTTCCTTCGCTAAAGCTATAGCCCCGTTGTTGTCGCAATACAGAGGTATTGGATCAACAAAGGACGGAACCACCTGAAGTTCTTTCAAGAACTTCCTCATCCAGACAGCTTCTTTTGCGGCATCAGATGCAGCGATGTAGTCCGCTTCCATAGTCGAGTCAGCAACGGTTTCCTGTTTGGAACTCTTCCAACACACTGCCCCTCCATTGAGGGTAAAGACAAAACCCGACATGGACTTGGAATCATCCTTGTCACTCTGGAAGCTGGAGTCAGCAATGGCCTCAATCTGGAGGTCTTTTCCGCCATAGACCAAGAACATATCCTTAGTCCTTCTCCGATACTTGAGAATGTTCTTTACCGCTATCCAATATTTCTTCCCAGGCTTTGACTGATACCTGCTTACTACACTCAGTACATAAGCCACATCTGGTCTGGTACACAACATCACATACATTATAGAGCCTACCGCAGAAGCGTAGGTTATAATAGACATGCGATCCCTCTTCAAATCAGTCTTGGGAGACATCTCCTTGGAGAGGGTGATCCCGTGACAAGCCGGTAGATTACCGCGCTTGGAATCTTCCATACTGAATCTTTTCAGTATGGTGTCGATGTACCTGGACTGTGAAAGTCCTAAAATCCTCTTGGATCTGTCACGGTAGATCCGGATCCCTAAAATGTATGAGGCATCACCCAGGTCTTTCATGGAGAACCTGTGTGACAAGAACCCCTTGACAGATTGTAGCATAGGAATGTCATTTCCTATTAAG
Source organism: Agapanthus africanus (assembly GCA_030015575.1). NCBI lineage: Eukaryota > Viridiplantae > Streptophyta > Magnoliopsida > Asparagales > Amaryllidaceae > Agapanthus > Agapanthus africanus. Next base: position 446,344,412 of record JASDDO010000014.1, read on the forward strand.
AGAATGTCATCCACGTATAAAACGAGGAATACTACAGTTCTCGCTACAAATCTATAATAGATGCATGGTTCATCTGGATTTTTGATAAAGCCAAATTCCTTGACCGTCTCATCAAAACAGATGTTCCAACTCCGCGATGCCTGCTTTAGTGCATAAATCACACCTTTCTGCTGCTCCCACTCTAAATGAAACCCTCTGGCTGGTCCATATAGACACATTCCTCTAAATGTCCATTTAGAAAAGCGGTCTTTACGTCCATCTGCCAAATCTCATAATCGTGGAAGGCAGCAATGGCAAGAAGGATCGGAATGGATTTCAGCATAGCTACTGGAGAAAAGGTTTCGTCATAGTCCAAACCAGGTCGCTGACGAAAACCCTTTGCAACCAGTCTAGCTTTATAGGTCTCAACCTGTCCATCTACACCAATCTTCCTTTTGAAGATCCTCTTGCATCCTACGGGTTTTACCCCATCTGGAGCAATGTCAAACGTCCATACTTTGTTGGTGTACATGGACTCCATTTCGGTCCGCATTGCATCCAGCCATTTTACTGAGTCAACGCTCTGAATGGCTTGCTGGAAGCTAGTAGGCTCATCATAATCTATGATGCAGTCCTCTCTATCCCCGTCAATGAGAAAACCGTAGTATCTCTCTGGCGGATGAGACCGCCTACTACTCCTGCAGAGTGGCGTGGGAATGTCATGATCTTTCGAACCCTCTGGTTCTACTAATCTTTCAGTAATAGCTTGTGGTTCTGGAATTTCTTCCAGTTCTATTGCGCTCCCACTTATTTCCTTTTCTAAGAATTGATGTTCCAGAAAGTGGGCATTACGAGAAACAAGGACTTTTTGTTCCTCTGTGTAATAGAAAAGATACCCCTTGGAGTTCTTTGGGTATCCCACAAACTTGCACAGTACTGAGCGTGCCTCGAGTTTGTCCGCATGCTGCTTTTTGACAAAAGCTGGACATCCCCAAATCTTCAGATATTGAAGATATGGTTCTTCCCACTCCATAACTCATATGGTGTGGTAGGCACAGTCTTAGTAGGAACTCGGTTCAAAAGGTATGTAGCTGATTCTAGCGCATATCCCCAGAATGATCGCGGTAACTCAGCGTTACTCATCATGGACCGTACCATATCCAATAGGGTTCGGTTCCGTCTCTCCGATAAACCGTTATGTTGCGGAGTGTATGGAGGAGTAAGCTGAGAGAGAATTCCATTCTCTTTTAAGTAACCCAGGAACTCGGCACTCAAGTATTCACCACCTCGATCAGATCTCAGTGCCTTGATACCTTTGCCTGTTTGTTTTTCTACCTCATTCTTATATTCCTGGAATTTTTCAAAAGCTTCAGATTTATGCTTCATTAAGAAGACATGTCCGAACCTTGAAAAATCATCCGTAAAAGTAATGAAGTAAGAATAACCGCTTCGCGCATGTGTAGACATTGGACCGCACACGTCGCTGTGTACGAGTCCCAAGAGTTCGCTCGCTCTTACTCCGTGTCCAGTGAACGGAGTTTTTGTCATCTTTCCTTTGAGACAGGATTGACAAGTTGCATACGATTGATATTCGAACGAATCCAAATATCCTTCTGTATGTAACTTCGTCAACCTTCTCTCATTAATGTGACCGAGTCTACAATGCCATAAGAAAGCCTGATTGATTTCAGGAGACTTTCTTTTGTGTGTATTCTGGACATTGAAAATCTGTGGTTGGTTTAATACGTATATACCGTTGTTCAATGTACCTGACCCAATCAAAACTTGATTAAGGTGAATGTTCACTATATTACTTACAAATGCAAATTCATAACCTTCTTTAGACGATAAAGATACAGAAATGATATTACAGGTTGCATTTGGTACAAAATAACAACTACGCAAAACCAAAAAGTGTCCATCTGACAATCCCAGGTGATAGTCCCCCATGGCCTCAGCATCCATGCTAGCTCCGTTTGCAACTCAGAGGGTCATATCACCTGCCTTAAAAACTCTACGCTTTCTCAACGCCTGCAAAGAATTACAGATATGAGATCCTGATCCGGTATCCAATACCCAGGAAGTAGAGTTTATTGATAGACAGTTTTCAATAACATACACACCTGAAGCTGAAGACGCAACTCGCTTCAGATCCTGGGTTCTGGCCTTCCAAGCCTTGCAATCCTGTTTCCAATGTCCACTTTTGTGACAGTAGAAGCATTTTTCCTTCCCCACTAGCTTTCCCGCTACCTTTGTTGCCTTTCCCTTTCCCTTCGTATCCACTTTACTGACACCGCCCTTTGGTTTGGCGGGGGCTTTCTTCTTCTTTCCCTTGGCTTTCGCCCTAGACCAAGAAGAGGAAGATCCTCCTACAAACAAAGTGGATGTCTCCCTACCCTTCTGTAGGGTGCCCTCAGCACTCCTCAACATGTTCAGAAGTTCGGAAAGTTCAACCTCCTTTCCTTGCATGTTGAAGTTTAGGATAAACTGGGCGTAAGTGGAAGGAAGGGACTGGAGAGTCAAATCAGTGTAGAGTTCATTCTCCAACGTGGTCCTAAGGTCCGCGAGCTCCTCTATGTAGCCAATCATCTTAAGCACGTGTTCCGCTACTGATGATCCGATGGCCAATCTTGCCGAAAATAACTTCTTCGACACTTCGTATCTGGCGATACGAGACTTCTCTCCATACAGTACATTTGTATGAAGAAATATGGACTCTAGGTCCATATTCTCGTGCCTCCTCTGATGTTCGTTGTCCATCGAGGCAAGTACGAGGCATTTGGCCTTCGCGCAATCTATCTCCCAAGTCTTACGGATTTCTATATCCGCGACGCTGGAGGTGGGACCTAGGACAGGGGGAGCTTTGGTGGTAAGGATATACCCCAACTTGTCGTAAGTGATTACCATCTTGACATTCCTGAGCCAATCTTTGTAGTTTGGCCCTGTCAGTATGTTTTTATCTAGTAATAACTTAAGTCTGGTCATGTTGAATGGTCACTGCTGTAGGGTTCCTAGGCACACTAATGAAGTCTCACAAGTGATCAAACATGGCCAATTAAAATTTTACAAGTGCCGAGAAACCTTAATACGGATCGTTAACTAGATGTATAGGCGATGCAATGCAAATAAACGAATTTATAGCTAAAGGGAAGGGGCTACAACCTTTGTAGATCCGGTCCTCCACCTCCTAGGCTCCGTGATGACGTCCCTCCGCTGTCCAAATTGAATCCATGACTCTAGCATCGGCTTCATCGGAGAAATGGGCGGGCTGGGTCGTCGGCTTCGATGCCGAAGATGATCTACGTCGAGGCATCACAAGATCAAGCTCCAACTTCACCAAGCCATGAAAACTTATGAAGGAAACACCCTATACTACTTGGCAAGAGGTAGAGGATGAAGAAATAGGAGGTGGGTTCACTTTAGAATTGGATTTCTCACTCATTTGCTCAACTTGCCATTGATGAAGGCAAGGTTTCTTCTTGAAGAAGAAGAAGAAGAAGATGAAGAAAAAAATATGATAGAATAAAAAGGATTATTGCAAAAAGGAAAATCCAACTCATTCTTATCATAATCCAACCTTGGTTAGGTGTAGAGAATAGACTATGGTTAATATGAATGGTTAGGGTTAAGCATGAGACAAGAATGGTGGACTTGTTCAAAGCTTCATGAAGCTTCAACAAACAAACAAAATAAGCCACCATTCTTTTCTTTATCATTTCAAAAAGAATAATAAATAAATAAATGAATAAGTAAATAAACAAAACCGTAACCACTCATATAACCATGGTTTAATTCTTTACACAAACCTAAGTGAGCATGTATCATCAAACATGATACAAACAAGTGCACAAAAATATATCACATATACAATGTGTATCAAGTGAGAAAATCCTTTTAAAGTGAACCAATACTAGTTAATGCAAAGTAATATATCAAATATATAATTATACATTAAATCATTAAATCAACACTTGATTCAATGATCCGGTCATGTCGCATATAACCGGCTAGTATCCAATGTATCGACTTATTGAATCAATTCTTGATTCGATAACTAGGTTATATCGCATACAACCAATCGATACATTCATCGCGAGAATAGAATACGGTATCACATACACGCATTATTCTCGGTCCCGCACATATCTCATATGCGCTCCTATTTCGTTTCGCTTGAGCCAGGAAACCACTGTGTAGGACTCTAAAGACTCGTCAATACGCCAGCAGCAGATGATGATCATATCAAGCACCCACAAGCCGCAAGCGGTCTGCTAAACGTAACGGCCACCCGAGTATTGAGCGATCAGAAGATCGACGAGCAAGCCCGCTCACACTCCTGTGAATCCAACCATTAACACTTACCGTACAGTCCGGTCTGTTCGTCTGATATGTCGCATATCTCGCCTAGGGGTGGTAAACGTCAAACCCCAGTAGCTTGATAAGTCATGCCGACGTAAGGTCAATAACATTCGTGAAACTACTGATAACTCTTACCAGTATATCACTGCAACCCTGGCCAGGGATTTCCTGTTATGGCCAGTCAAGCATAGCGCAACATCCACCCCCAATACCGGGAGAGACGAATCCCCTCCTATCGCTTATTGCCTCCATGTGAATCGGGACTGTACCCAAAAACCACCTGTTTGCACAACTCAGTAGAGCCGTGGTAGGGTGGAAATCAAAGCACAGTGGGAGACACACAAGACTCTATGACGATCTCGGGTCAACAGACTAAGCTGTTCCAGTGTCACCAGAGAACTGCCATCTGACGTGAGGTATAATACCATCTGGGAGTTCTCGGAGAGTCCGTTCAGTGTACCCAGTCTCCACTGAGCACCCGCATACCATCTCCGATGTCAAACACCAATGGATATGGGATCATCCATCGCCCATCACACGGGTCGAGAAGATATACGCTAGTCTACTCTGGAATATCGATGCCCCGTCTCGATATTCCCACGAATAGGAACAATGAAGGATGTACTCATTGACTACCCAGGCCCTACTAGTATGATCTACATCATAGTCCTGGAAGTCGAGTACACATCGTAAGGGCTTTATCAACATGTAATCAGAGAGACAGAAAGTATACATGTTAAGATAAAGAGCAACCAGATAGCGTACTATCATGTCGAGCAAGAAAGTCCTACCTATATATGTCCAAGCATCCACTACAATATACATCCTATGTACAGTAATGGCCTTTAGGGCATACATATACTAACAATCTCCCACTTGCACTAGGGCCATCTGTAGCAGTGGTTGCAGTATCTAATACTTAACCATCCCTTATGAGTCTCTCTTTGGGAAAAGGACTTCGTGAGTGGATCCGCCGTGTTGTCCTCTGAGTCTACTCTCCTAACCTCGATCACCCAGGAGATCAACTATCTCCATGATCAGGTGATGCATCCTCAGAATATGTCTGGGTCACTGATGGGATCAGGGTTCCTGGGCCAAAGCCACACTTCCATTGTCATACAATGGTAGGAACCTAGTTCATCTTATGAACCTATATACACCCAAACTGCCTCTTTGGTAGTATCTTTAATAGCGATGTTACCAGCCTTTATCATCTAGTTTTGCCACGGTATCTAGCTTGGAACTCTTCCAACATACCGTCCATCCACTGAGGGTAAAGACAATGCCTGTGACTGACATTCAGTCGTCTTTATCACCCTGGAACGTTTCCAGTGATTCTCCCCAGGATCGATTGATACTATCTTACTACAGCTAGTGAGAATCCTAACATCCATTTAGATCTATCTCATAGACCCGAATCCCAGGATTTAGGAGGTATCAACTTTAATCCTATATGGAGAATCTATGTGATAAGAGGAGATCGACCGATCGTAGCATAGGAAATTCCTTTCCTATCAAGAGTATGTCATCCACGTACTCTACGAGGATCATTACCATACTCCATACTACCCTTTTGTATATACAAGGTTCATCTACCATTTTGATGGTGTCAAACTCTTTGACTAACACATCAAAACAGATGTTCCATCTCCGCGATGCCTGCTTTATCCTGTAAAGCAACTTGCACATGTTTCCGTTGCTCCCACTGTTTACGAAGCCCTCAGGCTGTGTACTTATAGACTTTCTATTCTAAATCAGTATTTAGAAAAGCAGTCATGACACCCAACCACCAGATATCGCAGTCATGGTATGTAGCAATGGTAAGTAGGATCTGGATAGACTTAAGTATAGTCCCTGGAAAAGGTTTCATAATTTTCCACTCTTGGTCGATGACGAAAACCTTTAACAAGTCTAGCTTTGAAAGTCTCAACTTTTCCATCTACACCAAGTAATCTTCTCAAGATTTACTTGCTCCTGATGGGGATTTATCCCTTCAGATATTGCAACCAAAGTCCATACTTTGTTGGTGTATATGGATTCCATCTCAGATCGCTAAGCATCAAGCCATTCTTACAGAGTCCCTACTCTCGATGGCCTGCTCAATACTAGATGGGTCATCATCTCATGAGGCATTCCTCGCTCCCACTGTCATCGAGAAACCGAGGTATCTCTCAGGCAGGTGAGGAACCCTACCAGTTCGGCGGAGAGGCTAAGGTTCATCGGGAACTATAGAATCCTTTGGTTCTGTCAAATCATCAGCTGCAGTTTTGTATAGCTGGAACATTTCCAGTTATACAGAACTGACCCTGCCTCGATCTTTTCCGGATTTTGCTTTTGACATAGGCCGGACAATCCTAAATCTTAACTTACTTAAGAGATAGGTTCTTCCCATACCATATCTCATATGGAGTGGTAGGCACTGATTTGATTCGAACCTAATTCAATAGGTATGCAGCTTCTCAAGCGCATAATTCCCAAAAGGAAATAGGAAACTCAGTAGTACTCATCATAGAGCACACCATATCTAATATTGTGCGATTGCTCCACCCTGATACACCGTTGTGCTGTGGTGTATTCAGAGGAGTAACACTGAGAGAGAATCTCATTCTCCTTTAGAATAGTCCAGGAATTCTATGTACAAGTATTCTCCTCCCTGATCTCATCATAGGACATAATACTTATACCCGGTTATTGGTTCTCTACTTCTAACTTATATTCTGTGAATACCTCAAAAGCTTCGGACTTATGTTTCAACAGAAACATATGACTGAATCTTGAGAGATTGTCAGAGAATATAATGAAGTATAAAGAACCAGTCCAGGCATGTGTAGACAGGAGACCTTACATACTTCATCATGTATCAGTCCCAAGAGTTTACTAACTCTTTCTCTGTTTTCAGTAAACGGAGCTATGGTCATCTAATCTTTGTGACATGACTGGCAAGTTTCACAAGATGTAAATTCAAACTGATTTAAATATGCATCTAAAATGTAACTTCAGCCAGTCGGGTCGCATTGATATGACCTAGTCTATAATGCCTCAAGAATGATTCGTTCATTTCTGAACTCTTCCTCTTGTGTGTGTTCTGTATACTAGGAACTGTAGTTTGATTTAGAACATCAATGCTTTTAGATAACGTGCCTGAACCGATCAACTTTTGATATAGGAAATGTTCAAAACATTATCCATCAATACAAAATTCTATCATTTCTTTAATAATAAAGAGACTGATATGATTTTGTATATCAGGTTCGGTATCTAATAGCATTTGTTCAGAATCAATGTATTGGTAATAGAGGGTGACAGTGACCAACAGACTTGGCTGCAACACTTGTCCCGTTTTCTGTCTCATGAAACTTATCACCCGTTCTCAGTCTTTCTACCTTTCGGTAACCCTATGTAATAGATTACATATCCGGGATCCTGATCCGGTATCAAATACTCTGGATGCAGAGAATACTGAGAAACAGTTCTTTATAATGAACATACCCGAAGGAGATGCATCATATGCACTTTCTTCGTTTGGGCGGCATAGGAATTCTGGTATTCCCCTATTTCCTGCTCTGTCTTATAAAAATTATAAGTTGGAGCTGGACCAACGTTCCCCAGCTCAGTATAACAAGAGGGTTCGGTCAATACATCCATATTATTATCTTGATTAAGGAGTGATATGGTCGCTACCTGGAGAGAGAGAGAAGAAAACACTCTGCGTGCGCTCTTGCAAGATCAGATTGGTTATTTATTTTATCTAATCAGGATGGCTCCCACTGTTTTTATCAAATCTTCCTTCAAACCCTAAAAGGAAAGACTAGCCGGGATTAATTACACTCTACAAGTTCGCCAATCTTTCAGCCAGGCCAGTGTCGGTACTTTGAGGGAGGTTCTCCGTGCTTTCGCACGGACCTAATTACAGTAAACCTCGTTTTCCCAGAGGCGTAACCCCGTTGACATCTTTCTAGACACCTACTTGATCGGCTAATTGCAAAGTGCAAAACTCTCCCAGGAGTAACAATTACTCGCAGTGGGTATCGGGATCCAACTATCATATAGAAGGTATGCAATCTCATTGCAAGTTTCAACACTTGAAACTCCCGACAAAGGTTTTTACCCCTAGCACCTATGACCTTAACTATGGTCAACAAATCATAAGTACTAGTCAAGTTCTACCCGTCATTTCGTGATTAATTAGACACACCCACATGACCCTTAACTAAGGTCAACAAAGTCACGCGACTGTCCTAACTAATCGCATCATATGCGGTGTAGGAAGACATCACTTAGCTACCGTACACTGTGCCTTGACTATGGTCAACAAACACAGCACGAATACTATGTACTCTACTTCCTAAAATGACGGAGGGTTGCGAATGGTTTTTATGAAAACCTTTAACTCTTTGAACTTGATCTCGTTGCGGAATCAAATGGTTTTTAAATGGAATGTTTTTGAGGCTTTTCTAGTTTTGCTAAAGGGGTCACTCCCGATGAAGGGATCGTCGGCCCTTTCCTCGTCGAGTGAGGTGCGGGATATATCATATATATCACTGTGCAAAGCATAAACTATAGAAGCAATCAAAAGACAAACCGAGTGTGTAGCTTCTGCCAGTTATTGCTAAAGGAGTCACTCCCGGTGAAGGGATCTCGGTCCTTTCCTCATCGAATAAGGTGCAGGATGTTCTACAAGGAACACCGCGATGCAAAGCAAGAACTGTAGCTACCTGTTTTATTTTGAAATTCGATTCCACAACATCAATTAGGTTTATTTTCTTTCATTAATCTCATTAATGAATATCCCATCATTTAAGTTACCTAAACATCACAGATAAATATGACGTACACTTATGCCATCCGCATTCGCCTCGTTGTCCCCTCGTGCACCGTTAGGTTTGGTAACTAACGGCAGAGCGGGGCAGGGCTAGCGCGGGTGTAAAACATAAGTAACGTCTATATAATATATCATATATACTATATATTATATTTATCACAGAACATCACATGATCACATCACAGACAAAATAAGCCACCATTCTTTTCTTTATCATTTCAAAAAGAATAATAAATAAATAAATAAATGAATAAGTAAATAAACAAAACCCTAACCACTCATATAACCATGGTTTAATTCTTTACACAAACCTAAGTGAGCATGTATCATCAAACATGATACAAACAAGTGCACAAAAATATATCACATATACAATGTGCATCAAATGAGAAAATCCTTTTAAAGTGAACCAATACTAGTTAATGCAAAGTAATATATCAAATATATAATTATACATTAAATCATTAAATCAACACTTGATTCAATGATCCGGTCATGTCGCATATAACCGACTAGTATCCAATATATCGACTTATTGAATCAATCCTTGATTCGATAACTAGGTTATATCGCATACAACCAATCGATACATTCATCGCGAGAATAGAATACGGTATCACATACACGCATTATTCTCGGTCCCGCACATATCTCATATGCGCTCCTATTTCGTTTCGCTTGAGCCAGGAAACCTCTGTGTAGGACTCTAAAGACTCGTCAATACGCCGGCAGCAGATGATGATCATATCAAGCACCCACAAGCCGCAAGCGGTCTGCTAAACGTAACGGCCACCCGGGTATTGAGCGATCAAAATATCGACGAGCAAGCCCGCTCACACTCCTGTGAATCCAACCAGTAACACTTACCGTACAGTCCGGTCTTTTCGTCTGATATGTCGCATATCTCGGCTAGGGGTGGTAAACGTCAGACCCCACTAGCTTGATAAGTCATGCCGACGTAAGGTCCATAACATTCGTGAAACTACTGATAACTCTTACCAGTATATCACTGCAACCCTGGCCAGGGATTTCCTGTTATGGCCAGTCGAGCATAGCGCAACATCCACCCCCAATACCGGGAGAGACGAATCCCCTCCTATCGCTCATTGCCTCCATGTGAATCGGGACTGTACCCAAAAACCACCTGTTTGCACAACTCAGTAGAGCCGTGGTAGGGTGGAAATCAAAACACAGTGGGAGACACACAAGACTCTATGACGATCTCGGGTCAACAGACTAAGCTGTACCAGTGTCACCAGAGAACTGCCATCTGACATGAGGTATAATACCATCTGGGAGTTCTCAGCGAGTCCGTTCAGTGTACCCAGTCTCCACTGAGCACCCGCATACCATCTCCGATGTCAAACACCAATGGATATGGGATCATCCATCGCCCATCACATGGGTCGAGAAGATATACGCTAGTCTACTCTGGAATATCGATGCCCCGTCTCGATATTCCCACGACTAGGAACAATGAAGGATGTACTCATTGACTACCCAGGCCCCACTAGTATGATCTACATCATAGTCCTGGAAGTCGAGTACACATCCTAAGGGCTTTATCAACATGTAATCAGAGAGACAGAAAGTATACATGTTAAGATAAAGAGCAACCAGATAACGTACTATCATGTCGAGCAAGAAAGTCCTACCTATATATGTCCTAGCATCCACTACAATATACATCCTATGTACAGTAATGGCCTCTACGGCATACATATAACTAACAACTGCAATTAGGAGAGAGAAAAGAAAAACTTTAGCATGATGCTCTTGCAAGTTTAGAGTGGTTTTTAGTTTGTCTAAACAGGATGGCTCCCACTATCTCTCGAATCCCTTCTCAAACCATAAAGAAAGAATTAGTCGGGATCAATCTCACCGTACAATACTTGCTTAACCGTTCAGCCAGGCCAGTGTCGGTACTTCGAGGGAGGTTTTTCAACGCTTTCGCGAAGTTCCTTAATTAAGTAACCTCTTTTCCCTGTGGGCGTAGCCCCGCTAACACCTTTCTAGACACCTACTAGGTTTATAGCATTGATCGTTAAGTTAGATTTTTCCCGAGGAGTAGCATTTACTCACAGTAGGATCGGGATCCAAATATCATCGCGTGATAAAACCGAAGAAATCCTACCAGAATCATCACACTCCAAATGGTATGCAGCGCTAGCAAGTTTCAGTACTTATGAAACTCCCGATGTGGATTTTTGCCCCATGCTCTTATGACCTTGGCGTGAGGTCAAAATGTCATAAGTCACATGTCAAGTTCTTTCCATCATTATCCAGGTTAATTTGAACCCATCCGTACCTACCCTTGACGTAGGCCAAAATGGCAGTACGACTGTCTCAAACCAACGCATTCTATCTATGCAACAGATAAATATCCGGCAGCTACCAATCACTATGCCTTAGCGTGAGGTCAAAATACATAGCTTGAATACTACCGAATATTTAACAGAAATGATGGAGGGCTACGAATGGTTTTGGCGAAACCGTGAACGTAGTGAACTTGATATAATCGATGGAACGAGATAGCTTTTAAAAGGAGTGGTTCAAGCTCCGCATTTAAAAGTTTGGTTTTGAAAAGAACCGAGTGGTTTTCAAAGTGTTCCAATCGACTTTTACTTGGTTTATTTTCTTGCATTAGTTCTTTTAATGCGTCCCATCATTTAATCCTACCATTGCAGAAAACAACCTAAATATGGTGTACGCTTATGCCATCCGCATTCGCCACGGGGCCCCGTCATCACCCGTTAGGTTACGTAACTAACGACAGAGCGGGGGCTGGACTAGCGCGGATGCAAAACATAAGCAACACCTAAATAGTTATCATATATAAATATATAGCAATGATAACCATTACAGATCACAGATGAACACTTTGGATATACTAGGAATCCGCGATTCGTTCGAGCCTGCAACGAAAAGCGGATTACACGGTCGCGATGAATAGCCAATACCCCACCCAAGACCCCTACAGCTGCGGAAAACTACCCGCCAAGTACCCGAAGCAAAGCAAACTCCCTCAACGACGTGAGTAGGCCACACGGCACTTCGAGATACCCGGTAGTTTGTGCACCCCACCATGGGTCTATCCTAGGAGCAAAAACAGTAAAAAGAAATTATACAATGACGGCTACAACCCCGACCCGGTTGTGCGGCCAAATAAATAATATTACATCAATTTACATATTACAATAAATGAAAGAAAAAGAAGCTCTCATCTCATATCCACCCCGGTTATTCATCCGCGACAATCCACCGAGTTCATATACACAAACCAATAAGCATTACAGATAACAGATATGTATAACCCCCACTAATCGACGTATAGCGATTAGCAGACGTTAAATACATATAAACATCACAGATATAACCCAATAGTCAAAGTATAGTGAAGTTCGATCAAAAAAATACGGATTTATAGCCACCCAAATAAAAATTTCTATTCTGGAAAATCTGGGCAGAAATAAAATATCTTAAAAATCCCAAAACCATCACAGACGAACACTGCACCAAACTCGGTCCAGAACCGAGTCAACTCGGCCGCGGTTCCGCGGCAAGAAGCATGTTCTTGCCGCGGAAACGCGGCGCTTTGAACGGATCATTGGATCGTTTTTGGTGTGCTTCTTAACAAAACCCTGAGCTGATTTTTGAAGTATGATTTATGATTTTTAGAGCAGAAAAAAAAACAACAGAAAGTTAGGGTTTTGAAAATATAGTTTTGCGATTTTTCCAATCGAACTTCCATACACTTTACTAACTAGCTAGTTTATGTTTAGTTAGGCTCTCATACCACTGTAAGTCCACGTTGCCCACCCCGGTGCTTGCGGGGAGGCGAAAAACGGAATAAAAATCGGATTTTTATCGAACTAGGCAACATGGACTAACAAAAGGAGGATCTTTGCTAAATAAAAACTAACTAAAAGCTAACTAGATTTAGCTACATGGAAGAATGGTTATACCTTGGGCTTTATGTCCTTCTCTCCTTGTTCCTTGGAGTGGAAGAAAGAGATCACCTTGTCGCCTTCTCTAGTCGAAGAAGGATCCACCCGAGAGCCTCAACCTTTGGCTTCAACATCAAGCTAGAAGTAACTAAGGTGCTAGAAGTGCTAATCCTAGAACCTTAGATGAGAGTAGAGATTACTTTGGAGAGGTTTATCTCAAGCTCAAGTGTTTCTCAACACATGAGAGGGGAGAGCTTGAGAGAGAGGAAGAGGAGGAGAGAGAATCAATATGATAGAATGAATGAGAATAAAGAACCATTCTCACATATATGTGTGAATTATGTAAATAGATAATTAGCAAGATAATTTTCATGGTTTAATCAAGAATTGACCATTATCATTTCATATTTATTGCAAATTGCAAGTATCAAAGAGCATCTTTTATATGGAATGATGATGGTCAAAGTGTCAACCAAGGTCAATAAGTCAAGTATGGTCAAAATGTCAACAACCTTAACCATGCACAATTATATATAACTAATATCAATTAATCATAATACACACATAAGCATTAGGGTTAACAAAATAACAATGGTCATTAACCCAAATCAAATTCCTCTGCCTCTGTCTCAGTCAACTGTGCATACACACCTGTATTCGTGATCCGAGGAACACGAATACATTGAGATAAAACCAATCCCAAATCATATACTAGGATCTGGCTTAAACCAAAGCCAGCTAGTACAAGCTGTCCGGAAAACAAACGTGCACAAGTGCGCGGATGTGAACGAACCCTGTCGCAAAACCATGCGACCTCTACTCATTTTGCCTAAAGGCGAATAACTCTCTGTGTGGGACTCTAAAGACTCGACACTACGCTGGCAGTTGGTTTAACCACAGACCGCAAGTGGCACTAGCTATACGTAACAGTCCCCAGGTAATGCCGATAAGAAGACTGACGAGGTGACCCCATCTGAACTCCTACTGAGCCTGAATGTGACAGTCTCCGTACAGTCCGGTCTGTTCGTCTGATACATCGCATGGCGGGCCTAGTGGGTGGTGACCGTCAGTCCCCTAATAGCGGTACAAGTTGTGTCAGAGTGTAGCCCAGAACACCCTGAGATAACACTGGAAAGCTACCAGTATATTTCTCTTGCCCTGGCCAGGGACTACTTGTGTAATGGCTCTCGTGGACACAGGGCGATGTCAACCCCCAATACCGGGAGAGACGAATCCTGTCTAACCGTCACTGCCTCCAAGTGCTTCGGGACTGCACCCAACTACTACCTGTTTGCACGACTCCTTTGAGCCGTGGTAGGGTAGTAATCAAAGTACAGTGGGAACACACTCGAGGCGAAGTGACAGTGTCAAGTTAGAGGACTAAGCTGTACTCATGTCACCTGGGAACTGATAACTGACGATAGGTATAATACCAACCAATAGTTCGCGACGAGTCCTGTCCAGTGTACTCGTAACCTAACGAGCACCCGCATACTATCTCAAGTACGACGTACTGACGGCTGTGGGACAGACCGTCTCCCACGCTGGGATGAGAAGCGCATACGCTAGTCTACTCCGGAGTATCGATGCCCTGTCTCGATAGTCCAACGACTAGGGACCTTTATAAGGATGTGCTTATGGATTACCCAGCCCCCACGAGTTTTAGCGCCATCACAACGCTGGTAATCAAGCAAAGATCCTAAGGGCTCTACTAATATGTATATAAGCGATATGCTAAAAGAAACACATGCACATATTAAACCAGAGACAAACCAAGTAGCATACTACCATTTCGAGCAAGATTGTATATACAACTGTGAATATCCCAAGCTTCCATCAAGTAATATACATACTAGTATGATACAGTAATGGCCTCTAGGGCATATACACTAACAAGTTAGTGAACTCTTGGGATTGATACAAGTTGATGTATGAAGGTCCCCTGTCTAGACATGCCAAGGCCGGTTCTTTATACTTCATTATATTCTCTGATGATCTCTCAAGATTCAGACATATGTTCCTGTTGAAACACAAGTCCGCACCTTTTGAGATATTCACAGAATGTAGGTAAGAAGTAGAGAACCAAAATACGGGTAAAAGTATTATGTCCTTTGATGTGATCAAGGAGGAGAATACTTGAGCACGGAATTTCTGGACTATTTTAAAGGAGAATGAGATTCTCTCTCAGCATTACTCCTCCATATACACCACAGCACGTCGGTGTATCGGGGTGGAGCAATAACACCCTATGTTATATGGTGTGCTCTATGATGAGTACTACTGAGTTTCCTATTTCCTTTTGGGTGTTATACGCTTGAGAAGATGAATACCTATTGAATAGGGTTCAAATCAAATCAGTTGCCTACCACTTCATATGTGATATGGAAAGGGTTCAGCCCATATCTTAAGTTTGTTAAGATTTGGGGTTGTCCGGACTATGTCTAAAAGCAAAATCCGGACAAGCTCGAGGCAAGGTCTGTTATGTAGAACTGGAAAGGTTCCAGCTATACAAACTGCAGCTGATGATTTGGTAGAACCAAAAGATTCAATAGTAACCAACGAACCTCATGCTCTCCGCCGATCTAGTACGGTTCCTCACCCACCTGAGAGATACTTCGGTTTCTTTATGACAGTGGGAGCGAGGATTGCATCATGAGATGATGACCCATCTAGTTTTGAGCTGGCCATCAGGAGTGAGACTCCGTAAGAATGGCTGGATGCTTAGTGATCTGAGATGGAATCCTTATACACCAACAAAGTATGGACTTTGGTTGCTTTATCTGAAGGGTTAAATCCCCATCAGGAGCAAGTATATCTTGAGAAGATTACTTGGTGTACATGGAAAAGTTGAGACTTTCAAAGCTATGCTTAAGTCCATCCAGATCCTACTTGCCACGGCTACATACCATGACTATAATATCTGGTGGTTGGGTGTCATGACTGCTTTTCTAAATGATGATTTGGAAGATAGCGTCTATAAGGACACAGCCAGAAGGCTTCGTAGACAGTGGGAGCAGCGGAAACGTGTGCAAGATGTTTTTTGTTGATAAAGCAGGCATCGCGGAGTTGGAACATCTGTTTTGATGTGGTAGTCAGAGAGTTTGACTTCATCAAAATGGTATATGGACCTTGTATATACAAAAAGGTAGTAGAGAGTATGGTGGTGATCCTCGTAGAGTACGTGGATGACATACTCTTGACAGGGAAGGAGTTTCATATGCTATGCTCGGTCAATCTCCGCTTATCTCAAGGATTCTCCATATAGGATCAAAGTGATACCTCCTAAATCCTGGGTTTTGGATCTATGAGATAGATCTGATTGGATGTTAGGATTCTCACTAGTAGTAATGAGATGGTATTAATAGATTCTGGGGAGAATCACTGGAAAGGTTACACGGTGATAAGGACGACTGAAAGTCAGTCGCAGGCATTGTCTTTACCCTCAGTGGAGGAACGGTTTGTTGGAAGAGTTCCAAGCTAGATACCGTGACTTACTAGACGATTGAAGGCAAGATACATCGTTACCAAGGATGCTACCAAAGAAGCAGTCTGGATATATATAAGTTCATGAGATGAACTTCGTTCCTACCATTGTGTGACAATGGAGTTGTGGCTTATGCCAAGGAACCCCCGTCCCATCTGAAATCCAGATATAATTCTTAGGCAATATCACTTGATCATGGAGATGGTTGATCTCCAGGGTGATCGAGGTTAAGAGAGTAGAAACAGAGGACAACAGCGCGGATCCACTCACAAAGGCCTTTTTCCAAGTAGAGACTTTTATGGGATGGTTGAGTATGAGATACTTCAACCACAGCTAATTGTTGGGTATATAATACCACAACAGATGGCCCTAGTGCAAGTGGGAGATTGTTAGTTATATGTATACCCTAGAGGCCATTACTGTACATACGATGTATATTGTAGTGGATGCTAGGACATATATAGGGAGGACTTATTTGCTCGACATGATAGTATGTTATCTGGTTGTACTTTATCTGAACATGTACTCTGATTGCCTCTATGTTACATGTTGATAAAGCCCTTAGGATATGTACTCGACTACTGGGACTATGATGAGATCATACTAGTGGGACCACGGTAGTCGACGAGTACATCCTATAACCGTTCCTAGTCAAGGGTGTATCGAGACAGGGCATCGATACACCAGAGTAAACTAGCGTATACGCATCTTGACCCTTATGATGGGCGATGGATGATCCCATATCCATCGGTGTTTGACATCAAGGATGGTGTACGGGTGCTCAGTGGAGACTGGGTACACTGGACGGACTCGCTGAGAACTCCCAGATGGTATTATACCTTACGTCAGATGGTAGTTCTCCGGTGACACTGGTACAGAGTAGTCTGTTGACCCGAGATCGTCATAGAGTCTTGTGTGATTCCCACTATGCTTTGATTTCCATCATACCACGTCTAAGAGGGCGTATAAAAAGGTGGCTTTTAGGTACAGTCCCGAATCACATGGAGGCAATGAGAGATAGGAGGGGATTCGTCTCTCCCGGTATAGGGAGTTGATGTTGTGCTGTGTTCGATTGGCTATAACCGGAAATCCCTGGCCAAGGTTGCTGAGATTTACTAGTAAGTGTTATCAGTAGTTTCTTGAACTGTTATAGACCTCATATCGACACGACTTATCGAGCTACCGGGGTCTGATGTTTACCACCCCTAGGCGAGATATGCGACATATCAGACGATGAGACCGGACTGTATGGGAGTGTTACTGATTGGATTCACAGGAGAATGTACAGGCTTGCTTGTTGATCTTCTGATCGCTCAATACCCGGGTGGCCGTTACGTTTAGCAGACCGCTTGCGGCTTGTGGGTCATTGATATGATCATCACCTACTGCCGGCGTATTGACGAGTCTTTAGAGTCTTACACAGGGGTTTCCTGGCTCAAGCGAAATGGAGTAAGAGCACAAATGTGATATGTGCGGGACCGAGATTGATACGATATGAGATACCGTATTCTATTCTCGTGATTTGTAACATTGATCGGTTGTTTGCGATATAACCGGGTTATCGGATCAAGTGTTGATTCGATAAGTTGTTACACAAAATATTAGTCGGTTATAGCCGGGTTATTAAATCAAGAGTTGATTTAATAATTTAATGTATAATTATATATTTGATATATTACATTACATTAACTAGTATTAGCTCACTTATGATTCATTTTCTCACTTGATTGTGCATAAGTGTATATGTGATATATATTTGTGTACATATGATTGTATCATGCTTGATGATACATCAAAGATGGGTGTATGAGACTTATACCAAGATTAAGGTAAAGATTAGGGTTTTGTTTATATCTTAAGAATAAGAAAAGAGAAATACTTTGTCAAAGTTCTCAAGCTTTCATGAAGTTTGTGGAAACATTAACAAAGTCAACTCTTTTGTCATTCTTAAGGATATTCAGTTAACCCAACCCTTAACCTCATGCTTTGGTTAATTCTCTACATGAGTTAAGCATGATAGCTTAACTCACCCATGGTTACATTATTTAGAGGATAATAATTCATATGATGATATTATTCTTTCTTCTTCTTCTTCTTCATCAACCTCCATGAAAAGCTTACTAGCTCCAATGGTGCCATGAGAAAAAGTGTGAGAAAATCAATTCTAAAGTGAGCCCACTTCCTACTTCGTCATCCTCTACCACTTGCCATATAGTAGAGTGTGTTCTCTTCAAAAAGTTCATGACCTAGTGAAGGAATAGCTTGAGTTAGTGTCTCCCTGACGTAGATCATCTTCGGCCTCGAAGTCATCGAAGCAAGCACGCTCGTTCTTCTTGTGAAGCTTCTCTAGAGTACGGAGTTCACGATTGTAGCGATGGGGACATCTACACGGAGCTAATGAAATGAAGGACCGGATCTACAAAGGTTGAAATCCCTTTCACTTAGTGTTAAACTATTTAACATGTTAGTTTTCGCCTAAACTCTAGTATAAAGATCGGGCTTTGGGTTGTTCGGCACGGCTAAAATTTTAATCGGGCATGGTTGATGCCTCGTAGAACCTTGTAAGCGTGCCTAGCAACCCTACAGCTACCGCACACTATGCCTTGACAGAGGTCAACAAACGCAGCACGAATACTAAATAGTCCTTATCTAAAATGACGAGGGGCTACGACAGGTTTTTAAGAAAACCCTTTGCGTATTGAACTTGATCTCGTTATAGAATCGAGTGATTTTGAAAAGGAGTGTTTTTGAGACTTTTACTAGTTTGGCTAAAGAGGTCACTCCCGGTGAAGGGATCTCAGCTCTTTCCTCATCGAATGAGGTGCTGGATATTTCACAAATACCACTATGTAAAGCATGAACTTGAAAAGCAATCAAAAACCAAACTGAGTGGGTTGTAGCATCTGCTAGTTTCGCTAAAGAGGTCGCTCCCGGTGAAGGGATCTCGGCTCTTTCCTTATCGAATAAGGTGCCGAATATTCTACAAGGAATACCACTATGCAAAGAAAGAACTAGAGCTACCAGTTTTTAAAACAAGATTCTGCAACATCTTTAGATTTCTTTTATTTCATTAATCTCATTAATGAAGTTCCATCAATTATGCTTCCTAAGCATCACAGAAGAAACAAAAGCAGAAATATTTATTAGATATCATATATATAATATAAGCATTCGTCTCAGAATATCAAGTGATCACATCACAAAATATCAGCAGCAGAAGAGCACATATGAAATATTGGATATACAAGGAATTCCGTGTTTTAATTAAGCCAATAAAAAACACGGATTCCATGGTCGCGATGAATAGCCAAACCCACATCCTTAGACCCCTACGAGGGCGGCAAGCAACCCTACCAATTCTAGGGTTAGGAGACCCGGTCTCAACTCCTTGAGATGGTCTCCCACTGGACCCTAGAACCCGGTTACTTGTGCTCCGCACCTTGGGTCTATCCAAATGCGGAAAAGTAAATAATATACACCAATTGTGAAATCATCCTTAACCTGGAAGTGCCACAATTGTAGGGTTCCTTGGTAGTCATACAAGGATCTATAAGACATCAACCATGCCCGATTTAGAATTTAGACGTGCCGAAACAACCCAAAGCCGGGATCTTTGCTAGATTATTAGGGTTTAACATGCAAGTAAACATATTTACAACTAAGAGTGAGGGATTACAACCTTTGTAGTCCGCTCCTTCGCTTCATAAGCTCCGAGTAGAAGTCCCTTCGCCGCGATCCATGATCTCTCTGACTCAAGAGAGGCTCCACAACCCGAATGATCCATGCTAGCTTGTAGTCTTCCTTTTCTCCGATGATCTACCTCGAAGTTCCTTTAACTAAAGCTCTTTCTCACTAATGAGGTGAACACCCTAATCTAATAGGCTAGATTAGATGAGGATGATTAAGTTGGATTTATGCTCTCTTTTATTATCAAATACTCACCTTAATTAATCACAAATATCAAAGATAGAAAGCTTTGCAAAGAGGAAGAAGAAGATGAATGAATAATCCTTTTCTGATGAATAATGAAAAAGATTATATGATTACAAATGCAACCATGGTGAAAGATGACAAGGCAAACCATTGTAGAGAGTTAACTAGGGTTAAGGGTGCAGTTTGGGTTTACAAATATCTCACAAAAATATCTTTGCAAGAAACAAAAGAAAACCTTCTAGAAGGTTCATGAATGAACTAACCCAAAACAAACCCTAAGCATGTTTAATCTCCACTAATCATGTTGCATTAGTAATTATAATATGTTACAATATTATATCACATATATAATATATTTTGTAACAAAATAAAATAATACAATTAACATATATCGCATATATATCAATGTATTACCCGGTGAGAAAATGAAATAATAAAGCGAGCCAATATCAGATAATGTAATGTAATATATCACATATATAATTATACATTATATTATCAAATCAACACTAGATCCGACAATCCGGCTATATCGCATATAACCGACTAATATTATCCTGTACCGATTCATCGAATCAACACTTGATCCGATGACCCGGCTCATATCAAAATATCGTGAGAATAGAACACGGTATCTCATAACGCATTATCCTTGGTCCAACACATATCACATATGTGCCCCTACTCCGTTTTGCCTGAGTCAAGAAACCTCTGTGTAGGACTCTAAAGAATCGTCAATACGCCGGTAGCAGGTGATGATCATATCAAACACCCGCAAGCTGCAAGCGGTCATCTAAACGTAACATCCACCCAGGTATTGAGCGATCAGAAGATCAACAAGCAAGCCTGTATATTCTCCAGTGAATCCAATCAGTAACACTCACGTACAGTCCGGTCTCTTCGTATGATATGTTGCATATCTAGTCTAGGGGTGGTATACGTCAGACCCCAGTAACCGATAAGTCGTGTCGATGTGAGGCTCATAACAGGTCGAGAACCTATTGATAACACTTACCAGTAGTACTCTATATCCGTCCTGGCCAGGGACTTCCAGTTATAGCCAATCGAACACAGCACAACATCAACTCCCTATACCGGGAGAGACGAATCCCCTCCTATCGCTCATTGCCTCCATGTGATTCCGGAATGTACCCAAAAGCCACCGTTTTGCACGCCCTCTTGGACGTGGTAAGGTGGAAATCAAAGCACAGTATGAATCACAAAAGACTCTATGACGATCTCGGGTCTACAGACTACCCTGTACCTGTGTCACCGGAGATCTGTCATCTGACGTGAGGTATAATACCATCTGGGAGTTCTCGGCGTGTCCGTCCAGTGTACCCAGTCTCCACAGAGCACCCGTACACCATCTCTGATGTCAAAACACCGATGGATATGGGATCATCCATCGCCCATCATATGGGTCAAGATGCGTATACGCTAGTCTACTCTGGTGTATCGATGCCCTGTCTCGATACACCCTCGACTAGGAACAGTTATAGGATGTACTTATTGACTACCCTGGCCCCACTAGTATGATCTCATCATAGTCCCAGTAGTCGAGTACATATCCTAAAGGCTTTATCAACATGTGAGAGTAAGACAATAAACTAATATAAGTCTACATGTTAAGATAAAGTGAAACCAAATAGCATACTATCATGACGAGCAAGAAAGTCCTATCTATATATATATATATCCAAGCATCCATTATAATATACATCATATGTACAACAATGGACTTAGGGTATATACATAACTAACAATCTCCCACTTGCACTAAGGCCAGCTGTTGTAGTATCTCATACCTAGAATCCCGAATAATCTCTCAAACTGTATATGGGAAATGGCCTTCGTGAGTCGATCCGCAGTGTTGTCCTTCGTATCAACTCTCCTGATCTCGATCTCCCGGCGATCAACTATCTCCCTGATCAGGTGTGTCACGACCCAAAATTGGCCCGTGACGACCCTAATACTACGCAACGCCTAAAGACGTAACGCAGTAAAAGAAAGCCAAAACCCAGAAATCTAAACCAAGAAAATACGGAAAAGATAATATAAGTTTTTGAAACATTTGAAATCGCAACCCAAATTCTTTAAAAGTTTATTTCTTTAAAATTTTGGCAACACCCTTTTTGTAAAAACTAACCCAAGATGAATATAACACAAAAATATGAAGCTATAGCGAAGCAGTAAAGACAATAGAGAGAAAGCTGTATATAAAGGACAACAAACCCACAAATAATATACAGTAACGTCCTCACCAAGTCTCTAAGTCAACAATACCATAGTAGATGGAGAGTACAAAATACAACGAATGTACAATACAAAAATACAGATAACCACCAAAAACCCACCTAAGCAAAACAGTACTGTGAGCTGATGTGGTATCTGTAGCAAAAGATGATAGCTGAAAAGCTGAATAGCCTGCCTCGACTACTCTGGGGAATAACCTGAACCACCTGTGGCACAACGGGGGTGAGTTTCCAACTCGTGAATAGTAGATAACATATGCAGGTAATCGCAGGAACGCACGTACAGCATGAATCTAAGATATGCGATTACAGTAATAACATGTCATGCAAATGCTGAATAAAGGTAAGTACACTAGCAGGTACAATCAATATGTGAAGCAACAGTAACATGACAATAATATGCAATAACCATGCAATAGGGATATGAGAATGTAACTATGCAACTATCATAAGGGTACACTAACAGGTACAATCAATATATGAATCTGTGCATAAAGTAGATAAGTGTGAGGTATAGGGTGGAATACGTCATTCCACGGAAACCTGACATCGTGGCAGGATCACAATCCATCAAGACACTCAAATCAGCCCCCAAACTGGGCTCTCACATCATATAAGTCTCACATCTTCTCAATGTACAATATCGAGTAATCTCCTATATCCCGAATGTACAATCAACAATCTCTTTCATATCCAATATCCAATCTCAATGAATCATCTATATCCCGAGTCGAATCTCAAGTAAGTTTCTAACATCCTAAAGGTATATATATATTTGCAGAAATGAATATGATGGGGGCAATACACATATATTAGCGTCCCATTCCACTAATATTGGTGTAAGGGTATATATAACAACGGCTAATCCCCTGTTATATATACAAAGGTATTAAAAGAAATATCATGAAAACAATATGCCAAGCATCGACACAGAAATCCTGATAGGTACGTATCATACGCTGTCCCGAAAGCACGAGTGCCTAGCTCTGACCCTCGCCTTTCGACGTATGAATACGTGCATGACTCCCAACGGTGTCTCCATGACCCCCGCCGAGTCATCAGTACTGTCGCCGGTAGGTACTAGCCGACCTCCAGGCTCAATCGGCAAAATCCATCGATCTTTTTGCCGAGGGGAACCATACCGGGCCCCACCATGTTGTAAGTCCATGCTACCTCTCCCGGTACATTCGGGCATGCGGAAATTGATAAAAAAAACGATTTTTATAGAGGTGGTAACATGGACTTAAAACCCGGATCTTTGTTAAACATCTAACTAACAACCTAATTAGGAGTCGTTAACTACTCGGTTAGGGGGTTTATACCTTGCTTGTCTTGAACTCCTTCGTCTTCACACTCCGATAGTGGTCCGGATCGGCTTCTTCCCGTCGTCTCCTTACGCCGAAGATAGATCCACCTGAAAGCTCCAACCTTTGGCTCCTTCTTCGAACTTTGAAGAAACTAGTTCACTCGGTTTGCTAAACCTTGTGAACTAGAGTGAGTAGAGAAGAGTTTGTATGGGATTTTATCTATGGTTCTTGGTTCTCAACACATGAGACAAGTGAACCATAGACCAAAAAGAGAGAGCAAGAGGAAAAGGGTGAGAGCAAGAGGAAGAGAGCTCAAAAACAAAGAGAGAGAATGGTCAAGTGAGAATCAGCCTCTCTTTTGTCTTTCACCCTCTCATAATCCAAAACAATGATAACAAATCATATCAATCAAGTGTTATGTGATGGTTTAAGCAACCATAGCCATATCATTTCATGCACTCATTTTGCACAAAAGAGCAAGCAAGCAAAAGTCTTTGCCATGAAATGATAGCTATGGTTATCATGATGGTCGACTAGTCAAGCCTAGTCAACCAGTCGACAAAGTCAACAAGTCAACAAAAGTCAACAAGTCAACAAAGTCAACAAGTCAACAACCATGTCACCATAATACTTAATTAATATAATTGTTAATCATATATCATATTCTCATTAGGGTTGAGCAAAAAGTCAATAGTCAACGGTCAACGGTCAACAACCGTAATGAGAATCCTCAGCCTCTGTCTCTCCGTCAACTGTGCATACACACCCGCATCCGCGTTCCGAGGAACACGAATACAAACTGGATAAATCCAATCCCAATACATACACTAGGATCTGGCTTAAACCAAAGCCCGCTAGTGTAAACTGTCCGGACACTGTACGTGCACAAGTGCACGGATGCGACCGAACCCTGTCGCAAAACCATGCGACCTGTCGCAAAACCATGCGACCTCTACTCTTTTGCCTAAAGGCGAAAAGCATTCTGTGTGGGACTCTAAAGACTCGACACTACGCTGGCAGTGGGTTTAACCACAGACCGCAAGCGGCACTAGCTGTGCGTAACGATCCCCAGGTAATGCCGACAAGAAGACTGACGAGGCGAAACCCATCTGAACTCCTACTGAGCCTGAATGTGACATTCTCGGTACAGTCCGGTCTGTTCGTCTGATACATCGCACGGCGGGCCTAGGGGGCGGTAGACGTCAGTCCCCCAATAGCGGTACAAGTCGTGTCGGAGTGAAGCCCAAAACACCCCGAGATAACACTGGAAACCTACCAGTATATCTCGTTTGCCCTGGCCAGGGACTACAAGTGTAATGGCTCTCCTAGACACAGCGCGATGTCAACCCCCAATACCGGGAGAAACGAATCCTGTCTAACCGTCACTGCCTCCAAGTGCTTCGGGACTGCACCCAACTACCACCTGTTTGCACGACTCCTTTGAGCCGTGGTAGGGTAGTAATCAAAGTACAGTGGGAACACACTCGAGACGAAGTGACAGTGTCAAGTCAGCGGACTAAGCTGTACTCATGTCACCTAGGAACTGATAACCGACGATATGCATAATACCAACTAGTCAGTTCCCGACGAGTCCTGTCCAGTGTACTCGTAACCCAACGAGCACCCGCATACTCTCTCAAGTACGACGTACTGATGGCTATGGGACAGACCATCTCCCACACTGGGATGAGAAGCGCACACGCTAGTCTACTCCGGAGTATCGATGCCCTGTCTTTATAGTCCTGCGACCAGGGACCTGCATAAGGATGTGCTTATGGATTACCCAGCCCCACTAGTGTGACTGCCATCACAATGCTGGTAATCAAGCAATGATCCTAAGAGCTCCACTTATGTGTATAGGCGATATACTAAAATAAACACATGTACACATTGAAGTAGAAACAAACCAAGTAGAATACTACTATTTTGAGCAAGATTGTATATACAAGGTGAATATCCCAAGCTTCCATTAAGTAATATACAAACTAGTATGATACAGTAATGGCCTCTAGGGCATATACACTAACAATCTCCCACTTGCACTAAGGCCATGTACTGGCGTATCGAAGACCTATCATCTCGATCAGTCGCTTGAACTGAGTCTGGGGCAGGGCCTTGGTGAATGGATCTGCAGTGTTATCTTCTGAAGCGACTCTCCGAACCTCGATCTCCTGGAAATCTACGATCTCCCTGATCAGGTGATACCGCCTTAAGATGTGTCTGGATCTCTGATGGAACATGGGTTCCTTCGCTAAAGCTATAGCCCCCGTTGTTGTCGCAATACAGAGGTATTGGATCAACAATGGACGGAACCACCTGAAGTTCTTTCAAGAACTTCCTCATCCAGACGGCTTCTTTTGCGGCATCAGATGCAGCGATGTATTCTGCTTCCATCGTCGAGTCTGCAACGGTTTCCTGTTTAGAACTCTTCCAACACACCGCCCCTCCATTGAGGGTAAAGACAAAACCCGACATGGACTTGGAATCATCCTTGTCACTCTGGAAGCTGGAGTCAGCAAAGGCCTCGATCTGGAGGTCTTTTCCGCCATACACCAAGAACATCTCCTTAGTCCTTCTCAGGTACTTGAGAATGTTCTTTACCGCTATCCAGTGTTTCTCCCCAGGGTTTGACTGATACCGGCTTACCACACTCAGTGCATAAGCTGCATCCGGTCTGGTGCACAACATCGCATACATTATAGAGCCTACCGCAGAAGCGTAGGGTATAATAGACATGTGATCCCTTTCCAAATCAGTCTTGGGAGACATCTCTTTAGAGAGGGTGATCCCGTGACAAGCCGGTAGGTTACCGCGCTTGGAATCTTCCATATTGAATCTCTTCAGTATAGTGTCGATATACCTGGACTGTGAAAGTCCTAATATCCTCTTGGATCTATCACGATGGATCCGGATCCCCAGGATGTATGAGGCATCACTCAGGTCTTTCATGGAGAACCTGTGCGACAAGAACCCCTTGACAGATTGTAGCATAGGAATGTCATTTCCTATTAAGAGAATGTCATCCACGTATAAAACGAGGAATACTACAGTTCTCGCTACAAATCTACTATAGATGCATGGTTCATCTGGATTTTTGATAAAGCTAAATTCCTTGACCGTCTCATCAAAACAGATGTTCCAACTCCGCGATGCCTGCTTTAGTCCATAGATGGACTTAAGCAACTTGCACACCTTTCCGCTGCTCCCACTCTGAATGAAACCCTCTGGCTGGTCCATATAGACACACTCCTCTAAATTTCCATTTAGAAAAGCTGTCTTTACGTCCATCTGCCAAATCTCATAATCGTGGAAGGCAGCAATGGCAAGAAGGATCCGAATGGATTTCAGCATAGCCACTGGAGAAAAGGTTTCGTCATAGTCCAAGCCAGGTCTTTCACGAAAACCCTTTGCTACCAGTCTAGCTTTATAGGTCTCAACCTGTCCATCTACACCAATCTTCCTTTTAAAGATCCACTTGCATCCTACGGGTTTTACCCCGTCTGGAGCAATGTCCAACGTCCATACCTTGTTGGTGTACATGGACTCCATTTCGGTCCGCATTGCATCCAGCCATTTTACCGAGTCAACGCTCTGAACGGCCTGCTAGAAGCTAGTAGGCTCATCATAATCTATGATGCAATCCTCTCTATCCCCGTCTATGAGAAAACCGTAGTATCTCTCGGGCGGATGAGTCTGCCTACTACTCCTGCGGGGCGGCGTAGGAATGTCCTGTTCTTTTGAACCCTCTGGTTCCACTAAGCTTTCAGTAATAGTCTGTGGTTCTGGAATTTCTTCCAGTTCTATTGTGCTCCCACTTATCTGGGTTTCCAAAAACTCAGTTTCCAAGAAGCGGGCATGCTGAGAAACAAAAACCTTTTGTTCCTCAGCGGAATAGAAAAGATACTCCCTGGAGTTCTTTGGGTATCCCACAAACTTACACTATACTGAACGTGCCTCGAGCTTGTCCGCATGCTACTTTTTTACAAAAGCTGGACATCCCCATACCTTAAGATACTTAAGACAGGGTTTCTTCCCAGTCTACATCTGATATGGGGTGGTAGGCACAGTCTTGGTTGGAGCCTTGTTCAATAGATATGCAGCTGCTTCTAGTGCATATCCCCAGAATGATCGCGGTAACTCAGCGTTACTCATCATGGACCGTACCATATCCAATAGGGTCCGGTTCCGTCTCTCCGATACACCGTTGTGTTGCGGAGTGTATGGAGGAGTAAGCTGAGAGAGAATACCATTCTCTTTTAAGTAATTCAGGAATTCGGCACTCGAGTATTCTCTACCTCGATCCGATCTTAGAATCTTGATACTTTTGCCGGTTTGTTTTTCTACTTCATTCTTATATTCCTGGAACCTTCCAAAGGCTTCGGACTTATGTTTCATTAAGAAGACATAACCGTACCTTGAAAAGTCATCCGTAAAAGTGACGAAGTAAGAATAACCGCTTCGCGCATGCGTAGACATTGGACCGCACACGTCGCTGTGCACGAGTCCCAAGAGCTCGCTTGCTCTTACTCCGTGTCCAGTGAACGGAGTCTTTGTCATCTTTCCTTTGAGACAGGATTGACAAGTGGCATACGATTGATATTCGAACGGATTCAAATATCCTTCTGTATGTAACTTCGCCAACCTTCTCTCATTGATGTGACCCAGTCTACAATGCCATAAGAAAGTCTGATTTATTTCCGAAGACTTTCTTTTGTGTGTATTCTGGACGTTGAAAATCCGTGGTTGGTTTAATACGTATATACCATTACTCAATGTACCTGACCCAATCAAAACTTGATTAAGGTGAATGTTTACAACATTACTTACAAACGGAAATTCATAACCTTCTTTAGAAACTAAAGATACAGAAATGATATTACAAGTTGCGTTGGGTACAAAAAAGCAATTACGCAAAACCAAAACATGTCCATCTGACATTCCCAGGTGATAGTCCCCCACGGCTTTACCATCCATGCTAGCTCCGTTCGCAACTCTGAGGGTCATGTCACCTGCCTTCAAAACCCTACGGTTTCTCAACGCCTGCAAAGAATTACAGATATGAGATCCTGATCTGGTATCCAATACCCAGGAAGTAGAGTTTATTGAAAGACAATTTTCAATAACATACACACCTGAAGCTGAAGCTGCAACCTGCTTCAATTCCTGTGTTCTGGCCTTCCAGGCCCTGCAATCATTCTTCCAGTGTCCTTTCTTATGACAATAGAACCATTCTTCCTTATCCACAAGCTTCCCCACTTTCTTTGTTGCTTTTGCTTTTCCCTTCGTATCCACTTTACTAACACCGCCCCTTGGTTTGGCGGGGGCTTTCTTCTTCTTTCCTTTGGCTTTCGCCTTGGACCTAGAAGAAGATGATCCTCCTACAAACAAAGTGGATGTTTCCCTACCTTTCTGTAGGGTGCCCTCTGCGCTCCTCAGCATGTTGAGGAGCTCTGAAAGTTCAACCTCCTTTTCTTGTAGGTTGAAGTTCAGTATAAACTGGGCGTAAGTGAAAGGAAGAGACTGGAGAACTAAGTCCGTATAGAGCTCACTCTCCAATGTGGTCCCTAGGTCCGCGAGCTCCTCAATGTAGCCGATCATCTTAAGCACGTGTTCTGCTACTGATGATCCGATGGCCATCCTTGCCGAAAATAACTTTTTCGACGCTTCGTATCTAGCGATACGAGATTGCTCTCCATACAGTTCTTTTGTATGAAGAAATATGGATTCCAAGTCCATATTCTCGTGCCTCCTGTGATGTTCATTGTCCATAGAGGCAAGTACGAGGCACTTGGCCTTCGCGCTATCAATCTCCCAAGTCTTACAGATTTCCTTATCCGCGACGCTGGAAGTGGGACCAGGGACAGGGGGAGCTTTGGTGGTAAGAAGATACCCCAGCTTGTCGTAAGTGATTGCCATCTTAACATTCCTGAGCCAATCTTTGTAGTTTGGCCCTGTCAGTATATTTTTATCTAGGAGTAACTTAAGTCCAGTCAAGTCGATTTGGTCGCTGCAATTAGGAGAGAGAAGAAACACTCAGCATGATGCTCTTGCAAGTTTAGAGTGGTTTTTAGTTTGTCTAAACAGGATGGCTCCCACTGTTTCTCGAATCCCTCTTCAAACCATAAAGGAAGAATTAGTCGGGATCAATCCCACCGCACAATACTTGCTTAACCGTTCAGCCACGCCAGTGTCGGTACTTCGAGGGAGGTTTTCCAACGCTTTCGCGAAGTTCCTTAATTTAAGAACCTCTTTTCCTTGGGGGCGTAGCCCCGCTAACACCTTTCTAGGCACCTACTAGGTTTATAGCATTGATCGATTAGTGAGAAATTTCTCGAGGAGTAGCATATACTCACAGTAGGATCGGGATCCAAATATCATTGCGTGACGAAGCTGAAGGAATCCTACCAGAATCAACACACTCCAAATGGTATGCAAATCTAGCAAGTTTCAGTACTTATGAAACTCCTGATGTGGATTTTTGCCCCATGCTCTTATGACCTTGACGAAGGTCAACAAATCATAATTCACATGTCAAGTTCTTCCCGTCATTATCCAGGTTAATTTGAATCCACCCGTATATACCCGTGACGAAGGTCAACAAGGTAATGCGAATGTCCCAAACCAACGCATCTATCTATGCTACATATGAATACCCAACAACTACCAATCACTATGCCTTGACGAAGGTCAACAAACATAGCTTGAATACTATTGAATATTCATACGAAACGACGGAGGGCTACGAATAGTTTTAGCTAAACCGTGAATGTAGTGAACTTGATATAGTCGATGGAACAAGATAGCTTTTAAAAGGAGTGGCTCAAGCTCCGCATTTAAAAGTTGGTTTTGAAAAGAACCGAGTGGTTTTTCGAAAGTGTTCCAACGACTTTAACTTGGTTTATTATCATGCATTAGTTCTTTTAATGCGTAATATTCTTGCATTAGTTCTTTTAATGCGTCCCATCATTGAATCCTACCATTGCAGAAAACAACCAAAATATGACGTACGCTTATGCCATTCGCATTCGCCATGGGCCCCGTCATTACCCGTTAGGTTACTTAACTAACGACAGAGCGGGGGCTGGGCTAGCGCGGCTGTAAAACATAAGCAACGCCTAAATAATATCATATATAGATATATGCAATGATAGACATTTCAGATCACAGATGAACACATTGGATATACTAGGAACCTGCAATTCGTACGAGCCTGTAACGAAAAGTAGATTACACGGTCGCGGTCAATAGCCAAACCCCACCTAAGACCCCTACGGGTGCGGCAAACTACCCGCCAAGTACCCGAAGCGAAGCAACCTCCCTCATCCCCGTGAGAAGGCCACTCGGCACTTCGGCATACCCGGTAGTTTGTGCACCCCCTCCATAGGTCTATCCTAGGAGAAAAAACAGTAAAAAGAAATTATACAATGACGACTATGTTAGTGTATATGCCCTAGAGGCCATTACTGTATCATACTAGTTTGTATATTACTTAATGGAAGCTTGGGATATTCACCTTGTATATAAAATCTTGCTCAAAATAGTAGTATGCTACTTGGTTTGTTTCTACTTCAATGTGTACATGTGTTTATTTTAGTATATCGCCTATACACATTAGTGGAGCTCTTAGGATCTTTGCTTGATTACCAGCGTTGTGATGGCAGTCACACTAGTGGGGCTGGGTAATCTATAAGCACATCCTTATGCAGGTCCCTGGTCGCAGGACTATCGAGACAGGGCATCGATACTCCGGAGTAGACTAGCGTGTGCGCTTCTCATCCCAGTGTGGGAGATGGTCTGTCCCACAGCCATCAGTACGTCGTACTTGAGAGAGTATGCGGGTGCTCGTTGGGTTACGAGTGCACTGGACAGGACTCGTCGGGAACTGACTAGTTGGTATTATGCCTATCGTCAGTTATCAGTTCCCAGGTGACATGAGTACAGCTTAGTCCGCTGACTTGACACTGTCACTTCGCCTCGAGTGTGTTCCCACTGTACTTTGATTACTACCCTACCACGGCTCAAGGGAGTCGTGCAAACAGGTGGTAGTTCGGTGCAGTCCCGAAGCACTTGGATGCAGTGACGGTTAGACAGGATTCATCTCTCCCGATATTGGGGGTTGACATCGCGATGTGTCTAGGAGAGCCATTACACGAGTAGTCTCTGTCCTGGGCAAACGAGATATACTGGTAGGCTTCCAGTGTTATCTCAGGGTGTTTTGGGCTTCACTCCGACACGACTTGTACCGCTATTGGGGGACTGACGTTTACCACCCCCTAGACCCGCCATGCGATGTATCAGACGAACAGACCGGACTGCACCGAGATTGTCACATTCAGGCTCAGTAGGAGTTCAGATGGGTTTCACCTCGTCAGTCTTCTTGTCGGCTTCTACCTAGGGACCGTTACGCACAGCTAGTGCCGCTTGCGGTCTGTGGTTAAACCCACTGCCAGCATAGTGTCGAGTTTTTAGAGTCCCACACAGAAAGCTATTCTCCTTTAGGCAAAAGAGTAGAGGTCGCATGGTTTTGCGACAGGTCGCATGGTTTTGCGACAGGGTTCGGTCACATCCGTGCACTTGTGCACGTACAGTGTCCGGACAGTTTACACTAGCGGGCTTTGGTTTAAGCCAGATCCTAGTGTACGTATTGGGATTGGATTTATCCAGTTTTTATTCGTGTTCCTCGGAACGCGGATGCGGGTGTGTATGCACAGTTGACGGAGAGACAGATGCAGAGGATTCTCATTAGGGTTGTTGACCGTTGACCGTTGACTATTGACTTTTTG
Source organism: Agapanthus africanus (assembly GCA_030015575.1). Lineage (NCBI taxonomy): Eukaryota > Viridiplantae > Streptophyta > Magnoliopsida > Asparagales > Amaryllidaceae > Agapanthus > Agapanthus africanus. Next base: position 446,377,281 of record JASDDO010000014.1, read on the forward strand.
CTCAACCCTAATGAGAATATGATATATGATTAACAATTATATTAATTAAGTATTATGGTGACATGGTTGTTAACTTTGTTGACTTGTTGACTTGTTGACTTTGTTGACCGGTTGACTAGTTTTGACTAGTTGACCATCATGATAACCATAGCTATCATTTCATGGCAAAGACTTTTTCTTGCTTGCTCCTTTGTGCAAAATGAGTGCATGAAATGATATGGCTATGGTTGCTTAAACCATCACATAATACTTGATTGATATGATGTGTTATGATTGTTTTGGATTATGAGAGCCAAATGAGAAAAGTCTTCTCTCATTCTTTCATGCTCATTCTCTCTCTTGTTCTTGAGCTCTCATACTCTTGCGCTCACCCTCTTCCTCTTGCTCCCTCTCTTGACTCTATGGTTCACTTGTCTCATGAGTTGAGAACCAAGAACCATAGATAAAATCCCATACAAACTCTTCTCTACTCACTCTAGTTCATAAGGTTTAGCAAACCGAGTGAACTAGTTTCTTCAAAGTTCGAAGAAGGAGCCAAAGGTTGGAGCTTTCAGGTGGATCTATCTTCGGCGTAAGGAGACGACGGGAAGAAGCCGATCCGGACCACCATCGGAGTTTGAAGACGAAGGAGTTCAAGACATGCAAGGTATAAACCCCCTAACCGAGTAGTTAATGACTCCTAGTTAGGTTGTTAGTTAGATGTTTAACAAAGATCCGGGTTTTAAGTTCATGTTACCACCTCTAAGAAAATCGTTTTTCATCAAATTCTGCATGCCCGAAAGTACCGGGAGAGGTAGCATGGACTTACAGTGGTATCAGAGCCTAGTTAAACTCTATCTATCATGTTAGCAAAGTAGCTAGAAGATCGATCAAAGAAAAGTCGCAAAACGAACCCAAAATCGCCAAGTTTCTGCCGATTTTTATTCTGCTCAAAAGTTGATAATTTTCATCTTAAAAATCGGCTCAGGCTTTTATTAGAATAGTCACCAAATTTAGTCCAACGATCGAGTCAAAGCGCCGCGGAAACGCGGCGGGAGCACGCTCCCGCCGCGGATCCGCGGCCGAGTTGACTCGGCCGAGGTCCATCTTTGGTGCACTGTAATTCTGGGGTTGTTTTGGGATTTTTGGAATATATGTTTTCTGCCCAGATTTTCCAGAACAAAAATTTTATTTTTGGGGTCCTGAAAATCCGTATTTTTGATCGAACTTCTAAAAGACTTTAGCTGATGGGTTTTTCTGTAATGTGATATTTGTATTGAACGTCTGCTAATCGCTATATGTCGATTAGTGGGAGTTATACAAATCTGTGTTCTGTAATGTTGCTGGAATGTGTATATGAATATGTTGGATTGTCGTGGGTGTATAACCGGGGGTTGTGAGACGAGAGTTTTCTTTTCTTTCAATTCATGTAAATTTGTAAATTGATGTAATAATTATTTGTATGGCCGCACAACCGGGTCGGGGTTGTAGCCGTCATTGTATAATTTCTTTTTACTGTTTTTGCTCCTCGGATAGACCCATGGAGGGGTGCAAAACTACCGGGTATGCCGAAGTGCCAAGTGGCCTACTCACGGGGATGAGGGAGGTTGCTTCGCTTCGGGTACTTGGCGGGTAGTTTGCCGCACCCGTAGGGGTCTTGGGTGGGGTATTGGCTATTCACCGCGACTGTGTAATCTGCTTTTCGTTACAGGCTCGTACGAATTGCAGGTTCCTAGTATATCCAATGTATTCATCTGTGATCTGAAATGTTTATCATTGCAGTATATCTATATATGATATTATTTAGGCGTTGCTTATGTTTTACAGCCGCGCTAGCCCATCCCCCGCTCTGTCGTTAGTTAAGTAACCTAACGGGTAATGACGGGGCCCCGTGGCGAATGCGAATGGCATAAGCGTACGTCATATTTTGGTTGTTTTCTGCAATGGTAGGATTAAATGATGGGACGCATTAAAAGAACTAATGCAAGAATATCATGCATTAAAAGAACTAATGCAAGAAAATAAACCAAGTAAAAGTCGTTGGAACACTTTCGAAAAACCACTCGGTTCTTTTCAAAACAAACTTTTAAAATGCGGAGTTTGAGCCACTCCATTTAAAAGCTATCTCGTTCCATCGACTAAATCAAGTTCACTACGTTCACGGTTTTGCCAAAACCATTCGTAGCCCTCCATCATTTCAGTTAAATATTCGGTAGTATTCAAGCTATGTATTTTGACCTCACGCCAAGGCATAGTGATTGGTAGCTGCCGGATATTTATCTGTTGCATAGATAGAATGCGTTGGTTTGGGACAGCCGTACAACCATTTTGGCCTACGTCAAGGGTAGGTACGGGTGGATTCAAATTAACTTAGATAATGATGGGAAGAACTTGACATGTGACTTATGACATTTTGACCTCACGCCAAGGTCACAAGAGCATGGGGCAAAAATCCACATCGGGAGTTTCAAAAGAACTGAAACTTGCTAGTGTTGCATATCATTTGGAGTGTGATGATTTTGGTAGGATTCCTTCAGTTTCGTCACGCGATGATATTTGGATCCCGATCCTACTGTGAGCATATGCTACTCCTCGGGAAATTTCTCACTTAACGATCAATGCTATAAACCTAGTAGGTGTCTAGAAAGGTGTTAGCGGGGCTACGCCCCAAGGGAAAAGAGGTTCTTAAATTAAGGAACTTCGCGAAAGCGTTGGAAAACCTCCCTCGAAGTACCGACACCAGCCTGGCCGAACGGTTATGCAAGTATTGTACGGTAAGATTGATCCTGACTAATTCTTCCTTTTTGGTTTTAACGAGGGATTCGAGAAACAGTGGGAGCCATCCTGTTTAGACAAACTAAAAACCACTCTAAACTTGCAAGAGCATCATGCTAAGTGTTTCTTCTTCTCTCTCCTAATTGCAGTGACCAATCGAAATGACTGGACTTAAGTTACTTCTAAATAAAAACATACATACAGGGCCAAACTACAAAGATTGGCTCAGGAATGTCAAGATGGCAATCACTTACGACAAGCTGGGGTATCTTCTTACCACCAAAGCTCCCTCTGTCCCTGGTCCCACTTCCAGCGTCGCGGATAAGGAAATCCGTAAGACTTGGGAGATTGATAGCGCGAAGGCCAAGTGCCTCGTACTTGCCTCGATGGACAACGAACATCAGAGGAGGCACGAGAATATGGACCTTGAATCCATATTTCTCCGTACAAAAGAACTGTATGGAGAGCAATCTCGTATCGCAAGATACGAAGCGTCGAAAAAGTTATTTTCGGTAAGGATGGCTGTCGGATCATCAGTAGCAGAACACGTGCTTAAGATGATCGGCTACATTGAGGAGCTCGCGGACCTAGGGACCACATTGGAGAGTTAGCTCTATGCAGACTTAGTTCTCCAGTCCCTTCCTTCCACTTACGCCCAGTTTATACTGAACTTCAACCTACAAGAAAAGGAGGTTGAACTTTCAGAGCTCCTCAACATGCTGAGGAGCGCAGAGGGCACCCTACAGAAAGGTAGGGAAACATCCACTTTGTTTGTAGGAGGATCATCTTCTTCTAGGTCCAAGGCGAAAACCAAGGGAAAGAAGAAGAAAGCCCCCGCCAAACCAAGGGGTGGTGTTAGTAAAGTGGATACGAAGGGAAAAGCTAAAGCAACAAAGATAGCGGGGAAGCTTGTGGATAAGGAAGAATGCTTCTATTGTCATAAGAAAGGACAATGGAAGAATGATTGCAGGACCTGGAAGGCCAGAACACAGGAATTGAAGCAGGTTGCAGCTTCAGCTTCAGGTGTGTATATTATTGAAAACTGTCTTTCAATAATGTCACGCCCCGCTTCCCAGAGTACGCAATATTGGGCACGTGACATAGCCAACCATGCTACCTGTGGGTAGGAAGTACCCATCCACAGTCACATTACGGTTGAAAGGATATCAAGAACAAGATAATAAACTAATCTAACACATGTCCAAATCCATAATAACAAGAGTCAATAAACAATAAGTGCGGAAGCAAATGATCCAATGCAATAAATAAATAGTACGTCCTTTAATGCGGGCTCACATCTGGAAATGAAATGAAATAAATAAACTAAACACTATGGAACTCACAGATCAGCCTGCTGGCTGAAGTACTCCTGCTCGGTCGTCGACAGTGGTAAGGAATCTGGGCCATGCAAAACCCAGACGTCAGCGCGTCATGTCAACCAATAATATAATATGAACATGGTAATAAGCAATGCAGGGAAGCAGTACTATGAAATAATAGTGCAGGGTAATGTGCAGTGGTAACTAAACTGTCCTATCAGGTTTCTACTCTAAAGTCTTTGAAATCAATTGATGACTCGTCGATGTAACTCAATAGTATCCCGTGCATGCCCGGGACCACGGTCAAGACCCTCGGGGCTGAATCCGAGACGTGCCGCTAGGCAGTAAATAGGTAGCAGGATGGACGAGTGATGTCAGCATCATCACTCCCGGACTGGCCAAGCCCGTAAGACTGATCAGAACAGGTATCGAACTGTTGAGTTACAAGTCGGTTTCACCTTTGATTTCCCCATACCCCCAAGCTATGTATGTCAGGTCAGGTATTCAGTGATCGAGGACTAATGCCAACACAGGATCAGGTAACAGGTCAGGTTTGTCTGGATAGACAACAGGAATGGTCCATGAGGACCCTAAGTCAGGTTTGTTGGCATTAGGCATGAGATCGGGTAACAAGTCAGGTCGTGGTACAACAGGTTGAGTCGGTATGTATAGGGTACCAAGTCCGGTGCATAGGTATGTATGTATATGTCATGTGTAGCTGGGTCGGGTCAATATGTAATGCAATCGAGTATGTGCTCTCAACAGGTATACAATCGAATAGGTAACAGCAGCAAGAATTTAAAGTAAACAGCAATAATAGTCACTTAATCACAATGGTGCATTGTATTATCTTTATTAACAGGTTCAAGCACCCTTGGGGTGCAATAGTCACAGGGTAAAGCAATATCAATAACGTAAAGCAATGAAGCTCTATGAAATTAAAACTAAAGCATAAATAATTGTCACATGGATGATCTAACAAATAAAGCAAGGACGATCTAATTGGTTTAGTTTGTTAAAGCATGGATTGATAGCAGACCAATTAATTACAAGAAGCTACTATGATGATTCAATATTAAAGATAATTGCAACCGTCAATTCTAAGTTATACTAAAATATCGATATTACCATCAACTGTGTGGTTATATTAAATAATATGATAATTAAATGTATAGCAAGACTTGATCTTGTATTAGCATGTTAGAGCAAGTATTCGGATACTTGCCTCGACGGTTTCGCAAACCGGAAAACACGAATGCAACGTCGGCGGAAAACACGAGACGGATGCACGGGCCACGGATCGAGTCCAAACAGCGAACAGCGGGACCACACGGACCAGAGTACTTCGCTGGAGAGTCGGGTCCAGTCGTCGGCACGGCCGGAATCCGGCGAAATGTCAAAATGGCGACGAAGTTAGCAAACACAAAACATATCAAGTAACGACCAGAGAAGGGTTACACGAAGGAAGATGGTGAAAGGAGGCTTACAGGGGTAGCAAGGTTGCAAACGCGATGGGGTTCGACGGCGAGGGGCATGCCGGCGGCGAACAGGAAATGCGGCGAGGGCTTGGAGGTGGCTGCCGATGACTGTTGCGAGGGTGGAGGCTCGGGTAACCAAGGAAAAGAGATGAGGTGGTGAGGAGAGGGAGACTCAGGTGAGGGGAGCACGGCACGGTGTTGGTTGGCGGCGCAGGTGATCGCTGGCGGCGACTCACGCGACTGCAGCGAAGGCTGCAAATGGCTGCAGTGCGCGGGGAGAAAACAGTGTTGAGATGGAGAGGAGGAGGCGGAGGCGAGGGTGATGGTGGTGGTGTCGTCGACGCGGGGACGGCGGCGGCGTCGGCAGTGGAGAAGGCTAGGGTTCGCGATGGAGGGGTTCGTCGTGGGGTTTAATGGTTTGCAGGGATGAAGGAACAGTATCCAAAAAGAAAGCCAGAGAGAGGGATCGAGGAAGAGAGAGAGAGAGAGAATTATAGGAGAGAGATAGAGAGGGACTGTTAGAGAGAGAGAGAGAATAAGATTGGAGAGACATAGAGATGAGGCGGGGGCCCACGAGAAATAACCCTCTCGTGATTGGCTGCGCACAAAAATCTTTGAAGATTAACACTAAAGAATTTAACAAACAGTAAGATTTAAAACGTTTGGATTTGTTAACTGAGTAATCAATTAGGGATTTATATATATTTTATGGTTTTAAATATGTTTAATTAAATGGGCATTTCGGCGCTAAATGAAACATTTCCAAATCGCGCCCGGGTTGCGCCCAAATGTTTCAAATTCAATTTATAGGATTTTAAGCGAGTTCCAAATTTTGAGATAAGATGTTTTATGATTAAAATGAATGCCCCCAAGTCGGACACTTGTACGCGCGCGTAGCCGTCCAAACTTGCCCGTTTCGCCGAACGGGATGAAATCTCGATGCGCGGACGCTACCACGCGACTAGTGGCGACGAGTAGGCCAACATGGATATTTTTAATTTCATTTTAGGTGTTAAAATTTGTTATATGCCCAAATGACTTAACCGGTTAAAATTTTTCAAAAAGCACCAAACAAGCAGGATAGTTGAAATAAGCAATGTATAACACTCAACTAGTATCAGAAATAGTTTTATTGGGCTCGGGTGTTACATCATACCCAACTACAAAAAGAATTTCGTCCTCGAAATTCCAAGAATACAAGCTAGCTAACTACAGGAAAAGGTGAGGAAACTTCTGCCGGATCTCATCTTCTCGCTCCCAAGTGGATTCTCCGTGCTATCGATTACCCCAAGAAACTAGCACAAGAGGGATAACCTTGTTCTTAAGAACCTTTTCTCTTCGATCCTTGATTTCAACCGGTCGCTCCTCAAAAGTTAGGTCCTCCCGTACAGTCAACTCCGAATGATCCAAGACGTGAGTTTCATCGTGAACATACCTCCGTAGTTGAGATACATGAAACACATCGTGCATTCCTGCCAATGACTGTGGTAACGCCAAACGGTACGCTACCTCTCCAACACGCTCCAATATCTCGAAGGGTCCAACGAATCGAGGACTAAGCTTTCCCGGACTCCCAAAGCGAATCACCCCTCTAGTCGGTGATATCTTCAGGAATACCAAATCACCCACCGCGAACTCTAGAGGTCTTCTTGATGTGTCGGACCAACTTTTATGTCTGCCTTGAGCTGCCTTCATATGCTTCCTGATTGTATTCACCTTCTCGACTGTCTGTACTACCAAATCTGGTCCTAGTAACCTTCGTTCACCAACAACATCCCAACAAGCCGGTGAACGGCACTTACGATCATACAACGCTTCAAACGGAGCCATCTGAATAGTCGCTTGGAAGCTATTGTTGTAAGAAAACTCCACCAGGTGTAGATGATCCTCCTAAGAACCTTTGAAGTCCAACATGCAAGCCCTCAACATATCTTCAAGGGTCTGGATCGTTCTCTCCGATTGTCCATCAGTTTGAGGATGATAAGCTGTGCTAAACTTCAATCGAGTCCCCAAACTTTCTTGTAAACCCCTCCAGAAGTGCGACAAGAACCGAGTGTCCCGATCGGACACGATGCTTACCGGTACTCCATGCAATCTTACAATCTCCTGCATGTACCGCTCTGCCAAAGTCTCCGTCGATTGACCAACCCGAAAAGGAATAAAGTGAGCTGCCTTGGTCAACCGATCGACAATCACCCATACTGCATTGTTGCCCTTTGGACTCCGCGGTAAAGCCGTCACGAAATCCATGGTTATATGTTCCCACTTCCACTGAGGAATCGGAAGTGGTTGCAACAAACAAGCAACCCTTTGGCGTTCAGCCTTGACTTGCTGACACACCAAGCACTTAGCCACGAAGCGAGCAATCTCCCGTTTCATACCTTCCCACCAGAAGTGCTGTCGAATATCTCGGTACATCTTTGTCCCCCCTGGATGTACAGAGTAAGCTGAACTGTGTGCCTCCTGCATAAGCTCTTCACGCACGTCCCCTTTTGGCACACACACACGGCTACCGTACCTCAACGAACCGTCTTCGTGGATCAGTAAATCGGTTCGCAGTCCGGCTTGAACCTGCTCTCGAAACTTTTGCAGTCTAGGATCCTGCAATTGTGCCGCTTTAATATTCTCAACTAAGGACGACTGCACTTGTAACTGCATCAACTGTCCCGTAGCATGTGGTAGCACAACCTCCAAATCAAATCTCCGAAAATCCGCAATGATCTCCCTTTGTGCGGTCAATTCCTGAATTGTTGGTAACCGACTTAGCGCATCCGGCACGACGTTAACTTTTCCCGGATGGTACTTAAGATCAAGGTCGTAGTCGGCCATCAGCTCCAACCATCTGCGCTGCCTCATGTTCAACTCCTTCTGAGTGAACACATACTTCAAACTCTTATGATCTGTAAAGACTTCGACTCTCTCTCGCCCAAAAGGTAGTGTCTTCAAATCTTCAAGGCGAAGATCACGGCCGCAAGCTCCAAGTCATGAGTCGGATAATTCTTCTCATGAGTCTTCAGTTGTCTCGATGCGTAAGCGACGACTTTCCCATTCTGCATCAAAATACATCCCAATCCTTTTCCAGATGCGTCGCTGTGAATCACCAGTCCTCCTGAATTATCTGGTACGGTCAGGATAGGGGCGGTTACCAACTTCTGCTTCAACGTCTCGAAGGCCAATGCACATCCATCCGTCCAAACAAACGGTACCTCCTTGCGTGAGAGCTTGGTTAACGGCTCTGCCAAACGAGCAAAGTTCTCCACAAATCTTCTGTAGTATCCGGCGAGTCCAAGAAAACTTCTTATCTCAGCCACATTTCTTGGAATAAGCCAATCTCGAACTGCTGCAATCTTTTCGGGATCGACGGCGATTCCATCGCCCGACACGACATGCCCCAGAAACTTCACTTCTTCCAGCCAGAATTCGCACTTACTCATCTTCGCATACAATTTCTCTCGTCTCAGTGTCTGCAGTGCGATCTTCAAATGCTCAGCATGCTCCTCCGGACTCTTCGAGCACACCAGAATATCGTCAATGAATACCACAATAAACTGGTCCAAGAATGGTGAAAAGACCCTGTTCATCAAATCCATGAATATTGCCGGCGCATTCGTCACTCCGAAGGGCATCACCAGATACTCGAAATGTCCATATCGAGTTCGAAACGCCGTCTTGCACACGTCTTCTGCTTTCACTCGGACCTGATGATATCCGGATCGTAAATCCAGTTTCGAGAATACTCTCGCGCCACTAAGCTGCTCAAAAGTTCTCCAATGCGAGGGATCGGGTACTTGTTCTTAATAGTCACCCGGTTCAATTCTCGATAATCAATGCACATCCTTCTCGTGCCATCCTTCTTCTTTACTAAAAGAACTGGAGCTCCCCAAGGCGAGTTGCTGCTTCGAATCCATCCCTTCTCAAGTAATTCACCAACTTGTTTCTTAACTCTTCCAATTCCACTGGTGCCATCGGATAATAAGATTTCGATACTGGCGCTGCACCAGGAATAAGGTCAATCGCGAACTCCACATCTCGCTTCGGCGGTAAGCCCGATATATCTTCAAATACATCCATAAAGTCGCGAACAACTGCCGGCTCTACCTTACTATCAATTTCCATTGTCGCAAGAACATTGTTAGTCGGCCTAGCCCTAAACTCGACTGGCCCGTCAGAACTGCTTCCTTACCGCAACTGTTGTCTACATCGTTGGCCGTGAAAGGTCCAGCGAGACTACTGAGTCTCCTCCATTCTGCTGCATGCACGTCCACGGTTGCTCCATTCTGCCTTAGTCCGATAAATTTCTCTTCCCTTTCCTCCGCGCAGTCTGCGGGAAGAATTTCTCCAGGGATTCTTATAAACTTCGCCCTACTGATCGGCTTGGGCAAGCGGGTCACTTCCGCAAGCCACCACTCTCGAGCGTAATCCACTAGTTGAATGCGCACCACAACAACTCCTTTGTCCTCTGGAACCTGTGTCGAAATCAGTAAATTCTCCGTGTCCACTAGCCACTGCTCGGCTGGCAACGGCTCCTCCAGACCAGTGAAAGTAGACGAACCCAAAAGTCTGAAATCTGCTACAGTCCCTACTCGGTCAACTGGTCTAGTTCCAACCTCGTTCACAGACTGCTGAACGATCTGCAAACCTTCCTGAAACGAATCTGCTGTTGCTGGATCAGCTCAGTCTGTCTCTTTGATTTCCAGCATTCCTCTTATCACTCCAAGCAAGGCGGCTTCGTTCACACGCCTCTGGTACGTCTTCAACTTCTTACCTGTCATAATCCAGAACTCAAAACACCCAACATTAGCATGATGATACATTCTGAATGTGGATCAAGGCTAGAACTCCAAGATACTTAAATAGAGTACCGCATTGTCGCTATGCCGCGGTATCATAGCCACAATTACTTAACTCCACCCAAGTCGCCCAAGTCCTAGGGATAACAAGGAATCAAGTTTTCGAGTCGACAATGCAAAGTAAGTTTGCACGCCGTAAAAGATATAATCCGGAAGAATGTGATTCAAGAATGGTAAAACAGTCAAGGTGGCAGGACATGTTTCCTAAGCACGGGTATTCTGATTCGTGTATCGGGTACAATACCCAACTACAAAAGAATCAACCCAACTATCCTATGGCTCTGATACCAAAAGAACCATGTCACGCCCCGCTTCCCAGAGTACGCAAGATTGGGCACGTGACATAGCCAACCATGCTACATGTGGGTAGGAAGTACCCATCCACAGTCACATTACGGTTGAAAGGATATCAAGAACAAGATAATAAACTAATCTAACACATGTCCAAATCCATAATAACAAGAGTCAATAAACAATAAGTGCGGAAGCAAATGATCCAATACAATAAATAAACAGTACGTCCCATAATGCGGGCTCACATCTGGAAATGAAATGAAATAAATAAACTAAACACTATGGAACTCACAGATCAGCCTGCTGGCAGAAGTACTCCTGCTCGGTCGTCGACAGTGGTAAGGAATCTGGGCCATGCAAAACCCAGACGTCAGCGAGTCATGTCAACCAATAATATAATATGAACATGGTAATAAGCAATGCTGGGATGAACATGAATAAAACAGTACTATAAAATAACAGTGCAGGGTAATGTGCAGTGGTAACTAAACTGTCCTATCAGGTTTCTACTCTAAAGTCTTTGAAATCAATTGGTGACTCGTCGATGTAACTCAATAGTATCCCGTGCATGCCCGGGACCACGGTCAAGACCCTCGGGGGTGAATCCGAGACGTGCCGCTAGGCAGTAAATAGGTAGCAGGATGTACGAGTGATGTCAGCATCATCACTCCCGGACTGGCCAAGCCCGTAAGACTGATCAGAAAAGGTATCGAACTGTTGAGTTACAAGTCGGTTTCACCTTTGATTTCCCCATACCCCCAAGCTATATATGTCAGGTCAGGTATTCAGTGATCGAGGACTAATGCCAACACAGGATCAGGTAACAGGTCAGGTTTGTCTGGATAGACAACAGGAATGGTCCATGAGGACCCCAAGTCAGGTTTGTTGGCATTAGGCATGAGATCGGGTAACAAGTCAGGTCGTGGTACAACAGGTTGAGTCGGTATGTATAGGGTACCATGTCCGGTGCATCGGTATGTATGTATATGTCATGTGTAGCAGGGTCGGGTCAATATGTAATGCAATAGAGTATGTGCTCTCAACAGGTATACAATCGAATAGGTAACAGCAGCAAGAATTTAAAGTAAACAGCAATAATAGTCACTTAATCACAATGGTGCTTTGTATTATCTTTATTAACAGGTTCAAGCACCCTTGCGGTGCAATAGTCACAAGGTAAAGCAATATCAATAACGTAAAGCAATGAAGCTATATGAAATTAAAACTAAAGCATAAATAATTGTCACATGGATGATCTAACAAATAAAGCAAGGACGATCTAATTGGTTTAGTTTGTTAAAGCATGGATTGATAGCAGACCAATTAATTACAAGAAGCTACTATAATGATTCAATATTAAAGATAATTGCAACCGTCAATTCTAAGTTATACTAAAATATCGATATTACCATCAAATGTGTGGTTATATTAAATAATATGATAATTAAATGTATAGCAAGACTTGATCTTGTATTAGCATGTTAGAGCAAGTATTCGGATACTTGCCTCGACGGTTTCGCAAACCGGAAAACACGAATGCAACGTCGGCGGAAAACACGAGACGAATGCACGGGCCACAGATCGAGTCCAAACAGCGAACAGCGGGACCACACGGACCAGAGTACTTCGCTGGAGAGTCAGGTCCAGTCGTCGGCACGGCCGGAATCCGGCAATATGTCAAAATGGCGACGAAGTTAGCAAACACAAAACATATCAAGTAACGACCAGAGAAGGGTTACACGAAGGAAGATGGTGAAAGGAGGCTTACAGGGGTAGCAAGGGTGCAAACGCGTTGGGGTTCGACGGTGAGGGGCACGCCGGCGGCGAACAGGGAATGCGGCGAGGGCTTGGAGGTGGCTGCCGATGACTGTTGCGAGGGTGGAGGCTCGGGTAACCAAGGAAAAGAGATGAGGTGGTGAGGAGAGGGAGACTCGGGTGAGGGGAGCACGGCATGGTGTTGGTTGGCGGCGCAGGTGATCGCCGGCGGCGACTCACGCGACTGCAGCGAAGGCTGCAAATGGCTGCAGTGCGCGGGGAGAAAACAGTGTTGAGATGGAGAGGAGGAGGCGAAGGCGAGGGTGATGGTGGTGGTGTCGTCGGCGCGGGGACGGCGGCGGCGTCGGCAGTAGAGAAGGCTAGGGTTCGCGATGGAGGGGTTCGTCGTGGGGTTTAATGGTTTGCAGGGATGAAGGAACAGTATCCAAAAAGAAAGCTAGAGAGAGGGATCGAGGAAGAGAGAGTGAGAGAGAGAGAATTATAGGAGAGAGATAGAGAGAGACTGTTAGAGAGAGAGAGAGAATAAGATTGGAGAGAGATAGAGATGAGGCGGGGCCCACGAGAAATAACCCTCTCGTGATTGGCTGCGCACAAAAATCTTTGAAGATTAACACTAAAGAATTTAACAAACAGTAAGATTTAAAACGTTTGGATTTGTTAACTGAGTAATCAGTTAGGGATTTATATATATTTTATGGTTTTAAATATGTTTAATTAAATGGGCATTTCGGCGCTAAATGAAACATTTTCAAATCGCGCCCGGGTTGCGCCCAAATGTTTCAAATTCAATTTATAGGATTTTAAGCGAGTTCCAAATTTTGAGATGAGATGTTTTATGATTAAAATGCATGCCCCCAAGTCGGACACTTGTACGCGCGCGTAGCCGTCCAAACTTGCCCGTTTCGCCGAACGTGATGAAATCTCGATGCGCGGACGCTACCACGCGACTAGTGGCGACATGTAGGCCAACATGGATATTTTTAATTTCATTTTAGGTGTTAAAATTTGTTATATGCCAAAATGACTTAACCGGTTAAAATTTCGCAAAAAGCACCAAACAAGCAAGATAGTTGAAATAAGCAATGTATAACACTCAACTAGTATCAGAAATAGTATTATTGGGCTTGGGTGTTACAAATAAACTTTACTTCCTGGGTATTGGATACCGGATCAGGATCTCATATCTGTAATTCTTTGCAGGCGTTGAGAAACCGTAGGGTTTTGAAGGCAGGTGACATGACCCTCAGAGTTGCGAACGGAGCTAGCATGGATGCTAAAGCCGTGGGGGACTATCACCTGGGAATGTCAGATGGACATGTTTTGGTTTTGCGTAATTTCTTTTTTGTACCCAACGCAACTTGTAATATCATTTCTGTATCTTTAGTTTCTAAAGAAGGTTATGAATTTGCGTTTGTAAGTAATGTTGTAAACATTCACCTTAATCAAGTTTTGATTGGGTCAGGTACATTGAGTAATGGTATATACGTATTAAACCAACCACAGATTTTCAACGTCCAGAATACACACAAAAGAAAGTCTCCGGAAATAAATCAGACTTTCTTATGGCATTGTAGACTGGGTCACATCAATGAGAGAAGGTTGACGAAGTTACATAAAGAAGGATATTTGAATCCGTTCGAATATCAATCGTATGCCACTTGTCAATCCTGTCTCAAAGGAAAGATGAAAAAGACTCCGTTTACTGGACACGGAGTAAGAGCGAGCGAGCTCTTGGGACTCATACACAGCGACGTGTGCGGTCCAATGTCTACACATGCGCGAAGCGGTTATTCTTACTTCATTACTTTTACGGATGACTTTTCAAGGTACGGTTATGTCTTCTTAATGAAACATAAGTCCGAAGCCTTTGGAAGGTTCCAGGAATATAAGAATGAAGTAGAAAAAAAAACCGGCAAAAGTATTAAGATTCTAAGATCGGATCGAGGTGGAGAATACTTGAGTGCCGAGTTCCTGGATTATTTAAAAGAGAACGGAATTCTCTCTCAACTTACTCCTCCATACACTCTGCAACATAACGGTGTATCGGAGAGACGGAACCGAACCCTATTGGATATGGTTCGGTCCATGATGAGTAACACTGAGTTACCGCGATCATTCTGGGGGTATGCGCTAGAATCAGCTGCATACCTTTTGAACCGAGTTCCGACTAAGACTGTGCCTACCACACCATATGAAATATGGAGTGGGAAGAAACCCTATCTTCAATATCTGAAGATCTGGGGATGTCCGGCTTTTGTCAAAAAGCAGCATGCAGACAAGCTCGAGGCACGCTCAGTACTGTGCAAGTTTGTGGGATACCCAAAGAACACCAGGGGGTATCTTTTCTACCACGCAGAGGAACAAAAAGTCCTTGTTTCTCGTAATGCCCACTTTCTAGAACACCAGTTCTTAGAAAAGGAAATAAGTGGGAGCGCAGTAGAACTGGAAGAAATTCCAGAACCACAGACTATTACTGAAAGCTTAGTGGAACCAGAGGGTTCAAAAGAACAGGACATTCCTACGCCGCTCCGCAGAAGTAGTAGGCAGTCTCATCCGCCCGAGAGATACTACGGTTTTCACATAGACGGGGATAGAGAGGATTGCATCATAGAATATGATGAGCCTACTAGCTTCCAGCAAGCCGTTCAGAGCGTCGACTCGGTAAAATGGCTGGATGCAATGCGGACCGAAATGGAGTCCATGTACACCAACAAAGTATGGACGTTGGACATTGCTCCAGACGGGGTAAAACGCGTAGGATGCAAGTGGATCTTCAAAAGGAAGATTGGTGTAGATGGACAGGTTGAGACCTATAAAGCTAGACTTGTAGCAAAGGGTTTTCGTCAAAGACCTGGTTTGGACTATGACGAAACCTTTTCTCCAGTGGCTATGCTGAAATCCATTCGGATCCTTCTTGCCATTGCTGCCTTCCACGATTATGAGATCTGGCAAATGGACGTAAAGACCGCTTTTCTAAATGGAAATTTAGAGGAGTGTGTCTATATGGACCAGCCAGAGGGTTTCATTCAGAGTGGGAGTAGCGGAAAGGTGTGCAAGTTGCTTAAGTCCATTTACGGACTAAAGCAGGCATCGCGGAGTTGGAACATCTGTTTTGATGAGACGGTAAAGGAATTTGGCTTTATCAAAAATCCAGATGAACCATGCATATATAGTAGATTTGTAGCGAAAACTGTAGTATTCCTCGTTTTATACGTGGATGACATTCTCTTAATAGGAAATGACATTCCTATGCTACAATCTGTCAAGGGGTTCTTGTCACACAGGTTCTCCATGAAAGACCTGGATGATGCCTCATACATTCTGGGTATCCGGATCTACCGTGACAGATCCAAGAGGATATTAGGACTTTCACAGTCCATGTACATCGACACCATACTGAAAAGATTCAGTATGGAAGATTCCAAGCGCGGTAACCTACCGGCTTGTCACGGGATCACCCTCTCTATAGAGATGTCTCCCAAGACTGATTTGGAGAGGGATCGCATGTCTATTATACCCTACGCTTCTGCGGTAGGCTCGATAATGTATGCGATGTTGTGTACCAGACCGGATGTAGCTTACGTACTGAGTGTGGTAAGCCGGTATCAGTCAAACCCTAGGGAGAAACACTGGATAGCGGTAAAGAACATTCTCAAGTACCTGAGAAGGACTAAGGAGATGTTCTTGGTGTATGGCGAAAAAGACCTCCAGATCGAGGCCTTTGCTGACTCCAGCTTCCAGAGTGACAAGGATGATTCCAAGTCCATGTCGGGTTTTGTCTTTACCCTCAATGGAGGGGCGGTGTGTTGGAAGAGTTCCAAACAGGAAACCGTTGCAGACTCGACGATGGAAGCGGAATACATCGCTGCATCTGATGCCGCAAAAGAACCTGTCTGGATAAGGAAGTTCTTGAAAGAGCTTCAGGTGGTTCCGTCCATTGTTGATCCAATACCTCTGTATTGCGACAACAACAGGGCTATAGCTTTAGCAAAGGAACCCAGGTCCCATCAGAGATCCAGGCACATCTTGAGGCGGTATCACCTGATCAGGGAGATCGTGGATCGCCAGGAGATCGAGGTTCGGAGAGTCGCTTCAGAAGATAACACTGCAGATCCATTCACCAAGGCCTTTCCCCAGACTCAGTTCGAGCGGCTGATCGAGATGATAGGTCTTCGATACGCCAGTACATGGCCTTAGTGCAAGTGGGAGATTGTTAGTGTATATGCTCTAGAGGCCATTACTTTATCATACTAGTTTGTATATTACTTAATGGAAGCTTGGGATATTCACCTTGTATATACAATCTTGCTCAAAATAGTAGTATGCTACTTGGTTTGTTTCTACTTCAATGTGTACATGTGTTTATTTTAGTATATCGCCTATACACATTAGTGGAGCTCTTAGGATCTTTGCTTGATTACCAGCGTTGTGATGGCAGTCACACTAGTGGGGCTGGGTAATCTATAAGCACATCCTTATGCAGGTCCCTGGTCGCAGGACTATCGAGACAGGGCATCGATACTCCGGAGTAGACTAGCGTGTGCGCTTCTCATCCCAGTATGGGAGATGGTCTGTCCCACAGCCATCAGTACGTCGTACTTGAGAGAGTATGCGGGTGCTCGTTTGGTTACGAGTGCACTGGACAGGACTCGTCGGGAACTGACTAGTTGGTATTATGCCTATCGTCAGTTATCAGTTCCCAGGTGACATGAGTACAGCTTAGTCCGCTGACTTGACACTGTCACTTCGCCTCGAGTGTGTTCCCACTGTACTTTGATTACTACCCTACCACGGCTCAAGGGAGTCGTGCAAACAGGTGGTAGTTGGGTCCAGTTCCGAAGCACTTGGAGGCAGTGACGGTTAGACAGGATTCGTCTCTCCCTGTATTGGGGGTTGACATCGCGCTGTGTCTAGGAGAGCCATTACACGAGTAGTCCCTGGCCAGGGCAAACGAGATATACTGGTAGGCTTCCAGTGTTATCTCAGGGTGTTTTGGGCTTCACTCCGACATGACTTGTACCGCTATTGGAGGACTGAGTTTACCGCCCCCTAGGCCCGCCATGCGATGTATCAGACGAACAGACCAGACTGTACCGAGATTGTCACATTCAGGCTCAGTAGGAGTTCAGATGGGTTTCACCTCGTCAGTCTTCTTGTCGGCTTCTACCTGGGGACCGTTACGCACAGCTAGTGCCGCTTGCGGTCTGTGGTTAAACCCACTGCCAGCGTAGTGTCGAGTCTTTAGAGTCCCACACAGAAAGCTATTCGCCTTTAGGCAAAAGAGTAGAGGTCGCATGGTTTTGCGACAGGTCGCATGGTTTTGCGACAGGGTTCGGTCACATCCGTGCAATTGTGCACGTACAGTGTCCGGACAGTTTACACTAGCGCGCTTTGGTTTAAGCCAGATCCTAGTATACGTATTGGGATTGGATTTATCCAGTTTGTATTCGTGTTCCTCGGAACGCGGATGCGGGTGTGTATGCACAGTTGAAGGAGAGACAGAGGCACAGGATTCTCATTAGGGTTGTTGACCGTTGACCGTTGACTATTGACTTTTTGCTCAACCCTAATGAGAATATGATATATGATTAACAATTATATTAATTAAGTATTATGGTGACATGGTTGTTGACTTGTTGACTTTTGTTGACTTGTTGACTTTGTTGCCCGGTTGACTAGTTTTGACTAGTTGACCATCATGATAACCATAGCTATCATTTCATGGCAAAGACTTTTGCTTGCTTGCTCCTTTGTGCAAAATGAGTGCATGAAATGATATGGCTATGGTTGCTTAAACCATCACATAATACTTGATTGATATGATATGTTATGATTGTTTTGGATTATGAGAGCCAAATGAGAAAAGTCTTCTCTCATTCTTTCATGCTCATTCTCTCTCTTGTTCTTGAGCTCTCATACTCTTGCTCTCACCCTCTTCCTCTTGCTCCCTCTCTTGACTCTATGGTTCACTTGTCTCATGAGTTGAGAACCAAGAACCATAGATAAAATCCCATACAAACTCTTCTCTACTCACTCTAGTTCACAAGGTTTAGCAAACCGAGTGAACTAGTTTCTTCAAAGTTTGAAGAAGGAGCCAAAGGTTGGAGCTTTCAGGTGGATCTATCTTCGGCGTAAGGAGACGACGGGAAGAAGCCGATCCGGACCACCATCGGAGTTTGAAGACGAAGGAGTTCAAGACAAGCAAGGTATAAACCCCCTAACCGAGTAGTTAACGACTCCTAGTTAGGTTGTTAGTTAGATGTTTAACAAAGATCCGGGTTTTAAGTTCATGTTACCACCTCTAAGAAAATCGTTTTTCATCAAATTCCGCATGCCCGAAAGTACCGGGAGAGGTATCATGGACTTACAGGCTACAACCCCGACCCGGTTGTGCGGCCATACAAATAATTATTACATCAATTTACAAATTTACATGAATTGAAAGAAAAGAAAACTCTCGTCTCACAACCCCCGGCTATTCACTCGCGACAATCCAACATATTCATATCCACATTCCAGCAACATTACAGATCACAGATTTGTATAACCCCCACTAATCGACATATAGCGATTAGTAGACATTCAATACAAATATCACATCACAGAAAAACCCGTCAGCTTAAGTTTTTATAAGTTCGATCAAAAATACGGATTTTCAGGACCCCAAAAATAAAATTTTCGTTCTGGAAAATCTGGGTAGAAAATATATATTCCAAAAATCCCAAAACAACCCCAGTAAAACACTGCACCAAACTTGGACCTCGGCCGAGTCAACTCGGCCGCGGATCCGCGGCTGGAGCGTGCTCCCGCCGCGTTTCCGCGGCTCTTTGACTCGATCGTTGGACCAAATTTGGTGGGTGTTCACACAAAAGCCTGAGCCGATTTTTAAGATGAAAATTATCAACTTTTGAACAGAATAAAAATCGGCAGAAACTTGAAATTCTCGGGTTCGTTTTCGTGACTTTTTCTTTGATCGATCTTCTAGTTACTTGCTAACATGTTAGATAGAGTTTAACTAGGCTCTGATACCACTGTAAGTCCATGCTACCTCTCCCGGTACTTTCGGGCATGCGGAAATTGATTAAAAAAACGATTTTTTTAGAGTTGGTAACATGGACTTAAAACCCGGATCTTTGTTAAACATCTAACTAACAACCTAATTAGGAGTCGTTAACTACTCGGTTAGGGGGTTTATACCTTGCTTGTCTTGAACTCCTTCGTCTTCAAATTCCGATGGTGGTCCGGATCGGCTTCTTCCCGTCGTCTCCTTACGCCGAAGATAGATCCACCTGAAAGCTCCAACCTTTGGCTCCTTCTTCGAATTTTGAAGAAACTAGTTCACTCGGTTTGCTAAACCTTGTGAACTAGAGTGAGTAGAGAAGAGTTTGTATGGGATTTTATCTATGGTTCTCGGTTCTCAACACATGAGACAAGTGAACCATAGACCAAAAAGAGAGAGCAAGAGGAAGAGGGTGAGAGCTCAAAAACAAAGAGAGAGAATGGTCAAGTGAGAATCAGCCTCTCTTTTGTCTTTCACCCTCTCATAATCCAAAACAATGATAACAAATCATATCAATCAAGTGTTATGTGATGGTTTAAGCAACCATAGCCATATCATTTCATGCACTCATTTTGCACAAAAGAGCAAGCAAGCAAAAGTCTTTGCCATGAAATGATAGCTATGGTTATCATGATGGTCAACTAGTCAAGCCTAGTCAACCGGTCAACAAAGTCAACAAGTCAACAAAAGTCAACAAAGTCAACAAATCAACAACCATGTCACCATAATACTTAATTAATATAATTGTTAATCATATATCATATTCCCATTAGGGTTGAGCAAAAAGTCAAAAGTCAACGGTCAACGGTCAACAACCCTAATGAGAATCCTGTGCCTCTGTCTCTCCGTCAACTGTGCATACACACCCGCATCCGCGTTCCGAGGAACACGAATAGAAACTGGATAAATCCAATCCCAATACGTACACTAGGATCTGGCTTAAACCAAAGCCCGCTAGTGTAAACTGTCCGGACACTGTACGTGCACAAGTGCACGGATGTGACCGAACCCTGTCGCAAAACCATGCGACCTGTCGCAAAACCATGCGACCTCTACTCTTTTGCCTAAAGGCGAAAAGCTTTCTGTGTGGAACTCTAAAGACTCGACACTACGCTGGCAGTGGGTTTAACCACAGACCGCAAGCGGCACTAGCTGTGCGTAACGGTCCCCAGGTAATTCCGACAAGAAGACTGACGAGGCGAAACCCATCTGAACTCCTACTGTGCCTGAATGTGACATTCTCGGTACAGTCCGGTCTGTTCGTCTGATACATCGCATGGCGGGCCTAGGGGGCGGTAAACGTCATTCCCCCAATAGCGGTACAAGTTGTGTCGGAGTGAAGCCCAAAACACCCTGAGATAACATTGGAAGCCTACCAGTATATCTCGTTTGCCCTGGCCAGGGACTACTCGTGTAATGGCTCTCCTAGACACAGCGCGATGTCAACCCCCAATACCGGGAGAGACGAATCCTATCTAACCGTCACTGCCTCCAAGTGCTTCGGGATTGCACCCAACTACCACCTGTTTGCACGACTCCTTTGAGCCGTGGTAGGGTAGTAATCAAAGTACAGTGGGAACACACTCGAGGCGAAGTGACAGTGTCAAGTCATCGGACTAAGCTGTACTCATGTCACCTGGGAACTGATAACTGACGATAGGCATAATACCAACTAGTCAGTTCCCGACGAGTCCTGTCCAGTGTACTCGTAACCCAACGAGCACTCGCATACTCTCTCAAGTACGACGTACTGATGGCTGTGGGACAGACCATCTCCCACACTGGGATGAGAAGAGCACACGCTAGTCTACTCCGGAGCATCGATGCCCTGTCTCGATAGTCCTGCGACCAGGGACCTGCATAAGGATGTGCTTATGGATTACCCAGCCCCACTAGTGTGACTGCCATCACAACGCTGGTAATCAAGCAAAGATCCTAAGAGCTCCACTAATGTGTATAGGCGATATACTAAAATAAACACATGTACACATTGAAGTAGAAACAAACCAAGTAGCATACTACTATTTTGAGCAAGATTGTATATACAAGGTGAATATCCCAAGCTTCCATTAAGTAATATACAAACTAGTATGATACAGTAATGGCCTATAGGGCATATACACTAACACATGTACCCTCTACGGCCTCGACGCCTCCTCGTTACATATCAGCACCGATAAAGCTCATGGTGGATGCGCAAATATCATATCAAGGAAAACCGGGTTTTTCAATGTATGCATAATTTCATGAACTCCCGCGGTTCCCAAATCCAGAAAACATCATCTAAAATCCCAATAACAATGCGCAAATCCAGGAATAAATATATGCGATATATCTGAATGCGAGCATATAAATGAGAATATGTAGCTGAAACCAGATGTATGCGAAATCAATAAGGTACTGCTAAGTAACACCAGTAAAGGTAAATATGTAACTGCAACTGAATATGTGTGTAACATACAGGTGTAGCAATGTATATGTATCAACCTATAAGAACTGATGTCGTATACCCCCTGGGTATAAGTAAAATATGTAGGATACCCCCCCGGTATAACTAAAATATGTGCAAGGTATACCTGTAGCTGTATCGCAAGGTGTATGTGTTAGTTATATGTATGCCCTAGAGGCCATTACTGTACATTGGATGTATATTGTAGTGGATGCTGGGACATATATAGGTAGGACTTTCTTGCTCGACATGATAGTACGCTATCTGGTTGCTTTTTATCTTAACGTGTATACTTTTCGTCTCTCTGTTACATGTTGATAAAGCCCTTAGGATGTGTACTCGACTTCCAGGACTGTGATGCAGATCATACTAGTGGGGCCTGGATAGTCTATGAGTACATCCTTGAAATGTTCCTAGTCGAGGGAATATCGAGACGGGGCATCGATATTCCAGAGTAGACTTGCGTATATCTTCTCGACCCATGCGATGGGCGATGGATGATCCCATATCCATTGGTGTTTGACATCGAAGATGGTATGCGGGTGCTCAGTGGAGACTGGGTACACTGAACGGACTCGCCGAGAACTCCCAGATGGTATTATACCTCACGTCAGATGGCAGTTCTCTGGTGACACTGGTACAGCTTAGTCTGTTGACCCGAGATCGTCATAGAGTCTTGTGTGTCTCCTACTGTGCTTTGATTTCCATCCTACCACGGCTCTACTGAGTTGTGAAAACAGGTGGTTATTGGGTACAGTCCCGATTCACATGGAGGCAATGAGCGATAGGAGGGGATTCGTCTCTCCCGGTATTGGGGGTTGATGTTGCGCTATGCTCGACTGGCCATAACAGGAAATACCTGGACAGGGTTGCAGTGATATACTGGTAAGAGTTATCAGTAGTTTCACGAAAGTTATGGACCCTACGTCGGCATGACTTATCGAGCTATTGGGGTCTGACGTTTACCACCCCCAGGCGAGATATGCGACATATCAGACGAACAGACCGGACTGTACGGTAAGTGTTACTGGTTGGATTCACAGGAGTATGAGCGGGCTTGCTCGTCGATCTTCTGATCGCTCAATACCCGGGTGGCCGTTACGTTTAGCAGACCGCTTGCGGCTTGTTGGTGTTTGATATGATCATCATCTGCTGCCGGCGTATTGACGAGTCTTTAGAGTCCTACACAGAGGTTTCCTGGCTCAAGCGAAACGAAATAGGAGCGCATATGAGATATGTGCGGGACCGAGAATAATGCATGTATATGATACCATATTATATTCTCGCGATGAATGAATCGATTAGTTATATGTGATATAACCTAGTTATCGAATCAAGGATTGATTCGATAAGCCGATACATTGGATACTAGCCGGTTATATGCGATATGACCGGATCATTGAATCAAGTGTTGATTTAATGATTTAATGTATAATTATATATTTGATATATTACTTTGCATTAACTAGTATTGGTTCACTTTAAATGGATTTTCTCACTTGAAATGCACAAGTTGTATATGTGATATACTTTTGTGCACAAGATTGTATCATGTTTGATGATACATGCAAGCTAGGGTTAGTGTAAAGAATTGACCATGGTTATATGAATGGTTAGGGTTTCATTTTATTTACTTATTCATTTATTTATTCTTTTTGTTTATTTTGGCAAAAGAAAAAGATAAAGAGAAAAAGAATGGTTGCTAGTTTTGTTTTTAGTTGAAGTTTCTTGAAACTTTGACCAAGTCACCATTCTTGTCTCATCCTTAACCCTAACCATTCAAGTTAACCATGGTCCATTCTCTACAACTAACCAAGGGTTAGTAAATGATAAGTATTGATTTATTTATCTAATTTACATAACTTATTATATCATCTTCTTCTTCTTCATCTTCTACTTCCATGAAGAAAAGCTAGTGACCATCAATGGCAACTAGTGAAATCAAGTGAGAAATCCAATTCTAAAGTCTACCCACTTCCTATTTCTTCATCCTCTACCTCTTGCCAAGTTGTATAGGGTGTTTCCTTCACAAGTTTTCATGGCTTGGTGAAGTTGGAGCTTGTTCTTGTGATGCCTCGACGTAGATCATCTTCGGCATCGAACCGACGATCAAGCCCGCCCATTCTTCGATGATACCAATGCTAGAGTCAAGGGTTCGATTTGGACAGCGGAGGGAGATCATCGCGGAGTTTAGGAAGTGGTGGACCGGATCTACAAAGGTTGTAGCCCCTTCCCTTTAGCTATTTTTCCGTTTACTTGCCCGTTTCGCCTAAATATCTAGTTAACGACCCGTATTAGGGTTTGTAGGCACAAGGAAATTTTTTGATTTGTGCATGTTTGATCACTTGTGAGACTCCATTAGAGTGCCTAGGAACCCTTCAGTGGTATCAGAGCCTAGCTAGAGCCTTAGGCGAAGTCCAGACGGAGTTTGAAGTCCGAACGAACCCAAAACGCCGACTTAAAAATGCTCTCTGGACAATTCTGTAAAATGTTGATTTTTGTAGATTAAAAATATGCAGAAACCTCAGTGCAATATTCTAAGAATTACTGTTTAAATCGGGGGCTCTGAGTCGTTAATAGTGTGGCGGAACCGCCGCATATGCATGCCTAATGCGGCGGTTCCGCGGCAAGTTGGTATCTTCAGACAGATGTTTTTGCACAGTAATTCTTAGTTTTATGTGCCGGTTTTGCTGGGAATTTTTAATAATTTTTTCCAGAGTTGTATTTTCTAGGTTGTTTTGGGGACTCGGTGTATCGATCGGATTGTCTAATTCTATCCGTGTGCTTTTCCGGATAAATTTTAGAATATGTTAAAAAGTTCGACCGGATATAAATACCCAATTTTTCCCCTGTCGGGAAATTTCCAAGTGTTGGATTTTTCCGTAGTTTAACGACGTTCTAAGTAGTGCAAGTAACGCGATGGACCCTCTAGAAGACAACAAACCTTAACTCGATTATGTGACCGTCTTGAACTGCCCTTTGAACCTTCGGGTTTGGGGCAGTACGGCGTGCCACATGTGAGGCGTTGGCTTGACCCTTCTACGGCTGGACCGTTGGTACTGAGGCACGAACTGAATGTTGTTAGACTTATTTCATGTGTTGAGCTGTATCGGGAAAACTTGGGTGTTCGACTGTTCGATCGGAAAGTTTAACATTTTCTATTTATCCGGAATGTGATACAATACTTGGAATTCGCAAATAGTTATGAGATAACGGAATGAATATTATAAACATAGCAGTTTAGTCTCACTTGATCGGTTGCCACGGAATTTTGATGTGATCAAAAGTCCGTCGCAATCACGTAGCGTACGCGGATACTCGCCGGGTAAACTTAATAGACAGCCTCACTCCATAGCCCCGACCAAGTGACTGTAGGAGAACCCCGTCGCCGAAACCATCCGTTCGGGTGCTCGCGGTAGCGGTGTTCCGCCTTGGTGCACTTTGTCGACGGCGTAGGGAGTGCGGCCGTCTACTGAAGTTTGCGACGAGCATTCGAACAGAATGTCGGGAATCCTGTTGAATTGCCCGACTTTATATTGAAAAGAGTTTTCGATAATGAGACTAAAATGCGGGGTTTATAATTGTTAGGCATGCGATGTCTAAGGAATTCATTTGATTAGGCATGCGATGTCTAAAGAGATTGCGGATTCCAACTGTTGTAGTTTTACACTTTCTTTTCTGTGACCGTAAGTGTAATATGTGATATCGCCGGTTTCGTTGCTATATGTCAACGACAATTGGGATGCGCATATTTACTTACGTTCATGACATGTGATGTTATATGTTGCTGGATATGTTATATTGGATCGTCGTGTTTGAATAGCCGGGTTTTTTTTTATGTGAGATGAATGTTTTTTCATTTTCATTCATGTAAAAACTTGTATGTAATATTCTTTTATTGGGGCACTTCCAGGTTGCGGAAGTTGTCACCCATTGTATATTATTTACTTTTCCGCATTAGGATAGACCCAAGGAGGGGAGCACAAGTAACCGGGTTCTGGGGTCCAGTGGGAGACCAACTCGAGGAGTCGAGTCCGGGTCTCCTAACCCTAGAATTGGTAGGGTTGCTTGCCGCTCTCGTAGGGGTCTAGGGGTGTGGGATTGGCTATTCATCACGACCGTGGAATCCGTGTTTTATACTGGCTCGTATTGAAAACACGGACGTCCTAGTATATCCAATATTTCATATGTTTCTTCTGCTGCGTTATCTGTGATGTGATCATGTGATGTTCTGTGATAGATATAGTATATAGTATATATGATATATTATATAGACGTTACTTATGTTTTACACCCACGCTAGCCCTGCCCCGCTCTGCCGTTAGTTACCTAACCTAACGGTGCACGAGGGGACATCGAGGCGAATGCGGATGGCATAAGTGTACGTCATATTTATCTGTGATGTTTAGGTAATTTAAATGATGGGATTTTCATTAATGTGATTAATGAAAGAAAATAAACCTAATTGATGTTGTGGAATCGAATTTCAAAATAAAACAGGTAGCTACAGTTCTTGCTTTGCATCGCGATGTTCCTTATAGAACATCATGCACCTTATTCGATAAGGAAAGGACCGAGATCCCTTCACCGGGAGTGACTCCTTTAGCAATAACTGGCAGATGCTACAACTCTCGGTTTGTCTTTTGATTGCTTCTATAGTTTCTGCTTTGCACAGAGATATATATGATATATCCCGCACCTCATTCGATGAGGAAAGGGCCGACGATCCCTTCACCGGGAGTGACCCCTTTAGCAAAACTAGAAAAGCTTCAAAACATTCCATTTAAAAACCATTTGATTCCACAACGAGATCAAGTTCAAAGCGTTAAAGGTTTTCACAAAAACCAGCCGCAACCCTCCGTCATTTTAGGAAGTAGAGTACTTAGTATTCGTGCTGTGTTTGTTGACCATAGTCAAGGCACAGTGTACGGTAGCTAAGTGATGTCTTCCTACACCGCATATGATGCGATTAGTTAGGACAGTCGCGTGACTTTGTTGACCTTAGTTAAGGGTCATGTGGGTGGGTCTAATTAATCACGAAATGACGGGTAGAACTTGACTAGTACTTATGATTTGTTGACCTTAGTTAAGGTCATAAGTCTAGGGGTAAAAACCATTATCGGGAGTTTCAAGTGTTGAAACTTGCAATGAGATTGCATACCTTCGATATGATAGTTGGATCCCGATACCCACTGCGAGTAATTGTTACTCCTGGGAGAGTTTTGCACTTTGCAATTAGCCGATCAAGTAGGTGTCTAGAAAGGTGTCAACGGGGTTACGCCTCTGGGAAAACGAGGTTTACTGTAATTAGGTCCGTGCGAAAGCACGGGGAACCTCACTCAAAGTACCGACACTGGCCTGGCTGAAAGATTGGCGAACTTGTAGAGTGTAATTAATCTCGGCTAGTCTTTCCTTTTAGGGTTTGAAGGAAGATTTGATAAAAACAGTGGGAGTCATCCTGATTAGATAAAATATATAACCAATCTGATCTTGCAAGAGTGCACGCTGAGTGTTTTCTTCTCTCTCTCTCCAGGTAGCGACCATATCACGCCTTAATCAAGATAATAATATGGATGAATTGACCGAACCCGCTTGTTATACTGAGCTGGGGAACGTTGGTCCCGCTCTAACTTATAATTATTATAAGACAGAGCAGGAAATAGGGGAATACCAGATTTCCTATGCCGCCCAAACGAAGAAAGTGCATATGATGCATCTCGTTCGGGTGTGTTCATTATAAAGAACTGTTTCTCAGTATCCTCTGAATCCTGGGTATTTGATACCGGATCAGGATCCCAGATATGTAATCTGTTACATAGGGCTACAAAAAGGTAGAAAACTGAGAACGGGTGATAAGTTTCATGAGACAGAAAACGGGGCAAGTGTTGCAGCCAAGTCTGTTGGTCACTGTCACCCTGTATTACCAATACATTGATTCTGAACAAATGCTATTAGATACCGAACATGATATACAAAATCATATCAGTCTTTTTATTAGTAAAGAAATGATAAAATTTTGTATTGATGGATAATGTATTGAACATTTCCTATATCAAAAGTTGATCGGTTCAGGCACGTTATCTAAAAGCATTGAAGTTCTAAATCAAACTCCAGTTCCTAGTATACAGAACACACAAAAGAGGAAGAGTTCAGAAATGAACGAATCCTTCTTGAGGCATTGTAGACTAGGTCACATCAATGCGACCCGACTGGCTGAAGTTACATTTTAGAAGCATATTTAAATCAGGTTGAATTTACATCTTGTGAAACTTGCCAGTCATGTCACAAAGATGAGATGACCGTAGCTCTGTTTATTAGAAACAGAGAAAGAGTTAGTAAACTCTTGGGACTGATACATTATGATGTATGTAAGGTCTCCTGTCTACACATGCCAGGACTGGTTCTTTATACTTCATTATATTCTCTGATAATCTCTCAAGATTCAGTCATATGTTCCTGTTGAAACATAAGTCCGAAACTTTTGAGGTATTCACAGAATATAAGTTGGAAGTAGAGAACCAAAATACGGGTATAAGTATTATGTCCTTTGATGAGATCAAGGAGGAGAATACTTGTGCATGGAATTCCTGGATTATTCTTAAGGAGAATGAGATTCTCTCTCAGCATTACTCCTCCGAATAACCATAGCACATTGGTATATCGGGGCGGGGCAATCACACCCTATATGATTAGGTGTGCTCTATGATGAGTACTACAGAGTTACATGTTTCCTTTTGGGAGTTGTGCACTTGAGAAGCTGCATACCTATTGAATTAGGTTTGAATCAAATCAGTGCCTACCACTCCATATGAGATATGGTATGGGAAGAACCCATCTCTTAAGCGAGTTAAGATTTGGGGTTGTCCGGCCTATGTTTAAAGCAAAATCCGGACAAGATCGAGGCAGGATCAGTTCTGTAGAACTGGAAAGGTTCCAGCTATACAAAACTGCATTTGATGATTTGACAGAACCAAAGGATTCTATAGTTCCCGACGAACCTCAGCCTCTCCGCCGATCTAGTAGGGTTCCTCATCCGCCTGAGAGATACCTCGGTTTCTCGATGACAGTGGGAGCGAGGATTGCATCATGAGATGATGACCCAACTAGTTTCGAGCAGGCCATCGAGAGTAGGGACTCTGTAAGAATGGCTGGATGCTTAGCGATCTGAGATGGAATCCATATACACCAGCAAAGTATGGACTTTAGCTGCTATATCTGAAGGGTTAAATCCCCATCAGGAGCAAGTATATCTTGAGAAGATTGCTTGGTGTAGATGGAAAAGTTGAGACTTTCAAAGCTAGGCTTATTAAAGGTTTTAGTCATCAACCAAGCATGGATAATGATGAAACCTTTACCAAGTGACTATGCTTAAGTCCATCCAGATCCTACTTGCCACGGCTACATACCATGACTGCGATATCTGGTGGTGGGGTGCCCTGACTGCTTTTCTAAATACTGATTTAGAAGAGAACGTCTATAAGAACACAACTAGAGGTCTTCGTAAACAGTGGGAGCAGCGAAAACGTGTGCAAGTTGCTTTACATAATGAAGCAGGCATCGCGGTGTTGGAACGTCTATTTTGATGTGATAGTCAAAGTGTTTGACTTCATCAAAATGGTAGACGAACCTTGTATATACAAAAGCGTAGTAGAGAGTAAGGTGGTCATCATCGTATTGTACGTAGACAACATGCTCTTGATAGGAAGAGAGTTTCCTATACTACGATCGGTCAATCTCCTATTATCACTAGGATTCTCCAAATAGGATCAAAGTGATACCTCCTAAATCCTGAGTTTTCATCTATGAGATAGATGTAATTGGATGCTAGGATTCTCACTAGATGAAGTGAGATGGTATCAATCGATTCTGGGGAGAATCACTGGAAGAGTTCCAGGGTGATAAAGACGACTGAATGTCAGTCACAGGTATTGTCTTTACCCTCAGTAAAGGGTCGGTATGTTGGAAGATTTCCAAGCTAGATACCGTGGCAAACTAGACGATAAAGGCTAGTAACATCGCTATTGAAGATACTACCAAAGAGGAAGTTTGGGTGTATATTGGTTCATAAGATGAACTAGGTTCCTGCCATTGTATGACAATGGAAGTGTGGCTTCGGCCCTGGAACCCTGGTCCCATCAGTGACCCAGACAAATTCTGAGGCAGCGTCACCTGATCATGGAGATAGTTGATCTCCAGGTTGATCGAGGTTAGGAGAGTAGACTCAGAGGACAACACGGCGAATCCACTCACGAAGGCCTTTTCCCAAAGAGAGACTTTTAGGGGATGGTTGAGTATGTGATACTGCAACCACTGCTACAGATGGCCCTAGTGCAAGTGGGAGATTGTTAGTTATATGTATGCCCTAGAGGCCATTACTGTACATTGGATGTATATTGTAGTGGATGCTGGGACATATATAGGTAGGACTTTCTTGCTCGACATGATAGTACGCTATCTGGTTGCTATTTATCTTAACGTGTATACTTTTCGTCCCTCTGTTACATGTTGATAAAGCCCTTAGGATGTGTACTCGACTTCCAGGACTGTGATGCAGATCATACTAGTGGGGCCTGGATAGTCTATGAGTACATCCTTGAAATGTTCCTAGTCGAGGGAATATCGAGACGGGGCATCGATATTCCAGAGTAGACTAGCGTATATCTTCTCGACCCATGCGATGGGCGATGGATGATCCCATATCCATTGGTGTTTGACATCGAAGATGGTATGCGGGTGCTCAGTGGAGACTGGGTACACTGAACGGACTCGCCGAGAACTCCCAGATGGTATTATACCTCACGTCAGATGGCAGTTCTCTGGTGACACTGGTACAGCTTAGTCTGTTGACCCGAGATCGTCATAGAGTCTTGTGTGTCTCCCACTGTGCTTTGATTTCCACCCTACCACAGCTCTACTGAGTTGTGCAAACAGGTGGTTATTGGGTACAGTCCCGATTCACATGGAGGCAATGAGCGATAGGAGGGGATTCGTCTCTCCCGGTATTGGGGGTTGATGTTGCGCTATGCTCGACTGGCCATAACAGGAAATCCCTGG
The DNA here is from genome assembly GCA_030015575.1 of Agapanthus africanus. Lineage (NCBI taxonomy): Eukaryota > Viridiplantae > Streptophyta > Magnoliopsida > Asparagales > Amaryllidaceae > Agapanthus > Agapanthus africanus. Next base: position 446,408,315 of record JASDDO010000014.1, read on the forward strand.
CCAGGGTTGCAGTGATATACTGGTAAGAGTTATCAGTAGTTTCACGAAAGTTATGGACCCTACGTCGGCATGACTTATCGAGCTATTGGGGTCTGACGTTTACCACCCCTAGGCGAGATATGCGATATATCAGACGAACAGACCGGACTGTACGGTAAGTGTTACTGGTTGTATTCACAGGAGTATGAGCGGTCTTGCTCGTCGATCTTCTGATCGCTCAATACCCGGGTGGCCGTTACGTTTAGCAGACCGCTTGAGGCTTGTGGGTGTTTGATATGATCATCATCTGCTGCCGGCGTATTGACGAGTCTTTAGAGTCCTACACAGAGGTTTCCTGGCTCAAGCGAAACGAAATAGGAGCGCATATGAGATATGTGCGGGACCAAGAATAATGCGTGTATATGATACCGTATTATATTCTCACGATGAATGTATCGATTAGTTATATGCGATATAACCTAGTTATCGAATCAAGGATTGATTCGATAAGCCGATACATTGGATACTAGCCGGTTATATGCGATATGACCGGATCATTGAATCAAGTGTTGATTTAATGATTTAATGTATAATTATATATTTGATATATTACTTTGCATTAACTAGTATTGGTTCACTTTAAATGGATTTTCTCACTTGAAATCCACAAGTTGTATATGTGATATACTTTTGTGCACAAGATTGTATCATGTTTGATGATACATGCAAGCTAGGGTTAGTGTAAAGAATTGACCATGGTTATATGAATGGTTAGGGTTTCATTTTATTTACTTATTCATTTATTTATTCTTTTTGTTTATTTTGGCAAAAGAAAAAGATAAAGAGAAAAAGAATGGTTGCTAGTTTTGTTTTTAGTTGAAGTTTCTTGAAACTTTGACCAAGTCACCATTCTTGTCTCATCCTTAACCCTAACCATTCAAGTTAACCATGGTCCATTCTCTACAACTAACCAAGGGTTAGTAAATGATAAGTATTGATTTATTTATCTAATTTACATAACTTATCATATCATCTTCTTCTTGTTCATCTTCTTCTTCCATGAAGAAAAGCTAGTGACCATCAATGGCAACTAGTGAAATCAAGTGAGAAATCCAATTCTAAAGTCTACCCACTTCCTATTTCTTCATACTCTACCTCTTGCCAAGTTGTATAGGGTGTTTCCTTCACAAGTTTTCATGGCTTGGTGAAGTTGGAGCTTGTTCTTGTGATGCCTCGACGTAGATCATCTTCGGCATCGAACCGACGATCAAGCCCGCCCATTCTTCGATGATACCAATGCTAGAGTCATGGGTTCGATTTGGACAGCGGGGGAGATCATCGCGGAGCTTAGGAAGTGGTGGACCGGATCTACAAAGGTTGTAGCCCCTTCCCTTTAGCTATATTTCCGTTTACTTGCTTGTTTCGCCTAAATATCTAGTTAACGATCCGTATTAGGGTTTGTAGGCACAAGGAAATTTTTTGATTTGTGCATGTTTGATCACTTGTGAGACTCCATTAGAGTGCCTAGGAACCCTTCAGTATGTGTACCTATCACTAAAGGTATGATACACAATAGGTATACCGATAAGCTAGATGTCATGTGTGGTAAGCAATAGTATCTATAATGGTTAGTGTGTGACATGGAAATTATTGACGGTGTGTGTAGCATACAATCCGTGCTCGTGCAACATAAACCGTCAATAGTGTGTGTAGTGTCCTACGGCTGCTAGTCACAGTACCACTATATCAAAGAAAAAAAAGTAAAGGCGCAATTCTACAATGACGTAGAATGTGCGACAGGTATTTGAATCCTAGCCTAGACGCATAACGCCATGCGGGCGATTCCCCTGTAGATGTTAAATCTACTCACCTACGCTTCACGCTAGGTGAATCTTACCATGTGCTCCCCCCTGTAGTAGTGTCCGTAGTCCCTGCCTGCAAACCTGCAATTAAGACACGGAAATCATGTATAAGCCAAATATTCCGCAAAACGCGATATCGAACCAAAACGAGAAACTCGCGTCGCGAACTAAACGCGTGAGTGCACGATACGCTGAATCGTGTGTGTACGCGTCTAAAACTATCGCGACACGCCGCGATACGCTGGATCACAGAACTCACTCACGTATCGCGCGTATCGCGCAAACACAACGGACACCATATACGATAAATAGTCCCAGATTTTCCTACAGATCAAATATTACAAAACTATACATGCCAAGACACTAGACAACACAGAAGAGAACCCTAGCCAAGACCCCAACACCCCTGTCCCCTTCCTGGCCGCAATTTGCGGCCAGAATCAATAAATTGGCGGCCTGCATTGGGAATGGTGGGTTCGTATTCTGGTGGGGGTATCTATACCTAGTGTACATGCTCCAGTTTGCTCAATTTTGTCCTGAAGGGTCTGGGTTAAAAGCAGATCACAGAAGTCACAAATATCGCTTAAAAAACGCCAAATTGCACAAAACACAAAACCTATGGTATTTTAGTGAAACCTGGGTTATTTCTCAGTTGATGTGGCCCTAATAACACTTAAACAAGTAGGGTTTACCAACACAATCACCACATAATCAAAGTTCCACACAAATCACCCTAATTATCGCTAAACTAGCTAATTTAACATTAACCGACACCAATTATCACATAACTAAGCAACTAAGAGATTGGGTTCAGAAAATATACCCTATAGGATCTCAAGAAGCAGGAGGAGAAGTGAATGGTGGAAATGAGGGCTTGCTATTGCTGTTGGGCTCCTGCTGTTGCTGTTGCAGAAGTTGCTGCTGTTGTTGCTTGCTGCTGTGCTGCTGATGGTGCTGAAGCTGGAGCTGCTGTTGCTGCTGTGTCTTCTGCTGCTGCTGCTATGAGTGCTGTGTGTGTGTGTGTTGAGAGTGTGAGTGAATGAGAGATGGAAAATGAGAGGGAGAATGAGTAAAACAACAAGGACCCCTCCCCCTTCTCACTCTCTTTCCTCACTAATGAGGCATGGTCACACCATGCTCCCATGCCCTCTCTCTCTCACACAAAGTCAAACCATTTATAAAAAAACCCTTTTTAATTTAACAACCATAACTACTTGACCCAAACCACCTAAACAAAAATAAAACTAGATTAAGCAATGGTTAAACCACAATTAACAACCTAGTTAACATGCACAAGTGTGTGTGTGCCTAACAAAATTCTAGTAAAATACTCATTAAATAGGATAAAATATTTAAAACTTAATTTGGTAAACTTTTTATTAAAAACCATACATAAAAATATAATTAGCTACAAAACACATTCTAAGGTGTTACAATCCCCCCCCTTAAAAGAAATTCGTCCCCGAATTTTAAAAATATACCGATACGCATACCTTCAAAGAGAAGATTAAAATCCTCAAATCTCGCTCGCAGCCTCCCTAGTGACTATCTCACTATACGGCTACGTCCAAGAAAACCTTCCACAGATAGCAAGACCCTTGATCGATGTCCCACCACCTGCCGAGCCTTTAATACCATTGGCTGCTGGTGAACGAAGGATCGCGTCCAAGCTACATGGTCTGGTGCTAAATCATGTGAGAAAGGTCAAGAAGGTAATTGTAAAGCATCATCACAAGGAATACGGGGTGAAAATCCAATAATCTGGGTGGAAGTGCAAAATTAAACGCAACGAACTAACTCGCTTATAGGATCTTAAAAGGACCTAAATCCTGGGACAAGCTTCCCAAAATCCAACACGTCGTTCATCGGAAAGTCCGTAGGAATACATGATCTGTCCCCGCGGACTCGAGTCTATGCCTAACACAGTCGGCATAAGACCTCAGTTCGCAATGGACAATTCCTATCCTGACCTAACACAGCTGGACCATCTCCGAAGTCTCTAGACATAGCTGGGGTCCCAATCCTACTTACGCCGAGTCAGAAAAACAACAGACTGGTGATCGACACGACCTAACCCCTAAACCTAAAGGTGGCCAATTGGAGTGTCTCCTGATAACAGCGATCGAAGGAGAACCATAACGATGGCGAGTGACGATCCCCAACTGCTGACAACAAACAATACAAACACACAACTTAATAAGAACAACTGAGCACATTGAGTAAAACCGGACGACAAGAATCCGAATGGATTCACACCCTGACTAAACTTGGGTAGAAACCATAACGAAATTCGTGGAGATCTGCTCCCACTCCTACATCAGAACTGTTAAAGATTGCAACTCTCCAGCCGGCCTCAGATGCTCGACTCAAGCACACAACAAGACTGACACCTTGAAACGAAACCTGAAACTTCTCTTTACATCCCTGTCCACTCGTAACTATCTCACAAGTCACGCCAAAGCTGGTGGAACTTGAATGCATATAGAGAGTTGACAGATGTGCATGTTCTAGGATTACACGTCTCTACCCGATGATATCAGGTACACAAACGCGTCCCTAACTTAGCACACCATTGTCACAATTCAAGGTCTCCGAATCATTACCCAGCCGAATATGCTCAAGTATCTCTGACGTACGAGCATCGACGGGCAGAGTCTCGGGAAAACGATTTAAGGGAAGTGGTCGGGTGCGGACATGAGCAAGCTGTCCCCTCCGTAGAGACGAACTTAAGCTATACTCAACGATCACACAAAAACTGTAAATCTGCAGAAGACTAACACAACAATCCAATTCCGCTGCAGGAAGATGTACATTAAGCTCTGGTGGTCCGTGAAAATCTGACATGACTCTCGAACAGATAGTGTCTCCAAATCTCCAACACAAAACCACCGCGGCCATCTCCAGATCATGAGTGGAATATCCTCCTCGTACTCCCTCCAGATGTAGGGAAGCAAAAGTGATAACTCTATAGTGTCACCTCAGTACACACTCGAGCCCCACTCAAGAAACATTACAGTTAAACAACAAGGTCGCCCGAACCAAAAGCAAAGAAAGAACTGATGCAGTTGTTAACAGAATCTTCAACTGCCGAAAACACCGTACACATGCCTCAGTCCAAAGAAAAGAAATCTCCATTTCGGTCAATTCAGTCGACGGTGCAGCACTGCTCCAGCAATCCTGCATGAAACAGCGGTAAAAACCTGCTAAGCCCAACAATCTGCGGATCTCCGTCCTGCACACAAGTCTGGGCCTAAGCTGTAAGGCCACGATCTTCCTCGGAACCATACAAAACCGTCTCTTGCAACTATAAGACCTAGGAGTCAACACAAAACAAGCCTGAAGAAACACTCTGAGAATTTAGCAAACTGCTGGTACTCTCCCAGTATCTGCATAACAAATCCTCAAGTGTTACTATTGTCCCTCAAGACACATTAGATAGACCAGAATGTCGTAAATAACACAACAGAAACTGGTCGAGGAACGTCCTGAAGAAATCTGGTTCATCACATCTACGAATGCTGCTAGGGCATCAGTGAATCCAACGACTCACAAAAACACCCAAAGCCCATAGCACGCATAAGGCAGTCCTCGGAATGCCATCACCCCGAATCCGCAATTATGATGACCTGATCCCAAGCAAACTTAGAAAATGTCTCGCACTCTGGAGCTGATCGAAGAAATCGTCACGGCGAGGTGAAGGATACCTATCCGCACCGTAAGCCGGTTCAATTGACGATCCGTCGATACACAACCTCAAATTGCCGTCTTCCTCTTTGACCAACAGAAATAGGAGCTTCCAAAAGCGAAACACTCAAACGCACAAAACTCCCCAAACAACAACTCTGCAGCTGATCCTTTCGCTCCCAAGCTTCGCCGGCTCATCCGGAACAATGTCGGAAAAACTCTCGCACGAAAGGAACTCGGTCCAACGATCCCACTGTGGCTCTGGTATCACGAATGAACGCCAAGAATCCACGACATCTCCTCAGTAGCCGACTAGCGAAAAGGCTGAATTCAAGCTGTGAGAGGTGGCACAACTATCCACCTGCACAACAAGAACTGACTTGCTGGGGAAAACAATACCTAACTTGTTTCCTCACGGTAGTCCACAGACGCCTAGCACGTAATTTACCAATCCGTGCCCAGGAGAACGTCAAATCCAACATCTCTAGAAGGACCAAAACGACGGACGAATCTCTATCTCCTATCCGATTGGCACACAACTGAATACGTGTCGCGCAACAAAAGAATCGCTGACAGAAATTAGCACAACTACGACTAATCTACCTATCCACGGTACAAGCATAAAAACAAACGGATACACCAAAAGAAAAAGGGAATTAAGGATACCTGAGAACTCCACATTGGACGTCTGCGTGTCCCGATGAGTAGAAGCAAACTCCTGTGTCTGCCCTCTACTCACAGCCGGATGAACTCCTCTGGTAGACTGAACCCTCTGAGCAAATCTTCCACGTCCACGGCCTCTCTGAGTACGATCCTGACGCCGTGCTGAGGAACACTCCCTGACGAAATGCTGAAGGCTTCCGCATCGAAAACATCCACGCGCTGACTGCTGACCATCTTGGGGATGAGAGCTGAATGACTGTCCTCGTCCTAAGCCTCTGCTACTCCCGCGACGGCCACGAAATCTGTCTCGATGACCAAACCTCTGTCTCTGGGCTGGTACACTGGTACGAGGCCTCCACTGTCCTGGAACTCTCTGAGCCTCTGGAATATGCGCCTCATCAACTGGAGCTGCAACCACTGGTGCTATGTAGGTGACGGACTGCTGCATGCTGATCGTAAGTGTCAACTGAGTAACAGGGGTAACAACCTCCCGTCGTAGCTCCCGAACGACCTCAACCAATGACTCATCGTCTGGCGGAAGTCCTGCATCTCTGCCAAAAGTCTATCGATAGTATAGGTCGTAGGCTGGTCCGTCTGCACCTGTGCAACTAGAGTGCCATCCTGGTCGGTACTCGTCTCACCCGAGCCAACTCTGACCTCGGCCCTCGCTGCATCACTCTGTGTCCCCATAGTCATCGGCGGCAAGGCTAAAAATAGATATAAGATGATATTCGATAAGAATAAGGAAATCGAATCTCAGGGATATGAATCATCAAGGGAAGAATGTCAAGCAAATTGTACTTAGGTCACTTTAGGCGAAGTATCGCATCGTGGGTATGCTGCAGACATACACACACTACGTTCCTCTGCTTAAGCTACCTACTCCATCATACTAAGGTCATCCTACACTCCGAAAGGTAAAACCTAGCGCTCTGATACCAACTTTGTCACGACCCAAAATTGGCCCGTGACGGCCCTAATACTACGCAACGCCTAAAGACATAACGCAGTAAAAGAAAGTCAAAACCCAGAAATCTAAGCCAAGAAAATACGGAAAATATAATATAAGTTTTTGAAACATTTGAAATCGCAACCCAAATTCTTTAAAAGTCCTACTTTATTTCTTTAAAATTTTGGCAACACCCCTTTTTGTAAAAACTAACCCAAGATGAATACAACACAAAAATATGAAGCTATAGCGAAGCAGTAAAGACAATAGAGAGAAAGCTGTATATAAAGGACAACAAACCCACAAATAATATACAGTAACGTCCTCACCAAGTCTTTAAGTGAACAATACCATAGTAGATGGAGAGTACAAAATACAACGAATGTACAATACAAAAATACAGATAACCACCAAAAACCCACCTAAGCAAAACAGTACTGTGAGCTGATGCGGTATCTGTAGCAAAAGATGATAGCTGAAAAGCTGAATAGCCTGCCTTGACTACTCTGGGGAATAACCTGAAACACCTGTGGCACAACGGGGGTGAGTTGCCAACTCGTGAATAGTAGATAACATATGCAGGTAATCGCAGGAACGCACGTACAACATGAATCTAAGATATGCGATTACAGTAATAACATGTCATGCAAATGCTGAATAAAGGTAAGTACACTAGCAGGTACAATCAATATGTGAAGCAACAGTAACATGACGATAATATGCAATAACCATGCAATAGGGATATGAGAATGTAACTATGCAACTATCATAAGGGTACACTAACAGGTACAATCAATATATGAATCTTTGCATAAAGTAGATAAGTGTGAGGTATAGGGTGGAATACGTCATTCCACGGAAACCTGACATCGTGGCAGGATCACAATCCATCAAGACACTCAAATCAGCCCCCAAACTGGGCTCTCACATCATATAAGTCTCGCATCTTCTCAATGTACAATATCGAGTAATCTCCTATATCCCGAATGTACAATCAACAATCTCTTTCATATCCAATATCTAATCTCAATGAATCATCTATATCCCGAGTCGAATCTCAAGTAAGTTGCGGGATAGTCACTGAATTGACTCAAGCCAGTTGTGACCCTCTAACATCCTAAAGGTATATATATATTTGCAGAAATGAATATGAATGGGGCAATACACATATATTAGCGTCCCATTCCACTAATATTGGTGTTAGGGTATATATAACAATGGCTAATCCCCTGTTATATATACAAAGGTATTAAAAGAAATATCATGAAAACAATGTGCCAAGCATCGACACAGAAATCCTGATAGGTACGTATCATACGCTGTCCCGAAAGCACGAGTGCCTAGCTCTGACCCTCGCCTTTCGACGTATGCATACGTGCATGACTCCCAACGGTGTCTCCATGACCCCCGCCGAGTCATCAGTACTGTCACCGGTAGGTACTAGCCCGCCTCCAGGCTCAATCGGCAAAATCCATCGATCTTCTTGCCGAGGGGAACCATACCGGGCCCCACCATGTACCCTCTACGACCTCGACACCTCCTCGTTACATATCAGCACCGATAAAGCTCATGGTGGATGCGCAAATATCATATCAAGGAAACCGGGTTTTTCAATGTATGCATAATTTCATGAACTCCCGCGGTTCCCAAATCTAGAAAACATCATCTAAAATCCCAATAACAATGCGCAAATCCAGGAATAAATATATGCGATATATCTGAAATGCGAGCATATAAATGAGAATATGTAGCTGAAACCAGATGTTTGCGAAACCATTAAGGTACAGCTAAGTAACACCAGTAAAGGTAAATATGTAACTGCAACTGAATATGTGTGTAACATACAGGTGTAACAATGTATATGTATCTACCTATAAGAACTGATGTCGTAGACCCCCCTGGGTATAAGTAAAATATGTAGGATACCCCCACGGTATAACTAAAATATGTGCAAGGTATACCTGTAGCTGTATCGCAAGGTGTTTGTGTACCTATCACTAAAGGTATGATACACTATATGTATACCGATGTATGGTAAGCAATAGTATCTATAATGGTTAGTGTGTGACATGGCAATTATTGACGGTGTGTGTGTAGCATACAATCCGTGCTCGTGCAACATAAAACGTCAATAGTGTGTGTAGTGTTCTACGGCTGCTAGTCACAGTACCACTATATCAAGGAAATAAAGTAAAGGCGCAATTCTACAATGACGTAGAATGTGCAACAGGTATTTGAATCCTAGCCCAGACGCATAACGCCATGCGGGCGATTCCCCTGTAGATGTTAAATCTACTCACCTACGCTCCACGCTAGGTGAATCCTACCATCTGCTCCCCCCTGTAGTAGTGTCCGTAGTCCCTGCCTGCAAATCTGCAATTAAGACAATGAAATCATATATAAGCCAAATATTCCGCAAAACGCGATATCGAACCAAAACGAGAAACTTGCGTCGCGAACTAAACGCGCGAGTTACGCTGAATCGTGTGTGTACGCGTCTAAAACTATCGTGACACGCCGCGATACGCTGGATCACAGAACTCACTCACGTATCGCGCGTATCGCGCAAACACAACGGACACCAAATAAGATAAATAGTCCCAGATTTTCCTACAGATCAAATATTACAAAACTATACATGCCAAGACACTAGACAACACAGAAGAAAACCCTAGCCAAGACCCCAACACCCCTGTCCCCTTCCTGGCCGCAATTTGCGGCCAGAATCAATAAATTGGCGGCCTGCATTGGGAATGGTGGGTTCGTATTCTTGTGGTGGTATCTATACCTAGTGTATATGCTCCAGTTTGCTCAATTTTGTCCCGAAGGGTCTGGGTTAAAAGCAGATCACAGAAGTCACAAATATCACTTAAAAGCGACAAATTGCACAAAACACAAACCCTATGGTATTTTAGTGAAACCTGGGTTATTTCTCAGTTGAAGTGGCCCTAATAACACTTAAACAAGTATGGTTTACCAACACAATCACCACATAATCAAAGTTCCACACAAATCACCCTAATTAGCACTAAACTAGCTAATTTAACATTAACCGACACCAATTATCACATAACTAAGCAACTAAGAGATTGGGTTCAGAAAATATACCCTATAGGATCTCAAGAAGCAGGAGGAGAAGTGAATGGAGGAAATGAGGGCTTGCTATTGCTGTTGGGCTCCTGCTGTTGCTGTTGCAGAAGTTGCTGCTGCTGTTGCTTGCTGATGTGCTGCTGATGGTGCTGAAGCTGGAGCTGTTGCTGCTGCTGTGTCTTCTGCTGCTGCTGCTATGAGTGCTGTGTGTGTGTGTGTGTTGAGAGTGTGAGTGAATGAGAGATGGAAAATGAGAGAGAGAATGAGTAAAACAACAAGGACCCCTCCCCCTTCTCACTCTCTTTCCTCACTAATGAGGCATGGTCACACCATGCTCCCATGCCCTCTCTCTCTCACACAAAGTCAAACCATTTATAAAAAAACCCTTTTTAATTTAACAACCATAACTACTTGACCCAAAATACCTAAACAAAAATAAAACTAGATTAAGCAATGGTTAAACCACAATTAACAACCTAGTTAACATGCACAAGTGTGTGTGTGCCTAACAAAATTCTAATAAAATACTCATTAAATAGGATAAAATATTTAAAACTTAATTTGGTAACTTTTTATTAAAAACCATACATAAAAATATAATTAGCTACAAAACACATTCTAAGGTGTTACAAGGTGATACCGCCTCAGAATATGTCTGGACTTCTGATGTGACCTGGGTTCCTTGGCCAAAGCCACAGCTCCATTGTTATCGCAATACAGAGGTATTGGATGTTCAATGGATGGAACCACACCAAGTTCAGTAATGAACTTCTTTATCCAGACAGCCTCTCTGGCAGCATCGTTGGCAGCGATGTATTCAGCCTCCATCGTCGAGTCTTCAACGGTATCATGTTTGGAACTCTTCCAACGCACCACCCCTCCATTGAGGGTAAAGACAAATCCCGAGTGCGACTTAGAGTCGTCCTTATCACTTTGGAAGCTCGAATCGGTAAAGGACTCCACCCGGTGTTCTCCGTTACCATACACCAAGAACATCTCTTTAGTCTTTCGCAAGTACTTGAGAATGTTCTTCACAGCTATCCAGTGACTCTTTCCTGGATCTTCTTGATACCTACTCACTACACTTAGTGAGTATGCTAGATCGGGTCTGGTACATAGCATCGCATACATGATAGAGCCTACTGCCGAAGCATAGGGTATCCCTTGCATGCGAGCTCTCTCCAAATCAGTCTTGGGAGACATCTCTTTAGAGAGAGTGAGTCCAGAGATCGTTGGTTGGTTCCCACGCTTGGATTCTTCCATACTAAACCTCTTTAGTATGGTGTCAATGTACCTGGATTGGGACAATCCTAATATCCTTTTAGATCTATCTCTATAGATCATAATTCCCAGTTTGCAGGAGGCATCACCTAGATCTTTCAATGAGAATCTTTGTGATAAGAAGAGCTTGACTGATTGCAGCATAGGAACATCATTTCCTATCAAGAGTATGTCATCGACGTACAATACGAGGAAGACAACCTTACTCTCTGCAACCTTCTTCTAAATACATGGTTCATCTACGTTTTTGATGAAGTCAAACTCTTTGACCACAACTTCAAAGCAGATGTTCCAACTTCGCGATGCTTGCTTCAACCCATAGATGGATTTAAGCAGTTTTCACACCTTTCCGCTGCTCCCACTATCTACGAAGCCCTCTGGCTGAGTCATGTACACGCACTCTTCTAAATCACCGTTTAGAAAAGCGGTCTTAACATCCATTTGCCAGATTTCGTAGTCATGGTATGCAGCAATGGCAAGTAAGATCCAGACGGACTTAAGCATAGCCACTGGAGAAAAGGTTTCTTCATAATCCACACCTGGTCGTTGACGAAAACTCTTTGCAACAAGTCTAGCTTTGAAAGTCACAACTTTTCCATCTACACCAGTTTTCTTCTTAATGATCTATTTGCTCCCAATGGGTTTCACTCTTCAGGAGTAACTTCCAAAGTCCATACTTTGTTGGTGTACATAGATTCCATCTCAGATCGCATTGCATCCAGCCACTTTACGGAGTCACCACTCGTGATGGCCTGCTCGAAACTAGTCGGGTCAACATCTTCCATGATGCAATCCTCACTCCCACCATCAATGAGGAAACCGTAGTATCTCTCAGGTGGATGATAAACCTTACTAGATCGGCGGAGAGGCTGGGGTTCGTCGGGAACTACCGAATCCTCTGGTTCCATCAAATTTTCTGTTGTAGTTTGTTCTACTGGAACTTCTTGCAGTTCTACCTCAGAGCCACTAATTTCTTTTGCAAGAAATTCCTTTTCTAAAAAGGTGGCGTGTTGAGCAACAAACACCCTTTGTTCCTCAATGTGGTAGAAAATATACCCTCGCGAATGCTTGGGATATCCAATAAACTTACATAAAACAGACCTTGCCTCGAGTTTGTCCGGTTTTTGTCTTTTTACATAGGCCGAGCAACCCCATATCATAACAAAATTAAGATATGGTCTCTTCCCTTCCCATATGTCATATGGGGTGGTAAGCACAGATTTGGTAGGAACTTTATTCAGTATGTATGTTGCTGTCTCAAGCGCATACCCCTAGAAGGTAATAGGCAACTCAGCAGTGTTCATCATAGAGCGTACCATATCTAATAGGGTGAGATTCCTCCGCTCTGATACACCGTTGTGCTGTGGTGTATAAGGAGGAGTAAGCTGAGAGAGAATCTCATTCTTTTTTAGATAGTCCAGAAACTCATTGCTCAAGTATTCTCCTCCTTGATCGGATCGAAGGATCTTAATACTTTTTCCCATTTGGTTCTCTACTTCGTGCTTATATTCTCTGAATTTCTCAAAAGCTTAAAACTTGTGTTTTATCAGGAACACATGTCCGTATCTTGAGAGATCGTTAGTGAATGTAATGAAGTAGGAAAAACCGAACCTGGCATGTGTAGACATGGGTCCGCATCATCACTATGTACCAGTCCTAAGAGTTCTGTAACTCTTTCTCCGTGTCCACTAAACAGTGTTTTGGTCATATTTCCTTTGAGACATGAATGGCAAGTATCATAAGATGATAATTCGAATGGATTCAAATATCCATCCTTATGTAACTTAGCTAGTCATGTCGCATTGATATGACCAAGTGTACAATGCCATAAGAAGGATTCATTCATTTCTGAACTTTTCCTCTTGTGTGTGTTTTGTATATTAAGGACTGTATTTTGATTGAGAACGTATATGCCATTACGTAATGAGCCTGATCCAATCAAATTTTGATTCAGGAATATGTTCATAACATTATCCTGTACTACAAAATTATATCTTTCTTTACTTAATAAAGAAACTGATATAATGTTGCACATCATGTTCGGTATATAATAGCACTCGTTCAGAATCATTGTATTACTACTTGGTAATACAAGGTGATATTCGCCAACTGCTTCGGCTGCAATACTTGCACCATTCCCTGCTTGTACAGAATGATCACCCTTTCCCAGTTCTCAACCTTTACGTAGCCCACGTAACAATTTACATATGTGGGATCCCGATCCGGTATCTAATACCCAGGACGTAGGGTGAACTGGGAAACAGTTCTCAATAACTAACACAACCGAAGAAGATGCATCAGTATGCTTGTTCTGCGTTTGGGCGGCATGAGAATCTATATATTCTCCTGTTTCCTGCTCAGTCTTATAACTGTTATACGAAAGAACGGGACCAACGATCCCCTGCTCAGTATAATAAGCGGGTTAAGTCAATACATCGATATTATTATCTTGATTAAGTCCTGACATGGTCGCTACCTGGAGAGAGAGAAGGAAAACACTTTAGCGTATGCTCTTGCAAGATTAGATTGGTTATTATCTTATCTAATCAGGATGTCTCCCACTGTTTTTATCAAATCTTCCTTCAAACCTTAAAAGGTAAGATTAGCCGGGATTAATCACACCCTACAATTTCGTCAATCTTTCAGCCAGATCAGTGTTGGTACTTTAGGGAGGTTCCTTGTGCTTTCGCACGGACCTAATTAAAATAAACCTCGTCTTCCCAGAGGCATAACCCTGTTAACACCTTTGTAGACACCTACTTGCTCGGCTAATTGTCCTGAATAAAAATTCTCCCAGGAGTAACACTTACTTGTAGTGGGTATCAGGATCCATCTATCTCATAGAAGGTATGCAATCTCATTGCAAATTTCAACACTTGAAATTCCCGATAATATTCTGCCCCAAGCATCCCATGACCTTGACGGAGGTCAACAAATCATAGTGTGCTAGTCAAGTTCAACCCGTCATTTCTTGATTAAATTAGACCCACCCACACGACCCTTGACGGAGGTCAACAAGGCCGTACGACTACCCTAATCCAATCTGCATCACATGCATAAACAGATAAATACTAGCTAGCTACCGCACACTACGCCTTGACAGATGTCAACAAACGTAGTACGAATACTAAGTAGGACTTATCTGAAATGCCGGAGGGCTACGTCAGGTTTTCCAGAAAACCTATTGCTTAATGAACTTGATATCGTTGTAGAAACAAGTGATTTTGAAAAGGAGTTTTTTTAGGCTTTTCTAGTTTTGCTAAAAAGGTCACTCACGGTGAAGGGATCTCAGCTCTTTCCCCATCGAATAAGGTGCAGGATATATTATATATACCTCTATGAAAAGAAAGAACTATATAAGATTTCAAAAACTAAACCGTAAGTTTGTAGCATCTGCCAGTTTAGCTAAAGAGGTCACTCCCGGTGAAGGGATCTCGGCTCTTTCCTCATCGAATAAGGTGCAGGATATATCATATATACTGCTATGCAAAGCAAAACTGTAGCTACCTTTTTATAAAGTTTTGATTCTACAACATCTTTTAGGTTTCTTTTCTTTTATTAATCTCATTAATAAAAACCCCATCAATTAATGCTTCCTAAGCATCACAGAAGAAACGAAAGCAGTAATATTTATATATCAGCATATATATATAGTATAAGCATTCATCTCAGGCAGTAATATGATCTCATCACAGAACAATGCAGCAGAAGAACATATCTAAAATATTGGATATACTAGGATGTCCATGTTTTTAATACGAGCTTGTATAAAACACGGATTCCCTGGTCGCAATGAATAGCCAAACCCACAACCCTAAACCCCTACGAGAGAGGCAAGTAACACTGCCAATTCTAGGGTTAGGAGACCCGGTCTCGACTTCTCGAGATGGCCTCCCACTAGACCCTAGAACCCGGTTACTTGTGCTCCCCTCCTTGGGTCTACCTAATGCGGAAAAGTAAATAATATACACTGGTGACATCAACCTCATCCCGGAAGTGCCCCAAGAAAAGAATATTACATATAAATGAATTTTACATGAATGAAAATAAAAACCCTCATCTCACATAAAAACCCCGGCTATTCAGAACATGACGATCCAATATAACATATCATAGCAACACATAATATCTCATTTCATCAACCTAAGTAAGTATGCATACACCGATCGTCGTTGATGTATAGCAACGAAAACCTACAATACAACTACATACTACACTTACGGTCACAGAAAAGAAAGTGTAAAACTACAACATTTGGAATCCACAATCTCTTTAGACATCGTAAATACGAAATATCACATACTTCGCATTTCATGCCTAACTATATGAATTCCACATATTGTATCACATTCCAGATAAATAGACAATATAAAACTTTCAGATCGAATAATCAAATACCCAAGATTTCCTATATAGCTCAACACTTGAGCGGAGTTCAAAAAGTCCCAAAATACGTCACGGTACCAATGGTCCAGCCGTAGAAGGGTCAAGCCAACGCCTCACATGTGGCAACGCCATACTACCCCAAACCCTAAAGTTTAGAGGGGGTTCAGACGGTCACATAATCGAGTTAAGGTTTGTGATCTTCTAGAGGGTCCACCGCGTTACTTGCACGTTTTTTCGAAAGATTTAAACTCCAGAAAAATTCAACACTTTAAAGTTTTTCGTGCCGGGAAAAAGTGAGTTAATGTTATCCGTTCGAACATTTTAACAGTTTCTAAAATATCCAGAAAACAGAACGAAGTTAAATTTTCCGATCGAATCTACGAATTCAAAATAATCCCCAGAACACTCAACTCTTGAGTCAGATTAAAAATACCCAGAAATATGCAGAAACTCCTACGGATAATCCTGTGCAAACATGTGTCCATAATGCCAAAGTTCGGCCGTGGAACCGTCGCGGGAAGCAGGTTCCTGCCGCGGTTCCGCGGTGACTTCATGGAATTTTGGGCTCGTGTTTCATGGTAATTCTTAGAATTCCATGCTGATTTTTTAAAGTATTTTTAATGCAGAAAAAATCACATTTTTACAAAATTTCCAGAGAGGGCGTCATTTTCGATATTTCGGGGTTCGATCGGAGTTTTAACTTCGTATACACGTCGCCTAATACTCTAGCTTGGCTCTGATACCAGTGTAGGGTTCCTAAGCAGTCATACAAGGGTCTATAAGGCATCAACCATTCCCGATTTAGAATTTAGACGTGCCGAAACAACCCAAAGCCGGGATCTTTGCTAGATTATTAGGGTTTAACATGCAAGTAAACATCTTTACAACTAAGAGTGAGGGATTACAACCTTTGTAGTCCTCTCCTTCGCTTCATAAGCTCCGAGTAGAAGTCCCTTCACCGCGATCCATGATCTCCCGGACTCAAGAAAGGCTCCACAACCCGAATGATCCATGCTAGCTTGTAGTCTTCCTTTTCTCCGATGATTTACCTCGAAGTACCGTTAACTCAAGCTCTTTCTCACTAATGAGGTGAACACCCTAATCTAATTGGATAGATTAGATGAGGATGGTTAAGTAGGATTTATGGTCTCCTTTATTATCAAATTCTCACCTTAATTCATCACAAATATCAAAGCTAGAAAGCATTGCAAGGAGGAAGAAGAAGAAGATGAATGAATAATCCTTTTGTGATGAATAATGAAAAAGGTTATATGATTAAAAATGCAACCATGGTCAAAGATGACAAGGCAAACTATTGTAGAGAGTTAACTAGGGTTAAGGGTGTGGTTTGGGATTACAAATATCTCACAAAAATATCTTTGCAAGAAACAAAAGAAAACCTTCTAGAAGGTTCATGAATGAACTAACCAAAAACAAACCCTAACCATGTTTAATCTCCACTAATCATGTTGCATTAGTAATTATAATATGTTACAATATTATATATCACATATATAAAATATTTTGTAAAAAAAAATAATACAATTAACATATATCGCATATATATCAATGTATTACCCGGTGAGAAAATGAAATAATAAAGCGAGCCAATATTAGATAATGTAATGTAATATATCACATATATAATTATACATTATATTATCGAATCAACACTTGATCCGACAATCCGGATATATCGCATATAACCGACTAATATTATCATGTACCGATTCATCGAATCAACACTTGATCCGATGACCCGGCTCATATCAAAATATCGTGAGAATAGAACACGGTATCTCATATCGCATTATCCTCTGTCCTGCACATATCACATATGTGCTCCTACTCTATTTTGCCTGAGTCAAGAAACCTCTGTGTAGGACTCTAAAGAATCGTCAATACGCCGGTAGCAGGTGATGATCATATCAAACACCCGCAAGCTGCAAGCGGTCAGCTAAACGTAACAGCCACCCAGGTATTGAGCGATCAGAAAATCAACAAGCAAGCCTGTACATTCTTCTTTGAATCCAATCAGTAACACTTCCGTACAGTCTGGTCTCTTCGTCTTATATGTTTCATATCTAGTCTAGGGGTGGTATACGTCAGACCCCAGTAAACGATAAGTCGTGTCGATGTGAGGCTCATAACAGGTCGAGAACCTACTAATAACACTTACCAGTAGTACTCTATATCCGCCCTGGCCAGGGAATTCCAGTTATAGCCAATCGAACACAGCACAACATTAACTCCCTATACCGGGAGAGACAAATCCCCTCCTATCGCTCATTGCCTCCATGTGATTCGGTACTGTACCCAAAAGCCACCGTTTTGCACGCCCTCTTGGACGTGGTAAGGTGGAAATCAAAGCACAGTGGGAATCACACAAGACTCTATGACGATCTCGGGTCTACAGACTACCCTGTACCTTTGTCACCGGAGAACTGCCATCTGACGTGAGGTATAATACCATCTAGGAGTACTCGGCGAGTCCGTCTAGTGTACCCATTCTCCACTGAGCACCCGTACACCATCTCTGGTGTCAAAACACCTATGGATATGGGATCATCCAACGCCCATCATATGAGTCACGATGCGTATACGCTAGTCTATTCTGGTGTATCGATGCCCTGTCTCGATACACCCTCGACTAGGAACAGTTATAGGATGTACTCATTGACTACCGTGGCCCCACTAGCATGATCTCATCAAAGTCCCTATAGTCGAGTACATATCTTAAGGGCTTTATCAACATGTGAGAGTAAGACAGTAAACTAATATAAGTCAACAAGTTAAGATAAAGTGAAACCAAATAGCATACTATCATGACGAGCAAGAATGTCCTCTCTATATATATCCAAGCATCCATTATAATATACATCATATGTACAACAATGGCCTCTAGGGTATATACATAACTAACAATCTCCCACTTGCACAAAGGCCAGCTGTTGTAGTATCTCATACCTAGCATCCCGAATAATCTCACAAACTGTATCTGGGGAATGTCCTTCGTGAGTAGATCCGCAATGTTTTCCTTCGTATCAACTCTCCTGATCTCGATCTCCCGGCGTTCAACTATCTCCCTGATCAGGTGATACCGCCTCAGAATATGTCTGGACTTCAGATGGGACCTGGGTTCCTTGGCCAAAGCCACAGCTCCAATGTTATCGCGATACAGAGGTATTGGATGTTCAATGGATGGAACCACACCAAGTTCAGTAATGAACTTCTTTATCCAGACAGCCTCTTTGGCATCATCGTTGGCAGCGATGTATTCAGCCTCCATCGTCGAGTCTGCAACGGTATCCTATTTGGAACTCTTCTAACACACCGCCCCTCTATTGAGGGTAAATACAAATCCCGAGTGCGACTTAGAGTCGTCCTTATCACTTTGGAAGCTCGAATCGGTAAAGGACCCCACCTGGAGTTCTCCGTTACCATACACCAAGAACATCTCTTTAGTCCTTCGCAAGTACTTGAGAATGTTCTTCACAGCTATCTAGTGACTCTCTCCTGGATCTGCTTGATACCTACTCACTACACTTAGTGAGTATGCTACTGTAAGTCCACGTTGCCCACCCCGGTGCTTGCGGGGAGGCGGAAACGTTATGAAAAATCGGATTTTTACAACACTAGGCAACATGGACTATGTAAAGGAGGGATCTTTGCTAAACAAAACTAACAAACAAGATAAAAAGAGTTAGCTACTCGGAAAGGGGGTTATACCTAGGTCTTCAAGTCCTTCTCCTATTGCTCCTTGGAGTGAAAGAACGGGTTCTCCTTGTCGCCTTCTCTTGCCGAAAAAAGATCCACCCTAGGGCCTCTACCTTTGGCTCCAACCTCAAACTAGAAGTAACTAAGCTGCTTGGTGTGCTAAACCTAGGACCTTAGAAAGAGTAGAGAGTATTTTTGAGGGTTTTATCTCAAGCTCAAATGATTCTCAACTCATGAGATGGGAAAGCTAGAGAGAGAGGAAGAGGAGGAGAGAGAATGGGAATGATAAAGTGAGAAGAATAATATAACCTTCTCACATATATGTGAATTATGAAAAATAGATAATTAGCTAAACATAATTGTGATGGTTAATCAAGAAATGACCATTATCATTTCACATTAAATGCTTTTGCAAGGATCAAAGAGCATCTTTCATATGGAATGATGATGGTCAACTTGTCAACCTAGGTCAATAAGTCAAGTATAGTCAAATGGTCAACAACCATAACCATGCACAATTATAATTAACTAATATTAATAAATCATAATTCACACATAAATATTAGGGTTAAGAAAATGGCAATGGTCATCAACCCAAATGAAAGTCCTCTGCTTCTGTCTCAGTCAACTATGCATACACACCCGTATCCGTGTTCCGAGGAACACGAATACAATGAGACAAAACCAATCCCAAATCATATACTAGGATCCGGCTTAAACCAAAGCCCGCTAGTATAAGTTGTCCGGACACCAAACGTGCACAAGTGCGCGGATTTGAACGAACCCTGTCGCAAAACCATGCGACCTCTACTCATTTTGCCTAAAGACGAATAACCCTATGTGTGGGACTCTAAAGACTCGACACTACGCTGGCAGTGGGTTTAACCACAGACCGCAAGTGGCACTAGCTGTACGTAACGGTCGCCAGGTAGATGTCGATAAGAAGACTGACGAGGTAAACCTATCGGAACTCCTACTGAGCCTGAATGTGACAGTCTCCGTACAGTCCGGTCTGTTCGTCTAAGAACATCGCATGGCGGGCCTAGGGGGCGGTAAACGTCAGTCCCCTACTAGCGGTACAAGTCGTATCGGAGTGTTGCCCAGAACACCTGAGATAACACTGGAAACCTACCAGTCTATCTCGCTTGCCCTGGCCAGGGACTTTGTGTAATGGCTCTCCTAGACACAGCGCGATATCAACCCCCAATACCGGGAGAGACAAATCCTGTCTAACCGTCATTGCCTCCAAGTGCTTCGGGACTGCATCCAAAAACTACCTGTTTGCACGACTCCTTTGAGCCGTGGTAGGGTAGTAATCAAAGTACAGTAGGAACAGACTCGAGGCGAAGTGATAGTGTCAAGTCAACGGACTAAGCTGTACTCATGTCACCTGGGAACTGATAACTGACGATAGGTATAATACTATCCAACAATTCCCGACGAGTCATGTCCAGTGTACTCGTAACCTAACGAGCACCCGCATACTATCTCAAGTACGACGTACTGACGGCTGTGGGACAGACCATCTCCCAAGCTGGGATAAGAAACGCATACGCTAGTCTACTCCGGAGATCGATGCCCTGTCTCGATAGTCCTGCGACTAGGGACCTGCATAAGGATGTGCTTATGGATTACCCAGCCCCCACGAGTGTGACTGCCATCACAACGCTGGTAATCAAGCAAAGATCCTAAGGTCTCAACTAATGTGTAAAAGCGATATGCTAAAAGAAACACATGCACACATTAAAGCAGAAACAAACCAAGTAGCATACTACTATTTTGAGCAAGATTGTCAATACAAGGTGAATATCCCAAGCTTCCATCAAGTAATATACATACTAGTATGATACAGTAATGGCCTCTAGGGCATATACACTAACAATCTCCCACTTGCACTAAGGCCATGTACTGGCGTATCGAAGACCTCTCATCTCGATCAGCCGCTCGAACTGAGTCTGGGGTAAGGCCTTCGTGAATGGATCAGCAGTGTTATCTTCCGTAGCAACTCTCCGAACCTCGATCACCTGGCGACCCACGATCTCCCTGATCAGGTGATACCGCCTCAAGATGTTCCTGGACTTCTGATGGGACCTGGGTTCCTTCGCTAAAGCTATAGCCCTGTTGTTGTCGCAATACAATGGTACTGGATCAACAATGGACAGAACTACCTGAAGTTCTGTTAGGAACTTCCTTATCCAGACGACTTGTTTTGCACCATATACAGAAGCGATATATTCCGCTTCCATCATCGAGTCAGCAACGGTTTCCTGTTTGGAACTCTTCCAACACACCGTCCCTCCATAGAGGGTAACGACATAACCCGACATGGACTTGGAATCATCCTTGTCACTCTGGAAGCTGGAGTCAGCAAAGGCCTCGATCTGGAGGTCTTTTCCGCCATACACCAAGAACATCTCCTTAGTCCTTCTCAGGTACTTGAGAATGTTCTTTACAGCTATCCAGTGTTTCTCCCCAGGGTTTGACTGATACCGGCTTACCACAGTCAGTGCATAAGCTGCATCTGGTCTGGTGCACAACATCGCATACATTATAGAGCCTACCGCAGAAGCGTAGGGTATAATAGACATGCGATCCCTTTCCAAATCAGTCTTGGGAGACATCGCTTTGGAGAGGCTGATCCCGTGACAAGCCGGTAGATTACCGTGCTTGGAATCTTCCATACTAAATCTTTTCAGTATGGTGTCAATGTACCTGGACTGTGAAAGTCCTAATATCCTCTTGGATCTATCACGATAGATCCGGATCCCCAGAATGTAAGAGGCATCACCCAGGTCTTTCATGGAGAACCTGTGTGACAAGAATCCTTTGACATATTGTAGCATAGGAATGTCATTTCCTATCAAGAGAAAGCCATCCACGTATAATACGAGGAAAACAACAGTTCTTGCTACAAATCTACTATAGATGCATGCTTCATCTGGATTTTTAATAAAGCCAAATTCTTTGACCGTCTCATCAAAACAGATGTTCCAACTCCGCGATGCCTGCTTTAGTCCATAGAAGGACTTAAGCAACTTGCACACCTTTCCGCTGCTCCCACTCTGGATGAAACCATCTGGCTGGTCCCATATAGACACACTCCTCTAAATTTCCATTTAGAAAAGCGGTCTTTACGTCCATCTGCCAGATCTCATAATCGTGGAAGGCAGTAATGGAAAGAAGGATCCGAATGGATTTCAGCATAGCCACTGGAGAAAAGGTTTCGTCATAGTCCAAGCCAGGTCTTTGACGGAAACCCTTTGTAACAAGTCTAGCTTTATAGGTCTCAACCTGTCCATCTACACCAATCTTCCTTTTTAAGATCCACTTGCATCCTACGGGTTTTACCCCATCTGGAGCAATGTCCATACTTTGTTGGTGTACATGGACTCCATTTAGGTCCGCATTGCATCCAGCCATTTTACCGAGTCAACGCTCTGAATGGCCTGCTGGAAGCTAGTCGGCTCATCACTATCAATGATGCAATCCTCTCTATCCCCGTCTATGAGAAAACCGTAGTATCTCTCGGGCGGATGAGACTGCCTACTACTTCTGCAGAGCGGTGTTGGAAGGTCCTGATCTTTTGAACCCTCTGGTTCTACTAAGCTTTCAGTAATAGCTCGTGGTTCTGGAATTTCTTCCAGTTCTACTGCGCTCCAACTTATCTGATTTTCCAAAAACTCAGTTTCCAAGAAGTGGGCATGACGAGAAACAAAAACCTTTTGTTCCTCTTCGGAATAGAAAAAATATCCCTTGGAGTTCTTTGGATATCCCACAAAGTTGCACTGTACTGAGCGTGCCTCGAGCTTCTCCACATGCTACTTTTTGACAAAAGCTGGATATCCCCATGTCTTAATATGATTAAGATAGGGTCTCTTCCCACACCACATTTGATATGGTGTGGTAGGAACAGTCTTAATTGGAACTCGGTTCAAAAGGTATGCAGCTGATTCTAGTGCATATCCCCAGAATGATCGCGGTAACTCAGCGTTACTCATCATGGACCGTACCATATCCAATAGGGTTCGGTTCTGTCTCTCCGATACACCGTTATGTTGCGGAGTGTATGGAGGAGTAAGCTGAGAGAGAATTCCATTCTCTTTTAAGTAATCCAGGAACTCGGCACTCAAGGATTCACCACCTCGATCAGATCTCAGTGTCTTGATACTTTTGCCTGTTTGTTTTTCTACTTCATTCTTGTATTCCTGGAATTTTCCAAAGGCTTCGGATTTATGTTTCATTAAGAAGACATATCCGCACCTTGAAAAGTCATCCGTAAAAGTAATGAAGTAAGAATAACCGCTTCGTGCATGCGTAGACATTGGACCGCACACGTCGCTGTGTACGAGTCCTAAGTGCTCGCTCGCTCTTACTCCGTGTCCAGTGAATGGAGTCTTTGTCATCTTTCCTTTGAGACAGGATTGACAAGTTGCATATGATTGATATTCGAACGGATCCAAATATCCTTCTGTATGTAACTTCGTCAACCTTCTCTCATTGATGTGACCCTGTCTACAATGCCATAAGAAAGTCTGATTTGTTTTCGGAGAATTTCTTTTGTGTGTATTCTGGACATTGAAAATATGTGGTTGGTTTAATACGTACATACCATTGCTTAATGTACCTGACCCAATCATAACTGGATTAAGGTGAATGTTTACAACATTACATACAAACACAAATTCATAACCTTCTTTAGAAATCAAAGATACAGAAATGATATTACAAGTTGCATTGGGTACAAAAAAGCAATTACGTAAAACCAAAACATGTCCATCTGACATTCCCAAGTGATAGTCCCCCACGGCCTCAGCATCCATCCTAGCTCCGTTTACAACTTTGAGGGTCATGTCACCTGCCTTCAAAAACCTACGCTTTCTCAATGCCTGCAAAGAATTACAGATATGAGATCCTGATCCGGTATCCAATACCCAGTACATGGAGTTTATTGATAGACAGTTTTCAATAACATACACACCTGAAGCTGAAGCCGCAACTTGCTTCAGATCCTGTGTTCTGGCCTTCCAAGCCCTGCAATCTTTCTTCCAATGTCCACTCTTGTGACAGTAAAAGCATTCTTCCTTATCCACAAGCTTCCCCACTACCTTTGTTGCTTTTGCCTTTCTCTTCGTATCCACTTTACTAACACCGCCCCTTGGTTTAGCGGGGGCTTTCTTCTTCTTTCCCTTGGCTTTCACCCTGGACCTAGAAGCGGAAGTTTCTCCTACAAACAAATTCGATGTTTCCCTACCTTTCTGTAAGGTGCCCTCCGCACTCCTCAGCATGTTGAGGAGCTCTGAAAGTTAAACTTCCTTTTCCTGCAAGTTGAAGTTTAGGATGAACTGGGTGTAAGTGGAAGGAAGGGACTGGAGAATCAAGTCCGTATAGAGCACATTCTCCAACGTGGTCCCAAGGTCCGCGAGCTCCTCTATGTAGCCAATCATCTTAAGCACATGTTCCGCTACCGATGATCCGACGGCCAATCTCGCCGAAAACAACTTCTTCGACACTTCGTATCTGGCGATACGGGATTGCTCTCCATAAAGTTCTTTTGTATGGAGAAATATGGATTCGAGGTCCATATTCTTGTGCCTCCTCTGATGTTCATTGTCCATAGAAGCAAGCACGAGGCACTTGGCCTTCGCGCAGTCGATTTCCCAGGTCTTGCGGATTTCCCTATCCACGACGCTGGTTTTGGGACCTGGGACAGGGGGAGCTTTGGTGGTAAGAAGATACCCCAACTTGTCATAAGTGATTTCCATTTTAACATTCCTGATCCAATCTTTGTAGTTTGGCCCTGTCAGTATGTTTTTATCTAGAAGTAACTTAAGTCCAGTCATGATAAATGGTCGCTGCAATTAGGAGAGAGAGAAGAAACACTTTAGCATGATGCTCTTGCAAGTTTAGAGTGGTTTTTAATTTGTCTAAACAGGATGGCTCCCACTGTCTCTCGAATCCCTCCTCAAACCATAAAGGAAGAACTAGTCGGGATCAATCTCACCGTACAATACTTGCTTAACCGTTCAGCCAGGCCAGTGTCGGTACTTCGAGGGAGGTTTTCCAACGCTTTCGCGAAGTTCCTTAATTAAGTAACCTCTTTTCCCTATGGTCGTAGCCCCGCTAACACCTTTCTAGACACCTACTTGGTTTATAGCATTGATCGTTAAGTGAGAAAGTTCCGAAGGAGTAGCATATACTCACAGTAGGATCGGGATCCAAATATCATCGCGTGACAAAACTGAAAGAATCCTACCAGAATCATCACACTCCAAATGGTATGCAGCGCTAGCAAGTTTCAGTTCTTTTGAAACGCCCGATGTGGATTTTTGCCCCATGCTCTTATGACCTTGATTTTGGCCAACAAATCATAAGTCACATGTCAAGTTCTACCCGTCATTCTCCAGGTTAATTTGAGCCCACCCGCACATACCCTTGACTTTGGCCAACAAGGTAGAACGACTGCCCCAAACCAACACATCTATCTATGCTGCACATGAATACCCAATAGCTACCAATCACAATGCCTTAACTTTGGCCAACAAACATAGCTTGAATACTTATTGACCATTCATGTGAAACGACGGAGCGCTACGAATGGTTTTGGCGAAACCATGAACGTAGTGAACTTGATATAATCGAAGGAACGAGATAGCTTTCAAAAGGAGTGGTTCAAGCTCCGCATTTAAAAATTGGTTTTGAAAAGAACCGAGTGGTTTTGAAAGTGTTCAAACGACTTTTACTTGGTTTATTTTTTCTTGCATTAATTCCAATGCGTCCCATCATTTAATCCTACCACTGCAGAAAACAACGAAAATATGACGTACGCTTATGCCATCCGCATTCGCCACGGGGTCCCGTCATCACCCGTTAGGTTACTTAACTAACGACAGAGCGGGGGCTGGACTAGCACGGATGCAAACCATAAGCAACGCCTAAATAGATATCATATAGATTTATATAAACATTCGTCACATGCAATGATAGCCATTCCAGATCACAGATGAACACATTGGATATACTAGGAATCCGCATTTCGTACGAGCCTGTAACGAAGAGCGGATTACACGGTCGCGATGAATAGCCAAACCCCACCCTAGACCCCTACGGGTGCGGCAAACTACCCGCCAAGTATCCGAAGTGAAGCAACCTCCCTAAACAACGTGAGTGGGCCACTCGGCACATCGAGGTACCCGGTAGTTTGTGCACCCCACCTTGGGTTTATCCTAGGAGCAAAAACAGTAAAAAGAAATTATACAATGACGGCTACAACCCTGACCCGGTTGTGCGGCCATACAAATAATATTACATCAATTTACATATTACAAGAATTGAAAGAATAAGAAAACTCTCATCTCACAACCCCCCGGCTATTCATCCACGACAGTCCAACGAATTCATATACATAAACCATCAATCATTACAGATCACAGATATGTATAACCCCCACTAATCGACGTATAGCGATTAGCAGACGTTCAATACATATATCACATCATAGATATAACCCATTAGCCAAAGTGTAAAGAAATTCGATCAAAATACGGATTTGTGACCACCCCAAAAACAAACTTGTTCTCTGGAAAATCTGGGTAGAAACAGACTATATTAAAAATCCCAAAACCACCAACTGAGTACACTGCACCGAACTCGGTCCACGACCGAGTCAACTCGGCCGCGGATCCGCGGCGAGAAGCATGTTCTTGCCGAGGAACCGCGGCGCTTTGACCGGTTCAGTGGATCGTTTTTGGTGGGTGTCTTTAGAAAACCCTGAGCCGATTTTTCATGTATGATTTATTATTTTTAAAGCAAAAATAAAAATCGGCAGAAACTAGGGTTTTTGAAAATGTGTTTTGCGATTTTTCCCGATCGAAGTTCTAGATACTTTGCTAACTAGTTAGTTTGTGTTTAGCTAGGCTCTGATACCACTGTAAGTCCACGTTGCCCACCCCGGTGCTTACGGGGAGGCGGAAACGTTATGAAAATTCGGATTTTTACAACACTAGGCAACATGGACTATGTAAAGGAGGGATCTTTGCTAAACAAAACTAACTAACAAGATAAAAAGAGTTAGCTACTCGGAAAAGGGGTTATACCTAGGTCTTCAAGTCCTTCACTTCTTGCTCCTTGGAGTGAAAGAACGGGTTCTCCTTGTCGCCTTCTCTTGCCGAAGAAAGATCCACCCGAGGGCCTCTACCTTTCGCTCCAACCTCAAACTAGAAGTAACTAAGGTGCTTGGTGTGCTAAACCTAGGACCTTAGAAAGAGTAGAGAGTATTTTTGAGGGTTTATCTCAAGCTCAAATGGTTCTCAACTCATGAGAGAGGAGAGCTAGAGAGAGAGAGGAAGAGGAGGAGAGAGAATGAGAATGATAAAGTGAGAAGAATAATACAACCTTCTCATATATATGTGAATTATGAAAAATAGATAATTAGCTAAAGATAATTGTGATGGTTAATCAAGAAATGACCATTATCATTTCACATTAAATGCTTTTGCAAGGATCAAAGAGCATCTTTCATATGGAATGATGATGATCAACTTATCAACCTGGGTCAACAAGTCAAGTATAGTCAAATGGTCAACAACCCAAACCATGCACAATTATAATTAACAAATATTAATAAATCATAATTCACACATAAACATTAGGGTTAAGAAAATGACAATGGTCGTCAACCCAAATAAAAGTCCTCTGCCTCTGTCTGAGTCAACTGTGCATACACACCTGTATCCGTGTTCCGAGGAACACGAATACAATGAGATAAGACCAATCCCAAATCATATACTATGATCCGGCTTAAACCAAAAGCCGCTACTATAAGCTGTCCGGACACCAAACGTGCATAAGTGCGCGGATGTGAACGAACCCTGTCACAAAACCATACGACCTCTACTGATTTTGCCTAAAGGCGAATAACCCTCTGTGTGGGACTCTAAAGACTCGACACTATGCTGGCAGTGGGTTTAACTACGGACCGCAAGCGGCACTAGCTGTACGTAACGGTCCCCAGGTAGATGTCGATAAGAAGGCTGACGAGGTAAACCCATCGGAACTCCTACTGAGCCTGAATATGACAGTCTCCGTACAGTCCGGTCTGTTCGTCTAAGAACATCGCATGGCAGGCCTAGGGTGGCGGTAAACGTCGGTCCCCTACTAGCGGTACAAGTTATGTCGGAGTGTAGCCCAGAACACCTGAGATAACACTGGAAACCTACCAGTCTATCTCGCTTGCTCTGGCCAGGGACTTTGTGTAATGGCTCTCCTAGACACAGCGCGATATCAACCCCCAATACCGGGAGAGACGAATCCTGTCTAACTGTCACTGCCTCCAAGTGCTTCGGGACTGCACCCAAAAACTACCTGTTTGCAAGACTCCTTTGAGCCGTGGTAGGGTAGTTATCAAAGTACAGTGGGAACAGACTCGAGGCGAAGTGACAGTGTCAAGTCAACGGACTAAGCTGTACTCATGTCACCTGGGAACTGATAACCGACGATAAGTATAATACCAACCAAAAGTTCCCGACAAGTCATGTCCAGTGTACTAGTAACCTAACGAGCACCCGCATACTATCTCAAGTACGATGTACTGACGGCTGTGGAACAGACAGTCTCCCAAGCTGGGATAAGAAGCGCATACGCTAGTCTACTCCGGAGTATCGATGCCCTGTCTCGATAGTCCTGCGACTAGGGACCTGCATAAGGATGTGCTTATGGATTACCCAGCCCCCATGAGTGTGACTGCCATCACAACGCTGGTAATCAAGCAAAGATCCTAAGGGCTCCACTAATGTGTAAAAGCGATATGCTAAAAGAAACACATGCACACATTAAAGCAGAAACAAACTATGTACCATACTACTATTTTGAGCAAGATTGTCAATACAAGGTGAATATCCCAAGCTTCCATCAAGTAATATACATACTAGTATGATACAGTAATAGCCTCTAGGGCATATACACTAACAGCTACATCGGGTCTGGTACATAGCATCGCATACATGATAGATCCTACTGCCGAAGCATAGGGTATCCGTTGCATGCGAGCTCTCTCCAAATCAGTCTTAGGAGACATCTCTTTAGAGAGATTGTGTCCAGAGATCGTGGGTTGGTTCCCACGCTTGGATTCTTCCATAATAAATCTCTTTAGTATGGTGTCAATGTACGTGGATTGGGACAATCCCAATATCCTTTTAAATCTATCTCTATAGATCATAATTCCCAGTATGTAGGAGGCGCCACCTAGATCATTCATTGAGAATCTTTGTGATAAGAAGAGCTTGACTGATTGCAGCAAAGGAACATCATTTCCTATCAAGAGTATGTCATCGACATACAATACGAGGAAGACAACCTTATTCTCTACAACCTTCTTATAATTACAAGGTTCATCTACGTTTTTGATGAAGTCAAACTCTTTGGCCACAACATCAAAGCAGATGTTCCAACTCCGCGATGCTTGCTTCAACCCATAAATGGATTTAAGCAGTTTGCACACCTTTCCGCTGCTCCTACTATCTACGAAGCCCTCTGGCTGAGTCATGTACACGCACTCTTCTAAATCACCGTTTAGAAAGGCGGTCTTAACATCCATTTGCCAGATTTCATAGTCATGGTATGCAGCAATGGCAAGTAAGATCCGGATGGACTTAAGCATAGCCACTGGAGAAAAGGTTTCGTCATAATCCACACCAGGTCGTTGACGAAAACTCTTTGCAATAAGTCTAGCTTTGAAATTCTCAACTTTTCCATCTACACCAATTTTCTTCTTAAAGATCCATTTGCTCCCAATGGATTTTACCCCTTCAGGAGCAACTTCCAAAGTCCATACTTTGTTGGTGTACATGGATTCCATCTCAGATCGCATTGCATCCAGCCACTTTACAGAATCACCACTCATGATAGCCTGCTCGAAACTAGTCGGGTCATCATCTTCCATGATGCAATCCTCACTCCCACTATCAATGAGGAAACCGTAGTATCTCTCAAGTGGATGAGAAACCCTACTAGATCAGCGAAGAGGCTGGGGTTCGTCGGGAACTACCGAATCCTTTGGTTCCATCAAATTTTCTGTTGTAGTTTGTTCTACTGGAACTTCTTCCAGTTCTACCTCAGAGCCACTAATTTCTTTTGCAAGAAATTCCTTTTCTAAAAAGGTGGCGTGTTGAGCAACAAACACCCTTTGTTCCTCAATGTGGTAGAAAATATACCCTCACGAATGCTTGGGATATCCAATAAACATACATAAAATAGAACTTGCCTCGAGTTTGTTCGGTTTTTGTCTTTTGACATAGGCCGGGCAACCCCATATCTTAACAAAATTAAGATATGGTCTCTTCCCTTCCCATATCTCATATGGGGTGGTAAGCAAAGATTTGGTAGGAACTTTATTCAGTATGTATGTTGCTGTCTCAAGCGCATACCCCTAGAAGGAAATAGGCAACTCAGCAGTGCTCATCATAGAGCGTACTATATCTAATAGGGTGCGATTCCTCCACTCCGATACACCGTTGTGCTGTGGTGTATAAGGAGGAGTAAGCTGAGAGAGAATCCCATTCTCTTTTAGATAGTCCAAAAACTCACTGCTCAAGTATTCTCCTCCTCGATCAGATCGAAGGATCTTAATACTTTTGCCCGTTTGGTTCTCTACTTCGTGCTTATATTCTCTGAATTTCTCAAAAGCTTCAGACTTGTGTTTCAACAGGAACACATGTCCGTATCTTGAGAGATCGTCAATGAATATAATGAAGTAGGAAGAACCGTTCCTGGCATGTGTAGACATAGGTCCGCATACATCACTATGTACTAGTCATAAGAGTTCTGTAACTCTATCTCCGTGTCCACTAAATGGAGTTTTGGTCATTTTTCCTTTGAGACATGAATGGAAAGTATCATAAGATGATAATTCGAACGGATTCAAATATCCATCCTTGTGTAACTTACCTAGCCATGTCGCATTGATATGACTAAGTCTACAATGCCATAAGAAGGATTCGTTCATTTCTGAACTTTTCCTCTTATATGTGTCTTGTATATTAAGGACTGTATTTTGATTGAGAACGTATGTGCCATTATGTAATGAGCCTGATCCAACCAACTTTTGATTCAGGATATGTTCATAACATTATCATGTACAACAAAATTATATCCTTCTTTACTTAATAAAGAAACTGATATAATGTTGCACATCATGTTCGGTATATAGTAGCACTCATTCAGAATCATTGTATTACTACTTGGTAATACAAGGTGATATTCGCCAATTGCTTTCGCTGCAATACTTGCACCATTCCCTACTTGTATGGAATGATCACCTTTTCCCAGTTCTCTACCTTTACGTAGCACACGTAACAATTTACATATGTGGGATCCCGATCCGGTATCTAATACCCAGGACGTAGGGTGAACTGAGAAACAGTTCTCAATAACTAACACACCCGAAGAAGATGCATCAGTGTTCTTCGTTTGGGCGGCATGAGAATCTAGATATTCTTCAGTTTACTGCTCAGTCTTATAACTCTTATAAGAAAGAACGGGACCAACGATCCCCTGCTCAGTATAATAAGCGGGTTCAGTCAATACATCCATATTATTATCTTGATTAAGTCCTGACATGGTCGCTAGCTGGAGAGAGAGAAGGAAAACACTTTAGCGTATGCTCTTGCAAGATTAGATTGGTTATTATCTTATCTAATCAGGATGTCTCCCACTGTTTTTATCAAATCTTCCTTCAAACCCAAAAAGGTAAGATTAGCCGGGATTAATCACACCCTACAATTTCGTCAATCTTTCAGCCAGATCAGTGTTGGTACTTGAGGGAGGTTACCCGTGCTTTCGCACGGACCTAATTAAAATAAACCTCGTCTTCCCAGAGGTATAACCCCGTTAACACCTTTCTAGACACCTACTTGATCGGCTAATTGTCCTGTATAAAAATTCTCCCAGGAGTAACTCTTACTCGTAGTGGGTATCAGGATCCATCTATCTCATAGAAGGTATGAAATCTCATTGCAAATTTCAACACTTGAAATTCCCGATAATATTCTGCCCCAAGCATCCCATGACCTTGACGGAGGTCAACAAATCATGGAGTGCTAGTCAAGCTCAACCCGTCATTTCTTGATTAAATTAGACCCACCCGCACGACCCTTGACGGAAGTCAACAAAGCCGTATGACCACCCTAATCCAATCTGCATCACACGCATAAACAGATAAATACTAGTTAGCAACCAAACACTACGCCTTGACGGAGGTCAATAAACGTAGTACGAATACTAAGTAGGACTTATCTGAAATGACGGAGGGCTACGTCAGGTTTTTCTGAAAACCTATTGCGTAATGAACTTGATATCGTTGTAGAAACAAGTGATTTTGAAAAGGAGTGTTTTTGAGGCTTTTCTTGTTTCGCTAAAGAGGTCATTCACGGTGAAGGGATCTCGGCTCTTTCCCCATCGAATAAGGTGCAGGATATATCATATATACCGCTATGCAAAGCAAGAACTATATAAGCTGTCAAAAACTAAACCGTAAGTTTGTAGCATCTGCCAGTTTAGCTAAAGAGGTCACTCCCGGTGAAGGGATCTCGGCTCTTTCCTCATCGAATAAGGTGCAGGATATATCATATATACCGCTATGCAAAGCAAAACTGTAGCTACATTTTTATAAAGTTTTGATTCTACAACATATTTTAGATTTCTTTTCTTTTATTAATCTCATTAATAAAAATCCCATCAATTAATGCTTCCCAAGCATCACATAAGAAACAAAAGAAGTAATATTTATATATCAGCATATATATATATATATATATATAGTATAAGCATTCGTCTCAGGAAGTAATATGATCTCATCACAGAACATTGCAGCAGAAGAACATATATGAAATATTGGATATACTAGGATGTCCGTGTTTTTAATACGAGCCTGTATAAAACACGGATTCCACGGTCGCGATGAATAGCCAAACCCACATCCCTAGACCCCTACGAGAGCGGCAAGTAACACTGCCAATTCTGGGGTTAGGAGACATCAACCTCATCCCGGGATCTCGGCTCTTTCCTTATCGAATAAGGTGCAGGATATTTCACAAATACCACTATGCAAAGCAAGAACTATAGAAGCAGTCAAAAACAAAACCGAGTGAGTTGTAGCATCTGCTAGTTTCGCTAAAGAGGTCACTCCCGGTGAAGGGATCTCGGCTCTTTCCTTATCGAATAAGGTGCTGGATATTCTACAAGGAATACCGCTATACAAAGCAAAAAACTAGAGCTACCCTTTTTTGATAAATTTGATTCTACAACATCTTTTAGGTTTCTTTTCTTTCATTAATCTCATTAATGACGTCCCATCATTTAAACTTCCAAAGCATCACAGAAGAAACGAAAATACAACGTACGCTTATGCCATCCGCATTCGTTACAGTGTCCCGTATGCACCGTTAGTTTACTTAACTAACGACATAGCGGGGCGGGACTAGCGCGGGTGTAAAACAGAAGCAACGTTTATTATATATCATATATATACAATAATAAATCATTCGTCTCACACATATAATATGATCACATCACAGAATATCAGCAGCAGAAGATAACATATGAAATATTGGATATAGTAGAAAGTCCGTGTTTTATTTTTAGCCTGTATAAATCACGGATTCTACGGTCGCGATAAATAACCAAACCCACATCCCTAGACCCCTACGAGAGCGGAAAGAAACCCTACCAATTCTAGGGTTAGGAGACCCGGTCTCGACTCCTCGAGATGGCCTCCCACTGGACCCTAGAACCCGGTTACTTATGCTCCCCTCCATGGGACTATCCTAATGCAGAAAAGTAAATAATATATAATGGTGACATCATCCTCAACCCGGAAGTGCCCCAATAAAAGAATATTACATACAATGAATTTTACATGAATGAAAATAAAAACCCTCATCTCACATAAAACCCCGGCTATTCAAAACACGACGATCCAATATAACATATCACAGCAACACATAACATCACATGTCATTAACGTAAGTAAATATGCGAACCCCAATTGTCGTTGATGTATAGGAACGAAACCGGCGATACACCACATATTACACTTACGGTCGCCGAAAAGAATGTGAAAATCTATAACATTTGGAATCCACAATCACTTTAGACATCGTAAACCCGAAATATCATAAATTACGGTTTTCATGCCTAACTATATGAATTCCACATATTGTATCACATTCCAGATAACTAGACAATGTTAAACTTTTCGATCGAATAAACAAACACCCAAAATTTCCCAAATAGCTCAACACTTGAGCGGAGTTCAAAAGGTCCCAGAACATGCCACGGCTCCTATGAACCAGCCGTAGAAGGGTCAATCAATGCCTCACATGTGGCACCGCTGAACTATCACAAACCCTATGGTTTAGTGGCAGTTCTGACGGTCACATAATCGAGTTAAGGTTTCGTTCTTCTTGAGGGTCCACAGAATCGCTTTCATGATTTTCTGAAAGTTTTAAACTAAGGAAAAATCCAACACTTGGAAAAATTTCCAGGAAGGGAAAAAGTGAGTTATTGATATCCGTTCGAACTTTTTAACACCGTCTAAATAACCCGAAAATAAACTAGAATTACGAATACGAAACACTCCGAATTGCCTCTGTAAAAAGATAACATCACATACAAATTTAGCAAAAACAAACAACACCTGAAATACCAAACCCCGGTAACTGGAACACTGTATAAATTTCATCCTAAAATTCCCCAAACAGGCCGAGGTGGCCGGTTTTAATGCTAGTGTGTCCGGCCCAATTCCGAGGGGAAGAGTTGAAATTTCTACGGTGTTCATATTGTATCTCATACAACATTCTGCAGCTGTTTAAAAAAAAATTTGACCCTCAGAAAATTTTGACAAAACTAGGGTTCGTATTCGGGTGTTTCGGAGTTGTTTCGGTTTCGTAATCCTACACTTATCCTTCTAATTCTCTAGCTATGCTTTGATACCACTGTTGGGTTGTCTAGCACAGCAGCAAGGTTTCGGGAGGCATCGTCCATGCCATTTTCAAATTTTTTACGTTCTAGCTAACCCTAACCCTTGATCTTTAACTAAAGAATCATACGGAATCGATATGCAAACACTTTACAACTAAGTGATAGAGATTACAACCTTTGTAGTCCGTTCCTTCGCTTCATAATCTCCAAGTTGTGGTCCCTTCGCTGTGATCATCAAGCTCCTGGACTCTAGAGAGGCTCCATTAGGTGAATGATCCATGCTAGCTTGAAGTCTTCACAATCCAAGATGATCTACTTTGACGCGTCACAAACCCAAGCTATCTCTTCACTAATAATGGATTAGTGAAGCTAACACACTAATCTATATGGCTAGTATAGTGTAGGGTTCCTAGGCACTCTTACAAGGGTTCATAAGGCATCAACCATGCCCGAATAAAAATTTAGACGTGCCGAACAACCCAAAGCCGGGATCTTTGCTAGAATATTAGGGTTTAACATGCAAGTAAACATCTTTACAACTAAGTGAGAGGGATTACAACCTTTGTAGTCCGCTCCTTCGCATCATAAGCTCCGAGTAGAATTCCCTTCGCCGCGATCCACGATCTTCCGGACTCAAGAGAGGCTCCCCGACTCGAACGATCCATGCTAGCTTGTAGTGTTCCTTTTCTCCGATGATCTACGTCGAAGTTGCTATAACTCAAGCTCTCTCACTCTAATGAGGTGAACACCCTAATCTAATTGGCTAGATTAGATGAGGATGATGGAGTGGTATTTATTCTTTCTTTTTATATCAAATTCTCACATGAAAACATCACAAAAGGAAAACCTAGTAAGCTTTCTCAAAGCTCAAGGTTGAAGATGAAGATGAAAAATGAGTTAAATCTTTTGTGATAAATAATGAAATGAATATATGAATAATAATGCAACCATGGTCAAGGATCACAAGGATAACTCTTGTAGAGAATTAACTAAGGCTAGGGTTTGGTTAGGTTAAAACAATGAGTCATAAGAAAATATCAACCATAATATCTTCTTCATGACAAAAGAAAAGATTCTAGAAGGTGCAAGAAAGAACTAACCCTAATCAAACCCTAACCTTGTTTAATCTCCACAAAACAAGTTGCATTAGTAATCATATCATGTTACAATAATATATATCATATATATATTATATATTTGCAACAAAAGAAAATAATACAATTAACATATATCGCATATATATCAATGTATTACCCGGTGAGAAAATGAAATAATAATGTGAGCCAATATTAGATAATGTAATACAATATATCATATATATTATTATACATTAAATTATGGAATCAACACTTGATCTGACTTTTCGGCTATATCGAATATAACCGACTAATATATCATGTACCGATTCATCGAATCAACACTTGATCCGATGACCCGGCTCATATCTAAATATCGCGAGAATATAATACGGTATCTCATATCGTATTATCCTCGGTCCTGCACATATCACATATGTGCCCCTACTCCGTTTTGCCTGAGTCAAGAAACTCCTGTGTATGACTCTAAATAATCGTCAATACGCCGGTAGCAGGTGATGATCATATCAAACACCCACAAGCTGCAAGGGGTGAGCTAAACGTAACAGCCACCCAGGTATTGAGCAATCAGAAGATCAACAAGCTAGCCTGTACGTTCTCCTGTGAATCCAATCAGTAACACTCCCGTACAGTCCGGTCTCTTCATCTGATATGTCGCATATCAAGTCTAGGGGTGGTATATGTCAGCCCCCAGTGACCGATAAGTCGTGTCGATGTGAGGATCATAACGGGTCGAGAAACTACTGGTAACACTTATCAGTAAATTTTTATATCAGCCCTGGCCAGGGACTTCCAGTTATAGCCAATCGAACACAGCACAACATCAACTCCCTATACCGGGAGAGACGAATCCCCTCCTATCGCTCATTGCCTCCATATGATTCGGGACTGCACCCAAAAGCCACCGTTTTGCACGCCTTCTTGGACGTGGTAAGGTGGAAATCAAAACACAGTGGGAATCACACAAGACTCTAAGACGATCTCGGGTCTACAGACTATCCTGTACTAGTGTCACCGGAGAACTGCCACATGACGTGTGGTATATTACCATCTGGGAGTTCTCGGCGAGTCCGTCCAGTGTACCCAGTCTCCACTAAGCACCCGTACACAATCCTTGAAGTCAAACACCGATGGATATCTGATCATCCATCGCCCATCATATGGGTCAAGATGCGTATACGCTAGTCTACTCTGGTGTATCGATGCCCTGTCTCGATATACCCTCGACTAGGAACAGTTATAGGATGTACTCATCGACTACCATGGCCCCACTAGTAAGATCTCATCAAAGTCCCAGTAGTCGAGTACAGATCCTAAGGGCTTTATCAACATGTGAGAGTAAGACAGTAAACTAATATAAGTCAACATGTTAAGATAAAGGGAAACCAAATAGCATACTATCATGACGAGCAAGAAAGTCCTCTCTATATATATCCAAGCATCCATTATAATATACATCATATGTACACCAATGGCCTCTAGGGCATATACATAACTAACAATCTCCAACTTGCACTAAGGCCAGCTGCTGTAGTATCTCATACCTAGCATCCCGAATAATCTCTCAAACTGTATTTGGGGAATGACCTTCGTGAGTGGATGCGCAGTGTTGTCCTTCGTATCTACTCTCCTGACCTTGATCTCCCGGCGATCAACTATCTCCCTGATCAGGTGATACTGCCTCAGAATATGTCTGGACTTTTGATGGGACCGGGGTTCCTTGGCCAAAGCCATAGCTCCATTGTTATCGCTATACAGAGGTATTGGATGCTCAATGGATGGAACCACACAAGGTTCACTAATGAACTACTTTATCCAGACAGCCTCTTTGGCAGCATCGTTGGCAGCGATGTATTCAGCCTCCATCGTCGAGTTTGCAACGGTATCCTGTTTGGAACTCTTCCAACATACCGCCCATCCATTGAGGGTAAAGACAAAACCCGAGTGCGACCTAGAGTCTTCCTTATCACTTTGGAAGCTCGAATCGGTAAAGGACTCCACCTGGAGTTCTCCATTACCATACACCAAGAACATCTCTTCAGTCCTTCTCAAGTATATGAGAATGTTCTTCACAGCTATCAAGTGACTCTCTCCAGGATCTGCTTGATACCGACTCACTACACTTAGTGAGTATGATACATCGGGTCTGGTACATAGCATCGCATACATGATAGAGCCTACTGCCGAAGCATAGGGTATCCCTTGCATGCGAGCTCTCTCCAAATCAGTCTTCGGAGACATCTCTTTGGAGAGAGTGAGTCCAGAGATCGTAGGAAGGTTCCCACGCTTGGATTCTTCCATACTAAACCTCTTTAGTATGGTGTCAATGTACCTGGATTGGGATAATTCCAGTATTCGTTTAGATCTATCTCTATAGATCATAATTCCCAGTATGCAGGAGGCATCCCCTAGATCTTTCATTAAGAATCTTTATGATAAGAAGAGCTTGACTGATTGCAGCATAGGAACATCATTTCCTATCAAGAGTATGTCATCGACGTACAATACGAGGAAGACAACCTTACTCTCTGGAACCTACTTATAAATACAAGGTTCATCAACATTTTTGATGAAGTCAAACTCTTTGACTATAACATCAAAACAGATGTTCCAACTTCGCGATGCTTGCTTTAACCCATAAATGGATTTAAGCAGTTTGCACACCTTTCCGCTGCTCCCACTATCTACGAAGCCCTTTGGCTGAGTCATGTACACGCACTCTTCTAAATCACCGTTTAGAAAAGCGGTCTTAACATCCTTTTGCCAGATTTCGTAGTCATGGTATGCAGCAATGGCAAGTACGATCCGGATGGAATTAAGCATAGCCACTGGAGAAAAGGTTTCGTCATAATCCACACCTGGTCGTTGAGGAAAACCTTTTGCAACAAGTCTAGCTTTGAATGTCTCAACTTTTCCATCGACACCAAATTTCTTTTTAAAGATCCACTTGCTCCCAATGGGTTTTACCCCTTCAGGAGCATTTTCCAAAGTCCATACTTTGTTGGTGTACATGGATTCCATCTCAGATCGCATTGCATCCAGCCATTTCACAGAGTCACCACTCGTGATGGCCTGCTCGAAACTAGTCGGGTCATCATCTTCCATATAGCAATCCTCGCTCCCACCATCAATGAGAAAACCGTAGTATCTCTCAGGTGGATAAGAAACCCTTCTAGATCGGCGGAGGGGCTGGGGTTCATCGGGTACTACTGAATCCTCTGGTTCCACTAAATCTTCAGTTGCAGTTTGTGTTGCTGGAACTTCTTCCAGTTCTACCTCAAAGCCACTAATCTCTTTTGCAAGAAATTCCATTTCTAAAAAGGTGGCATGTCGAGAAACAAACACCTTTTGTTCCTCGCGATGGTAGAAAAAATATCCATGTGAATGTTTGGGATATCCCACAAACTTGCATAGAACTGACCATGCCTCGAGTTTGTCTGGATTTTTCCTTTTGACATAGGCCAGACAACCCCATATCTTAACTCGTTTAAGACATGGTCTCTTCCCACTCTATATCTCATATGGTGTAGTAGGTACAGATTTAGTTGGAACTTGATTCAATAGGTATTCTGCTGTCTCCAGCGCATACCCCCAGAAGGAAATAGGTAACTCAACATTGCTCATCATAGAGCGTACCATATCTAATAGGGTGCGATTCCTCCGTTCCGATACACCGTTGTGCTGTGGTGTATAAGGAGGAGTAAGCTGAGATAGAATCCCATTCTCTTTTAGATAATCTAGGAACTCATTGCTTAAGTATTCACCTCCTTGATCAGATCAAAGAATCTTAATACTTTTGCCTGTTTGGTTCTCTACTTCGTGCTTATATTCTCTGAATTTCTCAAAAGCTTCAGACTTGTTTTTCATCAGGAACACATTTCTGAATCTTGAGAGATCGTCAGTGAATGTAATAAAGTACGAAGAACCATTCCTGGCTTGTGTAGACATGGGACCGCATACATCACTATGTACCAGCCCTAAGAGTTCGGTAACTCTTTCTCCGTGTCCACTAAACGGAGCTTTGGTCATTTTGCCTTTGAGACATGAATGGCAAGTATCATAGATGATAATTCGAACGGATTCAAATATCCATCCTTATATAACTTAGCTAGTCGTGTCGCATTGATATGACCAAGTCTACAATGCCACAAGAAGGATTCGTTCATTTCTGAACTTTTCCTCTTGTGTGTGTTTTGTATATTAAGTACTGTATTTTGATTGAGAATGAATATGCCATAATGTAACGAGCCTGATCCAATCAACTTTTGATTAAGGAATATGTTCATAACATTATCCTGTACTACAAAATTATATCCTTCGTTACTTAATAAAGAAACTGATATAATGTTGCACATCATGTTCGGTATATAATAGCACCCATTCAGAATCTAGTGTATTACTACTTGGTAATACAAGGTGATATTCGCCAACTGCTTTGGCTGCAATATTTGCACCGTTCCCTACTTGAACGGAATGATCACATTTTCTCAGTTCTCTACCTTTACGTAGCCTATGTAACAATTTACATATGTGGGATCCCGATCCGGTATCTAATACCCAGGACGTAGGGTGAACTGAGAAACAGTTCTCAATAACTAACAAACCCGAAGAAGATGCATCAGCATGCATGTTCTTTGTTTGGACGGCGTGAGAATCCAGATTTTCTCCTGTTTCTTTCTCAGTCTTATAACTCTTATAAGAAAGAACGGGACCAACGATACCCTACTCAGTATAATAAGCAGGTTCAGTCAATACATCCATATTATTATCTTGATTATGGCCTGACATGGTCTCTACCTGAAGAGAGAGAGAGAAGAAAACACTTTAGCGTATGCTCTTGCAAGATTAGATTGGTTATTATCTTATCTAATCAGGATGTCTCCCACTGTTTTTATCAAATCTTCTTTCAAACACTAAAAGGTAAGATTTAGCCGGGATTAATTACACCTTACAATTTCGTCAATCTTTCAGCAAGATCAGTGTCGGTACTTGAGGGAGGTTCCCCGTGCTTTCGCACGGACCTAATTAAAATAAACCTCGTTTTCCCAGAGGCTTAACTCCGTTAACACTTTTCTAGACACCTACTTGATCGGCTAATTGTCCTGTGTAAAATTCTCCCAGGAGTAAATCTTACTCGCAGTGGGTATTGGGATCCAACTATCTCATAGGAGGTGTGCAATCTCATTGCAAATTTCAACACTTGAAATTCCCCATAATACTTTTACCCTTAACCCTCTATGACCTTGACAAAGTCCAACAAACCATAGGAAGCTAGTCAAGTTCAACTCGTCATTTCTTGATTGAAATAAACCCACCCGCACGACCCTTGACAAAGGCCAACAAGGTCGTAAAAATGCCCTAATCCAATCACATCACATGTTTAAACAGATAAGTACCAGTTAGCTACCGCACGCTACGCCTTGACAAAGGCCAACAAACGCAACACGAATACTAAATAGTCTTTATCTGAAATGACGGAGGGCTACGCAGGTTTTTCAGAAAACCATGAGCGTAATGAACTTGATATCGTTGTAGAAACAAGTGATTTTGAAAAAGAGTGTTTTTGAGGCTTTTCTAGTTTCGCTAAAGAGGTCACTCCCGGTGAAGGGATCTCGGCTTTTTCCCCATCGAATAAGGTGCAGGGTATATCATATATACCGCTGTGCAAAGCAAGAACTATTTAAGCTGTCAAAAACTAAACCGCGAGTTTGTAGCATCTGCCAGTTTCGCTAAAGAGGTCACTACCGGTGAAGGGATCTCGGCTATTTCCTCATCGAATAAGGTGCATGGTATATCATATATACCGCTATACAAAGCAAAACTGTAGCTACCCTTTTTATAAAGTTTTGATTCTACAACATCTTCTAGGTTTCTTTTCTTTTATTAATCTCATTAATAAAACCCATCAGCTTATGCTTCCTAAGCATCACAGAAGAAACGAAAGCAGTAAAATTTATATATCAGCATATATATATATATAGTATAAGCATTTGTCTCAGGCAGTAATATGATCTCATCACAGAATATTGCAGCAGAAGAACATATATGAAATATTGGATATACTAGGATGTCCGTGTTTTTAATACGAGCCTGTATAAAATACGGATTCCACGGTCGCGAAGAATAGCCAAACCCACATCCCAAGACCCCTAGGAGAGCGGCAAGTAACACTGCCAATTCCAGGGTTAGGAGACCCGGTCTCGACTCCTCGAGATGGGCTCCCACTGGACCCTAGAACCCGGTCACTTGTGCTCCCCTCCTTGGGTCTACCTAATGCGGAAAAATAAATAATATACACTGGTGACATCAACCTCATCCCGGAAGTGTCCTAATAAAAGAATATTACATACAAATGAATTTTACATGAATGAAAATAAAAACCCTCATCTCACATAAAACCCCTCGGCTATTCAGAAAACGACAATCCAATATAACATATCACAATAACACATAATATCGCAAATCATCAACGTAA
This sequence comes from Agapanthus africanus, assembly GCA_030015575.1. NCBI lineage: Eukaryota > Viridiplantae > Streptophyta > Magnoliopsida > Asparagales > Amaryllidaceae > Agapanthus > Agapanthus africanus. The sequence goes on from JASDDO010000014.1 coordinate 446,451,470, forward strand.
GCATGTATGCGTATCTCGATTGTCGTTGATGTATAGCAACGAAGCCGGCGATACCCCACATACTACGCTTATGGTCACAGAAAAGAAATTGTAAAACTACAACATTTGGAATCCACAATCACTTTAGACATCGTAAATCCGAAATATCACATACTTCGCATTTCATACCTAACTATATGAATTCCACATATTGTATCACATTCCAGATTGTTAGTGTATATGCCCTAGAGGCCATTACTGTATCATACTAGCTTGTATATTACTTGATGGAAGCTTGGGAAATTCACAGTTGTATAGACAATCTTGCTCAAAATGGTAGTATGCTACTTGGTTTGTCTCTACTTTAATATGTGCATGTGTTTTTTTTAGCATATCGCTTATACATGTTAGTAGAGCCCTTAGGATCTTTTCTTGATTACCAGCGTTGTGATGGTGCTCACACTCGTGGGGGATGGGTAATCCAAAAGCACATCCTTATACAGGTCCCTAGTCGTAGGACTATTGAGGCAGGGCATCGATACTCCGGAGTCGACTAGCGTATGCGCTTCTCATCCCAGCGGGGAGACGGTCTGTCCCACAGCCGTCAGTACGTCGTACTTGAGATAGTATGCGGGTGCTCGTTAGGTTACGAGTACACTGGATAGGACTCGTCGGGAACTGTTGGTTGGTATTATACCTATCGTCAGTTATCAGTTCCCAGGTGACGTGAGTACAGCTTAGTCCGCCGACTTGACACTGTCACTTCGCCTCGAGTGTGTTCCCACTGTACTTAGATTACTACCCTACCACGACCCAAAAGAGTCGTGCAAACAGGTAGTAGTTGGGTGCAGTCCCGAAGCACTTGGAGGCAGTGACGGTTAGACAGGATTCGTCTCTCCCGGTATTGGGGGTTGACATCGCGCCGTGTCTAGGAGAGCCATTACACAAATAGTCCCTGGCCAGGGCAAGCGAGATATACTGGTAGGTTTCCAGTGTTATCTCTGGGTGTTCTGGGCTACACTCCGACACGACTTGTACCGCTATTAGGGGACTGACGTTCACCGCCCCCTAGGCCCGCCATGCGATGTATCAGACGAACAGACCGGACTGTACGGAGATTGTCACATACAGGCTCAGTAGGAGTTCGGATGGGTTTATCTCATTGGCCTTCTTGTCGACATCTACCTGGGGACCGTTACGCACAGCTAGTGCCGCTTGCGGTCTGTGGTTAAACCCACTGCCAGCGTAGTGTCGAGTCTTTAGAGTCCCACACAGAGAGTTTCCCTGCACCGAGCGAAAAGTGTAGAGGCCATATGGTTTTACGGCAGGGCTGCGATCACTTACGTGCACTTGTGTGCGTATGCTGTTCGGGCAGGCAATAGTAGTGGGCTTTGTGTCACGTCCCGAAAATACGGAACAAGACCGGCACTTAAACTACGAACGTCTCGAGGCGTACGTAATCTAAGTAAACCAAAACCCCAGAAATCCAAACCAAGAAAAGTAGTAGAGTGAAGGAAAACCAATTTAAAACAAGTAGTTTCAATAGCATAAGACGAATTATGCGGGTTTCTAAAAACATCAAAAATTTCCTGAAAATTTCGGCAGAGTCTCCTTTGTAAATACTGGCCCCCAAACGAGATACAACATGAATAGTATACGAAATCAATAAAAAGGCATCCCCAAGCGGGAGCTAGCTCTTCGTCAATCGACGGCCACAACCACACAAGCAATATAATATACAACGCCAACGGCGAGGATCAAAATTCAAAAGGAAACTCAAAACCACAAGAAAACCACAGAAATATAACGCGCGACTCTAAGGTCGAAGGAATAACATCACTGGTCTCTATCTCAAAATAAATACATGTTTGGTTGATGGAACTTGTAGATACAACAGAATAATGATATACAAGATATAATGATGGGTACGATACAAATAAACCCACCTACTAGCAAGTCACCCGAACGAAACTGTACCCGCAAGCCGTAAAGAAACCTGTAGGGCGAAACCTGCAAGAAACTGGGGCACAACGGGGGTGAGTTGCCAACTCGTGAATAGAAAACATCTACGAACAGGAATCGCATGCATGACACAATCCTTGGTCATAAGATAAATATATATCCTCAAATATGTATATAACATGCAGCCTATAACAAAGGCTAAGGTAAATATCTAACCCGAGTGTAATCTCATGTGCCCGTGTCCGTGCCTCAGGTAGCGATATATCATATGAATGAGGTATGAATGCATGAAAACAGAATACATGTAAATGAAGAAACTGTTTTCATAATTTATTGAGATTTCCTTTGTATTTTTAAAATGAGGTATCATAATGAAATCAGCATAAAACAATGCCTAGCATCGGCACAAAACGTAATCCAAATATCTCGATATCTCTTTATCACAGTCTCTGTACCTCAATATCTCGAAATCTCAATGTCTCAATCACAATATCTAGGGCGACGTCAGTTCAGACCGGCCCCTACCATCGATCTCAAGACCACGACGGTATCCTCCGGATATCCGACGCATCGAGTAATATCACCGGTAAGGAGTCTCCCCCTTCGAGGCTCACATCGTCATCATCACGCGCTTCTTGCCCCGGGGTACCTTACCGGGCCCACCATGTACCCGAAACGGTTCATCCGTCTCCTCGAATCGGGTCTCGAAATCCATCAGCAAACTCATGGTGGACGACTCATACATCATGGGAAAACCGCACTTTTTATTTAAAAAGAGAGACAAAAGGTTTATTTATGTTTTTGCGGTTTTCCTCCAAATCCAAGAAATCTCATGAAATCCGAATCCAAATCATCAATAGCATGTAAACAGTGAATATAGGCATGAAAATCCATGAATGCGGCACAACAGTGAATAATAACATGCATGAAGTAGCAGGCAATAACTACAAAGTCTAAACTATTAGCTAACAACCTATGTCAATGAAATAGTATTTCTAAAGTGTTCGTGACATGGCAATTACCGATGAAGATGTGTGTGAGCCGGCAAGTAAGTGTACGTGGTACATACGCATCATCGGTAATGGTGCTGGTGTCCTAACCATAAGATATCAACAGTAGAATATGAAGCATAATATAAGCATGTTATGCGGAGCGGACAACAATAATGAGCGGGAGCTGAATACTAGACGCAACGATAACTAAACTGCATTAACCTAATATAAGTCCTACAAATGGTGCCTTTTGAAATAACACGAATCATGGGGTTTTGAAAATAGGGGCTACGGTGTTTTTATGAAAAGATACGTCTTTTGAAATATCCGTAGGATCCATTGGGCTTTCTTTTAAAATACCCACGATTCGTTAGTTTTTGAAATAGGTAAGAATCGAATCTAATCTAACAACTAAACTAAACTAAAGGGCTAAGCTAACAAGCTGGACTACAGGTAAGGAAACCGCCTAACATCTGAGTCGATCCATATACATACCTGTATATATATTAGTCGGTGATCCCGTCTCAATAATATCATATCCGATACCATATCTATAAGCAGGCATCCCAAGTCAAGAGTGCGGATCAATCATCAAAATATAGCTCGTACGTAAATCCGTCGTACGGCATCCCCAAATCTGGGTACGGGTTAATATCATATTCATCATACTATTCACCTGGTATCCTCTCTATCAAATATCATGATCGGGGTACTGATCTACGTCTAGTACAATACTGATACCCCCTAAGTATGCATGCACGTGTGTGAAACACTACGTCAAGGACCCGCTATAACGTCATGTCGTATCTCAAATACGAACCCTGCTATATCACCGATCTCACGGCCTCAAATCAAATCTCATCGACTCAACATAAATCCCAAGTACTATCCTTATTATCCATGCATGCGTATATGAATGTACATATGCATAGTCCCATACCCACGCATATATACATATATACACATCCCAATCTACGCACAAGAAGGTAAAGTATGCAACTCTGTGGGTGCGTATGTGGGTATAACAACTACTCTTGGGCTTCGCAACTAACCCAAAGCTAATCCATGAACACATAATCATAACATGAATAAACATTCTCGTATCATAAAACACCTATATAAACATATATATATGAGCTACACTAAGGACTGCGGGGGTGCTATACGCCATCCACCCGGCTTCTCCCCGTAGATATAAATCTACTCACCTGGTCCTCGCTAGCCGGTGCCGACGTGTTAGTGTATATGCCCTAGAGGCTATTACTGTATCATACTAGTATGTATATTACTTGATGGAAGCTTGGGATATTCACAGTTGTACAGACAATCTTGCTCAATATAGTAGTATGCTACTTGGTTTGCCTCTGCTTTAATGTGTACATGTGTGTTTATTTATTATATCACCTATACGCATTAGTAGAGCCCTTTGGATCTTTGCTTGATTATCGGCGTTGTGATGGCGATCACACTCGTGGGGGCTGGGTAATCTACAAGCACATCCTTATACACATCCCTAGTCATGAGAGTACCGAGATAGGGCATCGATAGTCCGGAGTAGACTAGCGTATGCGCTTCTCATCCCAGCACGGGAGACGGTCTGTCCCACAGCCGTCGGTACGTCGTACTTGAGATAGTATGCGGGTGCTCGTTGGGTTACGAGTACACTGGACAGGACTCGTCGGGAACTGATGGTTGGTATTATACCTATCGTCAGTTATCAGTTCCTAGGTGACATGAGTACAGCTTAGTCCGCTGACATGACACTGTCACTTCGCCTCGAGTGTGTTCCCACTGTTCTTTGATTGCTACCCTACCACGGCTCTACTGAGTCGTGCAAACAGGTAGTAGTTGGGAGCAGTCCCGAAGCACTTGGAGGCAGTGACGGTTAGACATGATTCGTCTCTCCCGGTATTGGGGGTTGACATCGCGCTGTGTCTAGGAGAGCCATTACACAAGTAGTCCCTGGCCAGGGCAAGCGAGATGTACTGGTAGGTTCCAGTGTTATCTCAGGGTGTTCTGGGCTTCACTCCGACACGACTTGTACCGCTATTAGGGGTCTGACGCTTGCCGCCCCTCTAGGCCCGACATGCGATGTATCAGACGAGCAGACCGGACTGTACGGAGATTGTCACATACAGACTCAGTAGGAGTTCGGATGGGTTTACCTCATCGGCCTTCTTATCGACATCTACCTGGGGACCGTTACGTACAGCTAGTACCGCTTGCGGTCTGTGGTTAAACCCACTGCCAGCGTAGTGTCGAGTCTTTAGAGTCCCACACAGAGAGTTTCCCTGCACAGAGCGAAACGTGTAGAGGCCGTATGGTTTTACGGCAAGGCTGCGATCACTTACGTACACTTGTGTGCGTATGGTGTTCGGGCAGGCAGTACTAGTAGGCTTTGGTTTAAGCCGGATCCTAGTATTGCACGGATGGATTTGTTTTGTCTTCTGTGCATCCGCATTCTACGGAATACGGATGCAGGTGTGTATGCACAGTTTTTCGGAGTGATGAAGGAGGAGGTGCCTCATTAGGGTTTTGGCAGTTGGTTCGGCCAAAACCGTTATGTGGCAGTCTCATTAGGGTTTTGACAGTTCGTTTAGTCAAAATCATTATGAGCCGCGAACATCATTTACTAATCCTATTAGTGATAATCTTATGATGGCTAATTGCATTGACCATTTGACCCCGTTGACCTCTCTTGACTTTGTTGACCGGTTGACCGGGTTGACCATTGACTTTCAAGAGGGTTCCACACTCTTCTTTTTTTTTTCCTTTTCTTTTGGATTATGATAATGGTCATTTCAAAGTAGCCATCAACTTTATCTTGATGGGATTAGTAATGATGTTGTTTTGCATTATTTGCAACCATGGTTGTTTTTCTTTTGATCATAATATTATTCTCATTCTCTCTCTTGAAATGAGAAGCTCCATGGTGGCTAACCTTCCTCCTTCTTCTTCCTCCTCTTGATTTTCTCCTTTGATCTCATGTGTTGAGAGAAAAAGGATTCCACTTGACAAACACATCCATACATCTCCTCTACACATCCTAGGGCTTCTAGATTAGCAATCTCCTTGCCCTAGTTACCTCAGCTTGAGGTGGAGCTCGGTGTACATCTTTTGGGTGGATCGTCTTCGACTCAAGGAGGCCGCGGAGGTGACCAAAGTCCGGATCAACCATTGAGCAAGCAAAGAGAAGATCGATAAGAAGAGAAGAACAACAAAGAAGAAGAACAACAAGAAGAGAAGGAGTTCAAGTTGAGGTATAACCCCTAACCGAGTAGATACATCTCATGTTAGGTTGCTAGTGTATTGTTTAGCAAAGATCCGGCTTTTACGGTCCATGTTGCCAAAGTCCAGAAAATTTTTGTTTTACCGTTTCCGCAACCCCGAAAGTACCGGGAGAGGTAACGTGGACCTAAAACGACGTCGCCACGCGCTTGCTTGTCATCTCGAAGTCCACATGGGGGTACCTACATATCACAACGCATCGTATCGCATTAAAATCCGACTCATGACCAAAACGACACACGAATCCCACACAGGTCAAAACCTATGTTTGCTTTCACAAATCAACCCAAAAACCCTCGACGTCGGCGTACAAATGCCAAACCATCGAGAAAAACCCAAATACACTCATTTGCACATTCACGGACACTAATTTTAATATAAAATAGGTTAAAACTCACAAAAACCCCAATTTCACTTAAAAAGCCATTTTTTTCGGAAAATCTAGCAAGCACAATTCGCCGTTTTTGTACAAAACATGATGTTTTAACAATTCTAGTGACCAAGATGATAACTTAATATCTTAATTATTCCATAGAAACCATTACGTAAATTTTAAACCCACAATTTAATTCGATTTCAAAAACCTAATTTGCAATATTAACCAATTTTAACAATTTTATAATGTTAATGAAGTCATGAAAAACCTAATCATATTTTTAAACCCAATATTTAAACTATTTTTTTAAAACCTAGTTAGCAAATTAGCAAAGTTATCACCATTTTAATTTAACAAATTAGCAAGTAGCAAGCAACTTAGATTTTGCATACAATTACATGTTAATCTCCTCATTACAACCATAAACTAATGATAAAAATCCTAATTAAATTCAAACCCTAGTCTTGAATTTCCTAAAGTTGCAATAAAACCCAATTAAACATCAAATTAAGCTAACTTAAAGCAATTAATAACAATTTAACAAAAAAGTTAGAATTATACCCAAATAAATTTGAAGATCCCACAAGCACACTTAGCCTCCCAAATTGAAATTTAAATCCCTAGATCCATGCTATGGTAGCCAAGGGAAAATGGGTAAGAGGTGGATTTTGATTTGGATTTTTGCTTGATTTTTTGTGAATTTTTCAAGCATTTTGATGAACTTTTTTAAAGAGAAGGAGATGAAGAATGAAGGGGCTGTTGTGGGTTCAGGTTTTGGCCAGAATTGGTGGGGATTGGGTAAGGGGGGAGAGAGAGTGAGGTGGGGAAAGTCCACTCTAGTCAAAGTCCACTCTAATTCTATCATTTTCTACTCTTTTCTTTTGAAAAAAGAAATGATTGGAGAGAGGGAGAGGGGGAGGGATGTCATGGTGGTGCCGACCACATGGGGAGAGGGTGAGGTGTGGGTGTGTGGGTTAGGAAAAAGATAAATGCTAAATCCTAATTCCCATTAACACTAATTTCACCGAAAAAGCCTTTTTCTTCGATATTTTCTAAACCGTTTTGGCAAACGATTTCGTTTCAAAAACCACATGATAAATTTTTTATTTAATGTTTATGATGCACAAAATTTTTTTCAACTCATTCCAATTTGTAATTTTCCCTAATTAAATGTATTAGTGACGGCTTAAAATAATATTAAAATAATTAATTTCGGAAAAATTTTCAGAAAATTTGAAATTTCACATGTGGCTCAATAAACACCAAATACTAGCAATTACATAGCTACAATATGTATATTTAATTTTATAATAAAGATATTTGCATTTTGACTTTTTACAGAAAACCCTCTTATTTTACCGTTTTTTCGAAATTTCACCGAAACGATTTTCAAAACGTTACAGTCTTCCCCCCTTAAAGAAATTCGGTCCCCGAATTTAAATTAAAACTCCCCCCCCCCAAATACTAAAATATTTCAGCCAAAACAATCAAATCGCCGGGGCTCCGAAATCATAAATACATAAACGCATCATAGTGCAATGCATGCGCATGAGTAATGAGTAGATAACTCGAAATCAGAACTCCGTCAAGCATCCCGCAATCATCGGAATCAAGGTGAAGACACGAATGCCAAATCCTTTAAGTAGCTGTGCAATGCACATAACACACTGTGGCGGACGTCTATCATAAGAAAATAACTATATACATATATACCTTTGTTTGAAATGTACGTTCCGCCGTTTTGGGAAACAATTTGGAAGGGTTTTTCTTGTTTTAAACGTTTCGCGTCATATCAGACACGTAGATAAATACTGAGACTATAGCTCGCTTTTTGGAATTCCCTTCAATAGCTATCAATGCAAGCAAAATACATTCAGGTACTGTCCTCTGACTAGTCATGCTTAGTACAAAAACACATCGCAATTATCACAAAAAAAAACCGTACTTCTCTATAAGAAATCAATCCCAAAATACGCGTATGAATACTACGTGCGTCTGGTGCGCACGACAATCGAAATCCATATACGTTCCATATAAGTGCACAGAAACAAGATCTAAGTGCATCGGGTGTGCACAAAGCATCTGTCGTAGGCAACGTGTGTGCCTGACAGCAAAATCAGGTGCATCTGACATGCACGAAAAAAATCTCGATTTAGTGAATCTGGTGTGCACCAAAATCGCATCTCAAGACATGCGCTCAACATGCGCGAAAACCCAAAACCAGGGGCATCCATCATGCACGAAATCATGAAATCCACTATCAAGCACCGAACATGCGCAAAATCCAATCAAGTGCACAAGGTGCACAAAACAAATATCGAACATCACAATCGAAATCGAAGTCCAGTGCATCTAAGTGCACAAAAGGCATATCACTGCACTGCAAGCATATATAAACTATACAGGGTGCAGGAACCAAATTGTGTTCGTGCATACGCACAAAATCAACTCAAATGTCTAAAACCGTAAAATCACAAACATGTGAAAGCAAAGCACGAAAACGATATCAAGTGCAACACTGTGCAAAGATCGTAAATCCTCAATCATCAAAATCAAATCATGCGAATAAATCACCCAAAACATCGAAATCAATAATGGCGGAATAGTACCGCTCAAGCGCATCCTCTAAGAATCTCGGGCCAACTGTCGCGGTCACTAGTAGGACGTCTCGTCGATGATCATGAACTCTGGCCTGCTGGTGTGCGTAACAATGACCACTTCTGGGTCAAGGTCTTCACTGTGAATTACCAATCTCTCGGTCCATCGGCTCATCGGCCCTATCAGGTGTGCTAACGGGGATGATCCCGTTCTGGCTCGTCTCTTGTCATCTCCCGGTCAATCATCGCGACCACTCGTAAGACAGCATATCACTGGCGTCGGCCTCTGGCTCTCTGAATGTACGTGACACATCTGATCCTGGGTGCAAGTATCATTGCAGCAGTGTCCTAGAAGGAATCCTGCTTACGGTCTCTTCCATGTCTCGTCTCTGCCAACTGTCCGGAAGTCATCGTCCTTTCCTACATCTGCATCTTGCTCTGGAACGACTGCATACTCATCGCGACTCCTTCTGGAAGGTAAATCCAAGTACCATGCCTCGGCATGCGCATAGCATCTCTGATGTCGGCGGAGTGGAACGTCATCTCATCTAGATCTGGTACGAACCTCTTACTTCACTTTTCTCTAATGTCGTCTGCTTTGGACTCGTCTCGTCGCGGCTGTATGGACTGAGCTCCAACGGTTATCCTCGTATCTGGAGTCTCCCAAGAATGCATCTCAGCACCTAGCATCCGAATTAAGTCAAACCATCCAATCGATTGTCAAAACCTCATATTCCCCCAAGGGCTCAACAACTTGGGTACAGTTTAATAGTATCGAGTACATACCACAACATCGGTGGTCCAGCCATAGAAGGGCAAACCCAAGCCTCACTAATGGCGCCGTAGAACTGTCGCAAACCCGAAGGTTCAAAGGCTTTCACACGGTCATTAAGTCGAGTTAGGGTTTCATTCTTCTAGAGGGTCCATAGAATTGCCTGCATGCCCTTCCGAATACTTTAAACTTGGAATAATAGGTTTCTGACATTCGATCGTCTCTGTCGACTCCCAACGTCTCCGCGTGAAGTCGTCTCTAGCTGGAATCAATCTATCTGATGTCCTCTCATCGGGCAGGCGAACGAACCACATGTCCTAGTCATTCATCCTCGGGTGACTAGCGTCCTTCTATCATCTCTTAGTACAACCTGTACTGCAATAGCTCCAACATATGGGGCGATATCTCGTCGCTCGCAGCAACAACTGGCTCACTCGTCTGCATGCTGAACAGTTCCTCAATCATCATGAGTAAGCAATACACCAACGGTCATCAAAATCTGGCTGGCCTCTATCATTGGCTCAATCCTCTAGTGTCGATCAGCACATCCGAGTAACCTCATAAAGGCGATCCGCCAAACGCTCGTGGCGCGGAAACACAGTAAAAAGACACATCTCCGCAATCGTGTGTCGCCGGAATTTCGCCCTAGTCAGTCCTCGTTCGTGACGAGCTCGTGCTGACCGCAACTCTAGCTGTAGCTCTCCCTACCCGTAATCTTGGCAGCAAAATCATAACTAGTACTGATGAGGCTAGATCGAAATGAATATAATACTGAGTAAAGAAATGTACATCCTAAGGCTTCTTAAGTGGAGTAGCGTATCGTAAATATGCCGCGGAACATACCTACGGTACGTAACTCTACTTTAGTCACCTATTCCATCAACCAAGGGTCACCCTACGCTCCGAAGGTAAAACCTAACGCTCTGATACCAACTTTGTCACGTCCCGAAAGTACGGAACAAGACCGGCACTTAAACTACGAACGTCTCGAGGCTTACGTAATCTAAGTAAACCGAAACCCCAGAAATCCAAACCAAGAAAAGTAGTAGAGTGAAGGAAAACCAATTTAAAACAAGTAGTTTCAATAGCATAAGCCGAATTTTGCGGGTTTCTAAAAACATCAAAAATTTCCTGAAAATTTCGGCAGAGTCTCCTTTGTAAATACTGGCCCCCAAACGGGATACAACATGAATAGTATACGAAATCAATAAAAAGGCATCCCCAAGCGGGAGCTAGCTCTTCGTCAATCGACGGCCACAACCACACAAGCAATATAATATACAACGCCAACGGCGAGGATCAAAATTCAAAAGGAAACTCAAAACCACAAGAAAACCACAGAAACATAACGCGCGACTCTAAGGTCGAAGGAATAACATCACTGGTCTCAATCTCAAAATAAATACATGTTTGGTTGATGGAAGTTCTAGATACAACAGAATAATGATAAACAAGATATAATGATGGATACGATACAAATAAACCCACCTACTAGCAAGTCACCCGAATGAAACTGTACCCGCAAGCCGTTAAGAAACCTGTACGGCGAAACCTGCAAGAAACTGGGGCACAACGGGGGTGAGTTGCCAACTCTTGAATAGAAAACATCTACGAACAGGAATCGCATGCATGACACAATCCTTGGTCATAAGATAAATATATATCCTCAAATATGTATATAACATGCAGCCTATAACAAAGGCTAAGGTAAATATCTAACCCGAGTGTAATCTCATGTGCCCGTGTCCGTGCCTCAGGTAGCGATATATCATATGAATGAGGTATGAATGCATGAAAACAGAATACATGTAAATGAAGAAACTGTTTTCATAATTTAGTGAGATTTCCTTTGTATTTTTAAAATGAGGTATCATAATGAAATCAGCATAAAACAGTGCCTTGCATCGGCACAAAACGTAATCCCAATATCTCGATATCTCTGTATCACAGTCTCTGTACCTCAATATCTCGAAATCTCATTGTTTCAATCACAATATCTAGGGCGCCGTCAGTCCAGACCGGCCCCTACCATCTATCTCAAGACCACGACGGTATCCTCCGGATATCCGACGCGTCGGGTAATATCACCGGTAGGTAGTCTCCCCCTGCCAGGCTCACATCGTCATCATCACGCGGTTCTTGCCCCGGGGTACCTTACCGGGCCCACCATGTACCCGAAACGGTTCATCCGTCTCCTCGAATCGGGTCTCGAAATCCATCAGCAAACTCATGGTGGACGACTCATACATCATGGGAAAACCGCACTTTTTATTTAAAAAGAGAGACAAAAGGTTTATTTATGTTTTTGCGGTTTTCCTCCAAATCCAAGAAATCTCATGAAATCCGAATCCAAATCATCAATAGCATGTAAACAGTGAATATAGGCATGAAAATCCATGAATGCGGCACAACAGTGAATAATAACATGCATGAAGTAGCAGGCAATAACTACAATGTCTAAACTATTAGCTAACAACCTATGTCAATGAAATAGTATTTCTAAAGTGTTCGTGACATGGAAATTACCGATGAAGATGTGTGTGAGCCGGCAAGTAAGTGTACGTGGCACATACGCATCATCGGTAATGGTGTTGGTGTCCTAACCACAAGATATCAACTGTAGAATATGAAGCATAATATAAGCATGTGATGCGGAGCGAACAACAATAATGAGCGGGAGCTGAATACTAGACGCAACGATAATTAAACTGCATTAACCTAATATAAGTCCTACAAATGGTGCCTTTTGAAATAACACGAATCATGGGGTTTTGAAAATAGGGGCTACGGTGTTTTTATGAAAAGATACGTCTTTTGAAATATCCGTAGGATCCCTTGGGCTGTCTTTTAAAATACCCACGATTCGTTAGTTTTTGAAATAGGTAAGAATCGAATCTAATCTAACAACTAAACTAAACTAAAGTGCTAAGCTAACAAGCTGGACTACAGGTAAGGAAACCGCCTGACATCTGAGTCGATCCATATACATACCTGTATATATATTAGTCGGTGATCCCGCCTCAATAATATCATATCCGATACCATATCTATATGCAGGCATCCCAAGTCAAGAGTGCGGATCAATCATCAAAATATAGCTCGTACGTAAATCCGTCGTACGGCATCCCCAAATCTGGGTACGGGTTAATATCACATTCATCATACTATTCACCTAGTATCCTCTCTATCAAATATCATGATCGGGGTACTGATCTACATCTAGTACAATACTGATACCGCCTAAGTTTGCATGCACGTGTGTGAAACACTATGTCAAGGACCCGCTACAACGTCATGTCGTATCTTAAATACGAACCCTGCTATATCACCGATCTCACGGTCTCAAATCAAATCTCATCGACTCACCATAAATCCCAAGTACTATCCTTATTATCCATGCATGCGTATATGAATGTACATATGCATAGTCCCATACCCACGCATATATACATATATACACATCCCAATCTACGCACATGAAGGTAAAGTATGCAACTCTGTGTGTGCGTATGTGGGTATAACAACTACTCTAGGGCTTCGCAACTAACCCAAAGCTAATCCATGAACACATAATCATAACATGAATAAACATTCTCGTATCATAAAACACCTATATAAACATATATATATGAGCTACACTACGGACTGCGGGGGTGCTATACGCCATCCACCCGACTTCTCCCCGTAGATATAAATCTACTCACCTAGTCCTCGCTAGCCGGTGCCGACGTCGCCATGCGCTTGCTTGTCATCTCGAAATCCACATGGGGGTACCTACATATCACAACGCATCGTATCGCATTAAAATCCGACTCATGACCAAAACGACACACGAATCCCACACAGGTCAAAACCAATGGTTGCTTTCACAAATCAACCCAAAAACCCTCGACGTCGGCGTACAAATGCCAAACCATCGAGAAAAACCCAAATAGACTCATTTGCACATTCACGAACACTAATTTTAATATAAAATAGGTTAAAACTCACAAAAACCCCAATTTTACTTAAAAAGTCATTTTTTCCGAAAATCTAGCAAGCACAATTCGCCGTTTTTGTACAAAACATGATGTTTTAACAATTCTAGTGACCAAGATGATAACTTAATATCTTAATTATTCCATAGAAACCATTACGTAAATTTTAGACCCACAATTTAATTCGATTTCAAAACCAAGTTTGCAATATTAACCAATTTTATAGCAAAATGCACAAACTACAATCTAGCTTGGATTTTCATGAACTAAAGTATTAAACTATATTTTATAATGTTAATGAATTCATGAAAAACCTAATCACATTTTTAAACCCAATATTTAAACTATTTTTTTAAAACCTAGTTAGCAATTTAGCAAAGTTATCACCATTTTAATTTAACAAATTAGCAAGTAGCAACCAACTTAGATTTTGCATACAATTACATGTTAATCTCTTCATTACAACCATAAACTAATGATAAAAATCCTAATTAAATTCAAACCCTAGTCTTGAATTTCCTAAAGTTGCAATAAAACCCAATTAAACATCAAATTAAGCTAACTTAAAGCAATTAACAACAATTTAACAAAAAGGTTAGAATTATAGCCAAATAAATTTGAAGATCCCACAAGCACACTTAGCCTCCCAAATTGAAATTTAAATCCCTAGATCCATGCTATGGTAGCCAAGGGAAAATGGGTAGGAGGTGGATTTTGATTTGGATTTTTGCTTGATTTTTTGTGAATTTTTCAAGCATTTTGATTAACTTTTTTAAAGAGAAGGAGATGAAGAATGAAGGGGCTGTTGTGGGTCCAGGTTTTGGCCAGAATTGGTGGGGATTGGGTGAGGGAGGAGAGAGAGTGGGGTGGGGAAAGTCCACTCTAGTCAAAGTCCACTCTAATTCTATCATTTTCTACTCTTTTCTTTTGAAAAAAGAAGTGATTGGAGAGAGGGAGAGGGGGAGGGCTGTCATGGTGGGGCCGGCCACATGGGGAGAGGGTGAGGTGTGGGTGTGTGGGTTAGGAAAAAGATAAATGCTAAATCCAAATTCCCATTAACACTAATTTCACCGAAAAAAGCCTTTTTCTTCGATATTTTTTAAACCGTTTTGGCAAACGATTTCGTTTCAAAAACCACATGATAAATTTTTTATTTAATGTTTATGATGCACAAAATTTGTTTCAACTCATTCCAATTTGTAATTTTCCCTAATTAAATGTATTAGTGACGGCTTAAAATAATATTAAAATAATTAATTTCGGATAATTTTTCAGAAAATTTGAAATTTCACCAGTGGCTCAATAAACACCAAATACTAGCAATTACACAGCTAGAATATGTATATTTAATTTTATAATAAAGATATTTGCATTTTGACTTTTTACAGAAAACCCCCCTTATTTTACCGTTTTTTCGAAATTTCACCGAAATGATTTTCAAAACGTTACACTTTGGTTTAAGCCAGATCCAAGTATTTCACAGATGGATTTGATTTGTCTTCTGTGCATTCGCATTCTACGGAATGCGGATGCGGGTGTGTATGCACAATTTTGAGGAGCGATGAAGGAGGAGGTGCCCCATTAGGGTTTTGGCAGATGGTTCGGCCAAAACCGTAATGTGGCACACTCATTAGGGTTTTTGACAATTCGTTTGGTCAAAACCGTTATGAGCCGGAGACATTATTTACTAATCCTTTTATTGATAATTTTGTTATGGCTAATTACATTGACCATTTGACTTTGTTGACCGTTTGACCATAGTTGACTAGGATCTTCTTGAAAGGTCTAAAGTATTCTTTGGTTTTCTTTTTCATTTTGTTATGATAATGGTCATGTCATTTGTGGCCATCAACTTTATCGTGATGGGATTAGTAATGATAATGTTTTGCATTATTGCAACCATGGTTATGTTTTCTCTTGGTTAAGTTTTTCATTTGCTCTCTCTCATTCTCTCTCATAGAAAAGAAATGAGAAACATTTCCATGGTTGCTCCTCCTTCTTCCTCCTCTTGATTCTTCCTTTGATCTCATGTGTTGAGAGAAAAAGGATTCCACTTGACAAACACATCCATACATCTCCTCTACACATCCTAGGGCTTCTTGACTAGCAATCTCTTTGCCCTAGTTGCCTCGGCTCGAGGTGGAGCTCGGTGTACATCTCTCGGGTGGATCGCCTTCGACTCAAGAAGGCCGCGGAGGTGCCCAAGGTCCGTATCGACACTTGGAGCTTGGATGGACGAGCCGGACAGCGGAATGAAGACCCGAAGGACCCGTTTCGTGAGGTATACTTTCTACAGCATAGTAGTTATAGCCTCTAGTTGTTTACTAGTTTCTAGTTTAGCAAAGATCCGTGCTTTAAGTCCATGTTGCCTTGCGCCAAATCATTGTTTTTCGTCGTTTCCGCCTCCCCGTAAGAACCGGGATGAGAAACGTGGACTTACAGTAGTATTAGAGCCTAGCTAAACATAACCTAGTAAGTTAGCAAAGTGTTTAGAACATCGATCGGAAAAAAGTCGCAAAACAAATCCGCAAAAACCTCTAGTTTCTGTCGATTTTTATACTGCTCAAAATGTGATTTAAAATATATGAAAAATCGTCTCAGGGTTTTGTGAAAACACTGCAGAAAAATGAGCCAGTGAATCGATCAAACGGCCGCGGTTCCGCGGCAATGACATGCTCATTGCCGCGGTTGCGCCGCGGTTTTGACTCGTCACTGGATCGGGTTTTGTGCAGTGTTTTAGTTTGGCTGTTTTGGGATTTTTAATGCATGTTTTTTCCACCCAGATTTTCCAGAGAGCAAATTGACTTTTGGGGTGGTTAAAAATCCGTATTTTGATCGGTATTCCGTACACTTTGGCTAATGGATATTATCTGTGATGTGATATATGTATTGAACGTCCGTTAATCGCTATACGTTGATTAGTGGGGGTTATACATATCTGTGATCTGTAATGTTGATGGTTTGTGTATATGAACTCGGTGGATTGTCACGGATGAATAGCCGGGAATGGATGTGAGATGAGAGTTTCTTTTTCTTTCATTCATTGTAAAATTTGTATATTGATGTAATATTATTTATATGGCCGCACAACCGGGTCGGGGTTGTAGCCGTCATTGTATAATTTCTTTTTACTATTTTTGCTCCTAGGATAGACCAAAGGTGGGGTGCACAAACTACCGGGTATCTCAAAGTGCCGAGTGGCCTACTCACGGTGTTGAGGGAGGTTGCTTCGCTTCGGGTACTTGGCGGGTAGTTTGCCGCACCCGTAGGGGTCTAGGGTGGGGTTTGGCTATTCATCGCGACCGTGTAATCCGCTTTTCGTTGCAGGCTCGAACGAATCGCGGATTCCTAGTATATCCAAAGTGTTCATCCGTGATCTGTAATGGCTATCATTGCTATATATCAATATATGATATCTATTTAGGCGTTGCTTATGTTTTTCAGCCGCGCTAGCCCAGCCCCCACTCTGTCGTTAGTTAAGTAACCAACGGGTGATGACGGGGCCCCGTGGCGAATGCGAATGGCATAAGTGTACGTCATTTTTTGGTTGTTTTCTGCAATGGTAGGATTAAATGATGGGACGCATTAAAAGAACTAATGCAAGAAAATAAACCAAGTAAAAGTCGTTGGAACACTTTGAAAACCACTCGGTTCTTTTCAAAAACCAGCATTTTAAACGCGGAGCTTGAACCACTCCTTTTAAAGGCTATCTCGTTCCATCGATTATATCAAGTTCACTACGTTCACGATTTCGCCAAAACCATTCGTAGCCCTCCGTCATTTCGTATGGATATTCAAAAGTATTCAAGCTATGTTTGTTGACCTTCGTCAAGGCATAGTGATTGGTAGCTGTCGGGTGTTCATATGTAGCATAGATAGATGCGTTGGTTTGGGACAGTCGTATTACCTTGTTGACCTTCGTCAAGGGTATATACGGGTGGGTTCAAATTAACTTGGATAATAATGGGTAGAACTTGACATGCGACTTATGATTTGTTGACCTTCGTCAAGGTCATAAGAGCATGGGGCAAAAATCCACATCGGGAGTTTCAAAAGTACTGAAACTTGCTAGCGCTGCATACCATTTGGAGTTTGATGATTCTGGTAGGATTCCTTCAGTTTTATCACGCGATGATATTTGGATCCCGATCCTACTGTGAGTATATGCTACTCCTCGGGAACTTTCTCACTTAACGATCAATGCTATAAACCAAGTAGGTGTCTAGAAAGGTGTTAGCGGGGCTACGCCCCCATGGAAAAGAGGTTCTTAAATTAAGAAACTTCGCGAAAGCGTTGGAAAACCTCCCTCGAAGTACCGACACTGGCCTGGCTGAACGGTTAAGCAAGTATTGTGCGGTGAGAAAGATCCCGACTAATTCTTCCTTTGTGGTTTGAGGAGGGATTCGAGAGACAGTGGGAGCCATCCTATTTAGATAAATTAAAAACCAATCTAAACTTGCAAGAGCATCATTCTGGCAGTTTTCTTCTCTCTCTCTTAATTGCAGCGACCCAGTGACCGCACCTAGGTTACATCTAGATAATAAAATGACTGAATCTGACTGTTATGACTGGCAAAGGTCTGTCCAGATGTCCATTGCCCATGACAAGCTGGGACAACTCTTGACTGATCCAACCCCTACCGTCTCAGGTCCAGTTTCCCCTGTCACGGATATTGATATCCGTAGGACATCGGAAGAAGACTGTGCGAAAGCCAAGTGCCTCGTGTTAGCCTCAGTTGATGGTATATACCAGAGGCAGCACGAGAAGATGGACTCAGCTTCTATCTTCCTCCATAACAAAGTTTTATATGGAGAGCAATCTCGTATCGCAAGATATGAGACCTCGAACGAATTGCTTCCAGCGAGGTTGGCTATCGGGTCATCTGTAAGGGGCAACATCCTTACAGAGACCAGCTCTTTTGAGCTCTCGGACCTGAAGACCACGTTGAAGAACGGGTCAGATGCTGACTTAGTTCAATAGTCTCTACCTACTACCCTGAAGGAAACCAGGGAAGTAGAAAGAAAGGGAAAGGCAGAAGTTTCAGGAATGGATGCAGTAAAAGAGGGATGTTCCTATTGTTATGGGAATGAACATAGGCAGAAGGATTGCAGGGCTTGCAAAGCCAGTAGCCAGAATTCGAAGCATGTTGTGGCTTCGGCTTCGGGTGTGTTTGTAATAGAGGACTGTATGTCAGTTAACCCTACTTCCTGGGTATTGGATACCGGATCGGGATCTCATATCTCTAATTCGTTACAGGCTCTGAGAAACCGTAGAATTATCAGGAAAGGTGATATGACTCTCAGGGTTGCTAACGGAATGAGCATGTATGCTGAATCCGTAGGGGAATATCATCTAGGACTGACAACTGGGCAGATATTGATTCTGCGTAACTGTTTTTATGTACCAGGTGCGACTTGTAATATCATATTTGTATCCTTAATTTCTAAGGAAGGATATAATTTTACTTTTGTAAGCGATGTAGTTAACATCCACCTAAATCAAGTTCTGATTGGGTCAGGTACATTACAAAACGGAATATACGTACTGAATCAAGCTCAGATCTTCAGTGTCCAGATCACGCTTAAAAGAAAGTCTCCGGAAACAAATCAGGCTTTCTTATGGCATTGTAGATTGGGTCACTTTAATGAGACACGGTTAACAAAGTTACATAAAGAGGGATACTTGAATCCGTTTAAGTATCAGTCTTATGCCACTTGTGAATCTTGTCTCATAGGAAAGATGATAAAGACTCCGTTCACTGGACACGGAGAAAGAGCGAGCGAGCTCTTGGGACTCATACACACTGATGTGTGTGGTCCAATGTCTACACATGCGCGAAGTGGTTATTCATACTTCATTACTTTCACAGATGATTTCTCTAGGTATGGACATGTCTTCTTGATGAAGCACAAATCCGAGGCCTTTGAGAAATTTCAGGAACACAAGAATGAAGTTGAAAAACAAACAGGCAAAAGTATAAAGATACTAAGATCTGATCGAGGTGATGAATACTTGAGTGCCGAGTTTCTGGGCTACTTAAAAGAGAATGGAATTCTCTCTCAGCTTACTCCTCCATACACACCACAACACAACGGTGTATCGGAAAGGCGGAATCGAACCCTATTGGATATAGTTCGTTCCATGATGAGTAAGGCTGAGTTACCGCGATCCTTCTGGGGTTATGCGCTAGAAACAGCAGCATATCTCTTGAACAAGGCTCCAACCAAGACTGTGCCTACCACCCCATATCAGATGTGGAGTGGGAAGAAACCCTGTCTTAAGTACCTTAAGACATGGGGATGTCCAGCTTTTGTAAAAAAACAGCATGCAGACAAGCTCGAGGCAGGCTCAGTACTGTATAAGTTTGTGGGATACCCAAAGAACTCCAGGAGGTATCTTTTCTATTCCGCAGAGGAACAAAAGGTTTTTGTTTCTCAGCATGCCCACTTCTTGGAAACTGAATTTTTAGAAAATCAGATAAGTGGGAGCGCAATAGAACTGGAAGAAATTCCAGAACCACAAGCTGTTACTGAAACCTTGGTAGAACCAGAAGGTTCAGGAGAACCTGACATTCCAGCGCCACTCCGCAGGAGTAGTAGGCAGTCTCATCCGCCCGAGAGATACTACGGTTTTCTCATAGACGGGGATAGAGAGGATTGCACCATGGATTATGGTGAGCCTACTAGCTTCCAGCAAGCCATTCAGAGCGGCGACTCGGTAAAATGGTTGGATGCAATGCGGGCCGAAATGGAGTCCATGTACACCAACAAAGTTTGGACTTTGGACTTTGCACCAGAAGGGGTAAAACCCGTAGGCTGCAAATGGATCTTCAGAAAGAAGATTGGTGTAGATGGGCATGTTGAGACCTATAAAGCTAGACATATAGCAAAGGGTTTTCGTCAAAGACCTGGTTTGGACTATGACGAGACCTTTTCTCCAGTGGCTATGCTGAAATCCATTCGGATCCTTCTTGCCATTGCTGCCTTCCACGATTATGAAATCTGGCAGATGGATGTAAAGACGACTTTCCTAAATGGAAATTTGGAAGAGTGCGTCTATATGGATCAGCCGGAGGGATTCATTCAGAGTGGGAGCAGCGGTAGAGTGTGCAAGTTGCTCAAGTCCATTTATGGACTTAAGCAGGCATCGCGGAGTTGGAACATCTGCTTTGATGATAGTGTCAAAGAATTCGACTTTATCAAAAACCCAGATGAACCATGCATTTACAGTAAGATTGTAGGGAGAACTGTGGTATTCCTCGTCTTGTACGTGGATGGCATTCTCCTAATAGGAAATGATATTCCTATGCTACAGTCAGTCAAAGGATTCTTGTTGCAGAGGTTCTCCATGAAGAACCTGGGCGATGCCAACTATATTCTGGGGATCCAGATCTATCATGATAGATCTAAGAGGATGTTGGGACTTTCACAGTCAAGGTACATCGACACCATACTGAGAAGATTCAGTATGGATGATTCCAAGTGCGGTAATTTACCGGCTTGTCACGGGATCACCCTCTCCAAAGAGATGTCTCCCAAGACTGATTTGGAGAGGGATCGCATGTCTATTATACCCTACGCTTCTGCGGTAGGCTTTATAATGTATGCGATGTTATGTACCAGACCAGATGTAGCATACACATTGAGCGTTGTAAGCCGGTATCAGTCAAACCCAGGGGAGAAACACTGGATAGCGATAAAGAACATTCTCAAGTACCTGAGAAGGACTAAGGAGATGTTCTTGGTGTATGGCGGAAAAGACCTCCAGCTCGAGGCCTTTGCTGACTCCAGCTTCCAGAGTGACAAGGATGACTCTAAGTCCATGTCGGGTTATGTCTTTACCCTGAATGGAGGGGTGGTTTGCTGGAAGAGTTCTAAGCAGGAGACCGCTGCACACTCAACTATGGAAGCGGAGTACATAGCTGCTTGCGATGCCGCAAAGGAAGCTGTCTGGATGAAGTAGTTCCTCACGGAGCTTCAAGTGGTTCCTACCATTGTTGATCCAATACCGCTGTATTGCGACAACAACGGAGCTATAGCTTTAGCGAAGGAACCCAGGTCCTATCTGAAGTCCAGGCACATTTTGAGGCGGTACCACCTGATCAGGGAGATCGTAGATCGCCGAGAGATCGAGGTGAAGAGAGTAAATACGGAGAACAACACTGCAGATCCACTCACGAAGGCCCTACCCCAGACCCAGTCCGAGCGACTGATCGAGATGATAGGTCTTCGATACGCCAGTACATGGCCTTAGTGCAAGTGGGAGATTGTTAGTGTATATGCCCTAGAGGCCATTACTGTATCATACTAGCTTGTATATTACTTGATGGAAGCTTGGGATATTCACAGTTGTATAGACAATCTTGTTCAAAATGGTAGTATTCTACTTGGTTCGTCTCTACTTTAATATGTGCATGTGTTTCTTTTAGCATATCGCTTATACATGTTAGTAGAGCCCTTAGGATCTTTGCTTGATTACCAGCGTTGTGATGGCGCTCACACTCGTGGGGGCTGGGTAATCCATATGCACATCCTTATACAGGTCCCTAGTCGTAGAACTATCGAGACAGGGCATCGATACTCCGGAGTAGAATAGCTTATGCGCTTCTCATCCCAGCGGGGAGACGGTCTGTCTCACAGCCGTCAGTACGTCGTACTTGAGATAGTATGCGGGTGCTCGCTAGGTTAAGAGTACACTGGACAGGACTCGTCGGGAACTGTTGGTTGGTATTATACCTATCGTCAGTTATCAGTTCCCAGGTGACATGAGTACAGCTTAGTCCGCCGACTTGACACTGTCACTTCGCCTCGAGTGTGTTCCCACTGTACTTAGATTACTACCATACCACGGCTCAAAGGAGTCGTGCAAACAGGTAGTAGTTGGGTGCAGTCCCGAAGCACTTGGAGGCAGTGACGGTTAGACAGGATTCGTCTCTCCCGGTATTGGGGGTTGACATCGCGCTGTGTCTAGGAGAGCCATTACACAAGTAATCCCTGGCCAGGGCAAGCGAGATATACTGGTAGGTTTCCAGTGTTATCTCAGGGTGTTTTGCGATACACTCCGACACGACTTGTACCGCTATTAGGGGACTGACGTTCACCGCCCCCCTAGGCCCGCCATGCGATGTATCAGACGAACAGACCGGACTGTATGGAGATTGTCACATACAGGCTCAGTAGGAGTTCGGATGGGTTTATCTCCTCGACCTTCTTGTCGACATCTACCTGTGGACCGTTACGCACAGCTAGTGCCGCTTGCGGTCTGTAGTTAAACCCACTGCCAGCGTAGTGTCGAGTCTTTAGAGTCCCACACAGAGAGTTTCCCTGCACTGGGCGTAACGTGTAGAGGCCGTATGGTTTTACGGCAGGGCTACGATCACTTACGTGCACTTGTGTGTGTATGTTGTTCGGGCAGGCAATACTAGTGGGCTTTGGTTTAAGCCAGATCCTAGTATTGCACAAATGGATTTGATTTGTCTTCTGTGCATTCGCATTCTACGGAATGCGGATGCGGGTGTGTATGCACAGTTTAGAGGAGCGATGAAGGAGGAGGTGCCCCATTAGGATTTTGACAGATGGTTCGGCCAAAACCGTAATGTGGCACACTCATTAGGGTTTTTGACAATTCGTTTGGTCAAAACCGTTATGAGCCGGAGACATTATTTACTAATCCTTTTATTGATAATTATGTTATGGCTAATTACATTGACCATTTGACCATCTTGACTTTGTTGACCGTTTGACCAAAGTTGAGTAGGATCTTCTTGAAAGGTCTAAAGTATTCTTTGGTTTTCTTTTTCATTTTGTTATGATAATGGTCATGTCATTTGTAGCCATCAACTTTATCGTGATGGGATTAGTAATGATAATGTTTTGCATTATTGCTACCATGGTTGTGTTTTCTCTTGGTTAAGTTTTTCATTTGCTCTCTCTCATTCTCTCTCATAGAAAAGAAATGAGAAACATTTCCATGGTTGCTCCTCCTTCTTCCTCCTCTTGATTCTTCCTTTGATCTTATGTGTTAAGAGAAAAAGGATTCCACTTGACAAACACATCCATACATCTCCTCTACAAATCCTAGGGCTTCTTGACTAGCAATCTCTTTGCCCTAGTTGCCTCGGCTCGAGGTGGAGCTCGGTGTACATCTCTCGGGTGGATCGTCTTCGACTCAAGAAGGCCGCGGAGGTGCCCAAGGTCCGGATCGACACTTGGAGCTTGGATGAACGAGCGGGACAACGGAATGAAGACCCGAAGGACCCGTTTCGTGAGGTATACTTTCTACAGCATAGTAGTTATAGCCTCTAGTTGTTTACTAGTTTCTAGTTTAGCAAAGATCCTTGCTTTAAGTCCATGTTGCCTTGCGCCAAGTCATTGTTTTTCGTCGTTTCCGCCTCCCCGTAAGAACCGGGATGAGCAACGTGGACTTACACAGATAAATAGAAAGTATTAAACTTTCCGATCGAATAATCAAATAACCAAGATTTCCTAAATAGCTCAACACTTGAGCGAAATACAAATAATCCCAGAATATGTCACAGTACCAATGGTCGAGCCGTAGAAGGGTCAAGCCAACGCCTCACATATGGCACGCCGTACTGCCCCAAACCCTAAGGTTTAGAGGCAGTTCAGACGGTCACATAATCGAGTTATGGTTTATGTTCTTCTAGAGGGACCACCGCGTTACATGCACATTTTTCCGAAAGATTTAAACCCAAGAAAAATTCAACACTTGAAAGTTTTTCGTGCCGGGAAAAGATGAATTAATGATATCAGTTCGAACATTTTAACAGTTTCTAAATATCCGAATAACATAAGGAAATTAAATTTTCCGATTGAATCATCGATTACAAAATAATCCCCAGAACACTCAACACTTGAGTCAGATTAAAAATACACATAAATATACACTAGCAGCTACGGGCATTACTGTGCAAAAAACAATGTTAAATCCAACTGTACGGCCGCGGATCCGCGGCCCAAGCAAGGTATGGCCGCGGTTCCGCGGCAGTCCGTACGACATACCATCTCGTTTTCCACAGTGATGCTTATAATTCCCTGCTGTTTTTTAGGTATTTTTAATACAGAAAAAATCTCATTTTTAAAATTTGTCCAGAGAGGGGTTCAAATCGTCGTTTCGGGGTTCGATCGGAGTTTTAACTTCGTATACACGTCGCCTAATGCTCTAGCTAGGCTCTGATACCACTGTAGGGTTCCTAGGCACTCTTACAAGGGTTCATAAGGCATCATACATGCCCGAATAAAAATTTAGACGTGCCGAACAACCCAAAGTCGGGATCTTTGCTAGAATATTAGGCTTTAACATGCAAGTAAACATCTTTACAACTAAGAGTGAGGGATTACAACCTTTGTAGTCCGTTCCTTCGCTTCATAAGCTCCGAGTAGAAGTCCCTTCGCCGCGATCCACGATCTCCCGGACTTAAGAGAGGCTCCACGACTCGAACGATCCATGCTAGCTTGTAGTGTTCCTTTTCTCCGATGATGTACGTCGAAGTTGCTATAACTCAAGCTCTCTCACTCTATTGAGGTGAACACCCTAATCTAATTTGCTAGATTAGATGAGGATGATGGAGTGGTATTTATGCTTTCTTTTTATATCAAATTCTCACATGAAAACATCACAAAAGGAAAACCTAGTAAGCTTTCTCAAAACTCAAGGTTGAAGATGAAGATGAAAAATGAGTTAAACCTTTTGTGATGAATAATGAAATGAATATATGAATAATAATGCAACCATGGTCAAGGATCACAAGGATAACACTTGTAGAGAATTAACAAAGGCTAGGGTTTGGTTGGGTTAAAACAATGAGTCATAAGAAAATATCAACCATAATATCTTCTTCATGACAAAAGAAAAGCTTCTAGAAGGTGCAAGAAAGAACTAACCCTAATCAAACCCAAACCTTGTTTAATCTCCACAAAACAAGTTGCATTAGTAATCATATCATGTTACAATAATATATATCACATATATATTATATATTTACAACAAAAGAAAACAATACAATTAACATATATCGCATATATATCAATGTATTACCCGGTGAGAAAATGAAATAATAAAGCGAGCCAATATTAGATAATGTAATACAATATATCATATATATTATTATACATTAAATTATCGAATCAACACTTGATCCGACTTTCCGGCTATATCGAATATAACCGACTAATATATCATGTACCGATTCATCGAATCAACACTTGATCCGATGACACGGCTAATATCTAAATATCGCGAGAATATAATAAGGTATCTCATATCGTATTATCCTCGGTCCTGCACATATCACATATGTAACCCTACTCCGTTTTGCCTGAGTCAAGAAACCCTTGTGTAGGACTCTAAAGAATCGTCAATACGCCTGTAGCAGGTGATGATCATATCAAACACCCACAAGCTGCAAGCGGTCAGCTAAACGTAACAGCCACCCAGGTATTGAGCGATCAGAAGATCAACAAGCTAGCCTGTACGTTCTCCTGTGAATCCAATCAGTAACACTCCCGTACAGTCCGGTCTCTTCGTCTGATATGTCGTATATCAAGTCTAGGGGTGGTATACGTCAGAACCCAGTAACAGATAAGTCGTGTCTATGTGAGGCTCATAACGGGTCGAGAAACTACTGGTAACACTTACCAGTAAATCTCTAAATCATCCCTGGACAGGGACTTCCAGTTATAGCCAATCGAACACAGCACAACATCAACTCCCTATACCGGGAGAGACGAATCCCTTCCTATCGCTCATTGCCTCCATGTGATTCGGGACTGCACCCAAAAGCCACCGTTTTGCACGCCCTCTTGGACGTGGTAAGGTGGAAATCAAAGCATAGTGGGAATCACACAAGACTCTATGACGATCTTGGGTGTACAGACTACCCTGTACCAGTGTCACCGGAGAACTGCCATCTGACGTGTGGTATATCACCATCTGGGAGTTCTCGACGAGTCTGTCCAGTGTACCCAGTCTCCACTGAGCACCCGTACACCATCCTTGATGTCAAACACCAATGGATATGGGATCATCCATCGCCCATCATATGGGTCAAGATGCGTATACGCTAGTCTACTCTGGTGTATCGATGCCCTGTCTCGATATACCCTCGACTAGGAACAGTTATAGGATGTACTCATCGACTACCATGGCCCCACTAGTATGATCTCATCATAGTCCCAGTTGTCGAGTATAGATCCTAAGGGCTTTATCAACATGTGAGAGTAAGACAGCAAACTAATATAACTCAACATGTTAAGATAAAGGGAAACCAAATAGCATACTATCATGACGAGCAAGAAAGTCCTCTCTATATATATCCATGCATCCATTATAATATACATCATATGTACATCAATGGCCTCTAGGGCATATACATAACTAACATATAGAAGATGATGATGAAGTAGGAATTTTGCTCACTTTAGAAATTTATTTCTCATTATTTTTCATCACATGAATAAATCAAGAGAGCAAGAATATCAAATGAAGAAGAAGAAGAAACTCAAGCTCAAGTGAGAATGAAATTGTGTTTTAGGTTAGAAATGCCACCTAGGGTTAGTATCATGGCTTTAACCATTGTAGAGAATAGACCATGGTTAGAGATTAGGGTTAGGTTAATAAATATCTTGGAAAATATCAAGAGAGTGGACTTAGTCAAATAAGAAAATATCTTAACAATTAATCCACAATTTTGAATTTCCAAAATAAATATAATTCCAACCATAATGATAATCCATGCTGTAATTCTCATAAACCCTAGTTGCATGTATAACCTAGCATGTCACAATATTATATATCACATATATAATATTTAATGTAATAAAAGAAAATGATACAATAAACATATATCACATATATGTTAAATGTATCCAAGTGAGAAAATGAAAATACTTAAGTGAGCATATATTAGTTAATGTAATTTAATATATCAAATATATAATTATACATTAAATTATCGAATCAACACTTGATCCAATAATCCGTCTATATCTCATATAACCGACTAATATAAAATGTATCATCTCATCGAATCAACACTTGATCCGGTGTCCCAGCTATATCACATATAACCAGCCGATATCACATATCGCGAGAATAGAATACGGTATCACATACACGTATCAATCTCAGTCCCGCACATATCACATATGTGCTCCTACTCTGTTTCGTCTGAGCCAGAAAACCTCTGTGTAAGACTCTAAAGACTCGTCAATACGCCGACAGTAGGTGATGATCATATCAAACACCCACAAGACGCAAGCGGTCAGCTAAACGTAATGGCCACCTGGGTATTGACCGATCAGAAGATCAACAAGCAAGCCTGTACATACTCCTGTGAATCTAATCAGTAACACTACCGTACAGTCCGGTCTCTTCATCTGATATTGCGCATATCCAGTCTAGGGGTGGTAACTGTAAGTCGACGTTAGACACCCCACATGATGCGGGGAGGCGGAATAGGTAAAACAATCATTTTGTTTAAACT
Source organism: Agapanthus africanus (assembly GCA_030015575.1). Classification (NCBI taxonomy): domain Eukaryota; kingdom Viridiplantae; phylum Streptophyta; class Magnoliopsida; order Asparagales; family Amaryllidaceae; genus Agapanthus; species Agapanthus africanus. Next base: position 446,479,916 of record JASDDO010000014.1, read on the forward strand.
AACATCGGCTAACTTTACGGATCTTTTCCAAACCATAACTAACAACAACATAAGAGTGATTAGCTACTATGAAAGATGATTATACCTAATGAATCAAGTCCTTCTTGTCTTTGTAGACCACCTCCTCGTCGGCCTCTTCGTTGTAATAGAAGATCCACCCGAGAGCTACTTCTCCAAGCATTAACCTCACACTTGAGGTAACTAAGTGGCTATGAGTGCTAATCAAAGCAACCTAGAGGATATAGAAGGGGATTAGGGATCTATTAGTCTTGCTAACCCTTGGATCTCAACACATGAGAGGTTAGGGTTTGTTCTTGAAGAGAGAGAGAGCTTGAGGAGAGAGAAGGTGAGAGTGAGAATGATCTTGGAAAAATGTCTCATTGTAAATATATGAAGCATAAGATATTTATTAAATGAATAACAAATAAAAATAACATCATGCTTCATTAACTCACCTTGTGTGATTCATCCTATGAGTCATTAATCAATAAATGCATCATTAACTCCTTTGGATGAATCACACCATGAGTCATTAATCCAATTAATGCAAATGCTACCTAAGCCTCCAACTCATCAATCTTCTAGAAGCTTCTCAACAAATTACGAGAATGCCCCTCCCATCCGTGAAAACACGGAAATACTGAGACTGTATAAATCCAATAATCCAATACTAGAATCTGGCTTAAACCAAAGCCTGCTAGTATAAACTGTCCGAACATCATACATGCGTAAAAACACGTATGCGTCCGAACCCTGTCGTAAAACCATACGACCTCTATATCGTTTCTCCCGAAGCAGGGAAACTCTCTGTGTGGGACTCTAAATACTCGACTACTACGCTGGCAGTAGGTTTAACCACAGACCGCAAGCGGCACTAGCTGTACGTAACGGTACCCTGGTAGATGTCGATAAGAAGTCCAATGAGGAAACCCATCTGAACTCGTACTGAGCCTGATGTGACAATCTTCATACAGTCCGGTCTGTTCGTCTAAGACTATCGCATATCGGGAATAGGGGGCGGCAAGCGTCTGTCCCCTAAAAGCGGTATAAGTCGTGTCGGAGTGAAGCCCATTACACCTTGAGAAGCTACTGGAAAACCTACCAGTAAATCTCGTCCGCCCTGGCTAGGGACTTGGCGTAATGGCTCTCCAAACACAGTGCGATATCAACTCCAAATACTAGGAGAGACGAATCCTATCTAACCGCCACTGCCTCCAAGTGCTTCGGGACTGCACCCAACTACTACTTGTTTGCACGACTCCTTTGAGCCGTGGTAGGGTAGCAATCTAAGAACAGTGGTAACACACTCGAGGCGAAGCAGCAGTGTCAAGTCTGCGGACTATGCTATACTCATGTCACCTGGGAATGGTTAACTGACGACGGGTATAATACCAACCAACAGTTCCCTGCGAGTCCTATCCGGTGTACCCGTAACCCAACGAGCACCTGTGTACTATCTCCAGTACAACGTACTGATGGCTGTGGGACAGACCATCTCCCCAACTGGGATGAGAAGAGTACACACTAATCTACTCTGGAGTATCGATGCCCTGTCTCGATAATCCTATGACTAGGGACCAGAAAAAGGATGTGCTTGTAGACTACCCAGCCCCCACTAGTGTGACTGCCATCACAACGCTGGTAGTCAAGCAAGATCCTAAGGGCTCTATCAATATGTATTCTTGAAATGCTAACATATACACATATTAAGATAGACATAAAGCAAGTAGCATACTACCATGTTTAGCAAGACTGTTAATAAATCTGTGAATATCCTAAGCTTCCATTAAGTAATATACAAGTTAGTATGATACAATAATGGCCCCTAGGGCATATATACTAACAATCTCCCACTTGCACTAGGGCCATGTACTTGCGTATCGAAAACCTATCATCTCAAGTAGCCTCTCGAACTGAATCTGTGGTAAGGCCTTAGTGAATGGATCTGCAGTGTTCTCCTCTGTAAGAACTCTCTAGACCTCGATCTCCTGTCGATCTACGATCTCCCTGATCAGGTGATACCGCCTTAAGATGTGTCTGGACTTCTGATGGGACCTGGGTTCCTTCGCTAAAGCTATTGCTCCGTTGTTGTCGCAATACAGCGGTTTTGGATCAACAATTGTAGGAACCACCTGAAGTTCTATAAGGAACTTCTTCATCCAGACCGCTTCTTTTGCGGCATCGCAAGCAGTGATATACTCTGCTTCCATCGTCGAGTCAGCAACGGTGTCCTGCTTGGAACTCTTCCAGCACACCGCCCCTCCATTGAGGGTAAAGACATAACCTGACACGGACTTGGAGTCATCCATGTCACTCTGGAAGCCGGAATCAGCAAAGGCCTCAATCTTGAGGTCTTTTCCGCCGTAAACCAAGAACATCTCCTTAGTCTTTCTCAGGTACTTGAGAATGTTCTTTACTTATATCCAGTGCTTGTCCCCTGGGTCTGACTGATACCTGCTTACCATGCTCAGTGCGTAAGCTACATCTGGTCTGGTGCACAACATCGCATACATTATAGAGCCTACCGCAGAAGCGTAGAGTATAACTGACATGCGATCCCTTTCCAAATCAATCCTGGGAGACATCTCTTTGGATAGGGTGATTCCGTGACAAGCCGGTAAATTACCGCGCTTAGAATCATCCATACTGAATCTTTTCTGTATGTGTTGATATACCTGGACTGCGATAGTCCCAGAATCCTCTTGGATCTATCACGATAGATCCGGATCCCCAGAATGTAAGAGGCATCACCCAGGTCTTTCATGGAGAACCTGTATGACAAGAATCCTTTGACAGATTGTAGCATAGGAATGTCATTTCCTATCAATAGAATGTCATCCACGTATAAGACGAGGAATACGACAGTTCGTGCTACAATTTTACTATATATACATGGTTCATCTGGATTTTTTATAAAGTCATACTCTTTGACCGTTTCATCAAAAAAGATGTTCTAACTCCGCGATGCCCGCTTTAGTCCATAAATGGACTTAAGCAATTTGCACACTTTATCACTACTCCCACTCTGATTGAAGCCTTCTGACTGATCCATATAAACGTACTCTTCCAAATTACCATTTAGAAAAGTCGTCTTTACGTCCATCTGCCAGATCTCATAATCATGCAATGCGGCAATGGCAAGAAGGGTCCGAATGGATTTGAGCATAGCCACTGAGAAAAAGTTTCGTCATAGTTCAAATCAGGTCTTTGACGAAAACCCTTTGCAACAAGTCTAGCCTTATAGGTTTCCACCTGTCCATCTACACCAATCTTTTTCTTGAAGATCCATTTGCATCCTATGGGTTTTACCCCACCTGGAGCAAAGTCCAAAGTCCATACTTTGTTGGTGTACATGGAATCCATCTCGATCTGCATTGCATCCAGCCATCTTACCGAGTCACCGCTCTGGATGGCTTGCTGGAAGTAGGTTCATCATCATCAATGACGCAATCCTTTCTATCCCCATCTATGAGAAAACCGTAGTATCTCTCAGGCGGATGAGACGGCCTACTACTCCTGCGGAGGGGTGCGGGAATGTCCTGTTCTTCTTGAATTACTGGTTCAACCAAACTTTCAGTAGTGGTTTGTAGTTCTGGAATTTCTTCCAGTTCTATTGCGCTCCCACTTGTTTCCTTTTCTAAAAACTGATGTTCTAGAAAATGGGCATTACGAGAAACAAAAACCTTTTGTTCCTCTGTGTAATAGAAGAAATACCCCTTGGAGTTCTTTGGATATCCCACAAACTTATACTGTACTGATCGTGCCTCGAGTTTGTCTGCATGCTGCTTTTTAACAAAAGCTGGACATCCCCATATCTTTAGATGCTGAAGATAGGGTTTCTTCCTACTCCACATCTGATATGGCGTAGTAGGCACAGTCTTGGTAGGAGCCCTGTTCAAAATATATGCTGCTGATTCTAGCGCATAACCCTAGAAAGATCGCGGTAACTCAACATTACTCATCATGGAACGTACCATATCCAATAGGGTCCGGTTCTGTCTCTCCGATACACCGTTATGCTATGGAGTGTATGGAGGAGTAAGCTGAGAGAGAATTCCTTTCTCTTTTAGGTAACCTAGGAACTCGGCACTTAAGTAATCACCACCTCGATCAAATCTCAGTGTCTTGATACTTTTGCCAGTTTGGTTTTCTACTTCATTCTTATATTCTTGGAATTTCTCAAAAGCCTCGGATTTATGTTTCATTAAGAAAATGAATCCGTACCTAGAGTAATCGTCCGTAAAAGTAATAAAATATGAAAAACCACCTCTTGCATGTGTAGACATTGGACCACATACATCGCTGTGTATGGGTCCTAAGAGCTCGCTCGCTCTTACTCCATGTCCAGTGAATGGAGTCTTTGTCATCTTTCCTTTGAGACATGATTGATAAGTTGCATAAGATTGATATTCGAACGGATCCAAATATCCTTCTCTATGTAACTTAGTTAACCTTGTCTCATTGATGTGACCCAGTCTACAATGCCATAAGAAAGCCTGATTTATATCTGGAGACTTTCTTTTTAGTGTATTCTGGACATTGAAAATCTGTAATTGGTTTAGCATGTATATACCGTTATCTAGTGTACCGGACCCAATCAAACCATTATTAAGGTGTATGTTAACAACATCGCTTACAACGTGAAATCATAACCTTCTTTTGATAACAACGATACTGATATGATATTACACGTTAAACTAGGTACACAAAAACAGTTGCGCAAAACCAAAATATGTCCACTCGTCAATCCTAGGTGATAATCCCCTACAGACACAACACTCACACTAGCTCCGTAAGCAACCTGGAGGGTTATATCTGTAAGTCTACGCTAGCACCCCGGCCGTCTACAGACGCCAAATGCGGAACAAAAAATTTTTAACTGGCGCTATCGTATACTTTAACCCGGATCTGCCATTATTGCTAAACTAACAAACTGTAAAGAGTGTAGAAAGGTTATACCGAACGATCCGAGTCCTTCGTTCTTTAACCATCATCCCACGCTCCGTTGCGGCTGCTCCGATCTCGTCGATCTCCGATCTGCTCGTCCAGGTGGCACCACGTCACTGATTCTTTAAACGGGCTCCAGCCTCTGACTTGAGGCAACTCGGTCGTCAAGTTTGCTAAAAGAGACGACCAAGAATGAGTAGATGACTTTGTCTCACTTCGTCCAAGTCCGTGGACGATCGGTTAATGAAGTTGCCGAGGGAATCGGGTGATGGAATGAAATGAGCTGTGAATTCCATACACCCCAAAATCTATCATAATCTTTTCAAGTGAAACATCAAGTAAGTGTGAGAGAGAGGAGGGGCCGGGAATATATAGGGAGGGGGGTGAGTGTAGGAGAGAATTGGGTGACCATAAGAAAGAAATATCATGTGTGAACACAAGAAAAATATCCTTAAGCAAACAAAACCTCATTAATGCAAATGGTGATTCATTAACCTAGTCACCATTACATTAATGGCTCCATTAATACACTAATGACTCACCATGCCAAGTCACCCTTTCTAGAACCTTCTAAAAGCATGACTCACCCTCATCTAAGAAAAGATAAATCCGTCTTTAACCGAATGTTAAAAGACGGCTGATAGAAAACTGGAAACTGGCAACTTCCAAAAGTGATCCTAAAACAACTTTCAGGATAACCCCGTAACTGTATAAATATACCCGCATTTGTATTACGACCGAATACAAATGCAACTAAGACAAAGATATTATACCTACTCAATATAATACTCGGATCCGGCTTAACCCAAAGCCGACCAGTATCATCTGCCCGAAAAATAACACGTGCGTAAACGCACGTGCATTTTCCGAACCCTGCCATAAAACCATACGGCCTCTACAACGTTTCGCCCGAACTTGGGAAACTGTCTATGGGGGACTCTAATGACTCGTCAGTACCCTGGCAGTGGTTTTAACCACAAACCGTCAGCGGCACTAGCAATGCGTAACGGCTGCCCATGGACTGACCTCAAGGGAGGCCGATGAGCGAACTCATCCGGAAACCCTACTGAGCCTAACAGTGACAATGTATATACAGTCCGGTCCGTTCGTCTATGAGTATCGCATATCTGCCTAGGGGGCAAGTAACGTCAGACCCCCAAGAGCAGTATAAGTCGTGTCGGAGTGTAGCCCAATAACACCCTGAGATACTACGGGAGTACCTACCAGTAAATCTCCTGCCACGGCCGTGGGCTTTGTGTAATGGCTCTCCTAGACACTGCACGATCTCGCCCCCAATACCGGGAGAGACGAATCCCCTGCCGATCCGCTCACGTGCCTCCATATGGCTCGGGACTGTACCCAAAAGCTACCTGTTTGCACGACTCCTTTGAGCCGTGGTAGGGTAGAAATCAAACCACAGTGGGAACTCACACGAGACAAATGACAACCTCAAGGCCATGAACTAACCTGTACACATGTCACCAGGGAACTGCTATCTGACGATAGATATAGTACTAACTAGCAGATTCCCGGCGAGTCCTGTCCGGTGTACTCATAACCCAATGAGCACCTGTATACATCTTAGGTGATCCAATTGACACCAGTGGCTTGTGAGACCGGCCACCGCCCCTCGTCGGGGTCTCGACTGTACACAGTAGTCTACTCCGGAGTATCGATGCCCTGTCTTGAAACTCCCACGACTAGGGACCACAATTAAGGATATGCATATAAACTACCCAACTCTCACGTATATGATCGCCATCATACTGTTGGTAGTAAAGCAAGATCCTAAGGGCTCTATCAAAGTGTAACATGTAATCAGTCATCTGAACATGTACACGACTGATAAAGGCAAACCAGATAGCATACTATCATCTCGAGTAAGACTGTCCTACCGGTATAGGTCCTCCGCAATCATATCAATCACGTACCTGCGATCCAATAATTAACTCTGAGGGCACTATCTCCAACAATCTCCCACTTGCACTCAAGGCTAATTACTGCGATGTCGACTACTCACAGCCCGTGTGAAACCGAACATCCAACTCCTCTACTAATCAGTTTCACAAAGCCCGTTTGTAAAACTATTGTGTTCGAGAAATAGCCTCAGTGAGTGGATCCGCCTAGATGTTTCTTTCTATGTCTCTCTAAATCTCAAGTTCGCGGAGAAAGCCATCTCCCGAATCGAGTAATACCTGTCTTAGAATATGTCTGGATATCTGATGGGACCTAGTTCATAAATGAACTCCAAATCCAAACTTCTTAGACTGTATCGATCACTGAACCTAATCAGTATCGTGCACCAAGACTCCCACAGTATCCTCTTGGACCATCTGTCCATAGTACTGTCCCTCTTCGTCAGAGGGAAAAACTATAACTCTGACAATCACTCTGTCAACCATGTCACCTTTGAAGCCTGGAATGATAATCTTCTCCAGAAGGAGGCTGCCGTCATCAAATCCGTAGAACAAGTACTTATGTTCTAAAACTGCTTCCTTATGTTTCTCCAGGATTGGATTAATACAAACTTATTGCATCTAGTGCAAAAACAACATTTGGTGTGGTACTTGACATCTCATGATTGACTCAATAGCCTAATCAAGTGATCTTCCAATCATGCACATCCCTCTCCCCTTCAGTCTGTAAGACACCTTTAGAGAGGGTGACTCCATCACCTGCAGGTACACCACCATGCTAGGAGTCATCTATTCTAAAAACCATTAGAATACTGTCAAAGTACCCACATTAGGAAACTACCAAAATCCAGATCTAAAAAACCATAGATTTAGAAACCAGAATGTCAAATATTATATCCATATCCTGTCTGGAGAAATAACTGTGTGACGACCACAGTACAACCGATCGTAGTATAGGAATTTTACTTCCTACTCTGTGTATGTCATCCAGATACCATGACATCACACCCTACTACCTTCTTAACAGATCCATCCCCTATCCTGATTGAAGTCAAACTCATGACTGTCACATCAAAATTAGATGATCTATCTCCGCTATAACTGCTCAAGTCTATAAATAGATATAAGCATCTTGCCCACTATGCTTCCGCTGCTCCCACTGACTACGATAACCCTCCTACCGGGTCTCATATCCTGGAACAACAGTAGTGTCAAGTTTGGGTAAACAAGATCCTCCCTGTCACCGTCCTTGAGGCTACCGGAGTACCTCTCGGGTGTCTGAGGTTACCCATCATATCTGCGGAGTGGCTATTTGAATGTCAAACCTGATTCAATATATAGGTCCTATTAAATTTTCCGTAATTGTTCGCGGTTCTGGAATCACTTCCAGTTCTACCATACTCCCACTACTGTTTTCTGAAAAAATCCATTTTTACTAAAACTGTGGCCAGTCAAGAACAATATCACTATTGATCTTCCAAATGGTAGAATATCAACCCTCGTCATAGCTAGGGTCAACCCACAAACAGCCATTACAGAAACGTGCCCTGAGTTATCCAGAGTCTGGTTTTAAGCATAAGCTGGACAACTCCCCGTACCTTAACATCTTTTAAGGTACGAACTATTCTATATCCAATATAGAAACTTTGGCACTTGTTTAATTGGAACCATATTCAAATCATGCAGCTGTCTCCAGTGCATATCAACTTAATGGAAAGAGGATAATCAGCATTACTCAACTTAGGAATCCATCCAATTATGAGTAACCTGAAAGAGAAACACGTTTCTCAAAACCATCACTATCATCTGAATACCAATCACAAGAATTTACATCTTCGATCTCTTTGATGAATCCCGATACTTGTGATACCTGGTTCTCTACTTTATTCTTATACCCACAACTTCTCAAAACTTAGACCATGTATTTCTACGAAACACTTGTCTAAAAACTAGAGAAGTTATAAGTAAACAGAACAAGTACGAGGACCTACCCCTTTGTCCTGAAGGACACTTGGACAACATACAATACTCTGTATAAGTCCGCTGAGTTAAACAACTCAAAACCTGTGCGTCGTAGGTTGAAAACTGTACCCTGGCGATTTCCTCAAATATCACCAATTACAACGAATTCCGATATAATGAGGATAATCACATAATTCCCAATAACTTACTCCCACTCATCATCTGTAAAACCATACAGATATGAGAATGAAACCTGGTAAATACATACCCTTGGAGTAAGTGTCTAATCGGGAAAACAGTTTTTCTTTAACAATGCACTGAAACATGAAAATGTTTCGTAGGGGTATCCTGGTATTCATAGCAATGCCTCTTCCATAATCCAATTCATGACTTTAACCGTATATTTTATTGACATCTCTCCAAATCCCTTTATTTGTCTTTAGTCGTTACCTTCTGTACACCATCGTTAGGCTAAATGGTTTTCTTCCTTCCCTACCGTTCGGCACCAGCCTATGGTTTGGAAGAAGACTATCCAGTAAGCATAATAGGTGTACCCTCCTAAACCAAGGAGTACTCGTATCTTGAGAGAAGGTGATGATAAAAGACAACTGAATAATACCTTATTCCTTTAAAGGTGAAATAGGAGTGGCGACGAAGTACGCGGTTTTGGTCGTGAATGATATCAGTCGCAATTTACTTTGCCCTCTTTCTAATCCCTTTATTTTGTCTTTACATATTACCTTCTGCACACCCTACTTAGGATAATTGGTTTTCTTCATTCCCTACCTTTCGGCACCTGCCTATGGTTTGGAATAAGACTATCCAATAAGCTTAATAGGTGTACTCTCCTAAACCAAGGAGCCCTCGCAACCTGAGAGAAGGTGATAATAAAAGACAACTGAATAAACCAATTCTATTTCTCCTGAACCTTGATCCATCCTCTAAGAAGTCCCTTCGAGTTCGTATATAACCATACGATGGATCTATCCAATGGAAGTGGATATCCATAGTAATACGGGTGTTCTGAGAAATTCAAAGGGTAAAAGAAGGAGTGGCAATGACTTATGCAACTCAGACAATCCAAAAGCCAGTATTTTAAGAAGGTTCGGTCAACTTGGTCACTGAGTCATAGTCTAGGGTCGGTCAAAGGTCGCTGCCAAAGAGAGAGAGAAAAGAAACACTCTGCGTGCACTCTAACCTAGATCAGAATGGTTATCACTTTATCTAATCCGGAAACCTCCCACTGTCCTGTCAAATTCTCCTCCAAACCAGAAAGAAGAAACAATCGGGATCACCCGAAGAGTAAACCAACTCATTAGTGGGAATCGGGATCCAACTCTCATCGCATGATAACGTGATGGAATGCATCCACGTTACTCATACTCCAGAAGGTATGCGCAAACTTGGCAAGTTTCAGTTTCTTTAGAAACTCACGATTTGATTTTTGCCCCATGCTCTTATAACCTTGGCTTTTGTCAAAATGTCATAAGTCACATGCCAAGTTCTACCCGTCACTATCTTGTCAATTTGAACCCACCCGCACATGCCCCTGACTTTGGCCTATCGGCAGAACGACTGTCCCAAACTAACTCATCTATCTATGCAACAAATGAATACCCAGCAGCTACCAAACACTATGCCTTAACTTTTGCTAAAATGCATAGCTTGAATACTACTGAATACCCAAAAGAAGTGACGGAGGGCTACGGCTGGTTTTTGGCGAAAAACCTTGAACGTAACGAACTTGATATCGCTGAAGGAACCTGATAGCTTTTTTTTAAAATATAGTGGCGAAAACCTTTTGCTAAAGAGGTCACTCCCGGTAAAGGGATCTCGGCTCTTTCCTCGTGGAATGAGGTGCAGGATATTCCACTGAATACTGCTATGCAAAGCAACTTGTAATCGACTATAGTGAAGTTATTACCCTGACGCAAACTTCTGCCCAAGGGGTCAGTCCCGGTGAAGGGATATCGGCCCTTTCCCGTCGAATGAGGTGCAGGATATTCCACTGAATACCGCTATGCAAAACAAAAGGAAACGTCTATGCAATAACACATTTTAAATTTGTTCCAACAACTGTAAACAGTTTTGCTTTACTTTGCATTGATCAGAATCAAAGCAGTCCCATCAATCAATCACACCAGAAAAGAACGAAAATAAAATGTACGTATATGCCATCCGCATTCGTCACTGGGTCCCGTCATCACCCGTTAGGTTACTTAACTAACGACAGAGCGGGGATTGGACTAGCGCGGGTGTAAAACATATACAACATCTAATAGTATATAAACCAATATACAATAATCGCTCCAGGCGTGATAATATGCAACATTACAGAAAAATAATAAGCATCATAGAACAATACAGATAATCTGGGATCCCCGAGTTTCACAGAGCCGCTGCTGAAACTCGACGTTCCCCTGTCGTGTGGATAGCCTGTGCAATGAAACCTAGACCCCTACGGGTGCGGCAAGTTACCCGCCAAAACCTGAAGCGAGGCAGCCCCCTACAGCATAGTGAATGGACCACCCAGCACTTCACGGAATCCGGTAATCTTGGGCACCCTTCCTTGGGTCAACCTGTACCCCCTACGAGTGCAGCGAATAGTTTGCCAATTCTAGAGTGGGGCCCCTCTGCCTCTCAAAGCCATGAGATGCGGACCCGTTGCCTCTTCAGAACCCGGCTATCCGTGCATTCCGTCGCGGGGCAAAACCTAGTACAGTAATGAAAAATAGTACAACAGGTACATCGACTGCAACCTGGTCGTGCACCAAAAGAATATTATACAACAGGCAGTGACGGCAGTCCACAAGTTGGACGCTTGCCCCGCAAAATCAAATGTACAAATAAACTCAAACTGCAATACCATTGCACACTGCTATCCACCACGACAAATCCGCAACATCACAGCACAATACAGAACATCAACGCGAATGTCGCGTTCGCAAACCTGTCTAAAAGAACTATAGCAATCAGACGCGGTGTACCGATCAAATGACATTCCCGGTCGGAGATATAATGTAAGCACTGCAAACTAACATGTTTAAATTTCGATCGACTAAATATCATGAAGTGGGCCCCAACGAACATCTGTTGAACAGTAACAAAATCTGGGCCCAAAAGATATATACAAAAACCCCCAAATTCCAACAGAGAAGACACCGACCAAATTCGGTGCACTGATCCCATAGAACGGCCGCGGATGCGCGGCTGTTTAGTGGAATCACATGCTCAAATTTTGTCGGTATGCTTAGAAAACCCTGCACAGATTTCTGAGATGTGTAGAATAATTTTAGGACATCATTTAAAATCGACAGAAACTGTGAACTTGGATTTTTGCAGTTTTTGATTTCCGGTTCGATCGATGTTTTAAACGCGTTAGAACAAGTTAGTAAAGCAAAATGGTGAGGCTCTGATACCACTGTAAGTCTACGCTAGCGCCCCGGCCGTCTACAGACGCCAAATGCGGAACAAAAAACTTTTAACTGGCGCTATCGTATACTTTAACCCGGATCTGCCATTATTGCAAAACTAACAAACTGTAAAGAGTGTAGAAAGGTTATACCGAATGATCCGAGTCCTTCGTTCTTTAACCATCATCCCACGCTCCGTTGCGGCTGCTCCGATCTCGTCGATCACCGATCTGCTCGTCCAGGTGGCACCACGTCACTGATTCTTTAAACGGGCTCCCGCCTCTGACTTGAGGCAACTCGGTCGTCAAGTTTGCTAAAAGAGACGACCAAGAATGATGTAGAGAATGAGTAGATGACTTTGTCTCACTTCGTCCAAGTCCGTGGACGATCGGTTAATGAAGTTGCCGAGGGAATCGGGTGATGGAATGAAATGAGCTGTGAATTCCATACACCCCAAAATCTATCATAATCTTTTCAAGTGAAACATCAAGTAAGTGTGAGAGAGAGGAGGGGCCGAAAATATATAGAGAGGGGGGTGAGTGTAGGAGAGAAGAGGGTGACCATAAGAACGAAATATCATGTGTGAACACAAGAAAAATATCCTTAAGCAAACAAAACCTCATTAATGCAAATGGTGATTCATTAACCTAGTCACCATTGCATTAATGGCTCCATTAATACACTAATGACTCACCATGCCACGTCACCCTTTCTAGAACCTTCTAGAAGCATGACTCACCCTCATCCAAGAAAAGATAAATCCGTCTTTAACCGAATGTTAAAAGACGGCTGATAGAAAACTGGAAACCGGCAACTTCCAAAAGTGATCCTGAAACAACTTTCACGATAACCCCGTAACTGTATAAATATACCCGCATTTGTATTACGACCGAATACAAATGCAACTAAGACAAAGATATTATGCCTACTCAATATAATACTCGGATCCGGCTTAAACAAAAGCCGACCAGTATCATCTGCCCGAAAAATAACACGTGCGTAAACGCACGTGCATTTTCCGAACCCTGCCATAAAACCATATGGCCTCTACAACGTTTCGCCCGAACTTGGGAAACTGTCTGTGGGGGACTCTAATTACTCGTCAGTACCCTGGCAGTGGTTTTAACCACAAACCGTCAGCGGCACTAGCAATGCGTAATGGCTGCCCATGGACTGACCTCAAAGGAGGCCAATGAGCGAACTCATCCGGAAACCCTACTGAGCCTAACAGTGACAGTGTATATACAGTCCGGTCCGTTCGTCTATGAGTATCGCATATCTGCCTAGGGGCTAGTAACGTCAGACCCCCAAGAGCAGTATAAGTCGTGTCGGAGTGTAGCCCAATAACACCCTGAGATACTACGGGAGTACCTACCAGTAAATCTCCTGCCACGGCCATGGGCTTTGTGTAATGGCTCTCCTAGACACAGCACGATCTCGCCCCCAATACCGGGAGAGACGAATCCCCTGCCGATCCGCTCACGTGCCTCCATATGGCTCGGGACTGTACCCAAAAGCTACCTGTTTGCACGACTCCTTTGAGCCGTGGTAGGGTAGAAATCAAAGCACAGTGGGAACTCACACGAGAGAAATGACGACCTCAGGTCGATGAACTAACCTGTACACATGTCACCAGGGAACTGCTATCTGACGATAGATATAGTACTAACTAGCAGATTCCCGGCGAGTCCTGTCCGGTGTACTCTTAACCCAATGAGCACCTGTATAAATCTTAGGTGATCCAACTGACACCAGTGGCTTATGAGACCGGCCACCACCCCTCGTCGGGGTCTAGACTGTACACACTAGTCTACTCCGGAGTATCGATGCCCTGTCTCGAAACTCCCACGACTTGGGACCACAATTAAGGATATGCATATAAACTACCCAACTCTCACGTATATGATCGCCATCATACTGTTGGTAGTAAAGCAAGATCCTAAGGGCTCTATCAAAGTGTAACATGTAATCAGTCATCTGAACATGTACACGACTGATAAAGGGAAACCAGATAGCATACTATCATCTCGAGTAAGACTGTCCTACCGGTATAGGTCCTCCGCAATCATTGCAATCACGTATCTGCGATCCAATAATTGACTCTGAGGGCACTATCTCCAACAATATCACCAACCTTCAGCTCTCTACGGTTTCTCAGTGCCTGCAATGAATTGCTTATATGAGATCCTGATCCGGTATCCAATACCCAGGAAGTAGAGTTGATTGACAAACAATTTTCAATTACAAACACACCTGAAGTCGAAGCCACAGCTTGCTTCGGATCCTGATTCTTGGCAATCCAAGCTTTGAAATCTTTCTTCCAATGGCCTTTCCTACGACAGTGGAAGCACTCGTCCTTTGCCACTACTGGCATTGCTACCTTTGACTTTCCCTTTAGCTCCCACCTTACCAACACCACCTCTCGGTTTGGTAGCGGCCTTCATCTTCCTTCCTTTGGCCCTTGCCTTGGACCTGGAAGAGGAAGCACCGCGAACAAACAAAGTGGGTGTTTCCCTTTCTTTCTGTAAGGTGACCTCTGCACTCCTCAACATGTTAAGGAGTTCTGGAAGTTCATCTTCTTTTCCTTGAATATTGAAATTCAGAATAAACTGGGCATAGGTGGAAGGAAGGGACTGAAGAACTAAGTTTGTATAGAGCCTGTTCTCCAAAGTCGTCCCGAGGTCCGCGAGCTCTTCTATATAGCCAATCATCTTTACAACATGTTCTCCTACAGATGATCCGACAGCCAGCCTCGACTGAAACAAGTTCTTCGAGGTCTCGTATCTTGCTATACGAGATTGCTCTCCAAACAGATCCTTTTTGTGGTGAAATATGGATTCAAGATCCATATCCTCGTGCCTCCTCTGATGTTCATTATTCATAGAGGCAAGCACGATGCATTTGGACTTCGTGCAATCTAACTCCCAGGTCTTGTGGATTTCCTTATCCGCAATACTGGAATCTGGACCAAGGACAACAGGTGCCTTAGCAGTAAGGACATACCCCAATTTGTCATAAGTCAAAGCCATCTTAACATTCCGGAACCAATCTTTATAGTTTGACCCTGTCAAAATATTTTTCTCTAATAGTAACTTAAGGCCTGTTATGTTTTGGGTCGCTGCAATGAGAGAGGGGGGGGGAAACTTTAGCATGATGCTCTTGCAAGTTTAGAGTGATTTTTAGTTTATCTAAACAGGATGGCTCCCACTATTTCTCGAATCCCTCCTCAAACCAAAAAGGAAGAACTAGCCAGGACTATTCTTACCGTACAATACTTACTTAACCGTTCAGCCAGGCCGGTGTCGGTACTTCGAGGGAGGTTTTACGACGCTTTCGCGAAGTTCCTTAATTAAATAACATCTTTTCTCTGGGGGCGTAACCCCGCTGACACCTTTCTCGACACTTACTTGGTTTATAGCATTGATCGTTAAGTGACGAATCTCCTGATGAGTAGCGGATACTCTCAGTAGGATCGGGATCCAAATATCATCGTGTGATAAAGCTGAAGGAATCCTACCAAAATTATCACACTCCAAATGGTATGCATCTCTTTGCAAATTTCAGTTTCTTTAGAAATTCCCGATATGGATTTCTGCCCCATGCCCTTATGACTTTGGCGTTGATCAAAATGTCATAAGTCACATGTCAAGTTCTACCCATCATTATCTTGTTAATTTGAACCCATCCGTACATATCCCTGACGTTGGCCAAATGATAAATGACTTCCCCAAACTAACTCATCTATCTATGCAACAATTGAATACCCAGCAGCTACCAAACACTATGCCTTGGCGTTGGTCAAAATGCATAGCTTGAATACTACTGAATACCCAAATGAAATGACGGAGGGCTATGAATGGTTTTGGCGAAACCGTGAACGTAGTGAACTTGATATGATCGAAGGAACCTGATAGCTTTTAAAAGGAGTGGTTGAAGCTCCATAATTTTAAAAAATATCTTCTGTTTTAAAATAACTGAGTGGTTTCTTTTAAACTGTTCCAACGATTCAACTTTGGTTTATTTTCTTTGCATTAATATAATGTGTCCCATCAATTAACCTATCATTGCAGAAAACAATGAAAATACTACGTCCTCTTATGCCATCCGCATTTGCCACTAGGTCCCGTCATTCACCCTTTATGTTACTTAACTAACGACAGAGCGGGGGCTGGGCTAGCGCGGGTTTAAAACAAAAGTGACGCCTAATATATATCATATATAGATATTGTACATTCGTCAGACGCAATAATAAGCATTCCAGATCAAAGATGAACATATTGGATTTTCTACGAATCCGGATTCCTTTTGAGCTTGCAAAGAAAGACGGATTACACGGTCGCGATGAATAGCCAAAACCCCACCCTAGACCCCTACGGGTACGGCAAACTACCCGCCAAGTACCCGAAGTGAAGCGGTCTCCCTCAACAACGTGAGTAGGCCACTAAACATTTCAAAGTACCCGGTAGTTTGTGTACCCCATCTTGGGTCTATCCTAGGAGCAAAAGGTAGTAAATGAAATAATACAACGGTGGTTACAACCTCATCCCGGATGTGCCCCGCAAAAGAATATTACAACAATTTACAAATTACATTTGAATGAAAGAAACACTCGTCTCACATCCCCGGCTATCCATTCACGACAATCGAACAAGTCCACAAACACAAACCAGTAAAAACCATTACAGAAATGTGCAACCCCCTGCTAAACGACATACTAGCAGTTAGGGGAGGTTTACGAACACATTAAACAAATCACAGATATAATCAAATTAGCCAAACATCTTAGAATTTCAATCAAGCAAACACAAATGAATCTACTCCAAATAATTCTCTGTGCACCTGAAACCTGAGCAGAAACAGAACATCCCAGCAAATACAAAATTAACACAGAAGAGTTACTGGGAATTTTGGGTTGACTCGGCTCCAACTCGGCTGTGGATCTGGGGCGGATTGCTTTGGATCGGCCGCGGTTCCGCGGTGGTTGGCCGAGTTACGACCCCAAATTTCTCCAGTAACCTTATATTTCCCTGCTTGTATTTTTAAGGGTCCCAGAAAAAATTTTAGACCCCGTTTTAAAACGGCAGAAACATGGTGAAAAAGTCATATTTTTGGGTTCGTTTTGCGATCGAATTTCTAACGACTTTGCTAACAAGTTAGTTATGGTTTAGCGAGGCTCTGATACCACTGTAAGTCGACGTTAGACACCCCACATGATGCGGGGAGGCGGAATAGGTAAAACAATCATTTTGTTTAAACTAACATCGACTAACTTTATGGATCATTGCCAAACCCTAACTAACAACAACATAGACGTGATTATATACTATGAAAGATGATTATACATAATGAATCAAGTCCTTCTTGTCTTTGTAGACCACCTCCTCGTCGGCCTCCTCATTGTAATAGAAGATCCACCCGAGAGCTACTTCTCCAAGCTTTAACCTCACACTTGAGGTAACTAAGTGGCTATGAATGCTAATCAAAGCAACCTAGAGGATATAGAAGAGGATTAGGGATCTATTAGTCTTGCCAACCTTTGGATCTCAACACATGAGTGGTTAGGGTTAGTTCTTGAAGAGAGAGAGCTTAAAGAGAGAGAAGGTGAGAGTGAGAATGATCTTGGAAAAATGTCTCATTGTAAATATATGAAGCATAAGATATTTATTAAATGAATAACAAATAAAAATATCATCATGCTTCATTAACTCACCTTGTGTGATTCATCCTATGAGTCATTAATCAATAAATGCATCATTAACTCCTTTGGATGAATCACACCATGAGTCATTAATCCAATTAATGCAAATGCCACCTAAGCCTCCAACTCATCAATCTTCTAGAAGCTTCTAGACAAATTACGAGAATACTCCTCCCATCCGTGAAAACACGGAAATACTGAGACTGTATAAATCTAATAATCCAATACTAGAATCTGGCTTAAACCAAAGCTTGCTAGTATAAACTGTCCGAACATCGTACGTGCGTAAAAACACGTATTTGTCCGAACCCTGTCGTAAAACCATACGACCTCTATATCGTTTCTCCCGAAGAAGGGAAACTCTCTGTATGGGACTCTAAAGACTCGACTACTACGCTGGAGTAACCACAGAACTCAAGCGGCACTAGCTGTACGTAACGGTCTCTAGGTAGATGTGGATAAGAAGGCCGATGAGGAAACCCATCCGAACTCCTACAGAGCCTGATATGACAATCTCCATACAGTCTGGTCTGTTCGTCTAAGACTATCACATATCGGGCCTAGGGAGGCGGCAAGTGTCAGTCCCCTAAAAGCGGTATAAGTCGTGTCGGAGTGAAGCCCATTACACCTTGAGAAGCTACTGGAAAACCTACCAGTAAATCCCGTCCGCCCTAGCCAGGGACTTTGCGTAATGGCTCTCCAAATACAGCGCGATATCAACTCCTAATACCGAGAGAGACGAATCCTATCTAACCGCCACTGCTTCCAAGTGCTTCGGGACTGCACCCAACTGCTACCTGTTTGCACGACTCCTTTGAGCCGTGGTAGGGTAGCAATCTAAGAACAGTGGGAACACACTCGAGGCGAAGCAGCAGTGTCAACTCTGCGGACTATGCTATACTCATGTCACCTGGGAACTGTTAACTGACGACGGGTGTAATACCAACCTACAGTTCCCTCCGAGTCCTGTCCGGTGTACCCGTAACCCAACGAGCACATGTGTACTATCTCCAGTACAACGTACTGATGGCTGTGGGATAGACCATCTCCCCAACTGGGATGAGAAGCGTACACACTAGTCTACTCCGGAGTATCGATGCCCTGTCTCGATAATCCTACGACTAGGGACCTGAAAAAGGATGTGCTTGTAGACTACCCAGCCCCCACTAGTGTGACTGCCATCACAACGCTGGTAGTCAAGCAAGATCCTAAGGGCTCTATCAATATGTATTCTCGATATGCTAACATATACACATATTAAGATAGACATAAACCAAGTAGCATACTATCATGTTTAGCAAGACTGTTAATAAAACTGTGAATATCCCAAGCTTCCATTAAGTAATATACAAGCTAGTATGATACAATAATGGCCCCTAGGGCATATACACTAACACGTCAGACCCCGGTAACTGATAAGTCATGTCGATATGAGGCTCATAACAGGTCGAGAAACTACTAATAACACTTACCAGTAGATCTCCATATCAGCCCTGGCCAGGGACTTCCAGTTATAGCCAATCGAACACAGCGCAACATCAACCCCCAATACCCGGAGAGACGAAACCCTTCCTATCGCTCATTGCTTCCCTATGATACGGGACTGCACCCAAAAGCCACCGTTTTGAATGTTCTCATGAACATGCTAAGGTGGAAATCAAAGCACGGTGGGAATCACACAATACTCTATGACGATCTCGGGTCTACAGACTAACCTGTACCGGTGTTGTTCATATCAGATTTTTGCATCTTCATACCGCCCAATTTTTATCACATTGGTTATCGGTAGGTACTCTTGAGCCGTGTTTTCTAGTCAATTGCAGGATACATGTTCTCAGCTCTAAACAGTGAAATTCATGGAAAAGCACGACAAAATCCGGATTACTGCCAACCACAGATAAAACACGGGTCTCCGCTCTCTATCCGTATGTTGCCGCACACCAGTTTAAGGGACAAAATGGCAAATCAATGCCATTTTCATGCACAAAGCTCAATGGAAACACAAGATCCAACATATCTACGCAGAGCTCAAGAAAAATCATGACAAAAGATCTACATTACATCACCTTTTGTTCTGCTGAAATTCTGGAAATATTGTGAAGAGATTTTGAGAAACAACATATACCACACTGAAGAGTACTAAAAAGAAGGGAAAACCACCAAATTTCATGGCCTAACTCCACTAAAGGGCCGCGGTTCCGCGGCATAAGCATGCTTAGGCCGCGGAACCGCGGCCGTACGGGCTCCTCAGTTGATGATGTTTCAGGGGTATTTTGGTCATTCTATATGGAGGTAGTTTGTTGCCCAAGGTTTCCATTTCCCTGCCTATAAATAGTCCAGAACTTGCCAAAGCCAAGGGTGCTTATTCTTGCATTTAGATTTTAGAATACAAGTTGTTGTTCTTCTTCCGCTTCTCATCTCTTCTCCATTAAAATCTTGTAGTGAGCTTTTGTGAGTGAAGTGATGAATAAAGAGTTCTTGTTATTACCATGCTTGTCTTATTGTTAATTATAATTGCTTGTAATTTCATTTTGCTAATCTAGTTGTTGTTATTTGTTGTTTGTTTTTTCTTCTTCTAGTTTTTCTTTATCCTTAACAACAATGATGCTTATGCTTGATCCTTGCCAAGGTGAGGTCTCAAATAGCTAGTTGTAATCTTCTAACCTCTTTCTTTCTATCTTCCTCCTTTTGTTTTATTTTCTTTTTCTTATAATGGGTGAGTAGTTTTCATACTTGTTAAGGTAGGATAAGGAAAGTTTGAGAGAAGGAAATCTCTCTCACTCTTTTCTTGCCCAACATCGCAATTCGGACTCCCGTTAATTGAACCACAATCCGCTCGCTACGGCACCCTATCCTACATGATAGCGGTGATTCCTTAGTGAGACCGGTTGTGGTTGAATTAACCGGAGGTTAAGGCTAAGAGCCAAGAACGGACGGACAAGCACCAAAAGGAAGAACTTATGAGTTTAAAAGCCTAGCTTATACTCGCAAGTTCCTTCCTAGTCATGCTAATCCCCGTTGTTGCCGATTACCGTAACACCGATATTAAGAGTGGCAACGAAAGAAGTGAGCGACTCCTAACTCAAACTAACCTAATCCTAACCCTAACAAGCTCTCTTTATATATCATTTTAGCACATAGTTAATCTAAAACCAAGCCTGGACATTTGGACTTAACTCGTTAAAGCACATAGAAAAAGATTCACATCTCCCTGCGGACGACCCGTACTCAACCGGCTAGCTACAAGAGAAACCGTCTTGATTGCGGTAATTAACTAAGCACGCAAAAACTCTACCAATCAAATGGCACCGTTGCCGGGGAGACGGTAGTTTATTTCTTTGTGTAATTTCGGGTTAATTTATGAATATAAATATAACCGAAAAAAAAAAAAATATACATTGTAAAAAACCATCATGTTATTTTTTATTAGATTTTGTGCAAGTGTGCAGGACAAAAAGACGGTCGAGTTCAGTGCCAAAGATGTGGGAAGTTAGACCCATATCTTGCGGCTACACCGCGACGGATCAAGACGGAGCCAACGGTCTAATGTAAAATTCTGGAGCATATTCAGTGAGCAAATCAAGATTCAGGAGCACTAGACAAGAAGAGGACAGCCATAGAAGCACACACAAAAATTCCAGAGGCCCAATCCCACTTTATTGCCGCGGAACCGCGGCATAAGCAAGCTTAGGCCGCGGAACCATTTGGAGCCATCAATACCCAAAAATTTCTGTAAGTCTCTCTTCTTTCTTCCTCACTCCTCTGAACTCCATTGAACTGTGTTTTCTGCAGCATTCTTTGCGCAAACTCTCTTCCCCCTTCCAATAAATTGTTCTTGTGCAGGATTCTTTGCGCCGCGCTAAAAAATAAAAATTGATTGCAGTTGATTGTTACTGCTTTGCATATATTAATACGGACTTTAAGGGGCTTGAAACCAATCCAGATTGGGTGGGGATTTCATCACCCTTCCCAGGACCCCAGAAATCTCAAAAAGCATATGCATTGACCATTGTTTAATTAAAAAATACTAGACTCTGCCCTAAGAACTTCGCGCTCAATAGGACAGAGGACTAGTTACAGGCATCGGCCGTTTATCCTATCCTGACTTTGCGGTGTCTAGGCAAGTGTGTCCAAGGCAAGTGGTTACTTAATTAGGACCACTAATTACGTAGTGGGGAGCCTCCCACTTACCTGGCACTTACCTGGCCTCAATTGGCGGAGAAGAGGCGGTTTGAGGTCCTATTTCTAGCCCTTTGGAACAGTTAGGAGCTGTCTAGCTGACCTAGGTGACCCTAGATCTAGGTGTGATTGTGCATATCTTGTTTGTGTTTGCTTGAAGTCGTAAGTCCGTACATATTTTTGTAAAGCTCTTTCTAAAAAAAAAACCAAAAACTTATATAAAAACTTGCCCTTTGTCGCCAGAATCCATTTTTTCACTCACCTCCCATCGTGTTTCTCAATTGACGTTTTCTTACCCTCACCTTCTCCGCTTTGACTATAATAAACTCGTTTAGTATATGTCTGCTTCGACTCGGGACACTAGCGCCCGCCTAGTCCGCGTTACGTTAGTCGCTACCGACTACGCGATCGACTCAGACGTCGAAACTCCGTCCACGCCTCTTTCACCCTTACCTTTGCCGGCCAACTCCGATGTTGACCCAAATTCTGTTCATACATCCTCACCTTCACCATCACCAACCTTTTCTTCCGCGATGTCAGGATTTAATCCAAACATCTCTTTGACTCCCCCGAGATTGACTCCACCTCCTACGGATGCAAATAACCCACCACCACCGCCTGTTGTAGCGCCGCAGGGAATCGCGCTCCAGGATCGTTTATATCCCACCCGTTCTGCACTTCTCACTTGTTTTTCCCTTCCACCGGCCAATGGGGATAATTTTGAAATTAAGCCCCACTTCATTAACATGCTTCCGAAATTTCATGGGCTTGAATCTGAAGATGCCTATATCTTCATCAACAAGTTTCAAAATGTTTGTGCCATGATGAAAACTACCCAGCTGTCGGACGATGCTATACGGCTACGGGTCATTCCGTTCACTTTGTGCGATCTTGCTGAAAAATGGCTGTATAGCACCGCTTCCCACTCCATAACCAGTTGGGACGAGTTTGTGAAAGCGTTTCTCAAGAAATTCTATCCGAATCATAAAACCGCAAGGATCCGTAACGAAATCAACCAATTCTCTCAGCTTCCTACTGAACCCTTCTGGAAGTGCTTTGACCGGTATAAAGACCTTCTTGTTCAGTGCCCTCACCATGGTATCGAGAAATGACAACTTTACCAAACCTTATACGAGGGCCTGAACCCAGCAACCTAGCAGTTGTTGGAAACCATTTGTCAGGGCCACTTCCTATCGAAATCTGACGAGGAAGCGTGGCAATTCTTCGACGACCTTGCGGAACAAACGCTTCAATGGGAGAGCACCAGACCAACTTCTTCTTCTTATTCCTCCACTTCTACTAGTCAGTCTACGGTAGGAATTCACCAACTCGATGTCTCTATTGCAATGAAAGCTGAAATGGCTGCAATAACAAGAAAACTAGAAGCGATAGAGAGAAAATTTTCATCTCCTGCTCCTGCCCCTGTTCTTCCACTTCGTACCATTTGTGCTTGTTGTTCCGATGCTTCTCACTTAACCGAAGAGTGTCCTTACAATCCACCATCTCAAGGACAGAATCAGATTAATGCTGCATTTCATCAAAGACCGAGGAATGATCCATACTCTTCTACCTACAATCCCGGTTGGAGGAACCACCCCAATTTCGCCTGGAATCAGAACCAGCATCAATTCAAAAGCAACAATTTCCAAAGGCCCCCTCCTCCGCAACAACAAGCGCAACAACAAACTCAACATCAGTTTCAACAGCCCTTCCAACCCCAACCTTTTCAAAATCAGACGAACAACTTTGCACCCAACAATTCTCTTCCGCAAAACAACTTTGTTCCGTCAAACAACGATAAGGTTTCCTCGCTAGAACGAAGTCTGGAGGCGTTCGTTAAACAATCGACACAATCCACCGCCAACATCCAGTCGTCTATTCAGTCTTTGGTGCAACACACTGCTGTACACGGGCAAAGCATTAAGACCATCGAAGCCCAGATTGCACAGCTGAATGCGGCGTTAAGCGAGCAAGAAAAGGGGAAGCTTCCATCTCAACCACTCCCAAATCCCGGTCACCCATATATTGTACATGTTGCTCTTGAACAACAGAACCATAATGTGAGTGCCGTGACTACATTGAGATCGGGAAGGGTGCTGCACAACAACATCGGCGCAACAATTGAGGATAATGACACCCCGGCCGCTTCTTCTTCTTCTTCTTCTCCTTCCTCATCTTCTGAGCCTATTCTTCATTCTTCAAAAGGCTCATCTTCCTATTCTTCTGCTCTGAATGGACCCACTTCTCACTCCACAAAAACACCAGCACTGGGATCCGTTCCAACTCCACAATCTCCTCCACAAGCATTGGACTGAACCAATTTTCAAAACGCTCCATTTCCAAAACAGTTGAGGTCCAATAAACAAAATCCACAAATGGAGAAGATTCTGGAGTTGTTTAAGCAGGTTAATATCAACATTCCCCTTTTAGATGTTGTCCAATAAGTCCCGTCCTACGCGAAAATCTTAAAAGACTTGTGCACGAAAAAGAGGAAGTCTCAGGTACCCAAGAAAGTTTTCTTGGCTAGTGCTGTGAGTGATGCTCTTACCCAATCTTTACCGCAAAAACGGAAGGACCCTGGCTGTCCTACGATTTCTATTACCATTAGGGATAAGAACATCAACCGCGCACTATTAGATCTTGGTGCCAATGTTAACCTGCTTCCGTACTCAGTATATGAGCAATTAGGTGTAGGAGAGCTGAAACCCACACACTGTACTCTCCAAATGGCCGACCGATCAATCACCCATCCTAGGGGTGAGCTAGAGGATGTGTTAATCAAGGTTGGGGACTTCATATTCCCCGTTTACTTCATTGTATTAGACACACAGCCTGTAGCTAACCCCCGGAATCAAATTCCGGTGATACTCGGTCGCCCAATCCTTGCAACCTCAAATGCTGTGATCAATTGTCGCAATGGTTCGATGAACCTATCTTTTGGAAACATGACAATTGAACTCAACATTTTTAGGTTGGGGAATCAGCCCACCGAACCTAATGCTCATATATTAGACGTTTGCTCAATCCAGGACATCACCCCAAAAGAGTGTGAATTCGAGGAGTTTTTGTTCGATCACGATAACCTTAACGCCACTAGTGCGTTCCTCTTCGAACCTGCTGCTATTTCTGTGCCCGACAATGACCACGAGTGTTTCACTTTCTCGAACAATCTTAGCCACTCACCACCCGAGTTTGAATCCTTCGAATTTCTGGATGAGTTACCTGAACCATCCAACGCGGTCGCTTACACTCGTTTTGAACCTTTGCTGGAATCCTTTGAGTTCGAGACCTTTTCACCAATCTTGCCTTCAATCGTTTCACCTCCAACGCTCGAACTCAAGCCTTTGCCGTCTCACCTTAAGTACGCTTACTTGGGTGAGAATGAGACCCTCCCCGTTATCATCTCGGCTTCTCTAGCTCCAGAGCAAGAGAAATCCCTTCTTGCGGTCTTGCACAGCAATAGGCAAGCTTTTGGCTGGTCCATGGCGGACATCAAGGGGATTAGTCCCCTGATCGTTGAACATCATATTCATCTGATGGATGATGCCAAACCAGCCAGGGATCAACAAAGGCGACTCAACCCAGTCATGAAGGAGGCTGTGAAAAAGGAAATCGTGAAGTGTCTGGATAGTGGTATCATTTACCCTATCTCTGATAGCCAGTGGGTTAGCCCCATTCACGTTGTCCCTAAGAAGTCAGGCATAATGGTCATTACTAATGAGGCGAACGAGTTAATCCCTACTCGCACCCAAACTGTGTGGCGAGTATGCATCGATTACAGAAAACTCAACGCCGCCACGCGGAAAGACTACTTTCCGCTACCTTTCATTGACCAAATGCTTGAACAATTGGCCAGACACGAGTACTACTGCTTTCTTGATGGCTACTCCAGCTATAATCAGATTCCCATCGCCGAAAAAGACCAGGACAAGACCACATTCACTTGTCCTTTCGGCACGTTCGCATATCGTCGCATGGCCTTTGGGTTATGCAATGCGCCCGCTACCTTACAGCGGTGTATGATGGGAATCTTCTCAGACATGGTGGAGAAATTCCTGGAGATCTTCATTGACGATTTCTCCATCTTCGGCGATTCCTTTAACGAGTGTTTGCTTCATCTTGATGCTGTCCTTACCTGATGTAAGGACAAGAACCTCACTTTGAATTGGGAGAAGTGCCACTTCATGGTGCGCGAAGATATTGTCTTAGGACATATCATTTCGCAAAATGTCATAGAGGTTGACAAAGCGAAGATCGAGGTCATTTCCAATCTCCCTCCTCCCAGATGCGTCAGAGACATCCGAGCCTTCCTTGGCCATGCCGGTTTCTATAGATGGTTCATCAAGGACTTTAGCAAGATTGCTAGGCCCTTGACTCTTCTACTGGCCAAGGACACGCCATTCGAATTCAACTCGAGCTGTGTGACTGCGTTCGAGTCATTAAAAAGCTCACTCACTTCTTCTCCCGTTCTTTCTTCACCTGACTGGACGCACCCATTTGAGATTATGTGCGATGCATCCGACTTTGCCATTGGTGCTGTCCTTGGACAACACATCAACAAGATGCCGCACGTAATCTATTATGCTAGCCGAACCCTGAACGACGCCCAACTTAATTATACAACAACTAAGATGGAATTCTTGGCTGTTGTATTTGCTTTAGAAAAGTTCAGGCCCTACCTCATCGGCTCTCAAGTCATTGTCTATACAGACCATTCTGCTCTGCGCCATCTTTTTGCGAAGAAAGATGCAAAATCTCGGCTAATACGTTGGATCCTCTTGCTTGAAGAGTTTGACCTTGTCACCAAGGACAAAAGAGGATGTGAAAACGTAGTCGCCGACCATCTCTCACGACTTCCTTCTTCGCCGTCGCCTCAACTTCCGATCAACAATGTTTTTCCGGATGAACAGCTCTTAAGAGTATCTCGCGAACCCTGGTTCGCAGATATTGTGAACTATTTGGCCACAGGGCTACTACCGACTGAATGGTCAAGCCATGACAGACTTCGATTCTTATCCCAAGTAAAACACTTTTACTGGGACGAACCCTATCTGTTCAAGTACTGTCCCGACCAGATTATTCGTCGGTGTGTCCCAGACGATGAATTCAAGAGTGTGCTGTCATTTTGCCACGATCAAGCATGTGGTGGGCATTTTGGCCCCAGAAAGACAGCTGAGAAGATCTTGCAATGTGGTTTCTACTGGCCACAACTCTTCAAAGACACACATGACTATTGCAAGACTTGCTCCCGGTGCCAACACTTGGGCCGAATATCCCGGAGGAACGAGATACCGCTCCAACCAATCTTGGTTGTGAAGATTTTCGACGTTTGGGGGATAGATTTCATGGGGCCGTTTCCCAGCTCTTTCGGGAACTTGTACATCCATCTCGCTGTTGATTACGTCTCTAAGTGGGTCGAGGCTGTGCTCAGCCGGACTAATGACAACAAGGTTGTCGTTAGGTTTCTTAAAGAAAACATTTTCTCCCAGTTTGGGCACCCCCGAGCGATCATTAGCGACAATGGAACACATTTCTGCAATAAGACTTTCGAGGCCTTGATGCGGAAATATTCCATTAATCATAAGCTATCTACGCCCTACCACCCCCAAACCTGTGGGCAAGCCGAAGTTTCAAATCGGCAAATCAAGCAGATACTGGAGAAGACGGTTTCCAAGAACCGTAAGGATTGGTCGCTGAAACTCACTGATGCCCTTTGGGCATTTCGAACCGCTTATAAGACCGATCATGGCATGCCTCCCTATCGGCTTGTGTACGGAAAGGCTTGCCACCTCCCTGTAGAAATAGAGCATCGCACATTTTGGGCGATAAAGGAGCTGAATCTGTCTCTCAAAGATGCGGGCAGCCATCGGAAGCTGCAGTTGAACGAATTGAGCGAGCTTAGGGATGAGGCTTACGATAACGCGGTTGTAGTTAAGAACCGAACGAAGGTGTTTCACGATAAACACCTTTTGCGCAAAACTTTCGTACCTGGTCAACAGGTACTGCTTTACGACACCCGGCTACACTTCCATCCAGGAAAGCTCAGATCTCGCTGGAAAGGGCCGTATTTTGTGCGGAATGTGTATCCGCATGGCGCTGTGGATTTGGAGAATCCAAAGGACGGTTCGTTTTTCAAAGTCAACGGACACAGACTTAAACCGTACCTTAGCGCCAAACCAACAGAGGAGCTCCTGGTCTTACAGGAGCCGGTTTACCCTGCATAATCTTCCTCTACCTACCACCAGACTTTGGCTATCCAGCCAAGAACAGTGGACACTATTCCAAATAAGTTTGGGGGTATATATATACCTTTTTGTATATATTTGTGAATATTCTTTTCCATTTTTACTATTTTTCTTTTCTTTAAACACTAAAACAAAAAAAATGTGTATATCTAACCGACAATTTTGACCCTTCAATGATCTCTTCATGCAATGACAGTTAGGACACTGTCCAGTTTAAGTTTGGGGGTACGCTCGGTACGCATTTCTAACCTTCGCATTCATATGTATATTTGGCATCTGCATATTAAAATCCATAAAATCCATAAAAATCAGAAAATTTTCTAAAAAACATAAAAACTTTTCTGTCAAGTTAGCTAGCGGGAGAACTCTGATTCAACATTTCGACGGTTTTGTTTGATAAGATAAGAATAAATAAATTTTATTTTTAGATTCTGAAAACCTGAAAAATAACTCTCCTTTGTAGTTAACTATAGCTGATATACGTCTTTACATCACACTACACGTGTCGTGAGTTTTGGAAATTAGATGAAAAGTCCTTTATGTCTAAAAAACTTTTAAATAGATAAATGATTTTCTGAGGATCAAATAGGTTTGTTCTGAAATAAGTAATATCAACAATAGTTTATGAAGTGAAGTGAATATGAAGGAATGTTATTGATGCCTTAGTTGGAACTAATTCTGAAAAATAACCCATCTGAAACTTGATTGGAATGATTACACACCTAACCCACTAAACACGTCTTTTATCAAAAAAAAATAATTAACTGAACTGCCGGTTATATCTCCGTTCGTATTGAATCATCATGATTTTCACGCTAAATTGCCTTTTGTTTTTGGTCCTAGGTACCTTGAGTAATTAAGTCCGCTGGGGTGTCTCTACACCTAATGCCCTAAAGCCAACTGGTTTGGGTGCATTGGCCCAAAGCTCGTTAAGAAGCCTAGAAAGTCCAGATTAAAACAAAGTCAAGCAAGTGTTCTCTCCAAGTTAAAATTCCTAACGGTTCTTTGTGTGAGAATAATCTTGACAAAAGACAGGTTTTTATAAAAAAAATATTTCTAGCGGAGATATGAAGGTTTTATTCTATGATAAAGACTATTGCACGTTCACAGAGGTGTGTATGAAATGAAAACAAGAAAAACGTGGAGTGAAAAATAAGACCTAGTTTCCTGTTAAGGAAGATAGAAATTCTGAAGTTGAAACCTTGCTGGAAAACAAAACTTGTAAAATGCTTAACTCTTTATAAAACTTATGTGATCCTTTTAAAATTTTTATCTGGGCTTTATTGTGTGACATGATGACTTTAATCGATCCTTCTGGAACTTAACGACACTATTTGCACTGCACGTAAAGACATATAAAATCTTAAGTTAAATAAGAAGCGAGGTGTGAAAAATAAAGGTTCGATAGTCTAGACTTTGGATACTAGAATTGTTATTTTCTGAAACAAATCCTTAGGGTTTGAATCATAGTTATTTTGCAAAACTAGCTTGACCGGATTTTGTGGGTAGTATCCGCTGAAAACCCTCAGGAGACAACACTCCTCCTACTAGGGACACCTAGAGGTTTAACGGCTTGTTGCACATGCTCAGTTCAATCGCGTTCCCTGCGAAAGTGAGGTTAGGATTTTTCTGTGAATAAATTGGCTTTGCTCGGGACGAGCAAATGATAAGTTTGGGGGTATTTGTTCATATCAGGTTTTTGCATTTTTATACCGCCCAATTTTTATCACATTGCTTATCGGTAGGTACTCTTGAGCCATGTTTGCTAGTCAATTGCACGATACATGTTCTCAGCTCTAAACAGTGAAATTCATGGAAAAGCACGACAAAATCCGGATTATTGCAAACCATAGATAAAACACGGGTCTCCGCTCTCTATCCGTATGTTGCCGCACACCAATTTAAGGGACAAAATGGCAAATCAATGTCATTTTCATGCACAAAGCTCAATGGCAACATAAGATCCAACATATCTACGCGGAGCTCAAGAAAAATCATGACAAAAGATCCACATTACATCACCTTTTGTTCTGCTGAAATTCTGGAAATATTGTGAAGAGATTTTGAGAAACAACATATACCACACTGAAGAGTATTAAAAAGAAGGGAAAACCACCAAATTTCATGGCCTAACTCAACTAAAGAGTCGCGGTTCCGCGGCATAAGCATGCTTAGGCCGTGGAACCGCGGCCGTACGGGCTCCTCAGTTGATGATGTTTCAGGGGTATTTTGGTCATTCTATATGGAGGCAGTTTGTTGCCCTAGGTTTCCATTTCCCTTCCTATAAATACTCCAGAACTTGCCAAAGCCAAGGGTGCTTATTCTTATATTTAGATTTTAGAATACATGTTATTGTTCTTCTTCCTCTTCTCATCTCTTCTCCATTAAAACCTTGTAGTGAGCTTTTGTGATTGAAGTGATGAACAAAGAGTTCTTGTTGTTATCATGCTTGTCTTATTGTTAATTATAATTCCTTGTAATTTTCATTTTGCTAATCTAGTTGTTGTTATTTGTTGTTTGTTTCTTTCTTCTTCTAGTTTTTCTCTATCCTTAACAACAATGATGCTTAAGCTTGATCCTTGCCAAGGTGAGGTCTCAAATAGCTAGTTGTAATCTTCTAACCTCTTTCTTTCTATCTTCCTCCTTTTGTTTTATTTTCTTTTTCTTATAATGGGTGGGTAGTTTTCATACTTGTTAGGGTAGGATAAGGAAAGTTTGAGAGAAGGAAATTTCTCTCACTCTTTTCTTGCCCAACATCTTAATTCGGACTCCCGTTAATTGAACCACAATCCGCTCCCTACGGCACCCTATCCTACATGATAGCGGTGATTCCTTAGTGAGACCGGTTGTGGTTGAATTAATCGCAGGTTAAGGCTAAGAGCAAAGAACGGACGGACAAGCACCAAAAGGAAGAACTTATACGTTGGAAAGCCTAGCTTATACTCGCAAGTTCCTTCCTGGTCGTGCTAATCCCCGTTGTTGCCGATTACCGTAACACCGATATTATGAGTGGCAACAAAAGAAGTGAGCGACTCCTAACTCAAACTAACCTAATCCTAACCCTAACAAGATCTCTTTATATATCATTTTAGCACAAAGTTAATCTAAAAACAAACCTGGACATTTGGACTTAACTCGTTAAAGCACATAGAAAAAGATTCCCATCTCCCTGCGGACGACCCGTACTCAACCGGCTAGCTACAAGCGAAACCGTCTTGATTGCGGTAATTAACTATGCACGCAAAAACTCTACCAATCAAGTGTCACCAGAGAACTGCTATCTGACGATAGGTATAATACCATCTAGGAGTTCTCGGCGAGTCCGTTCAGTGTACCCAGTCTCCACTGAGCACCCGTATACCATCTTTGATGTCAAACACCAATGGATGTAGGATCTTCCATTGCCCATCATATGGGTCAAGATGCATATACGCTAGTCTACTCTGGAGTATCGATGCCCTGTCTCGATACACCGTCCACTAGAACAGTTATTGGATGTACTCTTGTACTACCCTGGCCCCACTAATATGATCTGCATCATAGTCCTAGTAGTCAAGTACATATCCTAAGGGCTTTATCAACATGTGAGAGAAAGACAGTAAACCAATACAAGTCAACATGTGTAGACAAAGTGAAACAAGATAGCATACTATCATATTGAGATAGAAAGTCCTCTCTATATATATCCAAGCATACACTATAATATACATCATATGTACAACAATGGCCTCTAGGGCATATACATAACTAACACATATTCCAATGAATCCAATAAGTAACACTACCGTACAGTCCGGTCTCTTCGTCTGATATGTCGCATATCTAGTCTGGGGGGTGGTAAATGTCATACCCCAATAACTTGATAAGTCATGCCGATGTGAGGCTCATAAAGGGTTGAGAAACTACTAATAACACTTACCAGTAAATCTCAGTATCAGCCCTGGCCAGGGACTTCCTGTTATGGCCAATCGAGCATAGCGCATCATCAACCCCCAATACCGGGTGAGACGAAACCCCTCCTATCGTTTATTGCCTCCATATGATTCGTGACTGTGCCCAAAAACCACCTGTTTGCACACTCTCTTTAACATGGTAGGGTGGAAATCAAAGCACAGTGGGAATCACACAAGACTCTATGACGATCTCGGGTCTACAGACTGACCTGTACCAGTGTCACCAGAGAACTGCTATCTGATGTTAGGTATAATACCATCTAGGAGTTCTCGGCGAGTCCTGTTCAGTGTACCAATTCTTCAATGAGCACCCGTGTACAATCTTTGTTGTCAAACACCAATGGATTTGTATCATCCATCGCCCCATATAGGGTCAAGAAACGTACACACTGGTCTACTCTGGAATATCGATGCCCTGTCTCGATACTCCCACGACTAGGAACAATTAAAGGATGAACTTGTGGACTACCCTGGTCCCACTAGTATGATCTGCATCATAGTCCTGGTAGTCAAGTACATATCCTAAGGGTTTTATCAACATGTGAGAGAAAAGACAGCATCACAATACTATTCTACATGTCAAGATAAAGTGCAACCAGATAACACACTATCATGTCAAGCAAGAAAGTCCTCTCTATATATGTCCAAGCATCCACTATAATATACAATCATGTATAATAATGGCCTCTAGGGAATTGTAACATTTTGGAAAATTGTAAATCATTTAAATATAAAAATAATGAGTTTATAAAAGTGATATCACATACAACTTTTGGTATTGGAATTATATCCGTAAAAATGTAATTATTTTTGTAAATATGAAGAAAAGGTGTGATATCATAAAAATGATTTTTTAATTGTTGTAAACATGACATGAGTGTAAGTCGATGCCATGCACCCCACATGTTCGCGGGGAGGCGGAGTTTGCAAAAAACGATTTTTATAAGCTTCGTAACATTGACTAAACTCCAGGATCAATATTGAACCCTAACTAACCGATATGCAAAGAGGTTTAACTACTAAGTGAGAAATTTATACCTCAAGTTACAATCCTTCTTCTTCGTCTCGCTTTCCTTCTTCTCGTCGTGAGCTCCTCATCGGGAGAATGGATCACGCCTTCTCGTCGGCTTCTCAAAGTCGTAGAAGATCCACCCGAGAGTTCCAACCTTAAGCTTAACCTCCAAGAAGAGGTAACTAGGTCACTTTGTGTGCTAAACTAAGTAGCCGAGAATGAGTAGAGTGTGTTAAAGTATTTTGTTATGTCTCAAACCCTAGGATTCTCAACTCATGAGACAATTAGGGTTTGCTTTGAGGAAGATGAAGAGAGTGAGATTGAGAGGAGAGAGAATATGTTTGTGATAATGATAATAAATCAAGCATGGCATCTATTTTAACTCTAATGCAAGATAAAAATATCTTTTACAAATATCTCACAAATATCACAAAAAATATCTTAGTCTTCTCCTCTCACAAGAATCCAAAAGAGTCAACATAATAGCCATGCCCAATTTCACTAAAATACCATGAAGTTTCCCTCCTCTCAATTATCCACCTCATTAAGCATTTAACCTAAAATGCTAAAACAAATAATGAGGTTTAATCATCTTAAATCAAACTTGAACAATTACAAGAATGCCCCTCGCAACCGTATATACATACCCGTAACCGTGTTCCGAGAAACACGAATACAATGTGACATAACTAATCCAATAACTAAATACTAGGATCTGGCTTAAACCAAAGCCCACTAGTATTGTCCGCCCGAACATCATATGCGCACAAGTACACGTATGTGATCGAACCCTGTCATAAAACCATACGACCTCTACACGTTTCGCCCGAAGCTGGGAAGCCCTCTGTAAGGACTCTAATGACTCGATAGTACTCTGGCTGTGGGTTTAACCACAAGCGCGTCAGTGGCACAAGCTGTACATAACGGCTACCTAGGTATCTGTCGACAAGAAGGTCGACGAGGAAACTCATCTGTACCCCTACTGAGCCTGTCTGTGGAAATCTCCGTACAGTTCGGTATGTTCGTCTAAGAGTGTCGCATATCGGTCCTAGGGGGCGGCAAGCGTCAGACCCCCAATAGTGCAATAAGTCGTATCGGAGTGCGGCCAAAAACACCCTAAGAAACTACTGGAATCCCTACCAGAAAATCTCGGTTTCCCTGGCCAGGGACTTTGTGTAATGGCTTTCCGAACACAGCGCGACATTAACCCCCAATACCGGGAGAGGCGAATCCTATCTAACCGCCACTGCCTCCAAGTGGTTCGGGACCGCACCCAACTACTACCTGTTTGCAAGACTCAGAAGAGCCGTGGTAGGGTAGTAATCTTAGAACAGTGGGAACACACTTGAGGCAAAGTAGCAGTGTCAAGTCGACGGACTAAGTTGTACTCTTGTCACCTAGGAACTGCGACCTGACGATAGGTATATTAGTAACCTGTAGTTCCCCACGAGTCCGTCCAGTGTAACTCATAACCCAATGAGCACCCGCAAACTATCTCCAGTACGACGTACTGATGGCTGTGGGGCAGACTGTTAGTTATATGTATGCCCTAGAGGCCATTACTGTACATACGATGTATATTGTAGTGGATGCTTGGACATATATAGGGAGGACTTCCTTGCTCGACGTGATAGTATGCTATCTAGTTGCTCTTTATCTTAACATGTACAATGATCGCCTCTATGTTACATGTTGATAAAGACCTTAGGATAAGTACTTGACTACCAAGATTATGTTGCAGATCATACTAGTGGGGACAGAGTAGTCGGTAAGTACATCCTTCAAATGTTCCTAGTCGTAGGTGTATCGAGACAGGCATCGATATACCAGAGTAGACTAGCGTGTAGCTTCTCGACCAATGTAGATGGGCGATGGATGATCCCATATCCATTGGTGTTTGACATCAGAGATGGTATACGGGTGCTCAGTGGAGACTGGGTACACTGAACAGACTCGCCGAGAACTCCTAGATGGTATTATACCTATCGTCAGATAGCAGTTCTCTGGTGACACTGGTACAGGTTAGTCTGTAGACCCAAAATCGTCATAGAGACTTGTATGATTCCTACTGTGCTTTGATTTCCACCTTACCACGTTCAAGAGAACGTACAAAACGGTGGCTTCTGGGTACAGTCCCGAATCACATGGAGGCAATGAGCGATAGGAGGGGTTTCGTCTCTCCCGGTATTGGGAGTTGATGTCACGACCCGAAAGAGCACGTGACTGGCACTTGAACCATATGAAGTCTATAGCACTCTATCTGATCCAAGTAAGCCAAAAGCCCAGAAATCTAAACCATTTTAAGAGTAAATAAAGAGAACTGGTTTAAAGAAGTGAAGGAAACGTGTTTCGAAAATC
This sequence comes from Agapanthus africanus, assembly GCA_030015575.1. Classification (NCBI taxonomy): domain Eukaryota; kingdom Viridiplantae; phylum Streptophyta; class Magnoliopsida; order Asparagales; family Amaryllidaceae; genus Agapanthus; species Agapanthus africanus. The sequence continues at coordinate 446,515,599 of JASDDO010000014.1, forward strand.
AAGGTTTTTAAATAACTAAGCCGAATATGCATTTTTAAAATGTGTAACCTTTCCTGAAAATTTCGGCAGAGTTTCCTTTGTAAAAACTGGCCCCGAACGGGGTACAACAAGAATAACATAAATATGCAATGGTAAAAGGCATCCCCAAGCGGGAGTTAGCTCTTCGTCAATCGACGGTCACAACCACGCAAGCAATAATAATATACAACGCCAAAGGGCGAGGATCAAACTCAAAAAGAAACTCAAAACCGTATTACTACTAGCGCGACTCTAAGGTCGAATAATACAACACTGTCTCTAAGTCTGAACAATATACAAGTTTTGGTTGATGGAAATTCTAGATACAATGAAATAAATAAATACAATGGTGGTTCTTGAAGCAAAAGAAACCACCTACCAAATGCAATTCACCCTTAAGGAAGCAATGTGCCAGAAATGCTGCAAGGAACCTGCACGGCAAAACCTGCAAGAACTGTGGCACAACGGGGGTGAGTTGCCAACTCGTGAATAGAAATATCTACAAGCAGAAACCGAAAGCAAGACATAATCCTAGGTCAATACGATCAGTATAGAAAATCCTCAATATAAAAACATGCAGCCTATAGCAATGCTAGGGTAAATATCTAACCTGAGTGCAATCTCATGTGTCTGTGTCAGTGCCTCAGATAACAATATAGCATATGAATGAGATATGAATGCGAGAAAACAGAATACATTTACATGAAGCAACTGTTTTCATACTTTAGTGAGATTTTCCTTGTATTTTTAAAATGAGGTACCATAATGAAATCAGCATAAAACTGTGCCTAGCATCGGCACAAACGAAATCCCAATATCTCGATATCTCAAAGTCTCAACCACAATATCTAGGATGCCGTCAGTCCAGACCGGCCCCTACCATCCATCTCAAGACCACGACGGTATCCTCCGGATATCCGATGCGTCGGGTAAAATCACCGGTAGGTAGTGCTCCCCTGCCAGGCTCACATCGTCATCACCACGCGCTTCTTGCCCCGGGGTACCTTACCGGGTCCACCATGTACCCGAAACGGTTCATCCGTCTCCTCGAATCGGGTTTCCAAATCCATCAGCAAACTCATGGTGGACAACTCATACATCATGGGAAAACCGCACTTTTTATTTTAAAAGAGAGAATAAGATTATTTGTGCCTTTGCGGTTTTCCCCCAAATCCAGAAAATCTCATAGAAATCCAAATCCAAACCTCAATAGCACGTAAAATAATGAATATATGCATGAGAATCCATGAATGCGGTATAACAATGAATAACAGTGTGTAGGAAGTAGCAGGCAATAACTACAATGTCTAATCTAGCATATAAGGCGAGTACACTTACAACCTGTCTAAATTATTAGCTAACAACCTATATCAATGCAATAGTATTTCTAAAGTGTACGTGGCATGGCAATTACCGATGAAGATGTGTGTGAGCCGGCAAGTAAGTGTACGTGGTACATACGCATCATCGGTAATGGTGCTGGTGTCCTATCAGCATGATATTAATAATGGAGTATGAAGCATGAAATAAGAATGCGATGCAAACCGAACCACAAAAAGGGAGTGGGAGCTGAAACTAGACGTAACCAAAACTTATCTGCATTAATCTAATATAAGTCCTACGAATGGTGCCTTTTGAAATAACACGAATCATGGGGTTTTGAAAATAGGGGCTACGGTGTTTTTATGAAAAGATACGTCGTTTTTGAAATATCCGTAGATTCCCTTGAGCTGTCTTTAAAAATACCCACGATTCGTCAGTTTTTGAAATAGGTAAGAAGTCTAAGCTACTCTAACAACTACACTAAACTATACGGCTGAACTAGCAAGCTGAACTACAGGTAAGGAAACCGCCTAACATCTGAGTCGATATATATAAATATATATAAGTCTGTGTTCCCGCCTCAATAGTATCGCGTACGATACAGTATATCATCTGACATCCTCGAGTCATGAGCGCGGATCTATCATCAATATAGGCTCGTATGGTAAATCGTCGTACGGCATCCCAATAGTTGGGTACGGGTCAACATCTCATTATCTCGTCACATAACAGGAATCACTATCATCAGATCATATAGTTTGGGGGTACTACTCTATGTCTAGTACAAATCGATACCATCAATGAAGTATGCATGCGGGGGTAAACACATATCCCAAGCCCGCAAGAATCACATTTCGAATCCCAAAAACGAATCATATCAAATCACCGATCTTGCGGCACAAAGCCCACATCATCGACTCATCTCCAAAGTCATCCCATATCATCAACCATAGTGCAAGTACAAGAAACACACAAGTGTATACGTGTGGGTGCAAATCTATCCTATGGTTCGCAACTAGGAGCTATGCTAGTTATTTCTACCCCTAACTAACCATACACACTACAGCTATCACACATATAACTATACTACATAGTACTAATTACGGACTGTGGGGGTGCTATAGCCATCCACCCGACTTCCCCCTGTAGATATAATCGACTCACCTGTATCCTCCGTGTCGGTGTCGATGTCACCGTCATTTTCCGCATCGCCTTAGATCGTCGCGGTGTACCTACACATATCACACGTATCGCATCGCATCAAAACCAAATCAACACTTGAAACGACACACTAAATCCAAAACGATACGCTAAAACCAACACGATACGCCAAAAGGCTTATAGGTTAGAACCTACGGTTAGCCTTCGCAAAACAACCCGAAATCACTCGATGCAGTCGTACAAACGTCACACGATCGAGATAACGTACAAACACCAAAATGTGGAAATCAAAATACGTAACACCAAATACTGAAAGTAAGGCAGCAACCCAAGAAAACGATCCTAGATTTTATCTCAGGCCAAATCAGGGCAAATAAACAACTCTAGGGTGCTATATATGATGTATTTGAGCTACTGGACCAACCCCGAAGCATTCCCTCACCACTTGGCCGGCCACAACCCTCTCAAAACCGGCCTCGCCGGCCCCCCTATGCCCAATAGTGTCCGTTTTGTCAGGGTGGCCTCCTATGGTCTCAATTTGGTCCCTCGTATTGTTGAATTTGCCTGAAACAGTCCCAGTATATTCCAGATTTCCCTGCACACTCTAAACACTCACAAACCGACATGAAAGTCCCGAAATTCCGTATTTTTGGTTTCAGGTTGGATTGGACTGGGTTTCTAGCTCTAGGGTGCTCATATGATCTCCATTGAACTCAATTTCCCCATCACAACTCACAATTCCCTCAACCCTTACTAGTTTTTTTCCAAAAACCACAAATCACCCGATTTCGATTCTAAACTTGCATAGGGGTATAAGTAAGGATAAAACTAAGCTAATGGTTCAGAAATTACCTCAATTGAAAACTCAAGAATTTTCTTGAGTTGCCCCAAGTGGCCAAAATCCACGCTTTCTTGGTCCATCTTGTAGATCTCGGGCTCGTGCACATTTTTAATGAAACCGACATGGGGTTTTGGGATGGTTTTTGAGATGAAGAGAGGGATTGAAGAGGGGGAGAATGGGGGCTAGGGCAGCAGCAGCAAGGAAGGTGAGAGAGGAAGAGAAATGAGAATGAAGAAGAATGGCTAAGGGTATGTAGTCAAAGGTCCACCTCTCTCTCTCACCTACCCTCATTTCATTTTCTTTTTCTTTTCTTTTTTCTTTTCTTTTTAAACCATAATCCTTCTCACAAGAATAGTGATTCCAAAATAACATGGTAGGAAAATGCACAAGTGTAGAAAAAGTGATATGTGCAAGTTTTGCACAAAATTGCCAAAAAACCCGATTAGCGATTTTAATCGCGATTAGCACTAAATTAGTGTCAAACTAATCACAAAAACTTAAAAATGTCATAATTCACTAATTTACCCTATTTTAGAATTTTCCATAATTTTTCATAATTTTTCTAACATTTTTCCTATTTATTTGCATTTAATATTAAAATAATCAATAAAATAATATTAAATTATAAAAATTCCCAAAATTAATATTTTATATTTTTGAAAATGTTACAATCTACCCCCCTTAAAGAAATTCGGTCCCCGAATTTAAATTTAAACCCCCACTACTAAAACCATTTCAGTAATTATCCAATTTGTCGGGGCTCCGAAAATATCAATACAGAGAGAATATCATAAAATGTACTGCTCTACTAGAAATCAATCCCCAAAATGCATATATAAGAATATCCTATGCGTCTGGTGCGCAAGGAATCAAAATCCATATATGTGTTAGACAGGTGTACAAAACAACATCTAGGTGCAACTGGTGTGCACGAAACATCTGTCGTAGGCAACGTGTGTGCCTGACAGAAAAATCAGGTGCATGTGACATGCACGAAGGATCCCGATTTAGTGCATCTGGCGTGCACCAAAATCGTATATCAAAACACTAAAGGTGCATGAAAACCACGCTGGAAGTGCAAATCAAATCACTGCATACGGTAGGCATGAAATCTCAATCAATATCTCAAATGTAAAAACTCTGCGCAAAATATATAAATATCCAGTGGGTGCATGAAACCAATATCATGAAACTAAATCATGCAAACAGAACGCCCAAAATACCGAAATCCAAAATGACGGATACGTGATAATTGAATCACAAAATCACAAATCATAGATACCGTCGTCGGTAGTTCCTCCTTTAAAGTCGAGAAGGAGTCGGTGCTTCCACTGCTAGCAGCGTAGGATATCTACTTGCCTCTTGCTCACGGTCTGGCGTCCTCTGGCTCTCTGGGTCCTTATCTTCTCTGCGGATCACCTATCACGCGGTCAATCGGCTCATCGGCCCTGTCAGATGTGCTAACGGGGACGATTCCATTCTGGCACTTCTCTGGTCGCCTTTCGGTCAAACCTCACGACCACTCGTAAGGCAGCATATCACTGGCGTCGGCCTCTGGCTCTCTGAATGCACGTCACACATCTGATTCTGGGTGCACACATCATTGCAGCAACGTCCTGGAAGGAATCCTGCTCAAGGTTTCTTCCGATCATGCCTATGCCGATCGGTACTGTAAGTCGATGTAGTACACCCCAGTACTTGTGGGGAGGCGGATTTTACAAAAACGATCAAGTTTAAACAACGAACATCGACTAACCGCTTGAATCGAAGCTAAACTATAAATAACCGTATCTTATGAGTTTCTTTTCATAAGTGATTAGGGATTATACCTAATGAAACCGGTCCTTCTTCTTTACGTTCTCCTTTGTTCTCCTCGACCTTCTCTAGGTAGTAGACGATCCACCCGAGAGCGAAACTCCAAGCTAAACCTCTAACTTGAGGTAACTAATCAACTTTGATTGCTAATCAAAGATGAGAGGATGATATAGAGTGAAGGTTATGGATTGTTTAGTCTAACTAATCCTTTGATCTCAACACATGAGGATTAAGGATTAGGGTTTGAAGATGAGAGTTTGAGGAGAGAGAATGTGTGATAAGATAATGAGAGAAGAGAGAGAGTGTATCATAATATTATGAAGCATTCTTATTTTCAAAAAATCAATAAAGGAAATGAATAAGCATGCTTCACAAAATATCTTGTGATGATTCATTAGTATGAGTCATTAAGCAATAAATGTGCATTAATGAAGTGAATGAATCACCACTATGACTCACTCTCTCATCCAAAAGAAACCTCCTTAGTCACATCTTCTAGAAGCTTCTCGAGTAATTACGAGAACGCCCCTCCGATCCGTAAAAATACGGAAAAACTTTAGACTGTATAAATCCAATAACCGGATACCAGTAACTGGCTTAAACCAAAGCCGACTGGTAAAATCTGTCCGAAAGTCGTACGCGCGTAAACGCACGTATGCGTCCGAACCCTTTGTCGCAAAACCATGCAACCTCTATATCGTTTCGCCTGGAGTAGGAAACTCTCTGTGTGGGACTCTAGAGACTCGACTACTACGCTGGCAGTGGGTTTAACCACAGACCGCAAGCGGCACTAGCTGTACGTAACGGTCCCCAGGTAGTTGTCGATAAGAAGGCCGATGAGTAAACCCATCCGAACTCCTACTGAGTCTGATGTGACAATCTCCATACAGTCCGGTCCGTTCGTCCAAGACTATCGCATATCGGGCCTAGGGGGGCGGCAAGCGTCAGTCCCCTAATAGCGGTATAAGTCGTGTCGGAGTAAAGCCCATTACACCCTGAGAAACTACTGGAACCTACCAGCAAATCTCGCTTGCCCTGGCCAGGGACTTTGCGTAATGGCTCTCTGACACAGCACGATATCTACTCCCAATACCGGGAGGGACGAATCCTGTCTAACCGCCACTGCCTCCAAGTGCTCGGGACTGCACCCAACTGCTACCTGTTTGCACGACTCCTTTGAGCCGTGGTAGGGTAGCAATCTAAGAACAGTGGGACACACTCGAGACGAAGTAGCAGTGTCAAGTCTGCGGACTACGCTGTACTCATGTCACCTGGGAACTGTTTACTGACGACTGGTATCAAACCAACCAACAGTTCCCTGTGAGTCCTGTCCGGTGTACCCGTAACCTAACGAGCACCTGTATACTATCTCCAGTACGACGTACTCACGGCTGTGGGACAGACCATCTCCCCAACTGGGATGAGAAGCGTACACACCAGTCTACTCCGGAGTATCGATGCTCTGTCTCGATAATCCAACGACCGGGGACCTGAATAAGGATGTGCTTGTAGACTACCCAGCCCCCACTAGTGTGACTGCCATCACAACGCTGGTAGACAAGCAAGATCCTAAGAGCTCTATCAATACGTACACTCACATATTAAGATAGAAAAACCAAGTAGCATACTACCATGTTTAGCAAGACTGTTATATACATGTGAATATCCCAAGCTTCCATTAAGTAATATACAAGCTAGTATGGTACAGTAATGGCCTTCTAGGGCATAAACACTAACAATCTCCCACTTGCACTAGGGCCATGTACTGGCATATCGCAGACCAATGATCTCGAGCAGCCTCTCGAACTGAATCTGAGGAAGGGCCTTTGTGAATGGATCAGCAATGTTCTCTTCTGAAGCGACTCTCCGAACCTCGATCTCCTGACGATCAATGATCTCCCTGATCAGGTGATACCGCCTCAAGATGTGTCTGGACTTCTGATGGGACCTTGGTTCCTTCGCTAAAGCTATAGCTCCGTTGTTGTCGCAATACAGAGGTATTGGATCAACTATGGTAGGAACCACCTGAAGTTCTGTTAGGAACTTCTTTATCCAGACTGCTTCTTTTGCGGCATCGCAAGCAGCTATATACTCCGCTTCCATCGTCGAGTCAGCAACGGTGTCCTGCTTGGAGCTCTTCCAGCACACCGCCCCTCCATTGAGGGTAAAGACATAACCCGACATGGACTTGGAATCGTCCTTATCACTCTGGAAGCCGGAATCAGCAAAGGCCTCCAACCTGAGGTCTTTTCCGCCGTAAACCAAGAACATCTCCTTAGTCCTCCTCAGGTACTTGAGAATGTTCTTTACTGCTATCCAGTGTTTCTCCCCTGGGTCTGACTGATACCGGCTTACCACGCTTAGTGCGTAAGCTACATCTGGTCTGGTACACAACATCGCATACATTATAGAGCCTACCGCAGAAGCGTAGGGTATAATAGACATGCGTTCCCTTTCCAAATCATTCTTGGGAGACATCTCTTTGGAGAGGGTGATTCCGTGACAAGCCGGTAGATTACCGCGCTTAGAATCTTCCATACTGAATCTTTTCAGTACAGTGTCGATATACCTGGACTGCGAAAGTCCCAACATCCTCTTGGATCTATCACGATAGATCCGGATCCCCAGAATGTAAGAGGCATCACCCAGGTCTTTCATGGAGAACCTGTGTGACAAGAATCCTTTGACAGATTGTAGCATAGGAATGTCATTTCCTATCAATAGAATGTCATCCACGTACAAGACGAGGAATACGACACTTCTGGCCACAACTTTACTATATATGCACGGTTCATCTGGATTTTTGATAAAGTCATATTCTTTGACTGTCTCATCAAAACAGATGTTCCAACTCCGCGATGCCTGCTTTAGTCCGTAAATGGACTTAAGCAGCTTGCATACTTTCCCGCTGCTCCCACTCTGATTGAAACCCTCTGGCTGATCCATATAGACGCTCTCTTCTAAATTTCCATTCAGAAAAGCCGTCTTTACGTCCATCTGCCAGATTTCATAATCATGGAAGGCAGCAATAGCAAGAAGGACCCGAATGGATTTGAGCATAGCCACTGGAGAAAAAGTTTCGTCATAGTCCAAACCAGGTCTTTGACGAAAACCCTTTGCAACAAGTCTAGCCTTATAGGTTTCCACCTGTCCATCTACACCAATCTTTTTCTTGAAGATCCATTTGCATCCTATGGGTTTTACCCCATCTGGAGCAAAGTCCAAAGTCCATACCTTGTTGGTGTACATGGACTCCATCTCGGTCCGCATTGCATCTAGCCATCGTACCGAGTCGCCGCTCTGGATGGCCTGCTGGAAGTCAGTAGGTTCATCATCATCTATGATGCAATCCTCTCTATCCCCGTCTATGAGAAAACCGTAGTATCTCTCAGGCGGATGAGACGGCCTACTACTCCTGCGGAGGGGTGCGGGAATGTTCTGTTCTTCTTGAACCTCTGGTTCTACCAAAATTTCAGTAGCAGTTTGTGGTTCTGGAATTTCTTCCAGTTCTATTTCGCTCCCACTCTTCTGATTTTCCAAAAATTCAGTTTCTAAGAAGCGGGCATGACGAGAAACAAAAACCTTTTGTTCCTCTGCGTAATAGAAGCAATATCCATGAGAGTTCTTTGGATATCCCACAAACTTACACTCTACTGAGCGTGCCTCGAGCTTGTCCGGATGCTGCTTTTTTACAAAAGCTGGACATCCCCACGTCTTCAGGTACTGAAGATAGGGTTTCTTCCCACTCCACATCTGATATGGTGTGGTAGGCACAGTTTTGGTTGGAACTCTGTTCAAAAGATGTATCGCTGATTCTAGCGCATACCCCCAGAAAGATCGCGGTAACTCAGCATTACTCATCATGGATCGTACCATATCTAATAGGGTTCGATTCCGTCTCTCCGATACACCGTTGTGCTGTGGAGTGTACGGAGGAGTAAGCTGAGAGAGAATTCCTTTCTCTTTTAGGTAACCTAGGAACTCGGCACTTAAGTATTCTCCACCTCGATCAGATCTTAGTGTCTTAATACTTTTGCCTGTTTGGTTTTCCGCTTCATTCTTGAATTCCAGGAATTTCTCAAAGGCCTCTGATTTATGCTTCATTAAGAAAACATATCCATACCTAGAGAAATCATCTGTAAAAGTAATGAAGTAGGAATAACCACCTCTCGCATGTGTAGACATTGGACCGCATACATCACTATGTATGAGTCCTAAGAGCTCGCTCGCTCTTACTCCTTGTCCAGTGAATGGAGTCTTTGTCATCTTTCCTTTGAGACAAGATTGACAAGTGTCATAAGTTTGATATTCGAACGTGTCCAAATATCCTTCTCTATGCAACTTAGTCAACCTTCTCTCATTGATGTGACCCAGTCTACAATGCCATAAGAAAGCTTTATTTAAATCTGGAGACTTTCTTTTTAGTGTGTTTTGGACGTTGAAAATTTGGAGTTGGTTTAAAACATATATGCCGTTATTTAGAGTACCGGACCCAATCAAACCATGATTAAGGTGGATGTTGACAACATCTCTTACAAACGTGAAATCATAACCTTTATTTGATAACAAGGAAACTGATATGATATTACACGTTAAGCTGGGTACAAAATAACAGTTATGTAAAACCAAAATATGTCCACTCGTCAATCCTAGGTGATAATCCCCGACGGACGCAGCTCCCACGCTAGCTCCGTTAGCAACCCTGAGGATCATATCACCTTCCTTCAGCACTCTACGGTTTCTCAGTGCCTGCAATGAATTGCAAATATGAGATCCTGACCCGGTATCCAATACCTAGGAAGTAGAGTTGATCGACAGACAATTCTCAATTACAAACACACCTGAAGTCGAAGCCACAGCCTGCTTCGGTTCCTGGTTCTTGGCGTTCCACGCCTTGCAATCCTTCTTCCAGTGCCCTTTCCTGTGACAATGGAAGCACTCATCCAGGCCAACTACCGGTGCTGCTTTCTTTTTCTTTCCCTTCCCTCCCACCTTACTAACACCTCCTCTAGGTCTGGGTGCGGCCTTCTTCTTCCTTCCTTTGGCCCTAGCCTTGGACCCGGAAGAAGATGAACCGCCAACAAACATAGCGGGTGTTTCCCTTGCCTTCTGCAAGGTGCCCTCTGCACTCCTTAACATGTTCAGGAGTTCCGCAAGTTCAACTTCTTTTCCTTGAAGATTGAAGTTGAGGATAAACTGGGCGTAGGTGGGAGGAAGGGACTGGAGAACAAGGTCTGTATAGAGCTCATTATCCAAAGTCGTCCCAAGGTCCGCGAGCTCTTCAATATAGCCGATCATCTGTAGGACATGTTCACCTACCGATGATCCGACAGCCAACCTCGCTCGAAATAATTTCTTAGAGGTCTCGTATCTTGCTATACGAGATTGCTCTCCATAAAGTTCCTTTGTATGGAGAAATATGCCATCTAGAGACATATCCTCGTGCCTCCTCTGATGTTCATTGTTCATCGAGGCAAGCACGATGCACTTGGCTCTCGCGCAATCTAAATCCCAGGTTTTACGGATTTCCTTATCCGCATTGCTGGATTTGGGACCAGGGACAGCAGGTGCCGTAGCGGTGAGGACGTACCCCAGTTTGTCATAGGTCAAAGCCATCTTGACATTCCGCAGCCAATCTTTATAGTTTGGCCCTGTCAGTATATTTTTCTCTAAAAGTAACTTAAGTCCAGTCATTTTCAGGGTCGCTGCAATTAGGAGAGAGAGAAGAAAACTCTTTAGCATGATGCTCTTGCAAGTTTAGAGTGGTTTTTAGTTTATCTAAACTGGATGGCTCCCACTGTTTTTCGAATCCTTCCTCAAACCATAAAAGAAGAATTAGCCAAGACTATTCTCACCGTACAATACTTGCTTAACCGTTCAGCCAGGCCGGTGTCGATACTTCGAGGGAGGTTTTCCAACGCTTTCGCGAAGTTCCTTAATTAAATAACCTCTTTTCTCTGGGGGCGTAACCCCGCTGACACTTTTCTGGACACCTACTAGGTTTATAGCATTGATCGTTAAGCGACGAATATCCTGATAAGTAGCATATACTCACAGTAGGATCGGGATCCAAATATCATCGTATGATAATGTTGAAGGAATCCTACCAACATTCATCAAACTCCAAATGGTATGCATCTCTTTGCAAATTTCAGTTTCTTTAGAAATTCCCGATATAAGTTTTTGCCCCATGCTCTTATGACCTTGACGTATGCCAACAAATCATAAGTCACATGTCAAGTTCTGCCCATCATTATCTTGTTAATTTGAACCCACCCGTATATACCCTTGACGTATGCCAACAAGGTAATGCGACTGTCCCAAACCAACACATCTATCTATGCAACAAATGAATACCCCAGCAGCTACCAAACACTATGCCTTGACGTATGCCAACAAGCATAGCTTGAATACTACTGACCATCCATAAGAAATGACGGAGGGCTACGACTGGTTTTGGCGAAACCGCGAACGTAGTGAACTTGATATAACCGAAGGAACCTGATAGCTTTTAAAAGGAGTGGTTAAATCTCCGCATTTAAAAAATATCTGTTTTAAAAATAACCGAGTGGTTTCTTTTAAATTGTTCCAACGATTTAAATTTTGGTTTGTTTTACTTTGCATTATAGATAATGCGTCCCATCATTAACCTATCATTGCAGAAAACAACGAAAATATAACGTCCTCTTATGCCATCCGCATTCGCCACGGGGTCCCGTCATCACCCGTTAGGTTACTTAACTAACGACAGAGCGGGGGCTGGGCTAGCGCGGGTGAAAAACATAAGTGACGTCTAAATAGCTATAATAAATATAGATATTTTACATTCGTCTGACGCAATGATATTCATTCCAGAACACAGATAAACAATATTGGATTTGCAAGCAATCTGTATTTCTTTTGAGCCTGCAAGAAAAGACAGATTACACAGTTGTGATGAATAGCCGTTTACCCCACCCTCGACCCCTACGGGTACGGCAAACTACCCACCCGGCAGTCTGTGTACCCCACCTTGGGTCAGTCCTAGGAGCAAAAACAGTAAAATGAAATAATACAACGGTGGCTACAACCGCAACCTGGAAGTGCCCCGCGAAAATAATATTACAACAAATTACATTTACAACAAATGAATTAATCAATAACCCATTGCTAACCCCGGCTATACACCACAACAGTCCAATACAGTTTATATGCACAAACAGATATAACCATTTAAGAAATGTGCAACCCCCTGCCAACCGACATACTAGCAGTTGGGGGAGGTTTACGAACACATTAAACAATCACAGATATAATCCAATACGCAAATACTGTACAATTCGATCGAATAAACAACTTCAATATTGCTCCAAAATCTGCTCTGTTAAACAGTAACCTGAGCAATAATTAAATATTCCAGAAAACCCCAAATATCACAGGGGACCCACCCAAAAAATTTGAGCCCATGACTCGGCAACTCGGCCGCGGAAGCGCGGCGGATCGGTAGGATCCGCGGCGCTTCCGCGGCGCTTTAGTCGAATCATTGGCTCGAATTTCTTGGGTGTTCTCCTGTGGTCATGTCAAGCTCTCTGAACACACCAGAAAAATTTTAGGACTTCATTTTAAGTTCGACAGAAACTAAACAGAATTAGGGTTTTCCGGCTTCGTTTTTTCGTTCGAAATTCGTACAAATTTGCGATTAAGTTATTTAGTGTTTAGCGAGGCTCTGATACCACTGTAAGTCGATGTAGTACACCCCAGTACTTGTGGGGAGGCGGATTTTACAAAAACGATCAAGTTTAAACAACGAACATCGACTAACCGCTTGAATCGAAGCTAAACTATAAATAACCGTATCTCATGAGTTTCTTTTCATAAGTGATTAGGGATTATACCTAATGAAACCGGTCCTTCTTCTTTACGTTCTCCTTTGTTCTCCTCGACCTTCTCTAGGTAGTAGACGATCCACCCGAGAGCGAAACTCCAAGCTAAACCTCTAACTTGAGGTAACTAATCAACTTTGATTGCTAATCAAAGATGAGAGGATGATATAGAGTGAAGGTTATGGATTGTTTAGTCTAACTAATCCTTTGATCTCAACACATGAGGATTAAGGATTAGGGTTTGAAGATGAGAGTTTGAGGAGAGAGAATGTGTGATAAGATAATGAGAGAAGAGAGAGAGTGTATCATAATATTATGAAGCATTCTTATTTTCAAAAAATCAATAAAGGAAATGAATAAGCATGCTTCACAAAATATCTTGTGATGATTCATTAGTATGAGTCATTAAGCAATAAATGTGCATTAATGAAGTGAATGAATCACCACTATGACTCACTCTCTCATCCAAAAGAAACCTCCTTAGTCACATCTTCTAGAAGCTTCTCGAGTAATTACGAGAACGCCCCTCCGATCCGTAAAAATACGGAAAAACTTTAGACTGTATAAATCCAATAACCGGATACCAGTAACTGGCTTAAACCAAAGCCGACTGGTAAAATCTGTCCGAAAGTCGTACGCGCGTAAACGCACGTATGCGTCCGAACCCTTTGTCGCAAAACCATGCAACCTCTATATCGTTTCGCCTGGAGTAGGAAACTCTCTGTGTGGGACTCTAGAGACTCGACTACTACGCTGGCAGTGGGTTTAACCACAGACCGCAAGCGGCACTAGCTGTACGTAACGGTCCCCAGGTAGTTGTCGATAAGAAGGCCGATGAGTAAACCCATCCGAACTCCTACTGAGTCTGATGTGACAATCTCCATACAGTCCGGTCCGTTCGTCCAAGACTATCGCATATCGGGCCTAGGGGGGCGGCAAGCGTCAGTCCCCTAATAGCGGTATAAGTCGTGTCGGAGTAAAGCCCATTACACCCTGAGAAACTACTGGAACCTACCAGCAAATCTCGCTTGCCCTGGCCAGGGACTTTGCGTAATGGCTCTCTGACACAGCACGATATCTACTCCCAATACCGGGAGGGACGAATCCTGTCTAACCGCCACTGCCTCCAAGTGCTCGGGACTGCACCCAACTGCTACCTGTTTGCACGACTCCTTTGAGCCGTGGTAGGGTAGCAATCTAAGAACAGTGGGACACACTCGAGACGAAGTAGCAGTGTCAAGTCTGCGGACTACGCTGTACTCATGTCACCTGGGAACTGTTTACTGACGACTGGTATCAAACCAACCAACAGTTCCCTGTGAGTCCTGTCCGGTGTACCCGTAACCTAACGAGCACCTGTATACTATCTCCAGTACGACGTACTGATGGCTGTGGGACAGACCATCTCCCCAACTGGGATGAGAAGCGTACACACCAGTCTACTCCGGAGTATCGATGCTCTGTCTCGATAATCCAACGACCGGGGACCTGAATAAGGATGTGCTTGTAGACTACCCAGCCCCCACTAGTGTGACTGCCATCACAACGCTGGTAGACAAGCAAGATCCTAAGAGCTCTATCAATACGTACACTCACATATTAAGATAGAAAAACCAAGTAGCATACTACCATGTTTAGCAAGACTGTTATATACATGTGAATATCCCAAGCTTCCATTAAGTAATATACAAGCTAGTATGATACAGTAATGGCCTTCTAGGGCATAAACACTAACAGGTACAGAGGCTGGCTTTCCTGCACAACCTCTTCTCGCTCAAAAGACACCTGTGTCCTTAGCACAATATTTTCTCAGAAACTGGTCATATCCCAACGTCTCTGTAAGCAATCAGGTCTCTAGTCTCGACGGGAAGCAATGACAGCTCGTCAGTGTCTCACACGAACCTCTTGTTCCAACTGTCTCCATCGTCGTCCACTATGATGTCACGCCAAGCTACTATGCACTGCACTGTTCTCGGCCATGGCCAATCTGTAGTCTCTCGCACGGACTCGAAATCGCGTACACTGTAGCTTCATCATTCTGTAGCAGATGTCAGGCCGAACTGGTCCTCGGGAACACGTCCCAACCATCGGAGGAATACTCATCACTCGTCCGTCCTTGATCAATTCGCAACGCATCTGGGTACGTTCCTTTATCCGAACCTGGTCAACTACCTCGTCGACAAGGCTGAACTCTGTCTTGCTGGGTGCGCGCAATACGACCACTCCTGGTCTAGGTCTTCTCGTATCGTACTCCAGAAAAGTCCTGTCGAGGTTCCTTTCTCAAATCTCAATCCTGCCAAATTGCCCGGAAGTCGTCATCCAACGCTGAAGCTAAAGCTTATTCCAGAACGGCTGCATACTTATCGCGCTTCTTTCTGGAAGATATATCCATATACCACGCCTCTGGGTGCGTATCGCATCTCTGATGTCAGCGGAGTGGGACGTCATCTCGTCGAAATATCTTGCGAACTCTTCTCTTCACTCTGCGTCAAATGTCGACTGATTCGGACTCGTCTCATCATGGCTACACGAACTGCGCTCCGACGGCTATGCTCGCATCTGGGGTCTCCCAAGCAGTGTCCCATCACGATATCCGAAAGATGTCGAACCATCCGATCGACTCGTCAGATCCTCATGATCCCCCAAGAGCTCACATCTCGGGTACAGTTCAATAGTATCGAGTACATGCCACAGCGTCGGTGGTCCAGCCGTAGAAGGGCAAACCCAAGCCTCACTAATGGCGCCGAGGAACCGCCGCAAACCCGAAGGTTCAAAGGCTTTCACACGGTCATTAAGTCGAGTTAGGGTTTCATTCTTCTAGAGGGTCCATAGAATCACCTGCATGTCTTTCCGTATACTTTAAACTTGGAAAATAGGCTCCTGACATTCGATCGTCTCTATCGACTCTCAACGAACCTGCGTAAAGTCGTCTCTGGCTGGAAACAATCTATCTGATGACCTCGCATCGGTAAACGAACGAACCACATGTCCTAGTCATTTATCCTCAGGTGACTAGCGACTCGCTACATCTCTCTAAGAACATGCTCATGCTGCAGTAGCTCCAACCATCTGGGCGATATCTCGTCATTTGCAGCAGCATCTGGCTCATACGCCTGTACGCCGAACAACGCCTCAATCCTCCAGGAAAGGCAACACATTGGCGGTCATCTCTGAATCGGTCTGCTCTAGATCTGAGTAAGACTCTCCACACTGGAAATCTTCTACTCAACCAGGCCCGCTCCGGCGCAAAAACCGGACGAATCACCTTCGTCTCTCAAATCGGGTAGACTAGCTATCATCTGTCTCATATCTGTCTGAAAGCTCCGGCAATCTCAGCTCGTAAATTCCGAAAGCAACATCCTGTCAATCTCAGCCACAGCTGGTCCATCTGTCTGCACGGTAGGCGACATCACAATCTCTGAGGTATGCTGTACATCAACAGTCCTCTCTCAACTGGCAGCTCTAACAATGGCCCGATCATCCGGTGCAAGACCAAGCACTCGCCTCCACTAGAGGTCACAATCACCAACACTAACTCGAGACGTTCCCATGTCACCAGAAAACACAATGGTCGGCCCTCGTACCAAACGAGCTCACACCGGCCGTAACCCTAGCAGCAGCCCAAACTGCGCTCAAACATGGCGACATGAACCTCAATCGAGTATCAAAGAGAGCACATCAATGGCAAGAAAGGGAAACAACAGATCAAGAGTGGATACATGATCACAGGAAGGAACAACATCAATAAGGGTATGATCATGAAACTAGTAGAATCGGGAATCTCAAATGGATGTATGATCCTGGATATAAGGAGAACCACTGATCTCGAAAAATATGCACAGCCTAAGGTTCCTTAAGCGGAGTGGCGTGTCGTAAGTATGCCGCGGAACATACCAACGGTACGTCACTCTACTTTAGTCATCTATTCCATCAACCAAGGGTCATCCTACGCGACGAAAGTTCGGGTCTAATACCCCCTCGACCAAGTCTAAGTTCCGTAAGGTCAAGCCTAAGTTCCGTATATATATAAACGCCTTAGGCTCCACATAGTCAAACTTAGACTCGAACCAAGGTCAACCGAGCGCTCTGATACCAACTTTGTCACGACCCGAAAGAGCACGTGACTGGCACTTGAACCATATGAAGTCTATAGGACTCCATCTGATCCAAGTAAGCCAAAAGCCCAGAAATCTAAAACCATTTTAAGAGTAAATAAAGAGAACTGGTTTAAAGAAGTGAAGGAAACGTGTTTCGAAAATCAAGGTGTTTAAATAACTAAGCCGAATATGCATTTTTAAAATGTGTAACCTTTCCTAAAAATTTCTGCAGAGTTTCCTTTGTAAAAACTGGCCCCGAACGGGGTACAATAAGAATAACATAAATATGCAATGGTAAAAGGCATCCCCAAGCGGGAGCTAGCTCTTCGTCAATCGACGGTCACAACCACGCAAGCAATAATAATATACAACGCCAAAGGGCGAGGATCAAACTCAAAAAGAAACTCAAAACCGTATTACTACTAGCGCGACTCTAAGGTCGAATAATACAACACTGTCTCTAAGTCTGAACAATATACAAGTTTTGGTTGATGGAAATTCTAGATACAATGAAATAAATAAATACAATGGTGGTTCTTGAAGCAAAAGAAACCACCTACCAAATGCAATTCACCCTCAAGGAAGCAATGTGCCAGAAATGCTGCAATGAACCTGCACGGCAAAACCTGCAAGAACTGTGGCACAACGGGGGTGAGTTGCCAACTCGTGAATAGAAATATCTACAAGCAGAAATCGAAAGCAAGACATAATCCTAGGTCAATACGATCTGTATAGAAAATCCTCAATATAAAAACATGCAGCCTATAGCAAGGCTAGGGTAAATATCTAACCCGAGTGCAATCTCATGTGTCTGTGTCAGTGCCTCAGATAACAATATAGCATATGAATGAGATATGAATGCGAGAAAACAGAATACATTTACATGAAGCAACTGTTTTCATACTTTAGTGAGATTTCCCTTGTATTTTTAAAATGAGGTACCATAATGAAATCAGCATAAAACTGTGCCTAGCATCGGCACAAACGAAATCCCAATATCTCGATGTCTCAAAGTCTCAACCACAATATCTAGGACGCCGTCAGTCCAGACCGGCCCCTGCCATCCATCTCAAGACCACGACGGTATCCTTCGGATATCCGACGCGTCGGGTAAAATCACCGGTAGGTAGTGCTCCCCTGCCAGGCTCACATCGTCATCACCACGCGCTTCTTGCCCCGGGGTACCTTACCGGGTCCACCATGTACCCGAAACGGTTCATCCGTCTCCTCGAATCGGGTTTCCAAATCCATCAGCAAACTCATGGTGGACAACTCATACATCATGGGAAAACCGCACTTTTTATTTTAAAAGAGAGAATAAGATTATTTGTGTCTTTGCGGTTTTCCCCCAAATCCAGAAAATCTCATAGAAATCCAAATCCAAACCTCAATAGCACGTAAAATAATGAATATATGCATGAGAATCCATGAATGCGGCATAACAATGAATAACAGTGTGCAGGAAGTAGCAGGCAATAACTACAATGTCTAATCTAGCATATAAGGCGAGTACACTTACAACCTGTCTAAATTATTAGCTAACAACCTATATCAATGCAATAGTATTTCTAAAGTGTACGTGGCATGGCAATTACCGATGAAGATGTGTGTGAGCCGGCAAGTAAGTGTACGTGGTACATACGCATCATCGGTAATGGTGCTGGTGTCCTATCAGCATGATATTAATAATAGAGTATGAAGCATGAAATAAGAATGCGATGCAAACCGAACCACAAAAAGGGAGTGGGAGCTGAAACTAGACGTAACCAAAACTTATCTGCATTAATCTAATATAAGTCCTACGAATGGTGCCTTTTGAAATAACACGAATCATGGGGTTTTGAAAATAGGGGCTACGGTGTTTTTATGAAAAGATACGTCGTTTTTGAAATATCCGTAGATTCCCTTGAGCTGTCTTTAAAAATACCCACGATTCGTCAGTTTTTGAAATAGGTAAGAAGTCTAAGCTACTCTAACAACTACACTAAACTATACGGCTGAACTAGCAAGCTGAACTACAGGTAAGGAAACCGCCTAA
This sequence comes from Agapanthus africanus, assembly GCA_030015575.1. Lineage (NCBI taxonomy): Eukaryota > Viridiplantae > Streptophyta > Magnoliopsida > Asparagales > Amaryllidaceae > Agapanthus > Agapanthus africanus. The sequence goes on from JASDDO010000014.1 coordinate 446,534,754, forward strand.
CATCTGAGTCGATATATATAAATATATATAAGTCGGTGATCCCGCCTCAATAGTATCGCGTACGATACAGTATATCATCTGACATCCTCGAGTCATGAGCGCGGATCTATCATCAATATAGGCTCGTACGGTAAATCGTCGTACGGCATCCCAATAGCTGGGTACGGGTCAACATCTCATTATCTCGTCACATAACAGGTATCACTATCATCAGATCATATAGTCTGGAGGTACTACTCTATGTCTAGTACAAATCGATACCATCAATGAAGTATGCATGCGGGGGTAAACACATATCCCAAGCCCGCAAGAATCACATTTCGAATCCCAAAAACGAATCATATCAAATCACCGATCTTGCGGCACAAAGCCCACATCATCGACTCATCTCCAAAGTCATCCCATATCATCAACGACAGTGCAAGTATAAGAAACACACAAGTGTATACGTGTGGGTGCAAATCTATCCTATGGTTCGCAACTAGGAGCTATGCTAGTTATTTCTACCCCTAACTAACCATACACACTACAGCTATCACACATATAACTATACTACATAGTACTAATTACGGACTGTGGGGGTGCTATACGCCATCCACCCGACTTCCCCCTGTAGATATAATCTACTCACCTGTATCCTGCGTGTCGGTGTCGATGTCACCGTCATTTTCCGCATCGCCTTAGATCGTCGCGGTGTACCTACACATATCACACGTATCGCATCGCATCAAAACCAAATCAACACTTGAAACGACACACTAAATCCAAAACGATACGCTAAAACCAACACGATACGCCAAAAGGCTTATAGGTTAGAACCTACGGTTAGCCTTCGCAAAACAACCCGAAATCACTCGATGCAGTCGTACAAACGTCATACGATCGAGATAACGTACAAACACCAAAATGTGGAAATCAAAATACGTAACACCAAATACTGAAAGTAAGGCAGCAACCCAAGAAAACGATCCCAGATTTCATCTCAGGCCAAATCAGGGCAAATAAACAACTCTAGGGTGCTATATATGATGTATTTGAGCTACTGGACCAACCCCGAAGCATTCCCTCACCACTTGGCCGGCCACAACCATCCCAAAACCGGCCTCGCCGGCCCCCCTATGCCCAATGGGGTCCGTTTTGTTAGGGTGGCCTCCTATGGTCTCAATTTGGTCCCTGGTATTGTTGAATTTGCCTGAAACAGTCCCAGTATATTCCAGATTTCCCTACACACTCTAAACACTCACAAACCGACATGAAAGTCCCGAAATTCCGTATTTTTGGTTTCAGGTTGGATTGGACTGGGTTTCTAGCTCTAGGGTGCTCATATGATCTCCATTGAACTCAATTTCCCCATCACAACTCACAATTCCCTCAACCCTTACTAGTTTTTTTCCAAAAACCACAAATCACCCGATTTCGATTCTAAACTTGCATAGGGGTATAAGTAAGGATAAAACTAAGCTAATGGTTCAGAAATTACCTCAATTGGCAACTCAAGAATTTTCTTGAGTTGCCCCAAGTGGCCAAAATCCACGCTTTCTTGGTCCATCTTGTAGATCTCGGGCTCGTGCACATTTTTAATGAAACCGACATGGAGTTTTGGGATGGTTTTTGAGATGAAGAGAGGGATTGAAGAGGGGGAGAATGGGGGCTAGGGCAGCAGCAGCAAGGAAGGTGAGAGAGGAAGAGAAATGAGAATGAAGAAGAATGGCTAAGGGTATGTAGTCAAAGGTCCACCTCTCTCTCTCACCTACCCTCATTTCATTTTCTTTTTCTTTTCTTTTTCCTTTTCTTTTTAAACCATAATCCTTCTCACAAGAATAGTGATTCCAAAATAACATGGTAGGAAAATGCACAAGTGTAGAAAAAGTGATATGTGCAAGTTTTGCACAAAATTGCCAAAAAACCCGATTAGCGATTTTAATCGCGATTAGCACTAAATTAGTGTCAAACTAATCACAAAAACTTAAAAATGTCATAATTCACTAATTTACCCTATTTTAGAATTTTCCATAATTTTTCATAATTTTTCTAACATTTTTCCTATTTATTTGCATTTAATATTAAAATAATCAATAAAATAATATTAAATTATAAAAATTCCCAAAATTAATATTTTATATTTTTGAAAATGTTACAGTTGATGTTGCGCTTGATTGGCTATAACAGGACGTCCTTGGCCAGGGCTGCTTCAGAGATACACTAGTAAGTGTTATCAGTAGTTTTTCGACCCGTTATGAGCCTCAAATCGGCACGACTTATCGAGTTACCGGGGACTAACGTTTACAGCCCCTAGACGAGATATGCGACATATCAGACGAAGAGACCGGACTGTACGACAGTGTTACTGATTGGATTCGCAGGAGTATGAGCAGGCTTGCTTGTTGATCATCTGATCGCTCAATACTCGGGTGGCCGTTACGTTTAGCAGATCACTTGCGGCTTGTGGGTGTTTGATATGATCATCACATGCTGTCGGCGTATTGATGAGTCTTTAGAGTCCTACACAGAGGTTTCCTGGCTCAAGCGAAACGGAGTAGGAGCACATTGTTAGTGTATATGCCCTAGAGGCCATTACTGTATCATACTAGTTTGTATATTATTTAATGGAAGCTTGGGATATTCACCTTGTATAGACAATCTTGCTCAATATAGTAGTATGCTACTTGATTTGTTTCTACTTTAATGTGTACATGTGTTTATTGTAGTATATCACCTATACACATTAGTGGAGCCCTTAGGATCTTTGCTTGATTACCAGCGTTGTGATGGCAGTCACACTAGTGGGGGCTGGGTAATCCACAAGCACATCCTTATGCAGGTCCCTAGTCGTAGGACTATCGAGACAGGGCATCGATACTCCGGAGTAGACTAGCGTATGCGCTTCTCATCCCAGTGTGGGAGACGATCTGTCCCACAGCCGTCAGTACGTCGTACTTGAGATGGTATGCGGGTACTCGTTAGGTTACGAGTACACTGGACAGGACTCGTCGGGAACTGTTGGTTGGTACTATACCTATCGTCAGTTATCAGTTCCCAGGTGACATGAATACAGCTTAGTCCGCTGACTTGACACTGTCACTTCGCCTCGAGTGTGTTCCCACTGTACTTTGATTACTACCCTACCACGGCTCAAAGGAGTCGTGCAAACAGGTAGTAGTTGGGTGCAGTCCCGAAGCACTTGGAGGCAGTGACGGTTAGACAGGATTCGTCTCTCCCGGTATTGGGGTCTGACATCGCGCTGTGTCTAGGAGAGCCATTACACGAGTAGTCCCTGGCCAGGGCAAGCGAGATATACTGGTCGGTTTCCAGTATTATCCTAGGGTGTTCTGGGCTACACTCCGACACGACTTGTACCGCTATTAGGGGACTGACGTTTACCGCCCCCTAAGCCCGCCATGCGATGTTATCAGACGAACAGACCGGACTGTATGGAGATTGTCACATTCAGGCTCAGTAGGAGTTCGGATGGGTTTCACCTCGTCAGTCTTCTTGTCGGCATCTAGCTGGGGACCGTTACGCACAGCTAGTGCCGCTTGCGTTCTGTGGTTGAACCCACTGCCAGCGTAGTGTCGAATCTTTAGAGTCCCATACAGAAAGCTATTCGCCTTTAGGCAAAAGAGTAGAGGTCGGATGGTTTTGCGACAGGTCGCATGGTTTTGCGACTGGGTTCGGTCACATCCGTGCACTAGTGCACGTTTAGTGTCCAGACAGTTAACACTAGCGGGATTTGGTTTAAGCCAGATCCTAGTGTACATTTTGGGATTGGTTTTATTTCGTTTGTATCCGTGTTCCTCGGAACGCGGATGCGGGTGTGTATGCACAGTTGACAGAGAGACAGAGGCAGAGGATTCTCATTAGGGTTGTTGACTGTTGACTGTTCACTGTTGACCATTGACTTTTGCTAAACCCTAATGAGAATAAGAAATATGATTAATGATAATATTAATTAAGTATTATTGTGTCATGGTTGAGATAAGGGGTTGACTTTGTTGACTTGTTGACTTTGTAGACCGGTTGACTAGGTTGGACTAGTTGACCATCATCATTACAATGGCTATCATTTCATGGAAAAGACTATTGCTTGCTTGTTTGTTTTTGCAAAATGAGTGTATGAAATGATATGGCCATTTTGACTTGAACCATCACATAATACTCAATTACTATTATGAGTAATCGTGGTTTTGGATTATGAGAGCTTGGATGGCAAAAGATTTACTCATTCTATCATTTCATTTCTCTCTTTTGCTTGAGCTCTATCTCTTGCTCTTCCTCTTGCTCTCTCTCTAGGTCAAGGCAACACCCTCTCATGAGTTGAGAAACATTGCCTTAGAGATAAAAGAAAACCCAAATCACTTCTCTACTAATCCTAGTTCACAAGGTTTAGCAAACCAAGTGTTCTAGTTTCTTCAAGTTCGAAGAAGAAGCCAAAGGTAGAAGCTTTCAGGTGGATCCATCTTCGGCGCAAGGAGACGACGAGGTGAGTCCGATCCGTACACCGGAAAGAGTTGAAGACGAAGGAGTTCAAGAAAGGTATAACCCCCTAACCGAGTAGGTAAAACTCTTGTTAGGTTTTTTAGTTAGTTGTTTAACAAAGATCCGTATTTTGAGTCCATGTTACCACCTCTTGAAAATCGTTTTTCATCATTTCCGCAAGCCCGTAAGTACCGGGAGAGGTAACGTGGACTTACAGTGGTATCAGAGCCCAGGTTAAACACTATCTAACATGTTAGCAAAGTAAGTAGAAGTTCGATCGGAGAAAATATCACGAATCATACCCGAATAGCATAGTTTCTGCAGATTTTTTCCTCTGTTCAAAAAATATTAAATCATACATGAAAAATCGGCTCAGGCTTTTGTTAAGACACCTAAGAAAATAGGTCCACTGACTCGGTCAAAGCGCCGCGGAACCGCGGTAGGAGCTTTCTCCCGCCGCGAAACCGCGGCCGAGTTGACTCGGTCGTGGCACTGTTTTCTTGCAGAGTGTTTCTGGTGTTGTTTTAAGATTTTTACAATATGTTTTTTCTGCCCAGATTTTCCAGAAAGAAAAATTTGTTTTTGGGGCTTGAAAATCCGTATTTTGATCGAACTTCTAAAGACTTAAGATGACGGGTATATATCTGTGATGTGTTATATGTATTGAACGTCCGCTAATCGCTATACGTCGATTAGTGGGGGTTATACATATCTGTGATCTGTAATGTTGATGGTATGTGTATATGAATTCATTGGATTGTCGCGGATGAATAGCCGGGGGTTGTGAGATGAGAGTTTTTCCTTTTATCTTTCAATTCATGTAAATTTGTAATTGATGTAATATTATTTTATGGCCGCACAACCGGGATAGGGTTGCAGCCATCATTGTATAATTTCTTTTACTGTTTTTGCTCCTAGGATAGACCTAAGGTGGGGTGCACAAACTACCGGGTATCTCGAAGTGCCGAGTGGCCTACTCACGTAGTTGAGGGAGGTTGCTCCGCTTCGGATATTTGGCGGGTAGTTTGCCGCAGCCGTAATGGTCTAGGGTGGGGTATTGGCTATTCATCGCGGCCGTGTAATCTGCTTTTCGTTACAGGCTCGTACGAATTGTGGATTCCTAGTATATCCAATGTGTTCATCTGTGATCTGGAATGGCTATCATTGCATGTGACGAATGAGTATATCTATATATGATATCTATTTAGGCGTTGCTTATGTTTTGCATCCGCGCTTGTCCAGCACCCGCTCTGTCGTTAGTTAAGTAACCTAACGGGTAATGACGGGGCTCCGTGGCGAATGCGGATGGCATAACCGTACGTCATATTTTCATTGTTTTCTGCAATTGTAGGATTAAATGATGGGACACATTGGAATTAATGCAAGAAAAAATATACCAAGTAAAAGTCGTTGGAACACTTTCAAAACCACTCGGTTTCTTATCAAAAATAACTTTTAAACGCGGAGCTTAAGCCACTCCTTTTAAAAGCTATCTCGTTCCTTCGATTATATCAAGTTCACTACGTTCCCGGTTTCGCCAAAACCATTCGTAGCCCTCCGTTGTTTCACATGAATGGTCAATAAGTATTCAAGCTATGTATGTTAGCCAAAGTCAAGGCATAGTGATTGGTAGCTATTGGGTATTCATGTGCAGCATAAATAGATATGTTGGTTTGGGGCAGTCGTTCTACCATTTTGGCCAAAGTCAAGGGTATGTGCGGGTGGGCTCAAATTAACCTTGAGAATGACGGGTAGAACTTGACATGTGACTTATGATATTTTGGCCAAAGTCAAGGTCATAAGAGCATGGGGCAAAAATCCACATCGGGAGTTCCAAAAGAACTGAAACATGCTAGCGCTGCATACCATTTGGAGTGTGATGATTCTGGTAGGATTCCTTCAGTTTTGTCACGCAATGATATTTGGATCCCGATCCTACTGTGAGTATATGCTACTCTTCCGGAAATTTCTCACTTAACGATCAATGCTATAAACCAAGTAGGTGTCTAGAAAGGTGTTAGCGGGGCTACGCCCCCAGAGAAAAGAGGTTATTTAATTAAGGAACTTCGCGAAAGCGTTGGAAAACCTCCCTTGAAGTACTGATACCAGCCTGGCCGAACGGTTAAGCAAGTATTGTATGGTGAGATTGATCCTGCCTAATTCTTCCTTTTTGGTTTGAGGAGGGATTCGAGAGACAGTGGGAGCCATCCTGTTTAGACAAATTAAAAACCATTCTAAACTTGCAAGAGCATCATGCTAAAGTGTTTCTTCTCTCTCTCCTAATTGCAGCGACCAAACATCATGACCGGACTTAAGTTACTACTAGATAAAAATATACTGACAGGGCCAAACTACAAAGATTGGCTAAGGAATGTCAAAATGGCAATCACTTATGATAAGTTGGGGTATCTCCTTACCACCAAAGCTCCCCCTGTCCCAGGTCCCAAAACCAGTGTCGCGGATAGGGAAATCCATAAGACCTACGAAATCGATTGCGCGAAGGCCAAGTGCCTCGTTCTTGCCTCTATGGACAATGAACATCAGAGGAGGCACGAGAATATGGACCTTGAATCCATATTTCTCCATACAAAAGAACTGTATGGAGAGCAATCTCGTATCGCCAGATACGAAGTGTCGAAGAAGTTGTTTTCGGCAAGATTGGCCGTCGGATCATCGGTAGCGGAACACGTGCTTGATTCTTCAGTCCCTTCCTTCCACTTACGCCCAGTTGATCCTGAATTTCAACTAGCAAGAAAAGAAAGTTGAACTTTCAGAACTCCTCAACATGCTGAGGAGTGCAGAGGGCACCCTACAGAAAGGTAGGGAAACATCCACTTTGTTTGTAGGAGGATCTTCCTCTTCTAGGTCCATGGCGAAAGCCAAGGGAAAGGGAAAAAAACCCCGCCAAACCAAGGGGCGGTGTTAGTAAAGTGGATATGAAGGGAAAGGCAAAAGAAACAAAGATAGCGGGAAAACTTGTGGGGAAGGAAGAGTGCTTTTACTGTCATAAGAGTGGGCACTGGAAGAAAGATTGCAGGGCTTGGAAAGCCAGAACACAGGATCTGAAGCAAGTTGCGGCTTCAGCTTTAGGTGTGTATGTTATTGAAAACTGTCTATCAATAAACTCTACTTCCTAGGTATTGGATACCGGATCAGGATCTCATATCTGTAATTCTTTGCAGGCATTGAGAAACCGTAGGTTTTTGAAGGCTGGTGACATGACCCTCAAAGTTGCAAACGGAGCTAGCATGGATGCTAAGGCCGTGGGGGACTATCACCTGGGAATGTCAGATGGACATGTTTTGGTTTTACGTAATTGCTTTTTTGTACCCAACACAACTTGTAATATCATTTCTGCATCTTTGATTTCTAAAGATGGTTATGAATTTGCGTTTGTAAGTAATGTTGTAAACATTCACCTTAATCAAGTTCTGATTGGGTCAGCTATATTAAGCAATGGTATATACGTATTAAACCAACCACGAATTTTCAATGTCCAGAATACACACAAAAGAAAGTCTCCGGAAATAAATCAGACTTTCTTATGGCATTATAGACTAGGTCACATCAATGAGAGAAGGTTGACGAAGTTACATACAGAAGGATATTTGGATCCGTTCGAATATCAATCGTATGCCACTTATCAATCCTGTCTCAAAGGAAAGATGACAAAGACTCCGTTCACTGGACATGGAGTAAGAGCGAGCGAGCGAGCTCTTGGGACTCGTACACAGCGACGTGTGCGGTCCAATGTCTACACATGCGCGAAGTGGTTATTCTTACTTCATTACTTTTACGGATGACTTTTCAAGGTACGGTTATGTCTTCTTAATGAAACAAAAATCCAAAGCCTTTGGAAAATTCCAGGAATATAAGAATAAAGTAGAAAAACAAACCGGCAAAAGTATCAAGACACTGAGATCGGATCGAGGTGGTGAATACTTGAGTGCCGAGTTCCTGGATTACTTAAAAGAGAATGGAATTCTCTCTCAGCTTACTCCTCCATACACTCCGCAACATAACGGTGTATCGGAGAGACGGAACCGAACCCTATTAAATATGGTACGGTCCATGATGAGTAACGCTGAGTTACCGCGATCATTCTGGGGATATGCACTAGAATCAGCTGCATACCTTTTGAACCGAGTTCCAACTAAGACTGTGCCTACTACACCATATCAGATGTGGTGTGGGAAGAGACCCTATCTTAATCACATTAAGACATGGGGAAGTCCAGCTTTTGTCAAAAAGCAGCATGCGGACAAGCTCGAGGCACGATCAGTACAGTGCAAGTTTGTGGGATATCTAAAGAACTCCAAGGGATATTTCTTCTATTGCGAAGAGGAACAAAAGGTTTTTGTTTCTCGGCATGCCCACTTCTTGGAAACTCAGTTTTTGGAGAATCAGATAAGTGGGAGCGCAATAGAACTGGAAGAAATTCCAGAACCACGAGCTATTACTGAAAGCTTAGTAGAACCAGAGGGTTCAAAAGATAATGACATTACTACGCCGCTCCGCAAGAGTAGTAGGCAGTCTCATCTGCCCGAGAGATACTATGGTTTTCTCATAGACGGGGATAGAGAGGATTGCATCATTGATTATGATGAGCCGACTAGCTTCCAGCAGGCCATTCAGAGCGTTGACTCGGTAAAATGGCTGGATGCAATGCGGACCGAAATGGAGTCCATGTACACCAACAAAGTATGGACGTTGGGCGTTGCTCCAGATGAGGTAAAACCCGTGGGATGCAAGTGGATCTTCAAAAGGAAGATTGGTGTAGATGGACAGGTTGATACCTATAAAGCTAAACTGGTTGCAAAGGGTTTTCGTCAAAGACCTGGTTTGGACTATGACGAGACCTTTTCTCCAGTAGCTATGCTGAATTCCATTCGGATCCTTCTTGCCATTGCTGCCTTCCACGATTATGAGATTTGGCAGATGGACGTAAATACCGCTTTTCTAAATGGAAATTTAGAGGAGTGTGTTTATATGGACCAGCCAGAGGGTTTCATTCAGAGTGGGAGCAGCGGAAAGGTGTGCAAGTTGCTTAAGTCCATCTACGGACTAAAGCAGGCATCGCGGAGTTGGAACATCTGTTTTGATGAGACGGTCAAAGAATTTGGCTTTATCAAAAATCCAGATGAACCATGCATCTATAGTAGATTTGTAGCGAGAACTGTAGTATTCCTCGTTTTATACGTGGATGACATTCTCTTATAGGAAATGACATTCCTATGCTACAATCTGTCAAAGGGTTCTTGTCACACAGGTTCTCCATAAAAGACCTGGGTGATGCCTCATACATTCTGGTGATCCGGATCTATCATGACAGATCCAAGAGGATATTAGGACTTTCACAGTCCAGGTACATCGACACCATACTGAAAAGTTCAGTATGGAAGATTCCAAGCGCGGTAATCCACTGGCTTGTCACGGGATCACCCTCTCCAAAGAGATGTCTCCCAAGACTGATTTGGAAAGGGATCGCATGTCTATTATACCCTATGCTTCTGCGGTAGGCTCTATAATGTATGCGATGTTGTGTACCAGACCAGATGTTTCTTATGCACTGAGTGTGGTAAGCCGGTATCAGTCAAACCCTGGGGAGAAACACCGGATAGTAAAGAACATTCTCAAGTACCTGAGAAGGACTAAGGAGATGTTCTTGGTGTATGGCGGAAAAAACCTCCAGATCGAGGCCTTTGCTGACTCCAGCTTCCAGAGTGACAAGGATGATTCCAAGTCCATGTCGGGTTATGTCTTTACCCTCAATGGAGGGGCGGTGTGTTGGAAGATTTCCAAACAGGAAACCGTTGCTGACTCGACGATGGAAGCGGAATATATCGCTGCTGCAGATGCCGCAAAAGAAGCTGTCTGGATAAGGAAGTTCTTAACGGAACTTCAGGTGGTTCCGTCCATTGTTGATCCAATACCGCTGTATTGCGACAACAACGGGGCTATAGCTTTAGCGAAGGAACCCAGGTCCCATCAGAAGTCCAGACACATCTTAAGGCGGTATCACCTGATCAGGGAGATCGTGGGTCGCCAGGAGATCGAGGTTCGGAGAGTTTCTACGGAAGATAACACTGCTGATCCACTCACGAAGGCCTTACCCAGACTCAATTCGAGCGGCTGATCGAGATGATAGGTCTTCGATACGCCAGTACATGGCTTTAGTGCAAGTGGGAGATTGTCTGTGTATATGCCCTAGAGGCCATTATTGTATCATACTAGTTTGTATATTACTTAATGGAAGCTTGCGATATTCACCTTGTATAGACAATCTTGCTCAATATAGTAGTATGCTACTTGGTTTGTTTCTACTTTAATGTGTACATGTGTTTATTTTAGTATATCACCTATACACATTAGTGGAGCCCTTAGGATCTTTGCTTGATTACCAGCGTTGTGATGGCAGTCACACTAGTGGGGGCTGGGTAATCCACAATCACATCCTTATGCAGGTCCCTATTCGTAGGACTATCGAGACAGGGCATCGATACTTCGGAGTAGACTAGCGTATGCGCTTCTCATCCCAGTATGGGAGACGATCTGTCCCACAGCCGTCAGTACGTCGTACTTGAGATGGTATGCGGGTACTCGTTAGGTTACGAGTACACTGGACAGGACTCGTCGGGAACTGTTGGTTGGTACTATACCTATCGTCAGTTATCAGTTCCCAGGTGACATGAGTACAGCTTAGTCCGCAGACTTGACACTGTCACTTCTCGACAAGTGTGTTCCCACTGTACTTTGATTACTACCCTACCACGGCTCAAAGGAGTCGTGCAAACAGGTAGTAGTTGGGTGCTGTCCCGAAGCACTTGGAGGCAGTGAAGATTAGACAGGATTCGTCTCTCCCGGTATTGGGGGTTAACATCGCGCTGTGTCTACGAGAGCCATTACACGAGTAGTCCCTGGCCAAGGCAAGCGAGATATACTGGTAGGTTTCCAGTATTATCTCAGGGTGTTCTGGGCTACACTCCGACACGACTTGTACCGCTATTAGTGGACTGACGTTTACCGCCCCCTAGGCCCGCCATGCGATGTTATCAGACGAACAGACTGGACTGTATGGATATTGTCACATTCAGGCTCAGTAGGAGTTCAGATGGGTTTCACCTCGTCAGTCTTCTTGTCGGCATCTACCTGAGGACCGTTACGCACAGCTAGTGCCGCTTGCGTTCTGTGGTTGAACCCACTGCTAGCGTATTGTCGAGTCTTTAGAGTCCCACACAGAAAGATATTCGCCTTTAGGCAAAAGAGTAGAGGTCGCATGGTTTTGCGACAGGTCGCATGGTTTTGCGACAGGGTTCGGTTACATCCGTGCACTAGTGCACGTTTAGTGTCCGGACAGTTAATACTAGCGGGCTTTAGTTTAAGCCAGATCTAAGTGTACATTTTGGGATTGGTTTTATCTCGTTTGTATTCGTGTTCCTCGGAACGCGGATGCGGGTGTGTATGCACAGTTGACAGAGAGACAGGGGCAGAGGATTCTCATTGGGGTTGTTGACTGTTGATTGTTCACTGTTGACCATTGAGTTTTGATAAACCCTAATGAAAATAAGAAATATGATTAATGATAATATTAATTAAGTATTATTGTGTCATGGTTGAGATGAGGGGTTGACTTTGTTGACCGGTTGACTAGGTTGGACTAGTTGACCATCATCATTACAATGGCTATCATTTCATGGCAAAGACTTTTGCTTGCTTGTTTGTTTTTGCAAAATGAGTGTATGAAATGATATGGCCATTTTGACTTGAACCATCACATAATACTCAATTACTATTATGAGTAATCATGGTTTTGGATTATGAGAGCTTGGATGACAAAAGACTTACTCATTCTCTCATTTCATTTCACTCTCTTGCTTGAGCTCTCCCTCTTCCTCTTGCTCTCTCTCTAGCTCAAGGCAACACCCTCTCATGAGTTGAGAAACATTGCCTTAGAGATAAAAGAAAACCCAAATCACTTCTCTACTCATCCTAGTTCACAAGGTTTAGCAAACCAAGTGTTCTAGTTTCTTCAAGTTCGAAGAAGAAGCCAAAGGTAGAAGCTTTCAGGTGGATCCATCTTCGGCGCAAGGAGACGACGAGGTGAGGCCGATCCGTATACCGGAAAGAGTTGAAGACGAAGGAGTTCAAGAAAGGTATAACCCCCTAACCGAGTAAGTAAAACTCTTGTTAGGTTTGTTAGTTAGTTGTTTAGCAAAGATCCGTATTTTGAGTCCATGTTACCACCTCTTGAAATCGTTTTTCATCATTTCCGCAAGCCCGTAAGTACCGAGAGAGGTAACGTGGACTTACACACATATGTGATATGTACGGGACCGAGATTAATACGATATGTGATACTGTATTCTATTCTTGCGATATGTGACATAGGTCGGTTATATGTGATATAGCCGGGTTATCGGATCAAGTGTTGATTCGATAAGTTGTTACATTTGATATTAGTCGGTTATATGTGATATAGCCGGATTATTAAATCAAGTGTTGATTTAATGATTTAATGTATAATTATATATTTGATATATTAAGTTACATTAACTAATATTCATTCACTTAAGATTTCTTTTCTCACTTTATTTGTGCATGTGTATATATGTGATATATATAAGTGTACAAAGTTTTGTGTCATGCTTGATGATACATGCAACTTGGGTGTGTGTATGACTTACACCATGCTTGGTTTAATTCTAGGGTTTTTAATGGATTAAGTAATTCAAAAACTAAATGATTTTGTCAAGGCATGAAGCTTGTAGAAGCTTGGATTGCCATTGACTAAGTATACTTGTTTTGTTTTGCATAAGATATTTATAAACCCAACCATTATCCTAACCTTGGTTAAGTCTCTACAAAGGTTAACATATGATGTTAGCTCACCTATGGTTGCTATTCTCTACTTGATAATATTTCATCAGAGTTCTCTTCATCTCCTTCCTCCAAGCTTTCTAGCTTCAATGGAAATGATGGAAAAAGAGTGAGAAAATTATTTCTAAATTGAGAAAAATTCCTACTTCATCATCCTCTACTGCTTGCCATTTAGTATAGGGTGTTTGCTTCGCTAATTTCATAATTTGTGAAGGGGTAGCTTGGGTTAGTGTCTTCTCGACGTAGATCATCTTCGGCCTCGAAGACTTCGATGCAAGCTTGTTCATTTCTTCATGGGAGCCTCTCTAGAGTCCGGGAGTTCATGATCGCAGTGAAGGGACTACTACGCGAAGCTATTAAAGTGAAGGACCGGTCTACAAAGGTTGTATTCCTCGTTCACTTCTTATGAAAAGTTGTTTGCATTTCATTTCGTCGCATTTTCTAGTATACGATTCTATGTTAGGGTTAGCTAGAACGGCTAAATTTTTAATATGGCATAAAAGATGCCTCCCGCAATCTTGTTGCCGTGCTAGGCAACCTTTTAGTGGTATCAAAACCATGCTAAAAAATTAGACGGATTTTGTTAAGATTACGAAACCTAAACTACTCCGAAACTTGCAAAACGAAACCCTAGTTTCTGTCGATTTTAAAAAGTTTTTAAAATTTTTTTAAACATGTGCAGAATGTTGTATGGGATATTACATGAACACATATGAAATTTGAGCCCATTTGGTCGGAATGTGGCCTGCCACACTTGAAGAAAATCCAAGCTGCTCGGTTTTCTTAGGGATTTTTTGCCTCAAATTTTTTATGTGTTCCAGGCACTGGGGTTTGGTGTTTTAGGTGTTGTTTGTTTTTGCTAATTTTGCATGTGATGTGATCTTACACTATAAGCAATTCGGAGTGTTTCGTATTCATAGTTTTACCATTGTTTCGGGTTTTCGCATGTTGTCTAGGAGAAGTTAAAAAGTTCGAACGAATGCCAAAACCCCATTTTTCCAAGTTTAACGTATTCGAAAAAATATGCAAGTAATTCTGTGAACCCTCTAGAAGAATGAAACCCTAACTCGACATAATGACCATAGAAACGCTTTCGAACCTTAGGGTTTGCAGCAGTTCCGCGGTGCCATTAATGAGGCTTGGGTCTGCCCTTCTATGGCTAGTTCATAGGTACTGTGGCATGTTCTGGGTATTATTGAACTGTGCTCAAGTGTTGAGCTGTCGGGGAATTGTGGGACTTTAACGAATCGATCGAAAAGTTTAACCTCATCCGGATATCATGTGATGGGATACAATACTTGGAATCCAAAAAAGTAGTAATGAGATAACTAGTTTGAATTTTATAAATTTAGCAATTTAGTCTTATTTGATCGGTTGCCACGGGATTTTGATGTGATCAAAAGTCCGTCACAATCACGTAGCGTACGCGGATACTCACCATGTAACCTTATTAGAAATCCATGCCCCATAGCCCCGACCAAGTGACTGTAGGTGAACCCCGTTGCCAAAAGCATCCGTTCGGGTGCACATGGGCACGGTGTTCCGCCTTAGTGCACTTCGTCGATGGCATCGGGGGCTGCGGCCGTCTGCTAAAGTTTCCGACGAGAATTCGATCAGGATGTCTTGAATCTTGTTGAATTGCCCTACATGATATTAAAAAGTGTTTTCAATATCGAGACTAAAATGCGGGGTTTATAATTGTTAGGCATGCGATGTCTAAGGAATTCATTTGATTGGGCATGAAATCCAAAGTATGTGATACATTGGGTTTATGATGTCTAAGGTGGTTGCGGATTCCAATTGTTGTAGTTTTCACTTTCTTTTCTGCGACCGTAAGTGTAATATGTGGTGTATCCCCGGTTTCGTTGCTATACGTCAATGACAATTGGGATACGCATATTTACTTACGTTGATGACATGCGATGTTATGTGTTGCTGGGATATGTTATATTGGATCGTCGTGTTTGAATAGCCGGGGGTTTTTATGTGTGGTGAGAGTTTTATATTTTCATTCATGTAAAAACTTGTATGTAATATTCTTTTATTAGGGCACTTCCGGGCTGAGGAAGATGTCACCGTTGATATATATTATTTACTTTTCCGCATTAGGATAGACCCAAGGCGGGGAGCACAAGTAACCGGGTTCAAGGGTCCAGTGGGAGACCATCTCGAGGAGTCGAGACCGGGTCTCCCAACTCTAGAATTGGTAGGGTTGCATGCTGCTCTCGTAGGGGTCTAGGGATGTGGGATTGGCTATTCATCACGACCGTGGAATCCGTGTTTTATACAGGCTTAATTTAAAACCCGGAAATCCTAGTATATATTTCATATGTTGTGTTCTGCTGCGATATTCTGTGATGTGATCTCTGTATATGATGAGATGAATACCGTATATAATATATATGATATATTATATAGACGTTGCTTATGTTTTACACCCGCGCTAGCCCTGCCCCACTCTGCCGTTAGTTACCTAACCTAACGGTGCAGGACGGGACATCGAGGCGAATGCGGATGGCATAAGCGTACATTGTATTTATCTATGATTCTTAGGTAACTTAAGTGATGGGACTTCATTAATGAGATTAATGAAAGAAAAAGAAACCTAAAGATGTTGTAGAAACTTATTTTTAAAAAAATGGTAGCTCTAGTTCTTCCTTTGCATAGCGGTATTCCTTGCAGAATATCCAGCACCTTATTCGATAAGGAAAGAGCCGAGATCCCTTCACTGGGAGTGACCTCTTTAGCGAAACTAGCAGATGCTACAACCCTCGGTTTCGTCTTTTGATTGCTTCTGTAGTTTTTTCTTTGTATAGTGGTATTTGTGAAGTATCCTGTACCTTATTCGATAAGGAAAGAGCCGATATCCCTTCACCGGGAGTGACCTCTTTAGCAAAACTAGCAAAAGCCTAAAAAACACTCCTTTTCAAAATCACTCGATTCTACAACGATATCAAGTTTCTTAAAAACCTGTCGTAGCCCTCTGTCATTTCAGATAAGTACTACTTAGTATTCGTGCTACGTTTCTTGACTATGTTAAGGCGTAGTGCTTGGTAGCTGATTAGTGCTTATCTGTATAAGCATATGATGCGAATGGATTTGGGTAGTCGTGCGACTTTGTTGACCTTGTTAAGGGTCGTGCGGGTGGGTTTAATTCAATCAGGAAATGACGGGTTGAACTTGGCTAGCTCTTATGATTTGTTGACCCTGTTAATGTTATAAGCTGCTAGGGGCAAAATATTATCGGAAATTTCAAGTGTTGAAATTTGCAATGAGATTGCATACCTTCTATGAGATAGTTGGTCTCGATACCCACTAAGAGTAAGAGTTACTCCTGGGAGAGTTTTACACATTACAAATTAGCCGATCAAGTAGGTGTCTAGAAAGGTGTTAACGGGGTTACGCCCTAGGGAAAACGAGGTTTATTTTAATTAGGTCCGTGCAAAAGCACGGGGAACCTCCCTCAAAGTACCGACACCGGCCTGGCCGAAAGATTGGCAAACTTGTGGGGTGTAATTAATCCCGGCTAGTCTTACCTTTTAGGGTTTGAAGGAAGATTTGACTAAAACAGTAGGAGCCATCCTAATTAGATAAAATAATAACCAATCTAATCTTACAAGTGCATACGCTGAGTGTTTTCTTCTCTCTCTCTCTCCAGGTAGCGACCATGTCATGCCTTAATCAAGATAATAATATGGATGTATTGACCGAACCCGCTTGTTATACTGAGCTAGGGAACGTTGGTGCCGCTCCAACTTATAATTGTTATAAGACCGAGCATGAAATAGGAGATTACCAAGATTCCCGTGCCGCCCAAACGAAGAAAGTGAATGATGATGCATCTTCTTCGGGTATGTTTAATACCGAGAACTATTTCTCAGTTTCCTTTACGTCCTGGGTATGAGATACCGGATCAGGATCCCACATATTTAATCTGTTACATGGGCTACAGATAGTTAGAGAACTGAGAATGGGTGATAAGTTTTAAGAGTTAGAAACGGTGCAATTGTCGCAGCCAAGATGTTGGCAGTTATCACCCTGTATTACCAAATACATTGATTCTGAACAAATGTTATTAGATACCGAACCTGATATACAACATCATATCAGTCTCTTTATTAAGTGAAGAAGGATATAATTTTGTATTGTTCAATTATGTTTTGAACATTTCCTATATCAAGAGTTGATCGGTTCAGGCACGTTATCTAAAAGCATATACGTTCTAAAACAAACTACAGTTCTTAACATACAGAATACACACAAGAGGAAGAGTTCAAAAATGAACGAATCCTTCTTGAGGCATTATAGACCAGGTCTTATCAATGCGACCCGACTAGCCAAGTTACATTTAGATGCATATTTAAATCAGTTTGAATTTACATCTTGTGAACTTGCCAGTCATGTCACAAAGATAAGATGACCATAGCTCCGTTTATTGGAAACAGAAAAAGAGTTAGTGAACTCTTGGGATTAATACATGATGATGTATGTAAGTCCCCTGTCTACACATGCCAGGACCATTTCTTTGCACTTCATTACATTCACTAATGATCTCTCAAGATTCGGACATATGTTCATATTGAAACACAAGTCTGAAACTTTTGAGAAATTCAAAGAATATAAGTCAGAAGTAGAGAACCAAATGGGTATAAGTATTATGTCCTTTGATGTGATCAGGCAAGAGAATACTTGAGCACGGAATTCCTGGACTATTCTAAAGGAGAATGAGTTCTCTCTCAGCATTACTCCTCCATATACACCACAGCACGTCGGTGTCTCTGGGCGGAGCAATCACACCCTATATGATACGGTGTGCTCTATGATAAGTACTACTGAGTTATCTATTTCCTTTTGGGGTTATGAACTTGAGAAGCTGCATACCTATTGAATAGGGTTCTAACCAAATCAGGTGCTTACCACTCCATATGTGATATGGTATGGGAAGAGTCCATGTATTAAGCAAGTTAAGAATTAGGGTTGTCTGGCCTATGTCAAAAGCAAGATCCGGACAAGCTCGAGGCAAGGTCAGTTCTGTGGAAGTTTGTTGGATATCCCAATCATTCGCAAGGGAATATCTTCTACCGCACCGAGGAACAAAAGGTGTTTTATTTCTCGGCATAACCACCTTTTTAGAAAAGGAATTTATTTTGGAAACAAATTTGTGGTCATGAGGTAGAACTGGAAGGAGTTCCAGCTATACAAACTACAGCTAATGATTTGCTAGAACCGGAGGATTCAATAGCTCCCGACGAACCTCAGCCTCTCCGCCGATCTGGTAGGGTTCCTCACCTACCTGAGAGATACTTCGGTTTTCTCTATGACAGTGGGAGCGAGGATTGCATCATGAGATGATGACCTAACTAGTTTCGAGCAGGCCATCAGGAGTGGGGACTTTGTGAGAATGGCTGGATGCTAAGCAATCTGAGATGGAATCTATGTACACCAACAAAGTATGGACTTTGGTTTCTATATCTGAAAGGTTAAATCCCCATCAGGAGCAAGTATATCTTGAGAAGATTACTTGGTGTACATGGAAAAGTTGAGACTTTCAAAGCTAAGACTTGTTGTAAAAGGTTCTCGTCATCGACCAGGTGTGGATAATGATGAAACCTTTTCTCCAGTGGCTATGCTTAAGTCCATCCGGATCCTACTTGCCATTGCTACATACCATAACTACGATATCTGGCGGTTGGGTGTCATGACTGCTTTTCTAAATAGTGGTTTAGAAGAGAGCGTCTATAAGAACACAACCAGAGGGCTTCGTAGACAGTGGGAGCAGAAGAAACATGTGCAAGTTGCTTTATCGGTTAAAGCAGGCATCGTGGAGTTGGAACATCTGTTTTGATGTGGTAGTCAAAGAGTTTGACTTCATCAAAATGGTAGATGAACCTTGTATATACAAAAAGATAGTAGAGAGTAAGGTGGTCTTCCTTGTATTGTACATGGATGGCATACTCTTGATAGGAAAAGAGTTTCCTATGCTACACTCGGTCAATCTCCTCTTATCACATGGATTCTCCATATAGGATCAAGGTGATACCTCCTAAATCTGGGTTTTGGATCTATGAGATAGATCTAAGTGGATATTAGGATTCTCACTAAGTGTAGTGAGATGGTATCAATCGATCCTGGGGAGAATCACTGGATAGCTTTCAGGGTGGTAAGGTTGATTGAAAGTCAGTCGCAGGCATTGTCTTTACCCTCAATAGAGGGACAGTATGTTGGAAGAGTTCCAAGCTAAATACCGTGGCAAACTAGACGATAAAGGCAAGATACATCGCTACCAAGGATGCTACCAAAGAGGCAGTCTGGATGTATATTAGTTCATGAGATAAACTTCGTTCCTACCATTGTGTGACAATGGAGTTATGGCTTATGCCTAGGAACCCCTGTCCCATCAGTGATCGAGACATATTCTGAGGCAATATCACCTTATCATGGAGATGGTTGATCTCCAGGGAGATCGAGGATAGGAGAGTGGACACAGAGGACAACACGGTGGATCCACTCACAAAGGCCTTAACCCAATAGAGAATTTTATGGGATGGTTGAGTATGAGATACTTTAACCACTGCTGATTGTTGGGTATTGGATACTACAACAGATTGACTAAGTGCAAGTGGGAGATTGTTAGTTATATGTATGCCCTAGAGGCCATTACTGTACATACGATGTATATTGTAGTGGACGCTTGGACATATATAGGGAGAACTTTCATGCTCGACATGATAGTATGCTATCTGGTTGCTCTTTATCTTAACATGTACACTGATTGTCTCTATGTTACAAGTTCATAAAGCCCTTAGGATGAGTACTTGACTACTAAGATTATGATGCAGATCATACTAGTGGGGACAGAGTTGTCGATAAGTACATTCTTCAAATGTTCCTAGTCGTAGGTGTATCGAGACAGGGCATAGATATACCAGTGTAGACTAGCGTGTAGCTTCTCGACCCATGTAGATGGGCGATGGATGATCCCATATCCATTGGTGTTTGACATCAGAGATGGTATACGGGTGCTCAATGGAGACTGGGTACACTGAACGGACTCGCCGAGAACTCCTAGATGGTATTATACCTATCGTCGGATAGCAGTTCTCTGGTGACACTGGTACAGGTTCGTCTGTAGACCCGAGATCGTCATAGAGTCTTGTGTGATTCCCACTGTGCTTTGTTTTCCACCTTACCACGTTCAAGAGAACGTGCAAAACGGTGGATTTTGGGTACAGTCCCGAATCATATG
The DNA here is from genome assembly GCA_030015575.1 of Agapanthus africanus. Lineage (NCBI taxonomy): Eukaryota > Viridiplantae > Streptophyta > Magnoliopsida > Asparagales > Amaryllidaceae > Agapanthus > Agapanthus africanus. Next base: position 446,555,353 of record JASDDO010000014.1, read on the forward strand.
GAGGCAATGAGCGATAGGAGGGGTTTCTTCTCTCCCGGTATTGGGAGTTGATGTTGCGCTGTGCTCGATTGGCTATAACAGGAAGTCCCTAGCCAGGGCTGCTTCAGAGATATACTGGTAAGTGTTATCAGTAGTTTCTCGACCCTTTATGAGCCTCACATCGGCACGACTTATCGAGTTACTGGGGTCTGACGTTTACCACCCATAGACGAGATATGCGACATATCAGACGAAGAGACCGGACTGTACGGTAGTGTTACTGATTGGATTCGCAGGAGTATGAGTAGGCTTGCTTGTTGATCTTCTGATCGATTAATACCCGGATGGCCATTACATTTAGCTGACCGCTTGCGGCTTGTGGGTGTTTGATATGATCATCACCGGCTGCCGGCGTATTGACGAGTCTTTAGAGTCCTACACAGAGATTTGCTGGCTCAAGCGAAACGGAGTAGGAGCACATATGTAATATGTGCGAGACCGAGATTAATACGATGTGTGATACCGTATTATATTCTTGCGATATGTGACATAGGTCGGTTATATGTGATATAGCCGGGTTATCGGATCAAGTGTTGATTCGATAAGTTGTTACATTTGATATTAGTCGGTTATATGTGATATAACCGGATTATCAAATCAAGTGTTGATTTAATGATTTAATGTATAATTATATATTTGATATATTAAGTTACATTAACTAATATTCATTCACTTAAGATTTCTTTTCTCACTTGATTTGTGCATGTGTATATATGTGATATATATAAGTGTACAAAGTTTTGTGTCATGCTTGACGATACATGCAACTTGGGTATGTGTATGACTTACACCATGCTTGGTTTAATCCTAGGGTTTTTAATGGATTATTTAATTCAAAAACAAAATGATTTTGTCAAGGCATGAATCTTTTAAAAGCTTGAATTGCCGTTGACTATGTCTACTTGTTTTGGTTTGCATAAGATATTTATAAACCCAACCATTATCCTAATCATGGTTAAGTCTCTATAAAGGTTAACATATGATGTTAACTCACCTATGCTGACCATTCTCTACTTGATAATTTTTCATCAGAGTTCTCTTCATCTCCTTCCTCCAAGCTTTCTAGCTTCAATGGAAATGATGGAAAAAGAGTGAGAAAATTATTTCTAAAATGAGCAAAATTCCTACTTCATCATCCTCTACTACTTGCCATTTAGTATAGGGTGTTTGCTTCACTAATTCCGCAATTAGTGAACGGGTAGCTTGGGTTAGTGTCTCCTCAACGTAGATCATATTCGGCCTCGAAGACTTCGATGCAAGATTGTTCATTTCTTCATGGGAGCCTCTCTAGAGTCCGGGAGTTCATGATCGCACCGAAGGGACTACTACACGGAGCTATTGAAGTGAAGGACCGGTCTACAAAGGTTGTATTCCTTGTTCACTTCTTATGCAAAGTTGTTTGCATTTCATTTCGTCGCATTTTCTAGTATACGATTCTATGTTAGGGTTAGCTAGAACGGCTAAAATTTTAATATGGCATGAAAGATGCCTCCCGAAACCTTGTTGTCGTGCTAGGCAACCCTTCACAGAACATCTCCCCTGCTGGGAAGAGAAGCGTATACACTAGTCTACTCTGGAGTATCGATGCCCTATCTCGATAATCCTACGACTAAGGACCTGTGTAAGGATGATCCTGTAGACTACCCAACCCCCACTAGTGTGACTGCCATCACAACGGTGGAAGTCAAGCAAAGATCCTAAGGGCTCTATCAATATGTATTAGCCATACGTTAAAAGAAACATATACACATATTAAGATAGATACAAACCATGTAGTATACTAATATATCGAGCAAGACTGTCATAAATCCGTGTATATATCCCAAGCTTCCAAAATCTAATATACAAAGTAGTACTATACAATAATGGCATCTAGGGCATATTACATTAACAATCTCCCACTTGCACTAAGTGTTAGTTATATGTATGTCATAGAGGCCATTACTGTACATACGATGTATATTGTAGTAGATGCTTGGACATATATAGGGAGGACTTTCTTGCTCGACATGATAGTATGCTATCTGGTTACACTTTATCTTAACATGTACTCCGATTTTCTCTATGTTACATGTTGATAAAGCCCTTAGGAAGAGTACTTGACTACCAGGACTATGATGCAGATCATACTAGTGGGGCCATGGTAGTCGATGAGTACATCCTATAACTGTTACTAGTCGTGGGAGTATCGAGACAAGGCATCGATACTCCAGAGTAGACTAGCGTATGCGCTTCTTGACCCATATGATGGGCGATGGATGGTCCCATATCCATTGGTGTTTGACATCAGAGAAGGTATACGGGTGCTCAGTGAAGACTGGGTACACTGGACAGACTCGCCGAGAACTCCCAGATGGTATTATACCTCACGTCAGATGGCAGTTCTCTGGTGACACTGGTACAGAGTAGTCTGTAGACCCGAGATCGTCATAGAGTCTTGTGTGATTCCCACTGTGCTTTGATTTCCATCATACCACGTCCAAGAGGTCATGCAAAAAAGTGGCTTTTGGGTACAGTCCCGAATCACATGGAGGCAATGAGCGATAGGAGGGGTTTCGTCTCTCCCGGTATAGGGAGTTGATGTTGCGCTGTGTTCGATTGGCTATAACTGGAAATCCCTGGCCAGGATTGCTGAGATTTACTGGTAAGTGTTATTAGTAGTTTCTCGAACTGTTATAGACCTCATATCGACACGACTTATCAAGCTATTGGGGTCTGACGTTTACCACCCCTAGGCGAGATATGCGACATATCAGACGAAGAAACCGGACTGTACGGGAGTGTTACTGATTGGATTCGCAGGAGAATGTACAGGCTTGCTTGTTGATCTTCTGATCGCTCAATACCTGGGTGGCTGTTACGTTTAGCTGACCGCTTGCATCTTGTGGGTGTTTGATATGATCATCACCTACTGCCGGCGTATTGACGATTCTTTAGAGTCCTACACAGAGGTTTCCTGGCTCAGGCAAAAAGGAGTAGAAACACATATATGATATGTGCGGGACCGAGAACAATACGAGTATGTGATACCGTATTAGATTCTCACGATATGAGATATCGGCCGGGTATATGTGATATAGCCGGGTCATCGGATCAAGTGTTGATTCGATGAACGGATACAAATTATATTAGTCGGTTATTTGTGAAATAGCAGGATTATCGGATCAAGTGTTGATTCGATAATTTAATGTATAATTATATATTTGATATATTAAATTACATTAACTAATATAAGCCCACTAAAAGATTCTTTTTCTCGCTCGGGTAATACATTGATATATATGCGATATATGTTAATTGTATTATTTAATTTTGTTACAATAAATATTGTATATGTGATATATAATATTGTAACATGTTAGGGTTATTAATGCGACGTGATTAGTGGAGATTAAACATGATTAAGTTTTGATTTGGGTTAATTTTTTCTAGAAGCTTCTAGAAGGTTTTCTTTTGTTTCTTGCTAAAGATATTTTCTAAAGGTATTTTGTATGATATTTGTTAACCCAACCCAACCCTTGACCATGGTTAATTCTCTACATGGGTTAAGTTATCATACTTAACCCGTGGTTGCATTTCTAACCTCACACACTTTCATTATTCATAACAAAAGAAATAGTTCTTCTTCTTCCTTCTTCTTTTGGATGGAAAAGCTTACAAACTTTTTCATTAGTGATGATTTTGAGTGAGAAATAGAAAACAAATGAGAGCTAAAATCCTACTTCATCATCCTAATCTATCCTAGCCATTTGGATTAGAGTGTTCACTTCATTTGTGAGTGAGAGCTTGTGTTAAAGAAACTTCATGGTAGATCATCTTTGTTATCGAAGATCGGAAGCAAGCTTGCATCTTTCTCTTCGTGGAACCTCTCTAGAGTCCGGATTCTTGATGATCGCAGCGAAGGGACCTCAACACGGAGCTTATGAAGTGAAGGACCGGACTACAAAGGTTGTAATCCCAAACTCATAGATGTTAAAGTGTTTAACATGCTTTGTTTCGCCTAATCTCTAGTTTAAAGATCTTGGTTAGGGTAGTTCGGCCCGTCTAAATTTTAAATCGGGCATGGTTGATGCCTTATAGACCCTTATGAGAGTGCCTAGTAACCCTACAGTGGTATCAGAGCCATGCTAGAGCTTTAGGCAAAGTCTAGGCGAAGTTTAAAGTCCGATCGAACACCGAATACCCGTAAAACCCTAGTTTCTGGAAAAAATTTCAAAAGTTGATATTTTCATATTAAAAATACTCAGAAAAATAAGCAGGGAATTATAAGGATTACGGTGGAAAACGAGCCCCAAACACCATTCAAAGAGCCGCGGAACCGCGGCAGGAACATGCCTTGCGCGGCGGTTCCACGGCCATACAGTGGAGTTAGGGATTTATTTTTACCCAGTAACATCCGTATGTATTTCCTGATGCTTCTGGGAATTTTTGATATTACTCAAGTGTTGAGTTTTCTGGGATGTATTGGGGACTCGCTGATTCGATCGGATAATTAAACTTCGTTTATGTTTTTCCGGATAATTTTAGAACGTGTTAAAAAGTTCGAACGGATATCAATAACTCAATTTTTCCCCTGCCGGAAAATTTCCAAGTGTTGGATTTTTCCGTAGTTTAAGAAAAATTCTAAGTCGTGCAAGTAACGCGGTGGACCCTCTAGAAGGCAACAAACCTTAACTCTATTATGTGACCGTCTGAACCGCGTCGAAACCTTAGGGTTTTTGGCAGTACGGCGTTGCCACATGTGAGTTGTTGGCTTGACCCTTCTACGGCTGGACCATTGGTACAGTGGCATGTGATGAATGTTTTAAAACTAATTTCAAGTGTTGAGAACTATTAGGAAAATCTTTGGTGTTTGTTTATTCAATCGGAAAGTTTAACATTGTCTATTTATCTGGAATGTGATACAATATTTGGAATCCACAAATAGTTATGAGATAACTAATTTGAATGTTATAAATCTAGCAGTTCAGTCTTAGATGATCGATTGCCACGGAATTTTGATGTGATCAAAAGTCCGTCGCAATCACGCAGCGTACGCGGATACTCGCCAGGTAAACTTAATAGACAGCCATGCCTCATTGCCCCGACCAAGTGACTGTAGGAGAACCCCCTCGCCAAAAGCATCCGTACGGGTGCTCGCGGCAGCGGTGTTCCACCTTAGTGCACTTCGTCGACGGCATCCGGGGGTGCGGTCGTCTACTAAAGTTTGCGACGAGCATTCGATCAGGATGTCGGGAATCTTGTTGAATTGCCCGACTAGATATTGAAAAGTGTTTTCGATAATGAGACTAAAATGCGGGGTTTATAATTGTTAGCCTTGCGATATCTTAGTAATTCATATGGTTAGGCATGCGATGTCTAAGGAGGTTGCGGATTCCAACTGTTGTAGTTTTACACTTTCTTTTCTGCGACCGTAAGTGTAATATGTGGTGTATCGCCGGTTTCGTTGCTATACATCAACGACAATTGGGATACGCATATTTACTTACGTTGATGATATGTGATATTATGTGTTGCTGTGATATGTTATATTGGATCGTCGCGTTTTGAATAGCCGGGGGTTTTATGTGAGATGAGGGTTTTTATTTTCATTCATGTAAAATTCATTGTATGTAATATTCTTTTATTGGGGCACTTCCGGGCTGAGGATGATGTCACCATTATATATTATTTACTTTTCCGCACTAGGTAGACCCAAGACGTGGAGCACAAGTAACCGGGTTCTAGGGTCCAGTGGGAGACCATCTTGAGGAGTCGAAACCGGGTCTCCTAACCATAGAATTCGCAGTGTTTCTTGCCGCTCTCGTAGGGGTCTAGGAATGTGGGTTTGGCTATTCATCGCGACCGTGGAATCCGTGTTTTATACAGGCTCATATTAAAACATGGACGTCCTAGTATATCCAATATTTCATATATGTTCTTCTGCTGCAATGTTTTGTGATGAGATCATATTACTGCCTGAGACGAATGTTTATATTATATATACGAGAAATATGTTATATTGCAGATTTCATTTCATATCTGATGCTTGTGAAGCATAATAAAATGGGACTTCATTAATGAGATTAATGAAACTAAAAGAAACCTAAAGATGTTGTAGAAACTTGTTTAAAAACTGGTAGCTCTAGTTCTTGCTTTGCATAGCGGTGTTCCTTATAGAACATCCACCACCTTATTCGATAAGGAAAGAGCCGAGATCCCTTCACCGGGAGTGACCTCTTTAGTGAAACTAGCAGATGCTGCATACTCGGTTTGTCTTTTGATTGCTTCTATAGTTTTTGCTTTGCATAGTGGTATTTGTGAAATATCATGCACCTTATTCGATGAGGAAAGAGCCGACGATCCCTTCACCGGGAGTGACCTCTTTAGCAAAACTAGAAAAGGCCTCAAAAACATTCCATTAAAAATCACTCGATTCTACAACGATATCAAGTGCATTACGCTCATGGTTTTCTTAAAAACCTGTGTAGCCCTCCGTCATTTCAGATAAGTACTTCATAGTATTCGTGTTGCGTTTGTTGGCCTGCGTCAAAGCGTAGTGTGCGGTAGCTATTTATGCTTATCTGCAAAAGCATATGATGCGATTGAGTTAGGGTAGTCGTGCGACTTTGTTGGCCCGCGTCAAGGGTCGTGCGGGTGGATTTAATTCAATCCGGAAATGTACGGGTTGAACTTGACTAGCGGACTATGGTTTGTTGGCTTGCGTCAAGGTCATAGAACGCTACGGGTAAATAATTATTGGGAATTTCAAGTGTTGAAATTTGTAATGAGATTGCATACCTTCTATGAGATAGTTGGATCCCGATACCCGCTGCGAGTAAGAGTTACTCGTGGGAGAGTTTTACACATTACAATTAGCCGATCAAGTAAGTGTCTAGAAAGGTGTTAACGGGGTTACGCCCCTGGGAAAACGAGGTTTACTTTAATTAGGTCCGTGCGAAAGCACGGGGAACCTCCCTCAAAGTACCGGCACTGGCCTGGCTGAAAAATTGGCGAACTTGTAGAGTGTAATTAATCCCGGCTAGTCTTTCCTTTTAGGGTTTGAAGGATGATTTGACTAAAACAGTGGGAGACATCCTGATTAGATAAATTGATAACCAATCTAATCTTGTAAAAGCGCACGCTGAGTGTTTTCTTCTCTCTCTCTCTCCTGGTTACGACTATGTCACGCCTTAATCAAAATAATAACATGGATGTATCGATCGAACCCGCTTATTAAACTGCGCTAGGGAACGTTCGTCCCGCTCCAACTTATAATTGTTATAAGACAGAGCAGGAAATAAGGGATTACCAGAATTCCCGTGCCACCCAAACGAAGAAAGTTCATGTTGATGCATCTTCTTCGGGTGTGTTCACTACACAGAACTGTTTCTCAATATTATTTACGTCCTGGGTATTTGATACCGGATTAAGATCCCATATATGTAATTTGTTACATGGGCTACATATAGGTAGAGAACAAAGAACGGGTGATAAATTTCATGAGATAGAAACGGTGCAAGTGTTGCAGCCAAGTCTGTTGGTAGTTATCATCCTGTATTACCAGAATACATTGATTCTCAACGAATGTTATTAGATACCGAACCTGATATACAACATCATATCAGTCTCTTTATTAGTAAAGAAGGATATAATTTTGTATTGTTGGATAATGTTTTGAACATTTCCTATATCAAGAGTTGATCGGTTCAGGTACGTTATCTAAAAGCATAGACGTTCTAAATCAAACCGTTCTTAACATACACAACACACACAAGAGGAAGAGTTCAGAACTGAACGAATCCTTCTTGAGGCATTGTAGACTAGGTCATATCAATGCGACCCGACTAGCTGAAGTTACATAAAAATGCATTTTTAAATTAGTTTGGATTTACATCTTGTAAAACTTGTCAGTCATGTCACTAAGATAAGATGACCATAGCTCCGTTTATTGAAAACAGAGAAAGAGTTAGTGAACTCTTAGGATTGATACATGCTGATGTATGAAGGTCCCCTGTCTACACATGCCAAGACCGGTTCTTTGTACTTCATTACATTCACTGATGATCTCTCAAGATTCAGACATATGTTCCTGTTGAAACACAAGTCCGAAACTTTTGAGATAATCACAGAATATAAGTTAGAAGTAGAGAACCAAAAACCGGGTATAAGTATTATGTCCTTTGATGTAATCAAGGAGGAGAATAATTGAGCACGGGATTCCTGGACTATTCTAAAGGAGAATGAGATTCTCTCTCAGCATTACTCCTCCGTATACACCACAGCACGATGGTATATCGGGGCGGAGCAATAGCACCCTATGTGATATGGTGTGCTCTATGATGAGTACTACTAAGTTTCCTATTTCCTTTTGGGAGTTATGCACTTGAGAAGCTGCATACCTATTGAATAGGGTTCAAATCAAATCAGTTGCCTACCGCTTCATATGTGATATGGAATGGGAAGAGACCATATCTTAAGTATGTTAAGATTTGGGGTTGTCCAGCCTATGTCTAAAAGCTAAATCTGGACAAACTCGAGGCAAGGTCAGTTCTGTAGAAGTTTGTTGGATATCCCAAGCATTCGCAAGGAAATATCTTCTACCAAACTGGGGAACAAAAGGTGTATTTGTTTCTCAGCATGCCACCTTTGTGAAAGGGAATTTCTTGTGAAGTAATTAGTAGTCATGAGGTAGAACTGGAAAGAGTTCCAGCTGTACAAACTGCATATGATGATTTGGTAGAACCAAAGGATTCAATAGTTTCCAATGAAGCTCAGCCTCTCCGCCGATCTAATAGGGTTCCTCACCCACGTGAGAGATACTTCGGTTTCTCTATGAAAATGGGAGCGAGGATTGCATCATGAGATGATGACCCAACTTATTTCCAGCAGGCTATCAGGAGTGGGACTCTGTAAGAATGGCTGGATGCTTAGCGATCTGAGATGGAATCCTTATACACCAACTGACTTTGGTTGCTTTATCTGAAGGGTTAAATCCCCATCAGGAGCAAGTATATCTTGAAAAGATTACTTGGTGTACATGGAAAAGTTGAGACTTTCAAAGCTATGCTTAAGTCCATCCAGATCCTACATGCCACGGCTACATACCATGACTACGATGTCTGGCGGTTGGGTGTCATGACTGCTTTTCTAAATGATGATTTGGAAGAGAGCGTCTATAAGTACACAGCCAGAGGGCTTCGTAGATAGTGGGAGCAGCGGAAACGTGTGCAAGATGTTTTATGTGATAAAGCAGGCATCACGGAGTTGGAATGTCTGTTTTGATGTGGTAGTAAAAGAGTTTGACTTCATCAAAATGGTAGATGAACCTTGTATATACAGAAAGGTAGTAGAGAGTATGGTGGTGATCCTCGTAGAGTACGTGGATGACATACTCTTGATAAGGAAAGAGTTTCCTATGCTACGCTCGGTCAATCTCCGCTTATCATAAGGATTCTACATATAGGATAAAAGCGATACCTCCTAAATCCTGGGTTTTGGATCTATGAGATAGATCTAATTGGATGTTAGTATTCTCACTAGGTGTAGTGAGATGGTATCAATCGATCCTGGGAAGAATCACTGAAAAGGTTCCAGGGTGATAAGAACGACTGAATGTCAGTCGCAGGCATTGTCTTTACCCTCAGTGGAGGGACGGTATGTTGGAAGAGTTCCAAGCTAGATTCTGTGACTTACTAGACGATTAAAGGAAAGATACATCGTTACCAAGGATACTACCAAAGAGGCAGTCTGGATTTATATAAGTTCATGAGATGAACTTCGTTCCTACCATTGTGTGACAATGGAGTTGTGGCTTATTCCAAGGAACCCCCATCCCATCAGAAATCTAGATATAATTCTTAGACAGTATCACCTGATCATGGAGATGGTTGATCTCCAGGGAGATCGAGGTTAGGAGAGTAGACACAGAGGACAACAGCGCGGATCCACTCACAAAGGACTTTTTCTCAGTAGAGACTTTTATGGGAAGGTTGAGTATGAGATCTTCAACCACAGCTAATTGTTGGGTATACGATACCACAACAGATGGCCCTAGTGCAAGTGGGAGATTGTTAGCTATATGTATTCCATAGAGGCCATTACTGTACATACGATGTATATTGTAGTGGATGCTTGGATATATATAGGGAGGACTTTCTTGCTCGACATGATAGTATGCTATCTGGTTACACTTTATCTTAACATGTACTCTGATTGTCTCTATGTTACATGTTGATAAAGCCCTTAGGATGAGTACTTGACTACCAGGACTATGATGCAGATCATACTAGTGGGGCCATGGAAGTCGAAGAGTACATCCTATAACTGTTCCTAGTCGTGGGAGTACCGAGACAGGGCATCGATACTCCAGAGTAGACTAGCGTATGCGCTTCTTGACCCATATGATGGGCGATGGATGATCCTATATCCATTTGTGTTTGACATCAGAGAAGGTATACGGGTGCTCAGTGGAGACTAGGTATGTTCATATCAGAAAATTGCATTCTAATACCGCTCATTCATTATCTAATTGTTTTATTTATCTGTATTATTGACCAGTGAGATCATACTAATGGGGCCATGGAAGTCGAAGAGTACATCCTATAACTGTTCCTAGTCGTGGGAGTACCGAGACAGGGCATCGATACTCCAGAGTAGACTAGCGTATACGCTTCTTGACCCATATGTGGGCGATGGATGATCCTATATCCATTGGTGTTTGACATCAGAGAAGGTATACAGGTGCTCAGTGGAGACTAGGTATGTTCATATCAGAAAATTCATTCTAATACCGCTCATTCATTATCTAATTGTTTTATTTATCGGTATTATTGACCAGTGTCTGCTCAGTATTACAGATTACAGGTATCCATGACAAAATACTGGAAATGCATCCAACAGCACGGATATATCACTTGAGGGAAGACACTGCGACCAGAAATGCTAACCATAATGGGGGCAGCCATGATTTAGGCACATGTGGGAATGGAGTAATGAGCATTTAATGGTGAAGATTGTGTGTTGAATTCAACATTCAAAATTCCCTCCAAAATCTGGGTGTAGACCAAGACAAATCACAGAAAATAAACTACACTAAAGTGATGTGAGGGGACAAACAAGTCAACACACCAAGCTCGAGACCATTCCAACATGATTTGGCCAGCCACATCACTACTTGGGCCGGCCTGGCCGGCCCCACCTCCTCAGGTGGGCCCCAGCTTCACACAGTGCCTTCCTTGCTGCCACGTAGCCCTAATTTTGATGTTTATTTTCTTTTCTTCTTTTCCTATAAATAGCAGGCAGTGGGCAAAGGTTCAAGGGTCATTCTTTAGTCTTGGATTGTCATTCTTTGTCCAAGTTTTCTTTTCTCTTTTCTTGTAAATAGATTAGTCCCCTTGAAGTCTTAACCTTCTCTTGATCCTTCAACCTCTTCATTGAGCTTGAAGGTTTAAGGGTTGGTTATTGATTTGTATCATTATTAAAGTTAATAAAGTGTTCTTTTGTGCTTCCTTCACCATGAGCTTGAGCTTGCAAGTTTAAGTTTGGGTTATTGAACCCATGTCCTAGAATATGTTCTTTGGTTCCTAATCGTTTACTTGCATTTTATTCTTGCTCTTTTAATTCTCGCACTTAAATTCCATGCACTTTAATTACTTGCTTGTAATCTTTTCTTTTCTTTTCTTTGTTCTTCTTTTTTGTTATCTCTTTTTGGTTTGTTTTGTGAATTGTGTGAATATTGTTGTTAGGAAAAGAGAAAGATTTTGTAAGTTAACTTTTCGTTTTTCATTTCCTTTTCCCGTCTTTTCAATTTGAAACTCCGCCCAAAACTTACGCAAACGCTCCGTTAGGCACCCTACCCTACCAAGGAAAAGGTGATTCCTAACCGTGACCGGTTGCATTCGGTTTGGCCGGAGGCAAAAGCAAGAGACAAGAACGGACGGACAAGGGTCAATAAGCCGGATTCCATGAATACCGTTCTTAAGTCCCCTAATCCACGTTGTTGCCGATTGTTCTAGCTTCATTCGTTAAGTTCGGCTCAAAGTACTTCAATATGGAATAAGCATACGCTCATGGTTTTCTTAAAAACCTGCGTAGCCCTCCGTCATTTCAGTTAAGTACTTCATAGTATTCGTGTTGCGTTTGTTGGCCTGCGTCAAAGCGTAGTGTGCGGTAGCTATTTATGCTTATCTGCAAAAGCATATGATGCGATTGAGTTAGGGTAGTCGTGCGACTTTGTTGGCCTGCGTCAAGGGTCGTGCGGGTGGATTTAATTCAATCGGGAAATGTACGGGTTGAACTTGACTAGCAGACTATGGTTTGTTGGCCTGCGTCAAGGTCATAGGACGCTAAGGGTTAATTATTATTGGGAATTTCAAGTGTTGAAATTTGTAATGAGATTGCATACCTTCTATGAGATAGTTGGATCCCGATACCCGCTGCGAGTAAGAGTTACTCCTGGGAGAGTTTTACACATTACAATTAGCCAATCAAGTAAGTGTCTAGAAAGGTGTTAACGGGGTTACGCCCCTGGAAAAACGAGGTTTACTTTAATTAGGTTCGTGCGAAAGCACGGGGAACCTCCCTCAAAGTACCGGCACTGGCCTGGCTGAAAAATTGGCGAACTTGTAGAGTGTAATTAATCCCGGCTAGTCTTTCCTTTTAGGGTTTGAAGGATGATTTGACTAAAACAGTGGGAGACATCCTGATTAGATAAATTGATAACCAATCTAATCTTGTAAAAGCGCACGCTGAGTGTTTTCTTCTCTCTCTCTCTCCTGGTTACGACTATGTCACGCCTTAATCAAGATAATAACATGGATGTATTGATCGAACCCGCTTATTAAACTGCGCTAGGGAACGTTCGTCCCGCTCCAACTTATAATTGTTATAAGACAGAGCAGGAAATAGGGGATTACCAGAATTCCCGTGCCACCCAAACGAAGAAAGTTCATATTGATGCATCTTCTTCGGGTGTGTTCACTACACAGAACTATTTCTCAATATCATTTACGTCCTGGGTATTTGATACCGGATTCAGATCCCACATATGTAATTTGTTACATGGGCCACAATCTACCGGGTATCTCGAAGTGCCGAGTGGCCTACTCACGGTGTTGAGGGAGGTTGCTTTGCTTTACTGATCTCGACGACATTACCACATCTCTGTTTGACTTTACACATGATCTTAGTGAGGACACTTTTTCTACACTTAAGTCCTGCACCCCTGACTTTCCTCCACCCGAGTCTGTATCTTTTACAGGCTCTGAGCTTCTTTGTAAATCCAAAAATCACTCAATGATCCCTCCTTCTATCATTTCTCTGCCTGAATTAGATCTCAAAATTTTACCTTCTCATCTTAAATATGCTTATTTAGGTGAGAAGGAGTCTTTACCGGTTATAATATCCGCTTCTCTAGCGTTAGAGCAAGAGAATGCACTTTTATCGGTATTGAGATCTAACAAAGAGGCGTTTGGTTGGAGTATGGCGGACATCAAAGGGATTAGTCCCTTGATAGTTGAACATCATATACATGTGATGGATGATGCCAGACCAACCCGAGAACCACAGAGACGGTTGAATCCCGTTATGAAGGAAGCGGTAATGAAAGAGATCGTCAAATGCCTAGATAATGGTATTATATACCCTATCTCCGATAGCCAATGGGTGAGTCCTATACATGTCGTTCCTAAGAAATCCGGCATCACTGTTATAACCAATGAGGCGAATGAGTTGATTCAGACACTCACCCAAACTGGGTGGCGTGTATGTATCGATTATAGAAAACTCAATGCTGCCACGAGGAAAGACCACTTTCCTCTACCATTCTTTGATCAAATGCTGGAATGCTTAGCGCGACGAGAGTATTATTGTTTTATGGACGGATACTCAGGCTATAATCAGGTCCCCATCGCCAAAAAGGATCAAGATAAAACCACTTTTACTTGTTCTTTTGGTACTTTTGCTTACAGTCGCATGCCCTTTGGGTTATGCAATGCTCCCGCTACCTTTCAGCGGTGTATGATGGGGATATTCTCTGATATGGTAGAGAATTTTCTGGAGATCTTTATGGACGATTTCTCGATTTTTGGAGACTCTTTTTCCGATTGCCTAGCGAATCTTGACGCTGTTCTTACTCGTTGCAATGAGAAGAACTTAACTTTGAACTGGGAAAAATGCCATTTTATGGTCCAAGAAAGAATTGTTCTTGGACATGTTATTTCACAGAAAGGCATTGAGGTTGACAGAGCTAAGATAGATGTCATTCAAAACCTCCCTCATCCCAAAAGCGTCAAAGATATTCGATCTTTCCTTGGCCATGCGGGCTTTTATAGAAGATTCATTAAGGATTTTAGCAAAATTGCTAGACCTTTAACTCTTCTCCTGGCCAAGGATACGACCTTCCATTTTGACTCGGACTGCGAGACAACTTTCGACTCACTTAAACACTCACTCACTTCAGCCCCCGTGCTATCATCACCAAACTGGGACTACCCCTTTGAGCTGATGTGTGACGCATCTGACTTTGCAGTAGGTGCAGTCTTAGGACAGCACATCGAAAAGATGCCACACGTGATATACTATGCAAGTAAGACCCTGAATAATGCTCAAATCAATTATACAACCACAGAAAAAGAACTTTTGGCGGTTGTATTTGCATTAGAAAAATTCAGGCCTTACTTAATTGGCTTACCTATAGTTGTGTATACTGACCATTCCGCCTTAAAACATCTTCTGGCGAAGAAAGATGCAAAAGGTCGACTAATACGTTGGATCCTTCTGTTACAAGAATTTGATCTTGTTATCAAATATAAGAAAGGATGTGAAAACATAGTAGCTGACCATCTTTCACGCATCTCTTCTTCCCCTGTGACCCTGCCAATCAATGACTCGTTTCCTGACGAACAACTCTTGAGCGTATCCAATGAACCATGGTTCAGGGATATTGTGAACAATCTTGTCACAGGACTTATACCCAACGATTAGTCAAAACAGGACAAATACCGTTTTCTATCCCAAGTAAAACACTTTTACTGGGATGATCCATACTTGTTTAAGTATTGTCCTGATCAGATCATCCGCCGGTGTGTCCCGAAAGAAGAGTTCAAGAGTGTTTTTTCTTTTTGTCATAATCAGACCTGTGGGGGTCACTTTGGTCCTAAAAAGATGGCGGAGAAGGTTTTGCAATGTGGATTTTATTGGCTGACCTTATTCAAGGACGCATTTGACTATTGCAAAACCTGCACATAATGTCAATACATGGGTATAATCTCCTAGAGGAATGAAATGCCTCAGCAACCCATTCTGGTTGTTGAAATATTCGATGTTTGGGGCATTGATTTTATAGGTCCCATTCCCAACTCCTTTGGGAATTTGTACATGCTGCTGGCGGTTGATTATGTCTCAAAGTGGGTAGAAGCCATTCCATGTCGCACTAATGACAGGAAAGTTGTCATTAAGTTCTTGAAAGAGAATATCTTTTCGCGATTTGGACGCCCACACGCTATTATTAGCGATAATGGGACACATTTCTGCAACAGGTCTTTCGAGACTCTGATGCGGAAATACTCAATCAACCACCGACTTTCTACACCCTATCATCCCCAAACAAGCGGGCAGGCTGAAATCTCAAACAGACAAATCAAACTTATCCTGGAGAAGACTGTTGCTAAAAATAGAAAAGACTGGTCGACCAAACTGACGGATGCTCTTTGGGCATTCCGAACTGCATATAAGACCGACCTAGGGATGTCTCCATATAGGATAGTGTTTGGAAAATCATGTCACTTACCTGTCGAGATAGAGCATAAAGCATTGTGGGCTATTAAGGAAATAAATTTTGATCTAAACCTTGCAACTTTCGGAAGCTGCAACTTGATGAGCTAAGCGAACTCCGCGATGAAGCTTATGATAACGCTGTAATTGTAAAGAATAGGACTAAGGTTTTTCATGATAAAAACATTTTGAGGAAAACATTTACACAAGGTCAACAAGTCCTTCTTTATGATTCACGACTACACCTTCACGCGGGTAAGCTCCGATCTCGATGGAAGGGACCTTTTGTTGTGCGGTCTGCATACCCGCACGGGGCAGTAGAAGTAGAAAATGTTAAAAACGGCACATTTTTCAAAGTGAATGGACATAGACTAAAGCCGTATTGTTCCACTGACCCCACGGAGGAGCTCCTGTTCTTACAGGAGCCAGTTTATTTGGATTAAAATTCCTCCGTCTCACCTTCATATCCTGTATATCACTGCATCAATTTTTGAATGAAGGTGAGTGAAAAGAGTAAGTTTGGGGGAAGTTCTTCACTTATATATTTTGCCCCCACTAATAATTCCTTCCAGACTTACAGGTTTTGTAGATATTGCTGTTGGCAACAGTGAGGACACTGTTGAAAACAAGTTTGGGGAGGTTTGTGCTTATTTTTGCATCATTTGCATATCATTTGCATAAGCACAAGACATTTCATTTTTGCATCATTTGCATATCATTTGCATAAGCACAAAACATTTTTTTGAAAACCTATAAAAATTTAAAAATTTTCAGAATGATAAAAATATTTTTTGTACATAAATAAAATAATAAAAGTTTAGATAGTGAAAAATTACATCCATGAGATTAGAAAAATTTAAGAAAACTAAGAAAATTAGAAGTTTTCTTATACGAACTAGTAATAAGTAGTTATGAGCCGTTGTCCCAAGGGTTAGTAAGATGAAGGACGTCACTAATCTGAGGATAAAAATAAGTCTGAAAAATAGTTTCTATTCTGGAAGCCAAACATTTGGAACGTTGCTACCCTGCTATTCGCACTTACACACGTCTTAAAGCTTGGGATAGTAGAGAATACCTTGAAATGCTCTTGTCTTAAAGCCAAAAGTATGAAGGAAATAAAAAAAAAGTGAAAAAAAAATATATATAGTGGTGAGAAAAATGGACACTGGTTTTGTTATCACCGAGGGCAATAAAAATGTATAGCGAGGGTGCTTCTTCACCTAGTGCCCTAAGGCCAACTGGCCTGGGAGTCACTGCAATGCCTGAGGTGGTGCAAGACGAGGAAAATACACCAAGTAAGCAAGCACAGGAGTAATCGGTCGGTTAGTACCTCAAGAAATATTAACGGTCGCATGAAAGTGTGTGAGCAACTCCGTCTAAATATTCATTAATTAAAAATTACTGAGGCTAATGGGCAAGAGTATGATAGCTTGAATTGAATTCTCCGGGTGTAGGGATGTCTTTACACACACGCAGGGTTATATGATCGATGTTTGGAATAAAGATAGGAATGAAAAACAAGACGATGTTTTATTGAGGGAGGACGTGATTTCTGACATCTTTTCATGACCATTAAGATAGGGCTCATGACAACCGAAAAGCTAGCTTAGTTGGAAACCCTAATTTTCAAAGTCTTTCTTTTACAATTCTTTTCTTTAAATGTAATGTTCATGATCTTTCTTTTATTATTGAATTTTGTGGGTGCAATCCGCTGAAAACCCTCAGGAGACAACACTCCTCCTACTAGGGACACCTAGAGGTTTAAAGGCTTGTTGCACATGCTCAGTGAAATCGTGTTGCCTACGAAAGTGTGCTAGTTAGTTTTTCTCTTTCTTTATTTTCTCCTTCTTTTAATAAACAGTTCGCTCGAGACGATCGAAATTAAGTTTGGGGGAATTTGATTAGTCGAAAATATTCCATCTTTTAACCGGCAATTTCCCTGTCATTTGCATTCATATAGCACATATTAGCAAAACAGTCGTCAAATATCAGATTACATGTGTTATACCTTAAAACCGGCATTTCTAGGGAAATTGACTGCATTTCATAGCATGGCATCATTTCTATATATTGCAACCCGTGTTTCGAAGTCCGTGCAGGAAAATCAGAAGATCGGTCAAAAATTTACATGACAAGACTGCTAAAAGAATACGCCAACTCAAGGATTTGGAATCTGGTATTGATCTAAAGGGCATTCAGGAATTCAATATATCACAAAAGACATCTGAAGACATAATAAGCCAACACAAGAAAGTTGAAGCCATAAGGCCACCAAATGGCCGCGGTTCCGCGGCCTAAGCCTCCTTGTGCCGCGGAACCGCGGCAGTTATGCCACGTCAGCCCTAAAATTTTGGTGCAAAATGCTTCTCTCAGGGTCCACACTTCAGAAAGACATGTCAAATTCCAGAAGACCCCAGAACCTTCTGCCAGATCAGCAAGCTTTGGGATCTACACTAAACTAGCCTTGTATTCTAGAAACTTCTCCCTAAACCCTAGCTTAAACCCTATGCTAAGCCTAACTAACTACTTCTAGAAGTCTTTCAACAAACTTTTGGAGGGAACTTCTATTTCAAACTCAAGGCCTAGGGTTTGGGAGATCTATAAATAAGACCCTAGGCTCACTTGTAAAGAGGATCATCTTCTTGGCATTCTATTAATTCAATAGATCCATTCACTCTCTTTCTTCATCTTCTTCCACAAGTCTAGTGAGAAGACTTGTGTGAAACCCTAACCCTAATTCCAATCAAAAACCAAGATCCCGAGTACCCAATCAAGCAAGAAGCCCTTCAACCTTTTAGGAGCGAAGCCGATCTTTAACAGAGCAAGTGGTCCAAGCTGATCCACGACTCACGGAGAAAAGTGACGCCAGATCGACAATTTAGTTCTTCCTCCTGTAGTTCTTGAGCGACTGTAATCAAATTGTTGATATAAATAAAAGGTGATATTCTTTTATCTTGTTTTCTTTAAATTCTTGCATCATGATTCGATCTCAATTTCTAGTTGTAGTTCTTGTTGTGATGTTTGAGTAATACTCCGCTCGTCGAGGAGTCGAGACGATCAACAGAATGATGATGTAATATATCTGAAAACGATCCTTGATTCCTACGAGTTTTGTAAACCCTAGCAAGTTCAAGAACCGACGACCCAATTTTGTTGCGATGCTTTCTTGATTGATATCGCTCAAAATTGGGGAGTTACGATCGTTTCTTGAAATTGCTAGAGGCTAGAATGTGAATGATATCGACGAAAGAACAAGGGTTAAATGATGAAACCCTAGTTTCACGAGGAAGCCCTAACTCTCGTCGATCATCATCGATCTAGTATCAATTCTTCGAAGGACAAGAACACGATATCTTGAGATTATATCACATCTATAGATCCGATCGATTCCTACGAGCCTCATTTAGATTCTTGACATTTTGGTTGGAAATATCATCGAAACCCGATTCTCGATTGTTTATCATTTTCTTGATTCTTGATTAGACTAGTGACACCTGAATCAATCGATAAAATCTTGAATCATGTTTTGTTTTCTTTTCGATTAACTTTTCAATTCAAACAAATCAACATAGAAACGAATCGCACAATCCCTGTGGACAATCCGCACTCACTTACGATCTACAACCGACACCGTAGTTGATTGCGGTCAAATATAATTCTTTGATTGTGATTCTATACATTTTCAAAATACCGACACAAAGAAATTCATTCGAGTTACACACGACACAGTGAAGAATTTTTTTAACAATCAATTACAATTAGGTATTTGAGACCTCACCTTGGTAAGGATCAAGCTTAAGCATCATAGTTGTTTTAAGGATACAGAAAAAGAGAACAAGAAAGAAACAAAAAAAAATAACAACAACTAGATTAGAAAATGAAAAATACAAGCAAATATAATTAACAATTACAACAAGATAAGCATGGTAAGAATAAGAACTCCTTTATTCATTCTTCACTCACAAAAGCTCACTACAAGTTTTTAATGGAGAAGAGATGAGAGGAGGAAGAAGAACAACACATGTATTCTAAAATCTAAAATACAAGAATGAGGACCCTTGGCTTTGGCAAGTTCTGGACTATTTATAGGCAGGGAACTGAAACTTTAGGGCAACTTTCAGACCATATATGAAATTACCAATCTCCCCCCAAAATACGGTCGTCCACT
Organism: Agapanthus africanus; assembly: GCA_030015575.1. NCBI lineage: Eukaryota > Viridiplantae > Streptophyta > Magnoliopsida > Asparagales > Amaryllidaceae > Agapanthus > Agapanthus africanus. Next base: position 446,575,313 of record JASDDO010000014.1, read on the forward strand.
GAGCCAGTATGGCCACGGTTCCGCGGCCTAAGCGCGCTCGTGCCACGGAACCGCGGCCTTCTTGATGAGTTAGGTCACAAGATTTTGTGACCTTCCCTGTGTGCAGTCCTCTTCAGTGTGGTATAGTACTTTTCTTAGAAGCTCTTCACAATTCTTCCAGAATTTTAGTAGATTAAAAGGTGATGTGATGTGGATCTTTTGCCATGATTTCCTCGAGCTCCGCGTAGATATGTTGGATCTTGTGTTGACATTGAGCTTTGTGCATGAAAATGACATTGATTTGCCATTCTGTCCCTTAAACTGGTGTGTGGCAACATACGGATAGAGAGCGGAGACCCGTGTTTTATCTGTGGTCGGCAGTAATCCAGAATTTGTCGTGCTTTTCCATGAATTTCACTGTTTAGAGCTGAGAACCTGTATCCTGCAATTTGACAAGCAAACACGGCTCAAGAGTACCTACGGATAAGCAATGTGATAAAAATTGGGCGGCATAAAAATACAAAAATCTGATATGAACAAATACCCCCAAACTTATCATTTGCTCGTCCCGAGCAATGCCAATTTATTCACAAAAAATTCCTAACCTCACTTTCGCAGGGAACGCGATTGCACTGAGCATGTGCAACAAGCCGTTAAACCTCTATGTCCCTAGTAGGAGGAGTGTTGTCTCCTGAGGGTTTTCAGCGGATACTACCCACAAAATCCGGTCAAGCTAGTTTTGCAAAATAACTATGATTCAAACCCTAAAGTTTTGTTTCAGAAAATAACAATTCTATGATCCTAAGTCTAGACTATCGAACCTTTATTTTTCACATCTCGCTTCATATTTAACTTAAGATTTTATATGTCTTCACGTGCAGTGCAAATATTGTCGTTAAGTTCCAGAAGGGTCGAATAAAGTCATCATGTCATACAATAAAGCCCAGATAAAATTTTTAAAAGGATCACATAAGTTTTATAAAGAGTTAAGCATTTTTCCAGTTTCGTTTTCCAGTAAGGTTTCAACTTCAGAATTTCTATCTTCCTTAACAGGAAACTAGGTCTTCATTTTTTTCACTCCACATTTTTCTTGTTTTCATTTCATACACACCTTTGTGAACGTGCAATCGTCTTTATCATAGAATAAAACCTTCATATCTCCGTTAGAAATATTTTTTTTATAAAGGCCTGTCTTTTGTCAAGATTATTCTCACACAAAGAACCGTTAGGAATTTTAACTCGGAGAGAACACTTGCTTGACTTTGTTTTAATCTGGACTTTCTAGGCTTCTTAACGAGCTTTGGGCCAATGCACCCAAACCAGTTGGTTTTAGGGCATTAGGTGTAGAGACACCCAAGCGGACTTAATTACTCAAGTTACCTAGGTCCAAAAACAAAAGACAATTTTAGCGTGAAAATCATGATGATTCAATACAAACGGAGATATAACCGGCAGTTCAATTATTTTTTTGGATAAAAGACGTGTTTAGTGGGTTTGGTGTGTAATCATTCCAATCAAGTTCCAGATGGGTTATTTTTCAGACGTAGTTCTAATTAGGGCATCAATAACATTACTTCATATTCGCTTCACTTCATAAACTATTCTTGATATTACTTATTTCAGAACAAACCTATTTGATCCTCAGAAAAATCATTTATCCATTAAAAAGTTTTTTTTAGACATAAAAGACTTGTCATCTAATTTCCAAAACTCACGACACGTGTAGTGTGATGTAAAGACGTATATCAGCTATAGTTAACTTCAAAGGAGAGTTATCTTTCAGGTTTTCAAAATCTAAAAATAAGATTTAGTTATTCTTATCTTATCAAACAAAACCGTCGAAATGTTGAATCAGAGTTCTCCCACCAGCTAACTTGACAGAAAAGTTTTTATGTTTTTAGAAAATTTTCTGATTTTTATGGATTTTATGGATTTTAGTATGCAGATGCAAAATATACATATGAATGCGAAGGTTAGAAATGCGTACCGAGCGTACCCCCAAACTTAAACTGGACAGTGTCCTCACTGTCATAGCATGAAGAGAACATTTGAATGGTCAAAATTGTCGGTTAGATATACGGAAAAAAAAATTTTGTTTTATTTTTTTTTTGTTTATGTTTTTAAAGAGTAAAAATGGAAAATAATATCCACACATAAATAAAAAATGGTATATACATACCCCCAAACTTATTTGGAACAGTGTCCACCATTCTTGGCTGGATAACCGAAGTTTAGTGGTAGGCAGAGGAAGATTATGCAGGGTAAACCGGCTCCTGTAAGACTAGGAGCTCCTCTGTTGGTTCGGCGCTAAGGTACAGTTTAAGTCGGTGTCCATTTACTTTGAAAAATAAACCGTCCTTTGGATTCTCCAAATCCACAGCGCCATGCGGATACACATTCCGCACAAAATAAGGCCCTTTCCAGCGAGATATGAGCTTTCCTGGATGGAAGTGTAGCCGGGTGTCGTAAAGCAGTACCTGTTGACCAGGTACGAAAGTTTTGCGCAAAAGGTGTTTATCGTGAAACACCTTCGTTCGGTTTTTAAGGACAACCGCGTTATCGTAAGCCTCATCCCTAAGCTCGCTCAATTCGTTCAATTGCAGCTTCCGATGGCTGCCCGCATCTTCGAGAGACAGATTCAGCTCTTTTATCGACCAAAATGCGCGATGCTCTATTTCGACAGGGAGGTGGCAAGCCTTTTCGTACACAAGCCGATAGAGAGACATGCCAAGATCGGTCTTATAAGCCGTTCGAAATGCCCAAAGGGCATCAGTGAGTTTCAACGACCAATCCTTTCGGTTCTTGGAAACCGTCTTCTCCAGTATCTGCTTGATTTGACGATTTGAAACTTCAGCTTGCCCACAGGTTTGCGGGTGGTAGGGCGTAGATAGCTTATGATTAATGGAATATTTCCGCATCAAGGCCTCGAAAGTCTTATTGCAGAAATGAGTTCCATTGTCGCTAATGATCGCTCGGGGGTGCCCAAACCGGGAGAAAATGTTTTCTTTAAGAAACCTAACGACAACCTTGTTGTCGTTAGTCCGGCTGGGCACAGCCTCGACCAACTTAGAGACGTAATCAACAGCGAGAAGGATGTACAAGTTCCCGAAAGAGCTGGGAAACGTCCCCATGAAATCTATCCCCCAAACGTCGAAAATATCCATAACCAAGATTGGTTGGAGCGGCATCTCGTTCCTCCGGGATATCCGGCCCAAGTGTTGGCACCGGGAGCAAGTCTTGCAGTAGTCATGAGCGTCTTTGAAGAGTTGTGGCCAGTAGAAACCACACTGCAAGATCTTCTCAGCTGTTTTTCTGGGGCCAAAATTCCCGCCACATGCTTAATCGTGGCAAAATGACAGCACACTCTTAAATTCATCGTCAGGGACACACCGACGAATAATCTGGTCGGGACAGTACTTGAACAGATAGGGTTCGTCCCAGTAAAAGTGTTTTATTTGGGATAAGAATCGAAGTCTATCCTGACTTGACCATTCAGTCGGTAATAACCCTGTGGCCAAATAATTCACAATATCTGCGAACCAGGGTTCGCGAGATACTGCCAAGAGCTGATCATCCGGAAAAACGTCGTTGATCGGAATTTGAGGCGACGACGAAGAAGGAAGTCGTGAGAGATGGTCGGTGACTACGTTTTCACATCCTCTTTTGTCCTTGATGACAAGGTCAAACTCTTGAATCAAGAGGATCCAACGTATCAGCCGAGATTTTGCATCTTTCTTCGCAAAAAGATGGCGCAGAGCAGAATGGTCTGTGTAGACAATGACTGGAGAGCCGATGAGGTAGGGCCTGAACTTTTCTAAAGCAAATACAACAGCTAAGAATTCCTTCTCAGTTGTTGTATAATTAAGTTGGGTGTCGTTCAGGGTTCGGCTAGCATAATAGATGACGTGCAGCATCTTGTTGATGTGTTGTCCAAGGACAACACCAATGGCAAAGTCGGATGCGTCGCACATAATCTCAAATGGGTGCGTCCAGTCAGGTGAAGAAAGAACGAGAGCAGAAGTGAGTGAGCTTTTTAATGACTCGAACACAGTCACACAGCTCGAGTTGAAGTCGAATGGAGTGTCCTTGTCCAGTAGAAGAGTCAAGGGCCTAGCAATCTTGCTAAAGTCCTTGATGAACCGTCTATAGAAACCGGCATGGCCAAGGAAGGCTCGGATGTCTCCGACGCATCTGGGAGGAGGGAGATTGGAAATGACCTCAATCTTCGCTTTGTCAACCTCTATGATATTTTGCGAAATGATATGTCCTAAGACAATACCTTCGTGCACCATGAAATGGCACTTCTCCCAATTCAAAGTGAGGTTCTTGTCCTTACATCGGGTAAGGACAGCGTCAAGATGCAGCAAACACTCCTTAAAGGAATCGCCGAAGATGGAGAAATCGTCCATGAAGATCTCCAGGAATTTCTCCACCATGTCTGAGAAGATTCCCATCATACACCACTGGAAGGTAGCGGGCGCATTGCATAACCCAAAGGGCATGCGGCGGTATGCGAACGTGCCGAAAGGACAAGTGAATGTGGTCTTGTCCTGGTCTTTTTCGGCGATGGGAATCTGATTATAGCCGGAGTAGCCATCAAGAAAGCAGTAGTACTCATGTCCGGTCAATCGTTCAAGCATTTGGTCAATGAAAGGTAGCGGAAAGTGGTCCTTCCGCGTTGCGGCGTTGAGTTTTCTGTAATCGATGCAAACTCGCCACCCAGTTTGGGTGCGAGTAGGGATTAACTCATTCGCCTCGTTAGTAATGACCGTTATGCCTGATTTCTTGTGGACAACGTGAATGGGGCTAACCCACTGGCTATCAGAGATAGGGTAAATGATACCACTATCCAGACACTTCACGATTTCCTTTTTCACAGCCTCCTTCATGACTGGGTTGAGTCTCCTTTGTGGATCCCTAGCTGGTTTGGCATCATCCATCAGATGAATGAGATGTTCAACGATCAGGGGACTAATCCCCTTGATGTCCGCCATGGACCAGCCAAACGCTTGCCTATTGCTGTGCAAGACCGCAAGAAGGGCTTTCTCTTGCTCTGGAGCTAGAGAAGCCGAGATGATAACAGGGAGGGTCTCGTTCTCACCCAAGTAAGCGTACTTAAGGTGAGACGGAAAAGTCTTGAGTTCGAGCGTTGGAGGTGAAACGATTGAAGGTAAGATTGGTGAAAAGGTCTCGAACTCAAAGGATTCCAGCAAAGGTTCAAAACGAGTGTAAGCGACCGAGTTGGATGGTTCAGGTAACTCATCCGGAAATTCGAAGGATTCAAACTCGGGTGGTGAGTGGCTAAGATCGTTCGAGAAAGTGAAACACTCGTAGTCATTGTCGGGCACAGAAACAACAGCAGGTTCGAAGAGGAACGCACTAGTGGCGTTAAGGTTATCGTGATTGAACAAAAACTCCTCGAATTCACACTCTTCTGGGGTGATCTCCTGGATTGAGCAAACGTCTAGTATATGAGCATTAGGTTCGGAGGGCTGATTCACCAACCTAAAAATGTTGAGTTCAATTGTCGTGTTTCCAAAAGATAGGTTCATCGAACCATTTCGACAATTGATCACATCATTTGAGGTTGCAAGGAATGGACGACCGAGTATCACCGGAATTTGATTCCGGGGGTTAGCTACTGGCTGTGTGTCTAATACAATGAAGTCAACGGGGAATATGAAGTCCCCAACTTTGATTAACACATCCTCTAGCTCACCCTTAGGATGGGTGATTGATCGGTCGGCCATTTGGAGAGTACAGTGTGTGGGTTTCAGCTCTCCTACACCTAGCTGCTCATATACTGAGTACGGAAGCAGGTTAACACTGGCACCAAGATCTAATAGTGCACAGTTGATGTTCTTATCCCCAATGGTAATAGAAATCGTAGGACAGCTAGGGTCGTTCCGTTTTTGCGGTAAAGATTGGGTAAGAGCATCACTCACAGCACTAGCCAAGAAAACTTTCTTGGGTACCTGAGACTTCCTCTTTTTCGTGCACAAGTCCTTTAAGATTTTCGCGTAGGACGGGACTTGTTGGACAGCATCTAAAAGGGGAATGTTGATGTTAACCTGCTTAAACAACTCCAGAATCTTCTCCATTTGCGGATTTTGTTTAGTGGACCTCAACCGGTTTGGAAATGGAACGTTTTTAAAATTGGTTGAGTCCAATGCTTGTGGAGGAGATTGTGGAGTTGGAACGGATCCCAGAGCTGGTGTTTTCGTGGAGTGAGAAGTGGGTCCGTTCAGAGCAAAGAAGAAGAAGAAGAAGAGCCTTTTGACGAATGGAGAATAGGCTCAGAAGACGAAGAAGAAGAAGAAGAAGCGGCCGGGGTGTCATTATCCTCAATTGCTGTGCCGATGTTGTTGTGCAGCATCCTTCCCGATCTCAATGTAGTCACGGCACTCACATTATGGTTCTGTTGTTCAAGAGCAATATGTAAATTATGTGGGTGACCGGGATTTGGTAGTGGTTGAGATGGAAGCTTCCCCTTTTCTCGCTCGCTTAACGCCGCATTCAGCTGTGCAATCTGGGCATCGATGGTCTTGATGCTTTGCCCATGTGCAGCAGTGTGTTGCACCAAAGACTGAATAGACGACTGGTTGTTGGCGGTGGATTGTGTCGATTGTTTAACGAACGCCTCCAGACTTCGTTCTAGCGAGCAAACCTTATCGTTGTTTGACGGAACAAAGTTGTTTTGTGGAAAAGAATTGTTGGGTGCAAAGTTGTTCGTCTGATTTTGAAAAGGTTGGGGTTGGAAGGGCTGCTGAAACTGATGTTGAGTTTGTTGTTGCGCTTGTTGTTGCGGAGGAGGGGGCCTCTGGAAATTGTTGGCTTGGAATTGTTGCTGATTCTGATTCCATGCGAAATTTGGGTGGTTCCTCCAACCGGGATTGTAGGTGGAAGAGTATGGATCATTCCTCGGTCTTTGCCGAATTGTAGCATTAACCTAATCCTGTCCTTGAGATGGTAGATTGTAAGGACACTCTTCGGTTAAGTGAGAAGGATCGGAACAACAAGCACAAATGGTACGAAGGAGAAGAACAGGGGCAGGAGCAGGAGATGAAAATTTGCTCTCTATCGCTTCAAGTTTTCTCGTTATTGCAGCCATTTCAGTTTTCATCGCAATAGAGACATCGAGTTGGTGAATTCCTACCCTAGGCTGACCAGTAGAAGTGGAGGTAGAAGAAGTTGGTCTAGTGCTCTCCGATTGAAGCGTTTATTCCGCAAGGTCGTCGAAGAATTGCCACGCTTCCTCATCAGATTTCGATAGGAAGTGGCCCTGACAAATGGTTTCCAACAACTGTTTGGTTGCTTGGTTCAGGCCCTTGTATAAGGTTTGGCAAAGTTGCCATTTCTTGATACCATGGTGAGGACATTGAACTAGAAGGTCTTTATACCGGTCAAAGCACTTCCAGAAGGGTTCAGTAGGAAGCTGAGAGAATTGGTTGATTTCGTTACGGATCCTTGCGGTTTTATGATTCGGATAGAATTTCTTGAGAAACGCTTTCACAAACTCGTCCCAACTGGTTATGGAGTGGGAAGCGGTACTATACAGCCATTTTTCAGCAAGATCGCATAAAGTGAACGGAATGACCCGTAGCCGTATAGCATCGTCCGACAGCTGGGTAGTTCTCATCATGGCACAAACATTTTAGAACTTGTTGATGAAGATATAGGCATCTTCAGATTCAAGCCCATGAAATTTCGGAAGCATGTTAATGAAGTGGGGCTTAATTTCAAAATTATCCCCATTGACCGGTGGAAGGGAAAGACATGTGGGAAGTGCAGAACGGGTGGGATAGAAACGATCCTGGAGCACGATTCGCTGCGGCGCTACAACAGGCGGAGGTGGTGGGTTATTCGCTTCCATAGGAGGTGGAGTCAATCCCAGGGGAGTCAAAAAGATGTTTGGATTAAATCCTGACATCGCGGAATAAAAGGTTGGTGATGGTGAAGGTGAGGATGTAGGAACAAAATTCCGGTCAACGTCGGAGTTGGCCGGCAAAGGTAAGGGTGAAAGAGGCGTAGACGGAGTTTCGACGTCTAAGTCGATCGCGTAGTCGGTAGCAACTAACGTAACGCGTACTAGGCGGGCGCTAGTGTCCCGAGTCCAAGCGGACATACACTAAACGAGTTTAGTATAGTCAAAGCGGAGAAGGTGAGGGTAAGAAAATGTCAATGGAGAAATATGATAGGTGATGGGTGAAAAATTGGATTTTGGCGACAAAGGGCAAGTTTTTCTAAAAGTTTTTGGTTTTTGTGTTTTTTTTTCTTTTTAGAAAGAGCTTTACAGAAATATGTACGGACTTACGGCTTCAAGCAATCACAAACAAGATATGCACATTCACACCTAGATCTAGGGTCACCTAGGTCAGCTAGACAGCTCCTAACTGTTCCAAAGGGCTAGAAATAGGACCTCAAACCGTCTCTTCTCCGCCAATTGCGGCCAGGTAAGTGCCAGGTAAGTGGTAGGCTCCCCACTACGTAAGTAGTGGTCCTAATTAAGTAACCACTTGCCTTGGACACACTTGCCTAGACACCGCAAAAGTCAGGATAGGATAAACGGCCTATGCCTGTAACTAGTCCGCTGTCCTATTGAGCGCGAAGTCCTTAGGGCTGAGTCTAGTATTTTTTAATTTATGCAATGGTCAATGCATATGCTTTTTGAGATTTCTGGCATCCTGGGAAGGGTGATGAAATCCCCACCCAATCTGGATTGGTTTCAAGCCTCTTAAAGTCCATATTAATATATGCAAAGCAGTAACAATCAACTGCAAACAATTTTTATTTTAGCGCGGCGCAAAGAATCCTGCACAAAAACAATTTATTGGAAGGGGGAAGAGAGTTTGCGCAAAGAATGCTGCAGAAAACACAGTTCAGTGGAGTTCAGAGGAGTGGGGAAGAAGAGAGAGAGACTTACAGAAATTTTTAGGAGTCGACGGCCATAAATGGCCGCGGTTCCGCGGCAATAGAAGGCTTATGCCGCAGTTCCGCGGTAGGTAAGTGGATTTAGCCCTTCAACTTCTTGTACTGCGCTTCCTTTTGTGACCTCTTCTTTTCTGGAGCTCCTTAATCTTTATTTGCTTAATGGGTCTACTCCAAAATTTTATAGTAGACTGTTGGTTCCGTTTTGATCAAGCGCGGTATAGCCGCGAGATATGGGTCTAACTTCCCACGTCTTTGGCACTGAACTCGACCGTCTATTTATCCTGCACACTTGCACAAAAACTAATCAAAAATAACAAGAGGTTTTTTTTACAATGTATATTTTTTTTTGTTTTTTGGTTATATTTATATTCACAAATTAACCCGAAATTACACAAAAAAATAAACTACTGTCTCCCCGGCAACGGCGCCATTTGATTGGTAGGGTTTTTGCGTGCTAAGTTTATTACCGCAATCAAGACGGTTTCGCTTGTAGCTACCCGGTTGAGTACTGGTCGTCCGCAGGGAGATAGGAATCTTTTTCTATGTGCTTTAACGAGTTAAGTCCAAATGTCCAGGTTTGTTTTTAGATTACTTATGTGCTAAAATGATATTTAAAGAGAGCTTGTTAGGGTTAGGATTAGGTTAGTTTGAGTTAGGAGTCGCTCACTTCTTTCATTGCCACTCTTAATATCGGTGTTACGGAAATCGGCAACAATGGGGATTAGTACAACGAGGAAGGAACTTGCGAGTATAAGCTAGACTTTCCAACGCATAAGTTCTTCCTTTTGGTGCTTGTCCGTCCGTTCTTGGCTCTTAGCCTTAACCTCCAGTTAATTCAACCACAACCAGTCTCACTAAGGAATCACCGCTATCATGTAGGATAGGGTGCCGTAGGGAGCGGATTGTGGTTCAATTAACGGGAGTCCGAATTAAGATGTTGGGCAAGAAAAGAGTGAGAGAGATTTCCTTCTCTCAAACTTTCCTTATCCTACCCTAACAAGTATGAAAACTACTCAACCATTATAAGGAAAAGAAAATAAATCAAAGGAGGAAGATAGAAAGAAAGAGGTTAGAAGATTACAACTAGCTATTTGAGACCTCACCTTGGCAAGGATCAAGCTTAAGCATCATAGTTGTTTTAAGGATAAAGAAAAAGAGAACAAGAAAGAAACAAACAACAAATAACAACAACTAGATTAGCAAATGAAAAATACAAGCAAATATAGTTAACAATTACAACAAGATAAGCATGGTAAGAACAAGAACTCCTTTATTCATTCTTCACTCACAAAAGCTCACTACAAGTTTTTAATGGAGAAGAGATGAGAGAAGGAAGAAGAACAACACATGTATTCTAAAATCTAAAATACAAGAATGAGGACCCTTGGCTTTGGCAAGTTCTGGACTATTTATAGGCAGGGAACTGAAACTTTAGGGCAACTTTCAGACCATATATGAAATTACCAATCTGCCACCAAAATACGGTCGTCCACTGAGCCAGTATGGTCGCGGTTCCGCGGCCTTAGCGCGCTCGTGCCGCGGAACCGCGGCCTTCTTGATGAGTTAGGTCACAAGATTTTGTGATCTTCCCTTGTGTGCAGTCCTCTTCAGTGTGGTATAGTACTTTTCTCAGAAGCTCTTCACAATTCTTCCAGAATTTTAGTAGATTAAAAGGTGATGTGATGTAGATCTTTTGCCATGATTTCCTCGAGCTCCGCGTAGATATGTTGGATCTTGTGTTGACATTGAGCTTTGTGCATGAAAATGACATTGATTTGCCATTTTGTCCCTTAAACTAGTGTGTGGCAACATACGGATAGAGAGCGGAGACCCGTGTTTTATCTGTGGTTGGCAGTAATCCGGAATTTGTCATGCTTTTCCATGAATTTCACTGTTTAGAGCTGAGAACCTGTATCCTGCAATTTGACTAGCAAACAAGGCTAAAGAGTACCTACCGATAAGCAATGTGATAAAAATTGGGCGGTATAAAATTGCAAAAATCTGATATGAACATGAAGCAACATCCCTCAACAGCGTGAGTAGGCCACTCGGCACCTCAAAGTACCCGGTAATTTGTGCACCCCACCTTGGGTCTATCCTAGGAGCAATAAACAGTAAATGAAATAATACAACGGTGGCTACAACCTCAACCCGGATGTGCCCGGCGAAAAAATAATACAACAAATTACAATTTACATCGAATGAAAGAATATAACAACTCGCATCCCCGACTATTCATTCACGACAATCCAACAATATTCATATACACAATCTAATCATCACAGATATGTGCCCCAACTAACCGACATATAGCAATTAGCGGAAGTTTACGAATACATATATCAAACACAGAAACAATACATAGCCAAGATCGATAGAAATTCGATCGAAACATAATTTTATTATCTACCCAAATGCAAACCAGCACATTGACAACTGTGGGAAGAAACAAAATATACCAAAAAGTATAACACAATAAATAAAATCAACAGAAGAAAAACGAGTCAACTCTGACTTGACTCGGTCGCGGAACGGCGGCGATTCACACCGATTCGCCGGGGTTCCGCGGCGGTCTTGCCGAGTTAGAGACTCGTGCTTCTTGGGTGATCTAAGAATTCCCTGCTTTATTTTTTAAGGACTCTGGAAAAATTTTAAGACCGGATTTTAAAAGGGACAGAAAGATAGGGTTTTGCGTTATAGTTTCGGGTATTTCCGTCGATCGAAGTTCTAACGACTTGCAAACAAGTTAGTTATAGTTTAGTTGGCTCTGATACCACTGTAAGTCGATGCCACGCACCACACGTGTTCATGGGGAGGCGGAGTTTGCAAAAAACAATTTTTATAAGCTTCGTAACATCGACTAAACTCCAGGATCGATATTGAACCCTAACTAACCGATATGCAAAGAGGTTTAACTACTAAGTGAGAAAGTTATACCTCAAGTTATTGTCCTACTTCTTCATCTCGCTGTCCTTCTTCTCGTCGTGAGCTCCTCGTCGGGAGAATGGATCACGCTCCCTCGTCGGCTTCTCAAAGTCGTAGAAGATCCACCCGAGAGTTCTAACCTTGAGCTTAACCTCCAAGAAGAGGTAACTAGGTCACTTTGTGTGCTAAACTAAGTAGCCTAGAATGAGAAGAGAGTGTTAAAGGATTTTGTTATGTCTCAAACACTAGGATTCTCAACTCATGAGACAATTAGGGTTTGCTTTGAAGAAGATGAAGAGAGTGAGCTTGCTTTGAGGAAGATGAAGAGAGTGAGCTTGAGAGGAGAGAGAAAATGTTTGTGATAATGATAATAAATCAAGCATGGCATCTATTTTAAGTCTAATGCAAGATAAAAATATCTCTCACAAATATCACACAAATATCATAAAAAAATATCTAAGTCTTCTCTTCTCATAAGAATCCAAAAGAGTCGACATAATAGCCATGCCCAATTTCACTAAAATACCATGAAGTTTCCCTCCTCTCAATTATCCACCTCATTAAGCATTTAACCTAAAATGCTAAAATAAATAATGAGGTTTAATCATCTTAAAGCAAACTTGAACAATTACAAGAATGCCCCTCGCAACCGTATATACATACCCGTAACCGTGTTCCGAGAAACACGAATACAATGCAGCATAAATAATCCAATAACCAAATACTAGGATCTGGCTTAAACCAAAGCCCACTAGTATTGTCTGCCAGAACATCATATGCGCAAAAGTACACGTTTGTGATCGAACCCTGTTGTAAAACCATACGACCTCTACGCTTTTCGCCCAAAGCTGGGAAACCCTCTGTTTGGGACTCTAAAGACTCGATAGTACTCTGACAGTGGGTTTAACCATAAGCGCGTCAGAGACACTAGTTATACGGAACGACTACCCAGGTATCTGTCGACAAGAAGATGACGAGAAAACTAATCCGTACCCCTACTGAGCCTGTCTATAGCAATCTTCATACAGTCTGGTCTGTTCATCTAAGAGTGTCGCATATCGGTACTATGGGGAGGCAAGCGTCAGACCCCTAATAGTGCAATAAGTCGTGTCAGAGTGCGGCCAAAAACACGCTGAAAAACTACTGGAATCCCTACCAGCAAATCTCGCTTGCACTAGCCAGGGACTTTGTGTAATGGCTTTCCGAACACAGCGCGACATCAACCCTCATTACCAGGAGAGACGAATCCTATCTTACCGCTACTGCCTCCAAGTGCTTCGAGACCGCACCCAACTACCACCAGTTTGCACGACTCGGAAGAGCCGTGGTAGGGTAGTAATCTAAGAACAGTGTGTTAGTTATATGTATGCCCTAGAGGCCATTACTATACATAGGATGTATATTGTAGTGAATGCTGGGACATATATAGGGAGGACTTTCTTGCTCGACATGATAGTATGCTATCTGGTTACTATTTACCTTAACGTGTACATTGATTGTCTCTCTGTTACATGTTGGTAAAGCCCTTAGGATGTGTACTTGACTACCTGGACTATGATGCGGATCATACTAGTGGGGACATGGTAGTCTATAAGTACATCCTTCAAGGTCCCTAGTCGTGGGTGTATCGAGACGGGGCATCGATACACCAGAGTAGACTAGCGTATACCTTCTCGACCCATACAGATGGGCGATGGATGATCCCATATCCATTGGTGTTTGACATCAGAGATAATATACGGGTGCTCAGTGGAGACTGGGTACACTGGACGGACTCGCCGAGAACTCCCAGATGGTGTTATACCTTACGTCAGATGGCAGTTCTCTGGTGACACTGGTACAGAGTAGTCTGTTGACCCGAGATCGTCATAGAGTCTTGTGTGGTTCCCACTGTGCTTTGATTTCCACCTTACCACGTCCAAGAGGGCGTGCAAAATGGTGGCTTTTGGGTACATTCCCGAATCACATGGAGGCAATGAGCGATAGGAGGGGATTCGTCTCTCCCGGTATAGGGGGTTGATGTTACGCTGTGTTCGATTGGCTATAACCGGAAATCCCTGGCCAGGGTTGCTGAGATTTACTGGTAAGTGTTACCTGTAGTTTCTCGAACTGTTATAGACCTCATATCGACACGACTTATCGAGCTACTGGGGTCTGACGTTTACCACCCCTAGGCGAGATATGCGACATATCAGACGACGAGACCGGACTGTATGGTAAGTGTTACTGGTTGGATTCACAGGAGTGTCAGCGGGCTTGCTCGTCGATCTTCTGATCGCTCAATACCCGGGTGGCAGTTACGTTTAGCAGACCGCTTGCGGCTTATGGGTGTTTGATATGATCATCACCTGCTGCCGGCGTATTGACGAGTCTTTAGAGTCCTACACAGAGGTTTCCTGGCTCAAGCGAAACGAAATAGGAGCGCATATGAGATATGTGCGGGACCGAGAATAATGCGTGTATGTGATACCGTATTTCATTCTCGCGATGAATGTATCGATTGGTTGTATGCGATATAACCTAGTTATCGAATCAAGGATTGATTCGATAAATCGATACATTGGATATTAGTCGGCCATATACGATATGGCCGGATCGTTAAATCAAGTGTTGATTTGATGATTTAATGTATAATTATATATATGATATATTAATTTACATTAACTAGTATTGGTTCATTTTAAATGGATTTTCTCACTTGATGTTCACAACTTGTATATATGATATACTTTTGTGCACTTGATTGTATCATGTTTGATGATACATGATTGCTAGGGTTTTGTGTAAAGAATTAAACCTTAGTTAAGTAAATGGTTAGGGTTTTTATTTTATCATTCATTTATCTTTTTAATTTAGATTAAAAAGTAATGGCAAAAGAAAACAAAATGGTTTCTTTCTTTCTTTCTTTCCTGAAGCTTGTTGAAGCTTTGACCAAGTGACCATTTTGTCTTCATGTTTAACCCTAACCATTCATCTAACCTTAGTCAACTCTCTACACATAACCATGGTTCATATTATGATAAGTATTCATTTTCTTTTGGATTTAAAAAACTTAGGATAATATTCATCTTCTTCTTCTTGTTCTTCTTCAAGAAGAAAACCTAGCTTTCATCAATGGTGATTTGATGAAAAAGAGTGAGAAATCCAATTCTAAAATGAACCCACTTCCTATTTCTTTATCCTCTACCTCTTGCCAAGTAGTATAGGGTGTTTTCTTCACAAGTTTCATGACTTGGTGAAGTTGGAGCTTGATCTAGTGATGCCTCGACGTAGATCATCTTCGGCATCGACGTCGACGACCTAGCCCGCCCATTTCTCCGATGAAGCCGATGCTAGAGTCATGGATTCGATTTGGACAGCGGAGAGGACTTCATCACGGAGCTATGGAGGTGGAGGACCGGATCTACAAAGGTTGTATTTCCGTTCTCTTAGTAAAGTAGTTTACTAGTTCTTGTTGCGCCTAAAATTATAGCCAACGATCTTGTATTCTCGGCACTTGTAAAATTTGAAATTGGCATGGTTGATGCCTTGTGAGACCTCATTAGTGTGCCTAGGAACCCTACAGTGGTATCAGAGCCTAGCTAGAGCCTTAGGCGAAGCGTAGACGGAGTTTGAAGTCCGATCGAACCGAAATCCCATTTCCAAGAATGCTCTCTGTACATTTTCTAAAATCTGCTCTTTTTCGAAATTAAAAATATGCAGAAAAATCAGCAGGGAATTTGATGAATTACTGTGGAGCACGTGCTCATGATTCTTCTAAAGTGCGGCGGAACCGCGGCACAAGATGGCTTGTGCGGCGGTTCCGCGGACAATTAGTCACATCAGCCTTTTTCATTTGCACAGTAATTCCTAATTTCTAGTGCTGTATTTTCTGGAATATTTTAATATTTATTCTACAGTTGAGTTTTCTGGGGTTGTTTAGGGAATTCGTAGATTCAATCGGATTGTCTAATTTTGTCTCTGTGTGTTTCCGGATAATTTTTTAATATGTTAAAAAGTTCGACCGGATATAAATACCCACTTTTTCCCCTGTTGGGAAATTTCCAAGTGTTGGATCTTTCCGTAGTTTAATGACGTTCAAAGTAGTGCAAGTAATGTGATGGTCCCTCTAGAAGACATAAAACCTTAACTCGATTATGTGACCGTCTTGAACTGCCCTTTGAACCTTCGGGTTTGGGGCAGTACGGCGTGCCACATGTGAGGCGTTGGCTTGACCCTTCTACGGCTGGACCGTTGGTACTAAGGCATGAACTGAATGTTTTTAGACTTATTTCATGTGCTGAGCTGTATCGGGTAAACTTGGGTGTTTGACTGTTCGATCGGAAAGTTTAACATTTTCTGTTTATCTGGAATGGGATACAATAATTGGAATTCACAAGTAGTTATGTGATAACTGAATGAATGTTATAAACACAGCACTTTAGTCTCACTTGATCGGTTGCCACGGAATTTTGATGAGATCAAAAGTCCGTCGCAATCACGTAGTGTACGCGGATACTCGCCGGGTAAACTTAATAGACAGCCTCACTCCATAGCCCCGACCAAGTGACTGTAGGAGAACCCCGTCGCCGAAAGCATCCGTTCGGGTGCTCGCGGCAGCGGTGTTCCGCCTTGGTGCACTTTGTCGACGGCATCGGGGGTGCGGCCGCCTACTGAAGTTTGCGACGAGCATTCGATCAGAATGTCGGGAATCTTGTTGAATTGCCCGATTTGATATTGAAAAGTGTTTTCGATAATGAGACTAAAATGCGGGGTTTATAATTGTTAGGCATGCGATGTCTAAGTAATTCATTTGATTAGGCTTGCGATGTCTATGCAGGTTGCGGATTCCAACTGTTGTAGTTTTACACTTTCTTTTCTGTGACCGTAAGTGTAATATGTGATATCACCGGTTTCGTTGCTATATGTCAACGACAATTGGGATGCACATATTTACTTACGTTGATGACATGTGATGTTATGTGTTGCTGGATATGTTATATTGGATCGTCGTGTTCGAATAGCCGGGGTTTTTTTTTGTGAGATGGGTGTTTTTCATTTTCATTCATGTAAAAACTTGTATGTAATATTCTTTTATTGGGGCACTTCCAGGTTGCGGAAGATGTCACCGTTGTATATTATTTCTTTTCCGCACTAGGATAGACCCAAGGAGGGGAGCACAAGTAACCGGGTTCTGGAGTCCAGTGGGAGACCAACTCGAGGAGTCGAGTCCGGGTCTCCTAACTCTAGAATTGGTAGGGTTGCTTGCCGCTCTCGTAGGGGTCTAGGGGTGTGGGTTAGGCTATTCATCACGACCATGGAATCCGTGTTTTATACTGGCTCGTATTGAAAACACGGACGTCCTAGTATATCCAATATTTCATATGATTCTTCTGCTGCGATATCTGTGATGTGATCATGTGATGTTCTGTGATAAATACTATATATGGTATATATGATATATTATATAGATGTTACTTATGTTTTACACCCGCGCTAGCCCTGCCCCGCTCTGTCGTTAGTTACCTAACCTAGCGGTGCACGAGGGGACATCGAGGCGAATGCGGATGGCATAAGTGTACGTCGTATTTATCTGTGATGTTTAGGTAATTTAAATGATGGGAATTCATTAATGAGATTAATAAAATAAAAGAAACCTAAAGATGTTGTAGAATCGAATTTCAAAATAAAACAGGTAGCTACAGTTCTTGCTTTGCACAGCGGTATATACGATATATCCTGCACCTTATTCGATGAGGAAAGGACCGAGATCCCTTCACCGGGAGTGACTCCTTTAGCAATAACTGGCAGATGCTACACACTCGGTTTGTCTTTTGATTGCTTTTAAGAGTTTTTGCTTTGCACAGTGATATATATGATATATCCCACACCTCATTCGACGAGGAAAGGACCAACGATCCCTTCACCGGGAGTGACTCCTTTAGCAAAACTAGAAAAGCCTCAAAAACACTCCATTTCAAAATTCATTCGATCCTACAACGATATCAAGTTCATTACGCAATAGGTTTTCAGAAAAACATGTCGTAGCCCTCCGTCATTTCAGATAAGTAGTAGTTAGTATTCGTGCTGCGTTTGTTGGCCTTTGTCAAGGCGTAGTGTGCGGTAGCTGACTGGTGCTTATCTGCTTATGCATATGATGCAGATTGGGTTAGGGTAGTCGTGCGACCTTGTTGGCCTTTGTCAAGGGTCGTGCGGGTGGGTTTAATTCAATCAGGAAATGACGGGTTGAACTTGACTAGCATCTTATGGTTTGTTGGCCTTTGTCAAGGTCATAGGAGGTTAGGGGCAAAATATTATCGGGAATTTCAAGTGTTGAAATTTGCAATGAGATTGCATACCTTCTATGAGATAGTTGGATCCCGATACCCGCTGCGAGTAAGAGTTACTCCTGGGAGAGTTTTACACATTACAATTAGCCGATCAAGTAGGTGTCTAGAAAGGTGTCAACGGGGTTACGCCTCTGGGAAAATGAGGTTTACATTAATTAGGTTCGTGCGAAAGCGCGGGAGACCTCCCTCAAAGTACCGACACTGGCCTGGCTGAAAGATTGGCGAACTTGTAGTGTGTAATTAATCCCGGCTAGTCTTTCTTTTTAGGGTTTGAAGGAAGATTTTATAAAAACAGTGGGAGCCATCCTGATTAGATAAAATAATAACCAATTTATTCTTGCAAGAGCGCACGCTGAGTGTTTTCTTCTCTCTCTCTCCTGGTAGCGACCATATCACGCCTTAATCAAGATAATAAAACGGATTATTGACCGAACCCGCTTGTTATACTGAGCTGGGGAACGTTGGTCCCGCTCCAACTTATAATTGTTATAAGACAGAGCAGGAAATTGGGGAATACCAGATTTCCCGTACCGTCCAAACGAAGAGAGTGCATGCTGATGCATCATCTTTGGGTGTGTTCATTATACAGAACTGTTTCTTAATGTCCCTTACGTCCTGGGTATATGATACCGGATCAGGATCCCAGATATGTAATCTGTTACATGGGCTACAGATAGGTAAAGAACTGAGAACGGGTGATAAGTTTCAAGAGGCAGAAAACGGGGCAAGAGTTGCAGCCAATTCTGTCGGTCACTCTCACCCTGTATTACCAATACATTGATTCTGAACGAATGTTATTAGATACCGAACCTGATATACAAAATAATATCTGTCTCTTTATTAGTAAAGAAATGATAAAATTTTGTATTGTTGGATAATGTTTTGAACATTTCCTATATCAAAAGTTGATCGGTTCAGGCACGTTATCTAAAAGCATTGAAGTTCTAAATCAAACTACAGTTCTTAGTATACAGAACACACACAAGAGTAAGAGTTCAGAAATGAACGGGTCCTTCTTGAGGTATTGTAGACTAGGTCATATCAATGCGACCCGACTAGCTAAGTTGCACAAAGATGCATATTTAAATCTGTTTGAATTTACATCTTGTGAAAACTTGCCAGTCATGTCACAAAGATAAGATGACCATAGCTCTGTTTAATGGAAACAGAGAAAGAGTTAGTGAACTCTTGGGATTGATACATGTTGATGTATGGAAGGTCCCCTGTCTACACATGCCAGGACTGGTTCTTTGTACTTCATTACATTCTCTGATAATCTCTCAAGATTCAGACATATGTTCCTGTTGAAACACAAGTCCGAACCTTTTGAGATATTCACAGAATATAAGTTAGAAGTAGAGAACCAAAATACGGGTATAAGTATTATGTCCTTTGATGTGATCGAGGAGGAGAATACTTGTGCATGGAATTCCTGGACTATTCTAATGGAGAATGAGATTCTCTCTCAGCATTACTCCTCCGTATACACCATAGCACGATGGTATATCGGGGCGGGAAGATACACCCTATTTGATATGGTGTGCTCTATGATGAGTACTACTGAGTTACCTTTTTCCTTTTAGGGGTTATGCACTTGAGAAGCTGCATACCTATTGAATTAGGTTCGAATCAGATCACTGCCTACCACTTCATATGTGATATAGAAAGGGAAGAGCCCATATCTTAAGTTAGTTAAGATTTGGGGTTGTCCGGTCTATGTCTAAAAACAAAATCCGGACAAGCTCGAGGCAAGGTCTGTTATGTAGAACTGGAAAGGTTCCAGCTATGCAAACTACAGCAGATGATTTGGTAGAACCAAAGGATTCAGTAGATACCAACGAACCTCAGCCTCTCCGCCGATCTAGTAGGGTTCCTCACCCACCTGAGAGATACTTCGGTTCCTCTATGACAGTGGGAGCGAGGATTGCATCATGAGATGATGACCCAACTAGCTTCGAGCTGGCCATCAGGAGTAAGACTCTGTAAGAATGGCTGGATGCTTAGCGATCTGAGATGGAATCCTTATGCACCAACAAAGTATGGACTTTAGTTGCTATATCTGAAGGGTTAAATCCCCATCAGGAGCAAGTATATCTTGAGAAGATTACTTGGTGTACATTGAAAAGTTGAGACTTTCAAAAGCTAGAGTTGTTAAAGATTTTCGTCATTGACCAGGCATGGATAATGATGAAACCTTTTCCAGTGGCTATGCTTAAGTCCATCCAGATCCTACTTGTCACGGCTACATACCATGCCTACGATATCTGGCGGTTGGGTGCCATGACTGCTTTTCTAGATGGTGTTTTAGAAGAGTGCGTCTGTAAGTGCACAGCCAGAGGGCTTCGTAGACTGTGGGAGCAGCGGAAACGTGTACAAGATGCTTTATAGGATAAAGCAGGCATCGCGGAGTTGGAACATCTGTTTTGATTTCGTAGTCAAAAAGTTTGACTTCATCAAAATGGTAGATGAACCTTGTATATACAAAAAGGTAGTAGGGAGTATGGTGGTGATCCTCGTAGAGTACGTGGATGACATAGTCTTGATAGGGAAGGAGTTTCCTATGCTACGCTCGATCAATCTCCGCTTATCACAAAGATTCTCCGTGTAGGATCAAAATGATACCTCCTAAATCCTGAGTTTTGGATCTATGAGATAGATTTAATTGGATGTTAGGATTCTCACTAGTTGTAGTGAGATGATATCAAATGATTCTGGGGAGAATCACTGGAAGGGTTCCAGGGTGATAAAGATGACTGAATGTCAGTCGCAGGCATTGTCTTTACCCTCAGTAAAGGGATGGTATGTTGGAAGAGTTCCAAGCTAGATACCGTGGCTTACTAGACGATAAAGACTGGATACATCGCTACTTAAGATGCTACCAAAGAGGAAGTCTGGGTGTATATTGGTTCATGAGATGAACTTAGTTCCCCCCATTGTGTGACAATGGAGTTGTGGCTTACGCCAGGAACGTCCGTCCCATCAGTGATCCAGACATATTCTAAGGCAGTATCACCTGATCATAGAGATAGTTGATCTCCAAGGTGATCGAGGTTAGGAGAGCAGACTCAGAGGAAAACACGGCGGATCCACTCACGAAGGCCTATTCCCAGAGAGAGACTTTTATGGGATGTTGAGTATGAGATACTATAACCACTGCTGCAGATGGCCCTAGTGCAAGTGGGAGATTGTTAGTTATATGTATGCCCTAGAGGCCATTACTATACATAGGATGTATATTGTAGTGGATGCTGGGACATATATAGGGAGGACTTTCTTGCTCAACAAGATAGTATGCTATCTGGTTACTATTTACCTTAACATGTACATTGATTGTCTCTCTGTTACATGTTGGTAAAGCCCTTAGGATGTGTACTTGACTACCTGGACTATGATGCGGATCATACTAGTGGGGACATGGTAGTCTATAAGTACATCCTTCAAGGTCCCTAGTCGTGGGTGTATCGAGACGGGGCATCGATACACCAGAGTAGACTAGCGTATACCTTCTCGACCCATACAGATGGGCGATGGATGATCCCATATCCATTGGTGTTTGACATCAGAGATAATATACGGGTGCTCAGTGGAGACTGGGTACACTGGACGGACTCGCCGAGAACTCCCAGATGGTGTTATACCTTACGTCAGATGGCAGTTCTCTGGTGACACTGGTACGGAGTAGTCTGTTGACCCGAGATCGTCATAGAGTCTTGTGTGGTTCCCACTGTGCTTTGATTTCCACCTTACCACGTCCAAGAGGGCGTGCAAAACGGTGGCTTTTGGGTACATTCCTGAATCACATGGTGGCAATGATCGATAGGAGGGATTCGTCTCTCCCGGTATAGGGGGTTGATGTTGCGCTGTGTTCGATTGGCTATAACCGGAAATCCCTGGCCAGGGTTGCTGAGATTTACTGGTAAGTGTTACCTGTAGTTTCTCGAACTGTTATAGACCTCATATCGACACGACTTATCGAGCTATTGGGGTCTGACGTTTACCACCCCTAGGCGAGATATGCGACATATCAGACGACGAGACCGGACTGTACGGTAAGTGTTACTGGTTGGATTCACAGGAGTGTGAGCGGGCTTGCTCGTCGATCTTCTGATCGCTCAATACCCGGGTGGCCGTTACGTTTAGCAGACCGCTTGCGGCTTGTGGGTATTTGATATGATCGTCACCTGCTGCCGGCGTATTGACGAGTCTTTAGAGTCCTACACAGAGGTTTCCTGGCTCAAGCGAAACGAAATAGGAGCGCATATGAGATATGTGCGGGACCGAGAATAATGCGTGTATGTCATACCGTATTTCATTCTCGCGATGAATGTATCGATTGGTTGTATGCGATATAACCTAGTTATCGAATCAAGGATTGATTCGATAAATCGATACATTGGATATTAGTCGGCCATATACGATATGACCGGATCGTTAAATCAAGTGTTGATTTGATGATTTAATGTATAATTATATATATGATATATTAATTTACATTAACTAGTATTGGTTCATTTTAAATGGATTTTCTCACTTGATGTTCACAACTTGTATATGTGATATACTTTTGTGCACTTGATTGTATCATGTTTGATGATACATAATTGCTAGGGTTTTTGTGTAAAGAATTAAACCTTGGTTAAGTAAATGGTTAGGGTTTTTATTTTATGATTCATTTATCTTTTTAATTTAGATTAAAAAGAAATGGCAAAAGAAAACAAAATGGTTTCTTTCTTTCTTTCATGAAGCTTGTTGAAGCTTTGACTAAGTGACCATTTTGTCTTCATGTTTAACCCTAACCATTCATCTAACCTTAGTCAACTCTCTACACATAACCATGGTTCATATTATGATAAGTATTCATTTTCTTTTGGATTTAAAAAACTTAGGATAATATTCATCTTCTTCTTCAAGAAGAAAACCTAGCTTTCATCAATGGTGATTTGATGAAAAAGAGTGAGAAATCCAATTCTAAAGTGAACCCACATCCTATTTCTTCATCCTCTACCTCTTGCGAAGTAGTATAGTGTGTTTTCTTCACAAGTTTCATGACTTGGTGAAGTTGGAGCTTGATCTAGTGATGTCTCGACGTAGATCATTTTCGGCATCGACGTCGACGACCTAGCCCGCCCATTTCTCCGATGAAGCCGATGCTAGAGTCATGGATTCGATTTGGACAGCGGAGAGGACTTCATCACGGAGCTATGGAGGTGGAGGACCGGATCTACAAAGGTTGTATTTCCGTTCTCTTAGTAAAGTAGTTTACTAGTTCTTGTTTCGCCTAAAATTCTAGCCAACGATCTTGTTAGGGTTTCTCGGCACTTGTAAAATTTGAAATTGGCATGGTTGATGCCTTGTGAGACCTCATTAGTGTGCCTAGGAACCCTACACAGTGGGAACACACTTGAGGCGATGTAGCAGTGTCAAGTCGATGGACTAAGCTGTGCTCATGTCACCTGGGAACTGCTACCTGACGATAGGTATATTACCAACTAGCAGTTCCCCAAGAGTCCGTCCAGTGTAACTCATAACCAAATGAGCACCTACATACTATCTCCAGTACGATATACTGATGGCTGTGGGACAGACCATCTCCCCTGCTGGGAAGAGAAGCGTATACACTAGTCTACTCTGGAGTATCAATGCCCTGACTCGATAATACTGCGACTAGGGACCTGTGTAAGGATGTGCTTGTAGACTACCCAGCCCCCACTAGTGTGACTGCCAACACAAGCTGGTAGTCAAGCAAAGATCCTAAGGGATCTATCAATATGTATTAGCGATACGTTAAAAGAAACATATACACATGTTAAGATAGATACAAACCAAGTAGCATACTACTAAATCGAGCAAGACTGTCATAAATCTGTGTATATATCCCAAGCTTCCAAAATATAATATACAAACAAGTACTATACAATAATGGCCTCTAGGGCATATTACACTAACAATGAGATGTTATTATAAGATAATGGTACTTAAGTGTTATAAAAAGTCTTGTGTTTCTTTTTAAAACATGGATTTAGATTTTTACATGAAGGATTTTTAATTAAAAAGGTTATATTATTAGGAATTCTTTTTGAGGTTGGGTAAATGTTTAGTTAGTTAAAACCTCACCCTCAACACAACCTCACCGTGCTCACAATCCTCCACCTCATTCTTCCAACTTTACACCTCCTCCTTCCACCATGACACCTCCTCCTTCAACCCTCCACCTCATGCTCTCTCTACACAACACAACACATACACTTAGTAATTTCTTAGGTTTCCTCAAACTGAACACAACAAGTTCTTCAGCTCCAAACTAATATTCCCAAGTGTTCATCAATCTTAAAGAAGAAAACCTTAATCCCTTCATCAACATTGTGCACATCATCAAGCTTGATCCACTACAAACCCTAGATACTTGCACAAGCACTTCTTGAGCTGATGATCTTTTGTGCATCAACCTAATAGGCATATCTTCTTCTCTCTTTACCTAATCAATTTTTTTGTGATCTGTTTTGATATGCAGTATTATAAAACTGCTATTTTATGATATTTAGCCTACTGAAATTGAATCTGGAACCATTAGGTAATACCACTTGAAAAACTAATAAGACAGTAATATGCTGAGACCACTAGGATACTTCACCTAAAATCCGAGACCCTATCTCCTAAAATCGACCGGCGACATTCCTCATTTTTCCGGCGTCGCCGGGCCCCCTAGGGTATTTGGTGTTAGTTTTTCATCTGTAGCTTTGTGTGGGTATTTTATGATCTAAAGTATTGTTTGATTTGTCCCAATATTCATACAGTGAAATCTGGGAATGTTTTAGTAAGGGTTTTATCAAGTTCCGACATTTCGACACGAGTTTTCGTATTTCTATATTATGACTGAAACATTGACGTCCGTACGTTAATTTCAGTGGCATTGATTCGTTTTTGGAGTAAATAAGCTATAGGTTCTAAACTATAGATACTTAGGTCATTGTTTTGATTTCGATATGATATTTACGCCACTATTTCATAACTATGACAATAGGTACAATCGCGAAGGTTTCCGAGACAGAGTTGGCGAACATAGCAATCGTGGATTCGACGAGCTCGACAAGTTGGTGAGTAGATTTACATTTACGGGGGAAGTCAGGTGGATGGCGTATAGCACCCCGCAACCATCTAAATAGGATAGTTATGATATTAGAGTTATGTTGCATCTAGTAGGTTATTCATATGCATATAGTTTATTCATGGTTTGGTAGTATTGTACGAGGAATCATACCGTACTTGTGATGACGAGATTAGCATGCCGATTAACGGCCAAGTTTCCTTTAGACTCGTAGAGTTATGCTTTATTTCGTTTTAGGACGTAATACTTGAGTGAGCTATACTCTTTTAAAAACTAACGATTTGTTTCCCTTTTTTAATGATAAAAGACAAGGATGTGGTGCCAATTTCCAAAACGGATATCTGTTTTTAATCTAAGGCAGCTTCCTTATTTCAAAACCAACGTTTCGTTCCATTTTCAAAGATAATGGTATAGCTCATAGCAAGTAGTTATATTTATTAATTACGCTTAGATTTACTTTACATATTCGCGATATATTATTCGTTGTTATACGTTTCCGTGATACGAACACTCTGATAGAACACTGCACAACTACCAATGAGTATTATGTTGTACGAGCACATACGCATATGTTACACTACACCTCATTGGTACCGCCATGTCACTATAGGACCGTGATACTATATAATGCGTAGGTAAACATCGATACAAGAATGATTTATACACTTATAGAACACTACCACAAATACTAATGATTGCCATGCTGCACGAGCACAGACACATATGCCACACTACACATCATTAGTATTGCCGTGACACAGTAGGATTGCTATGTTTATTTCTTGTATGACTTTAATTATGTACATTACCTGTTAAGCATTGCAAATAACAGTACTATGGGTGTTCATATTTGATTCTTATGATTTTTCTGGATGCTTTACTTTTTGTGATATATATCAGTGTGTGGGACACTGTTATATATGTATATATATAATATATCATCAGAATGATCTATGCAAGTATTCTTATTCTTTACTTGATATTTCTAGATATGATGAGTTGACGTCCACCATGAGCTTGATGTTTTCTGATTGTCTTTATTCCGAACCGAGTGGGGGAGATATACGGTTATGGACTTGCTGCTTATTTGGGCTGAGTGAGAGAGTATACAGACAGATACATGGTGGACCTGTTGGCTATAGTGCCCTCAAGTAAATTATTGGATCGCAGGCACGTGATTGCAATGATTGAGGGAGGACCTATACTGGTAGAACAGTCTTACTCGAGATGATAGTATGCTATCTGGTTCGTCATTATCATCGTGTACATACTTCAGGTGACATTACAGATCACTATTACATGTTGATAGAGCCCATAGGATTCTTGCTTGACTACCAGCAGTATGATGGCGATCATATACGTGAGAGTTGGGTGGTCTATAAGGACATCCTTAAAGTGTCCCTAGTCGTAGGAGTTTCGAGACTAGGGATCGATACTCCAAGAGTAGACTAGTGTATACGGATCGAGACCCCGACGAGGGGCGGTGGCCGGTATCATAAGCCATTGGTGTCAGTTGGTTCACCTAAGATGTATACATGTGCTCATTGGGTTATGAGTACACCGGACGAACTCGCCGGGAACATGCTAATTGGTATTATACCTATTGTCAGATAGCAGTTCCCTGGTGACATGTGTCTAGGATAGTCTATCGACCTGAGATCGTCATTTGTCTCGTGTGAGTTCCCACTGTGCTTTGATTACTACCCTACCATGGCTCAAAGGAGTCATGCAAACAGGTTTTAGTTGGGTACAGTCCCGAGCCACATGGAGGCAGTGAGCGGATCTTCAGGGGATTTGTCTCTCCCGATATTGGAGGTTATGTCGCGGAGTGCACGGGTGGCCATCACCAGAAATCCTCGGCCGGTGTAGTCGAGAATTACCGATCTAGGATCGGTAGTTTCTCAGTTGGTGATAGGTTTCATACCGATACTAAATGTCGCGTTATTATGGGTCTGACTTTATCCACTCCCTAGACTCGATATGCGATACTCATAGACGAACGGGCCGGACTGTACGGATATTATCACTGTCAGGCTCAGT
Organism: Agapanthus africanus; assembly: GCA_030015575.1. Taxonomy (NCBI): domain Eukaryota; kingdom Viridiplantae; phylum Streptophyta; class Magnoliopsida; order Asparagales; family Amaryllidaceae; genus Agapanthus; species Agapanthus africanus. The sequence continues at coordinate 446,602,622 of JASDDO010000014.1, forward strand.
AGGGTTTCAAGATAAGTTTGCTCGTCGGCCTCCATTCCGCTCAATACCTGGGTAGTCGTTACATACAGCTAGTGCCACTGGCGTGCTTGTGGTTAAACACACTACTAGCGTATTAATGAGTCTTTATAGTCCTAAACAGAGGGTTTCCCTGGTTTGTGCGAAACGTTGTAGAGGCCGTATGGTTTTATGGCAGGGTTCGATCATATACGTGCACATGTGCACGGATCATGATCGGACGGATAATACTAGTGGGCTTTGGTTTAAGCCGGATCCTAGTATTATATTGTTAGACTATTTTCGTCTCGTTGTTTTCGTATTTAGTCGGAATACGGATGCAGGTATGTATATACAGATGAGGGGTATTCTTGTAATCCGTTACAAGTTTATTTTAGAGTTTCCATTTTCTTTTCTTCCAATTTAAACATTTAGTTTAATGTTTAAATGTGATGTGTGAAATGTGAGATATTTTGTTTGCATGGAAAATTTGTGGCTGGGCAAAATTCTTGACTCATGCTTTGAGTTTGGGTATGCATTGATGGTTTTTGTTTAGGTTAAGATATTTATGTGATATTTTTTGTTGGAGTGGGTAGCTGTTGATTTTTTGAGTGTGGATTTTTTCTTTAAGTGACACAAAACCACCACAATGCAAATGACTATGAAAAAGAACAGAAAACGTTTTCATTGCTAAGCCCATTTTTTCCTCACAAGCAAAATTCTTTTGCTTCACGTTTTCTTTACTCCAATGGAAACTCTTTCACCTCCACCCATTCCATCTCATGAGTTGAGAATCCATGGGTGTTTTGAGACAAAGTATTCACACATACTCTCTACTTCATCATGGGTATCTAGGCTAGCAAACTGGATGCCCGAGTTGCTTCGGTTTTGAAGCGGGAGCCCATATTACTAATCCTCGACGTAGATCTTCTTTGATGTGGGGAGACTAGAGATCAAACTTAATCGAGGAAGCCGCGAGGAGTTTAGGACAGAGGTTGAAAACCGAAGGACACGGATCGATCGGTATAACCTCTCTAAACTCCTTTTACAGTTAACTAGTATAGGGTTAATGGTTCGATTCGGGAATCGGGTTCCGTTAGCGCAGGGTTTTAAAAAAATTTTTGTTCCGCGTTTGGCTACGGATTGATGGCCGAGGCGCTGGCGTAACCTTACATGTTATCAAAGACAACCTATTAACCATATACTAGCTGTTTAGACATTGTTTAAATATCGAAACCGAAACAACCCCGAAACACTACCAATGATATTTTTGGTGATGAGGGAATTTAGTGGCTGTTGATTTTTGGTGAGGGAATTTTAGTGGTTGTTTTCTGTTTTAGTGTGTAGGGAAATTCTTGTGCTGCTATTTTTTTTTTTGGTGGAGGCTGATTTCATGGCCTTTTTCTTGTGCTGGGGAAATTTTCTTTAGTTGCCCATTAAGAACAACACAACTCCACTCAAAAGAAAAACACTAGACGCTTCATCACTTCATTCAACAGCCACTTCATATTTTTTATTTTTCTAGACTTGGCCAAAAACCAATTGCTTCACATTTTCTTCATCCCAATGGCATCTAGTCTCTGGAATATTAGTTCAGTGGTATTGCTTGTTTAGCTCAGTTTGGATATAGTTTTATCTAGTTATTTGGGAGCTATTCGGGGTTATTTCGAAGTCGATATTTCTAACATTGTTTAAAGTTTACAGTACATGCATTACTATCTGCTACCGTGAATGTCATTAGGGCGGTACAACTTGTCTAATTGCTATAGTTCTTTTAAACGGGTTTGCAAACGTGACATTCACGTTGATGTTCTGTGTTGTGCTATGTTGTGCTATGTTGTTGTGGATTGTCATGGTGGATAGCTTGGGTGCAATGGTAGTACGGTTTAGATTTATTTGTACATTTGATATCGCGGGGCGAGCGTCCGACATGTGGACTACCGTCACCGCCTGTTTGTATATTATTTATTTGGGGCACGACCGGGTTGAGGTCGATGTCACCGTTGTACATATTTTCTTTTCTGTACTAGGATTACCCCGCGATGGAGTGCACGGATAGCCGGGTTCTGGAGGGCAACGGGTCCGCATCTCATGGCGTTGAGAAAGAGGGGGCCTCACTCTAGAATTGGCGGGACATTCACCGCACTCGTAGAGGGTATAGGTTGACCCAAGGAAGGGTGCTCAACTTACCGGATTCCGTGAAGTGCCGGGTGGCCTATCCACTTTGATGAAGGGGGCTGCCTCGCTTCTGGTTTTGGCGGGTAACTTGCCGCACTCGTAGGGGTCTCGGTTTTCATTTGCGGCTCACAGGAAACCCGGGGATCCCAGATTATCTGTATTGATCTGTGATGCTTATTACTTATCTGTGATGTTGCATTTATCATGCCTGGAGCGATTATAATATATATCCTAGTAGATGTTGTATATGTTTTACACCCGCGCTAATCCAGTCCCCACTCTGTCGTTAGTTAAGTAACCTAACGGGTGATGACGGGACCCAGTGGCGAATGCGGATGACATATACGTACATCATATTTTTGTTCTTTTGTGGTGTGATTAATTGATGGGACAGCGTTGATTTTGATCAATGGAAAGAAAACAGTCCTATTCTATGTTGTTGGAACAATTTTAAAATTTTTTTATTACAAAGACGTTTTCTTTTGTTTTGCATAGCGGTATTCGGTTATGAATATCCAGCACCTCATTCGACGAGCCAAGGGCCGAGATCCCTTTACCGAGAGTGACCCCTTGGGCAGAATTTTCCATCAGGGTAATAACTTCACTATAGTCGATTACATTTTGCTTTGCATCATGGTATTCAATGAGAATATCCTGCACCTCATTCTACGAGGAAAGAGCCGAGATCCCTTCACCGGGAGTGACCTCTTTATCAAAGGTTTTCGCCACTATATATTTATAAAAAGCTATCTGGTTCCTTTAACAATATCAAGTTCATTACGTTAAAGGTTTTTCGCCAAAAACCATTCGTAGCCCTCCGTCATTTTAGACGGGTAGCACTTAGTATTCATGCTATGTTTGTTGGCCTTCGTCATAGCATAGTGTATGGTAGCTATTTGTTACTTTTCTGTTGCATAGATAGATGCGTTGGTTTGGGACAGTCAAACTACAATTTTGGCCTTCGTCAAGGGTATGTATGGGTGGGTTCAAATTAACCTGGACAATAACGGGTAGAACTTGACATGTGACCTATGATATGTTGGCCTTCGTCAAGGTCATAAGAGCATGGGGTAGAAATCACATCGGGAGTTTCAAACATACAGGAAACTTGCCAGGCATGCGCATACCTTCTGGAGTGTGATAACGTGAGTGGATTCCATCAGGTTATCATGTGATGATAGTTGGATCCCGATACCCACTGATGAGTTGTTTTACTCTTCGGGTGATTTTAGATGATCCCGACTAATTCTTCTTTCAGGTTTGGAGGAGAATTTGACGATACAGTGGGAGACATCATGATTAGATAAAGTGATTGACCATTCTGATCTAGGTTAGAGTGCACGCTGAGTGTTTCTTTTCTCTCTCTCTTTGGCAGCGACCATGTCCCGACCCTAGACTATAACTCAGTAACCAAGTTAACCGGACCTTCTTAAAACACATTGACTTTTGGATTGTCAAAGTTGCATATATCATTGCCACTCCTACTTTTACCCTTTGATTTTCTCCGGAATATTCCGTATCACTATGAAAATCCACATTTATTGGATATGACCATCGTATGTTACATACGAACTCGAAGAAACTTGTTTCAGATTCGAGGACGGTTTCTGGTTCTGGAGAAATTGAATAGGACTTTTCAGTTGTCTTTTCCTTTTACCTTCTCTCTGGTTGTGAGGGCTCCTAGGATTTGGAGAGTGTACACCTATTACGCTTATTGGATAGTCTTCTTCCAAACCATAGGCAGGTGCCAAAAGGTGGGGAAGGAAGAAAATCAATTACCCTAACTGTGGTGTACAGAAGGTAATAAGTAAAGACAAATAAAGGGATTAGAAAGAGGGCAAAGTAAATTGCGACTGTTATCATTCACGACCAAACCACGTATTTCATCGCCACTCCTACTTCACCTTTGCCTTTCTCCAGTTCAGGAGAAAATAGAATAAGGTTTATTCAGTTGTCTTTTATCTTTACCTTCTCACAAGTTGCGAGTACTCCTAGGATTAGGAGAGTACACCTATTAAGCTTATTTGATAGTCTTCTTCCAAACCATAGGCTGGTGTCGAACGATAGGGAATGAAGAAAACCATTTAGCCTAAGGATGGTGTACAGAAGGTAATGAGTAAAGACAAATAAAGGGATTTGGAGAGATGGCAAAGAAATATACGGTTACAGTCATGAATCTGGATAGTGGAAGAGGCATTACTAGGAATACCCGGATACCCCTTCGAAACATATTTATGTTTCAGTTTCACTCTGCGTTGTTAATTGAAAACTGATTTCCCAATTAGATCCTTACTCCAGGATATGTATTTACTAGGTTTGATTCTCACATCTGTATGGTTTTACAGATGATGAGTGAGAGTAAGTTATTAGAAATTAGGTGATTACATCCTCCTTATATCGGAATACGTTGTAATTGGTGATATTTGAGGAATTCACCTGGGGGTTTTCCTGACGGCAAATATTTGGTTTTGAATATCCGTAGTTATGCACCAATTTCAAACTGATATATTTGTACGTTTATTTCATAAAGTGAGAAATAACTTTTTGAAATTATGTCCATGACATTTACCTGTATCTGTTGATGATTGGGTAAGGAGCATTAAACTACGGTGTAATTCTTCTTAACCATAGTACAGTTTTCAACCTACGACGCACAGGGTATGAGTTATTCAACTCAGGAGACTTATACAAAGTATTGTATGTTGTCCGGTGTCCATTAGGACAGAGGGGTTGGTACTCGTACTATATTCTGTTTACTTATGACTTCTTTAGTTTTAGACAAGTATTTCGTAGAAATACAAGGTCTAAGTTTTGAGAAGTTATAAGTATAAGAATAAAGCAGAGAACTGTAAAACTTTGAAAATTCGTTTAGTCTTATTTCACGATAGTTAGCATTGATGCGTGTTTCCATAAAATCTGTAAATTTTATTTCCGTCTCAATCTAGTCAAATTGAGATGAATGGGGGTTTCATATATTTTAAACGGGGTTTATTATCTTTAATTAATTTTAATTTAGCAATGTGTTCTTTTAATTAGAATTATTTTCCTTAATTACTTTCCTAATGAGGATTAGTGTGCTTGCTTGCACACTTAGCATTTTAGTGGCACTTACTTATTCCTTCTCACCCTTTTCAAATTTTCATTTTTCTTTTTCCTTTTAAAACAAAAGAAATTGATTTTGAGAGAAAAGAGAAAGGTATGGTGAGCATTAATGAGGCATGGAGGCAATAAATGTGGCTTTTCTCTCTCTCTTTCTTTTCTTTCTCCCTCTCTTTTCTCTTTTCATTTCTTGCTGAAATTTCAGCAGCAGAACTACAGCTCCAGCAGCAACAACCTCACCTTTTCACCCTCTTTTCATTTCCCCTTTGATTCATGCTCACACCCTACACAAAAACCTCATTTTTCCTTCACATAAACCTTGATTTAGTGGCTCTTTTGAGGTGTTTGGAGCAAATCAGTGCACCTGAGGCTAGAGCTGGAACTTTTGGGTTTTTCTAAAGTCTTTTGAAGGTATTACACTAATATTTAACATCCCATTTCAGAACTTGTTGTCTTTTAGCAAAATATCACTTTGTTATGCATGTTTTGTGCTATATAAGGGGTTTTAGTGAGGTTATGTTAAAAATTAACTTTTTATGGCTTGATTAGCTTGGTAATGTGATATTAGTATGGTTTTAGACTTGGGTTTGTTTCAGATTACATAAAAATAACCTGAAGTATCAATTTAGTGCTAAATGTGCTTTTTAACTAGTTTTTGGACTCTGTTGAAATCTGCTTACACTCTGGTTGCTTCAGAATAAAATTGTAATTACTGGAGCACGTGTACTAGGAGTAGAAAACACACACAAAGCACGGGAAGTAGGCTCCCAACCTGGGCTGCCGAAATATTACTTCCTGCCGCAATTTGCGGCCAGATTGGTGACCTGGGGTTTGAGGTTTTGGTGATAAGTGTCTGCTGCTATGTGGGTTTTATGGTATGTATAGTTTTGCAAAACTCTTTCTGTATCAAAATCTGGAGCTAATTACCTGTTTCTCATATTTTAAATCTTCGCGACACACGTGATACGTGTGTGGGTTTGGGGTGTTCTGCGTATCGCGACGCGTCGAGGTAGTTTCAGACGCTTAATCACACGTTTTAGCGTATCGCGCACACGCGCGCTTGGTTTGCGACGCGCGTTTCTAGTTTGACCATAATATCGCGTTTTGTGGATTTGAGCTTATGTGTGATATATTGTGTAATTATAGGTTCGCAGGAGAGTGAGACGGACGCGGCGAAGAAGGGGAAGCAAGTCGTCGGCTACACTTAGCGCGAGACTTCGGTGAGTAGATTTAACATCTACGGGGATATCGCCCGCATGGCGTTATGTGTCAGGGCTGATAGGACCTTGTAGCTATTTGTTGCATTTACCCCATTGACTGTCATGGATATTGTTGTTGCATACTGCATTCCCTGCTATCTGCATGTAAACTTAGAATTTATAGAACACCGCACTATTACTAACGGTTCATGTTGCACGAGCACTAATCTGCATGTTACACATACACCGTTAGAAATTGCCATGACACACTCACAGTAGAATAGACATGATTATAATGTTGTAGTTTATTTCACATATGAATCGATATGATTTTCATAGAATTGGGAACCGCACGATGTCTTTGAAAACTGAAACTATTTTAAAAAGCGGTTTCTCCCTTGTACCTATATTATGGCTTGATGTACATAGCACATCGCATTTGATTTACTCATTGGTGTTTGATTTTCATGTGATATCTGTTTTGAGGACCGTGGTATTATTTGAGAAAAGATGCACTATTTGAAAACCCGGTTCCTCGTGATATGATATTTTGGTGCGTCCACTACGCGTTTTCTCGGTGCTGAGACGTGTGCTTGAAACCCGATTCGAGATGTTGGATGATCCGTTTGCGGGTTCGTGGTGGACCCGGTATGGTTCCCCTCGGCAAGATGATCGATGGACTTGGCCGATTGAGCCTGGAGGTGGGCGAGTACCTACCGGTGATTGGTTGGACCTGGCGGTTATCCGGAGGATACCGACCAGAGTCGAGAGATGGATGCGGGATGATCCGTACTGCCGGGCCCGAGGGCCGATACCGCAGACGGAGCCCGTGGGCTGACCCGGACTTACGGAGCCCGATATATGAGGATTTGCGTGTCGATGTTGGACACGAGTATTTTATGATATTTTGAGTGCCGATATAGGGCACTCGTGATTCTCAGAGATTTACAGGATTTGAGGGCCGAGGAGAGTGCCGGCGCTTGAGTTTATTTGGGATTTGGGTGCAGTTTTGGGCACCGATTATTTTTCCACGATTGATATTCCGTGTAGATGTTGTTTATCCCATGCTCAGCATTGATTATCATGTATCTCATCCTGTAGTTATTTTACCTGACATAGCACTTCCATGATTATTGCACCTACTGGTTGTCGCATAGCTGGCATATGATAGAGTAGCGTAGTACGTGCATGCTCGCGATTACCTTTATATGTTATCTCTATCCACGAGTTGGCAACTCACCCCCCCCCCGTTGTGCCACATTATTTGCAGGTTGCCCCTCAGAGTAGTCGCGGCAGGCTTCCTTTTGCATCTTTTAGCTACAGATACCACTACAGCTGGTGCGAGAGCTATTTTGCTATTAGGTGGGTTGTGGTATCTGGTTACTTTTATTGTACACACTTTTGTAACTAGTATTCTCCATCTACCATATATATACTTGACTTAGAGACAGTGTGAGGACGATGATGTATATTATTTGTTTTCTGGTGTCGAGCTCGTGGGAGCCGACTGTTTATATATGCAGTTTATTATTCTGTGATGTTTACTTATTGCTCATTCTTCGCTACGGCATCGTATATTACTCTTGTGGTGATGGTTTCCGCCGTTGGGAGTGATTGCTCCCGTTTGGGGATGCTTATTTCATTAGATCTCATTTTCACTTATATCCTGTTATACTCGAATTCGGGGTCACTTTTACAAAGGAAATGCTGCCAAAATTATTTAAATGATAATGTGACTTTAAAAGAACTTATTGAGCTATTTAAAGTTTTCTAAATGTTTTAACTAAATGTTTTCAACACTCATTACTTTTATATGGTTTTTATTTCTGGGTCCGGCTTACTTAGTCGCGTTACGCCTGTAGACGTTGCGTGGTTAAGTGCCGGTCACGAGTCTAAATGATTCGGGTCATGACAAAGTTGGTATCAGAGCGTAGGTTTTACCTTTCGGAGTGTAGGATGACCTTAGTATGATGGAGTAGGTAGTTGAAGCAGATTGGCGTAGCGAGTGTATGTTCCGCGGCATACTCACGACACGGTACTGCGCCAAGGCGACCTTAGGACTTATTGATTTAAATTCCTTCTTGAGTATATATATTCTTGTGATTCGATTTCCGTATTCTTATCGAATCCTAATTTCCTTTCAGCCATTATGCCGCCAAAGACTACGAGGGCGCAGAGAGCGGCCGCGAGGGCCGAGATTAGAGTTGATTCGTCTGAGACGAGGACAGATCCGGGTAGTACATCGGTTGTGCCCGAGCAGGCTATTCCTCCCGTGAAGGATCAGATCGCCATGATAGGGGCTGGTATGCAGGAGATGCGCCAGACGGTGGGATCCAGTATGAAGGAGATGCGCCAGATGATGGGATCTCTAGTTGAGACACTTCGAGCCCAGCGACCAGAGGTAGTTCCACCGGTTGCAGAGACCGCGGTGATACCCACAGCACAGGCAGTTGTCCCTACAGCTACAGAGGTCATCTCCGTATCACTATCAGAGTTTATGAGGCTGAAGCCTCCGGTCTTCACAGGCACCGATGCAGCCGAGGACCCACAGTCTTTCATTGATAGGATGGCTCGGATATGTCGTTCCCTCAGATGCGCAGATGCGAGATGGGTCGAGTTCGCGAGCTTTCGCCTGGAAGGTCTTGCGCGGAAATGGTGTGAATCAGTTGAGAAGGGCAGAGCAGCATGTCTTCCTCCTATGACCTGGACAGAGTTCGTGGCGCTATTCCTTGCCCGCTTCCTCCATTGAGCGTCAGAGATGCTAGAGCACGCAGGTTCGAGTCGTTACGCCAAACTCCGGAGATGTCAGTGGCAGAGTATGATGTGTTGTTCACAGAGCTATCTATCTATGCCCCGTATCTAGTGGCTACTGAAGAGTTACGAGTCAAGAGATTTGTCCGAGGCTTGCTTACACCACTGTTCCTTGCGATCAGCGTGCAGCATAATGAGACATATGCAGCAGCAGTAGGCGCATCCCTATTAGTCGAGGAGCGCATTGCTGAGACTTCGGTAGTTCCAGACCCGAAGAGAGTTCGTACTGGTATATCAGCACGGAGACAGACATTCAGACGCTGCGACATGTATCGTTCCGGTACGGGGAGTGGCAGAGATTCGGGACGAGGCCAGATGTTTAGTTCATATCCACGGAAGAGTCAGCAGTCGTCGCGGGGTTGCTATAGATGCGGCAGTCTACTTCACCTCGTCATAGATTGTCCTGAGATACACCGGAGGGAGACAGCAGCACCGCACGTCACCTTACTGTTAGTGTATATGCCCTAGAGGCCATTACTGTATCATACTAGTATGTATATTACTTAAGGGATGCTTGGGATATTCACCTTGTATATACAATCTTGCTCAAAATCGTAGTATGCTACTTGGTTTATTTCTACTTCAATGTGTACATGTGTTTATTTTTGTATATCGCCTGAACACATTAGTGGAGCCCTTAGGATCTTTGCTTGATTACCAGCGATGTGATGGCCGTCACTCTAGTGGGGCTGGGTAATCTATAAGCACATCCTTATGCAGGTCCCTGGTCGCAGGACTATCGAGACAGGGCATCGATACTCCGGAGTAGACCAGCGCATGCGCTTCTCATCCCAGTGTGGGAGACGGTCTGTCCCACAGCCGTCAGTACGTCGTACTTGAGATAGTATGCGGGTGCCCGTTAGGTTACGGGTACACTGGACAGGACTCGTCGGGAACTGACTAGTTGGTATTATACCTATCGTCAGTTATCAGTTCCCAGGTGACATGAGTACAGCTTAGTCCGCTGACTTGACACTGTTACTTTGCCTCGGGTGTGTTCCCACTGTACTTTGATCACTACCCTACCACGGCTCAAAGGAGTCGTGCAAACAGGTGGTGGTTGGGAGCAGTCCCGAAGCACTTGGAGGCAGTGACGGTTAGACAGAATTCGTCTCTCCCGGTATTGGGGGTTGACATCGCGCTGTGTCTAGGAGAGCCATTACAGGAGTAGTCCCTGGCCAGGGCAAACGAGATATACTGGTAGGTTTCCAGTGTTATCTCAGGGTGTTTTGGGCTTCGCTCCGGCACGACTTGTACCGCTATTGGGGGACTGACGTTTACCGCCCCCTAGGCCCGCCATGCGATGTATCAGACGAACAGACCGGACTGTATGGAGAATGTCACACTCAGGCTCAGTAGGAGTTCAGATGGGTTTCGCCTCGTCGGTCTTCTTGTCGGCATTACCTGGGGACCGTTACGCACAGCTAGTGCCGCTTGCGGTCTGTGGTTAAACCCACTGCCAGCGTAGTGTCGAGTCTTTAGAGGCCCACACAGAAAGCTTTTCGCCTTTAGGCAAAAGAGTAGAGGTCGCATGGAATTGCGACAGGTCGCATGGTTTTGCGACAGGGTTCGGTCACATCCGTGCACTTGTGCACGTACAGTGTCCGGACAGTTTACACTAGCGGGCTTTGGTTTAAGCCAGATCCTAGTGTACCATATGGGATTGGATTTATCCAGTTTGCATTCATGTTCCTCGGAACGCGGATGCCGGTGTGTATGCACAGTTGACAGGGAGGCAGAGACAGCAGATTCTCATTAGGGTTGTTGACAGTTGACCGTTGACTTTTTGACTTTTTGCTCAACCCTAATGATAATATGATATGTGATTAACTATTACATTAATTAAGTATTATGGTGACTTGGTTGTTGACTTTTGTTGACTTTGTTGACTTGTTGACTTTTGGTGACGTGTTGACTTTGTTGACCGGTTGACTAGGCTTGACTAGTTGACCATCATGATAACCATGGCTATCATTTCATGCCAAAGACTTTTTCTTGCTTGTTCATTTGAGTAAAATGAGTGCATGACATGATAAGGTTATGGTTGCTTCAACCATCACACATAAGACTTTTTTGATATGATAAGTTATGATTACTTTGGATTATGAGAGGGTGAGAGACAAAAGAGAGCCTCATTCTTTCTTGCTCATTCTCTCTCTTGTTCTTGAGCTCTCCATTTTGCTCTCACCTTCTTGCTCTTGCTCCCTCTCTTTAATCTATGGTTCATATCTCTCATGAGTTGAGAATCAAGAACCATAGATAAAATCCCATTCTATTTCTTCTCTACTCATTCTAGTTCACTAGGTTTAGCAAACCAAGTGAACTAGTTTCTTCAAAGAACGAAAAGGAGCTAAAGGTTGGAGCTTTCAAGTGGATCTATCTTCGGCGTACGGAGACGACGAGAAGGAGCCATCGGACCACCATCGGAGCTTGAAGAAGAAGGAGTTCAAGACAAGCTAGGTATAACCATCTTCATCCGAGTAGCTAAATCTCTTTAGCAAGTTTGCTAGTTTAGTTTAGACACGATCCCGACCTTGTTTAGTCCATGTTGCCTCTTGCAATAAAAATTTGTTTTTTATACCGTTTCCGCCTCCCCGTAAGCACCGGGGGTCGCAACGTGGACTTACAGTGGTATCAGAGCCTAACTAAACTTAAACAAGCTTGGTAGTGAAGTGTAACGAAGTTCGGAACCGGAAAAATCCAAAAACCAAATTTTTACAAAACCTGAGTTTCTGTTGAAATTTTTTTGGCTCAAAATGAAAAACTTTATATACCTAAATTCGGCTCAGGGTTTTCTATGAACACCCACAAAAAACGATGGCATAAATCCTTCAAGTAGCCGCGGATCCGCGGCCCCAGCTATTGTCATTGCCGCGGATCCGCCGCCCTTTAGGCTCTTCGTGTGATTATTTTTTGTGTAGTGTTCTTCTGTTTTGGTTTTGGGATTTTTAAAATATGTTATATGTGCCCAGATTCTCCAGAACAGAAATTTACTTTCGGGGTCCTATAATTTCGTATTTTTTCCGAACTTCACTACACTTTGACTATGATGGTTATATCTGTGATGTTTGCATGTATTGAACGTCGGCTAATCGCTATAAGTCGATTAGTCGGGGTTATACATGATCTGTAATGTGCTGGAATGTGTATATAAATATGTTGGATTGTCGCGGGTGAATAGCCGGGGGTTGTGAGACGAGAGTTTTCTTTTCTTGCAATTCATGTAAATTTGTAAATTGATGTAATAATTATTTGTATGGCCGCACAACCGGGTCGGGGTTGTAGCCGTTATTGTATAATTTCTTTTTACTGTTTTTGCTCCTAGGATAGACCCATGGAGGGGTGCACAAACTACCGGGTATGCCGAAGTGTCGAGTGGCCTACTCATAGAGATGAGGGAGGTTGCTACGCTTCGGGTACTTGGCGGGTAGTTTGCCGCACCCGTAGGGGTCTTGGGTGGGGTATTGGCTATTCACCGCGACCGTGTAATCTGTTTTTGTTACAGGCTCGTACAAATTACAGATTCCTAGTATATCCAATGTATTTATCTGTGATCTGAAATGTTTATCATTGCAGTATATCTATATATGATATTATTTAAGCGTTGCTTATGTTTTACAGACGCGCTAGCCCAGCCCCCGCTCTGTCGTTAGTTAAGTAACCTAACGGGTAATGACGGGGCCCAGTGGCGAATGCGAATGGCATAAGCGTACGTCATATTTTGGTTGTTTTCTGCAATGGTAGGATTAAATGATGGGACGCATTAAAAGAACTAATGCAAGAATATCACGCATTAAAAGAACTAATGCAAGATAATAAACCAAGTTAAAGTCGTTGGAACACTTTCGAAAAACCACTCGGTTCTTTTCAAAACAAACTTTTAAAATACGGAGTTTGAGCCACTCCATTTAAAAGCTATCTCGTTCCATCGACTAAATCAAGTTCACTACGTTCACGGTTTTGCCAAAACCATCCGTAGCCCTCCATCATTTCAGTTAAATATTCGGTAGTATTCAAGCTATGTATTTTGACCTCACGCTAAGGCATAGTGATTGGTAGCTGCCGGATATTTATCTGTTGCATAGATAGAATGCGTTGGTTTGAGACAGTCGTACTGCCATTTTGGCCTACGTCAAGGGTATGTACGGGTGGATTCAAATTAACCTGGATAATGATGGGACGAACTTGACATGTGACTTATGACATTTTGACCTCACGCCAAGGTCATAAGAGCATGGGGCAAAAATCCACATCGGGAGTTTCATAAGTACTGAAACTTGCTAGTTTTGCATACCATTTGGAGTGTGATGATTCTGGTAGGATTCCTTCAGTTTCGTCACACGATGATATTTGGATCCCGATCCTACTGTGAGTATATGCTACTCCTCGGGAAATTTCTCGCTAAACGATCAATGCTATAAACCTAGTAGGTGCCTAGAAAGGTGTTAGCGGGGCTACGCCCCCAGGGAAAAGAGGTTCTTTAATTAAGGAACTTCGCGAAAGCGTTGGAAAACCTCCCTCGAAGTACCGACACCAGCCTGGCCGAACGGTTAAGCAAGTATTGTACGGTGGGATTGATCCTGACTAATTCTTCCTTTATGGTTTGAGGAGGGATTCGAGAAACAGTGGGAGCCATCCTGTTTAGACAAACTAAAAACCACTCTAAACTTGCAAGAGCATCATGCTGAGTGTTTTCCTCTTCTCTCCAAATTGCAGCGACCAATCAACATGACTGGACTTAATTTACTCCTAGATAAAAACAAACTGACAGGGCCAAACTACAAAGATTGGCTCAGGAATGTCAAGATAGCAATCACTTATGACAAGCTGGGGTATCTTCTTACCACCAAAGCTCCCCCTGTCCCTGGTCCAACTTCCAGTGTCGCGGATAAGGAAATCCGCAAGACGTGGGAGATTGATAGCGCGAAGGCCAAGTGCCTCCTGCTTGCCTCGATGGACAACGAACATCAGAGGAGGCATGAGAATATGGACATGGAATCCATATTGCTCCATACAAAAGAACTGTATGGAGAGCAATCTCGTATCGCAAGATACGAAGCGTCGAAAAAGTTATTTTCGACAAGAATGGCCGTCGGATCATCAGTAGCCGAGCACGTGCTAAAGATGATCGGCTACATTGAGGAGCTCGCTGACCTAGGGATCACATTGGAGAGTGAGCTATATACGGATATAGTTCTCCAGTCCTTTCCTTCCACTTACGCCCAGTTTATACTGAACTTCAACCTACAAGAAAAAGAGGTTGAACTTTCAGAGCTCCTCAACATGCTGAGGAGCGCAGAGGGTACCCTACAGAAAGGTAGGGATACATCCACTTTGTTTGTAGGAGGATCATCTTCTTCTAGGTCCAAGGCGAAAGCCAAGGGAAAGAAGAAGAAGGCCCCCACCAAACCAAGGGGCGGTGTTAGTAAGGTGGATACGAAGGGAAAAGGTAAAGCAACAAAGATAGCGGGGAAGCTTGTGGATAAGGAAGAATGCTTCTATTGTCATAAGAAAGGACACTGGAAGAATGATTGCAGGGCCTGGAAGGCCAGAACACAGGAATTGAAGCAGGTTGCAGCTTCAGCTTCAGGTGTGTATGTTATTGAAAACTGTCTTTCAATAAACTCTACTTCCTGGGTATTGGATACCGGATCAGGATCCCATATCTGTAATTCTTTGCAGGCGTTGAGAAACCGTAGGGTTTTGAAGGCAGGTGACATGACCCTCAGAGTTGCGAACGGAGCTAGCATGGATGCTAAAGCCGTGTGGGACTATCACCTGGGAATGTCAGATGGACATGTTTTGGTTTTGCGTAATTGCTTTTTTGTACCCAACGCAACTTGTAATATCATTTCTGTA
This sequence comes from Agapanthus africanus, assembly GCA_030015575.1. Taxonomy (NCBI): domain Eukaryota; kingdom Viridiplantae; phylum Streptophyta; class Magnoliopsida; order Asparagales; family Amaryllidaceae; genus Agapanthus; species Agapanthus africanus. The sequence goes on from JASDDO010000014.1 coordinate 446,617,762, forward strand.
TCTTTAGTTTCTAAAGAAGGTTATGAATTTGCGTTTGTAAGTAATGTTGTAAACATTCACCTTAATCAAGTTTTGATTGGGTCAGGTACTTTGAGTAATGGTATATACGTGTTAAACCAACCACAGATTTTTAATGTCCAGAATACACACAAAAGAAAGTCTCCAGAAATAAATCAGACTTTCTTGTGGCATTGTAGACTGGGTCACATCAATGAGAGAAGATTGACTAAGTTACATACAGAAGGGTATTTGAATGCGTTCGAATATCAGTCGTATGCCACTTGTCAATCCTGTCTCAAAGGAAAGATGACAAAGACTCCGTTTACTGGACATGGAGTAAGAGCGAGCGAGCTCCTGGGACTCGTACACAGTGACGTGTGCGGTCCAATGTCTACACATGCCCGAAGCGGACATTCTTACTTCATTACTTTTACGGATGACTTCTCAAGGTACGGTTATGTCTTCTTAATGAAACATAAGTCCGAAGCCTTTGGAAAATTCCAGGAGTATAAGAATGAAGTAGAGAAACAGACCGGCAAAAGTATTAAGATTCTAAGATCGGATCGAGGTGGAGAATACTTAAGTGCCGAGTTCCTGGACTATTTAAAAAAGAACGGAATTCTCTCTCAGCTTACTCCTCCATACATCCCGCAACATAACGGTGTATCGGAGAGACGGAACCGCACCCTATTGGATATGGTGCGGCCCATGATGGGTAACGCTGAGTTACCGCGATCATTCTGGGGGTATGCGCTAGAATCAGCTGCGTACCTTTTGAACCGAGTTCCGACTAAGACTGTGCCTTCCACACCATATGAAATGTGGAGTGGGAATAAACCCTATCTTCAATATCTGAAGATCTGGGGATGTCCGGCTTTTGTCAGAAAGCAGCATGCGGACAAGCTCGAGGCACGTTCAGTACTGTGCAAGTTTGTGGGATACCCAAAGAACACCAGGGGGTATCTTTTCTACTACGCAGAGGAACAAAAAGTCCTTGTTTCTCGTAATGCCCACTTTCTAGAACACCAGTTCTTGGAAAAGGAAATTAGTGGGAGCGCAGTAGAACTGGAAGAAATTCCAGAACCACAGACTATTACTGAAAGGATAGTGGAACCAGAGGGTTCAACAGAACAGGACATTCCTACGCCGCTCCGCAGAAGTAGTAGGCAGTCTCATCCGCCCGAGAGATACTACGGTTTTCTCATAGACGGGGATAGAGAGGATTGCATCATAGATTATGATGAGCCTACTAGCTTCCAGCAGGCCGTTCAGAGCGTTGACTCAGTGAAATGGCTGGATGCAATGCGGACCGAAATGGAGTCCATGTACACCAACAAGGTATGGACGTTGGACATTGCTCCAGACGGGGTAAAACCCGTAGGATGCAAGTGGATCTTCAAAAGGAAGTTTGGTGTAGATGGACAAGTTGAGACCTATAAAGCTAGGCTGGTAGCAAAGGGTTTTCGTCAAAGACCTGGCTTGGACTATGACGAAACCTTCTCTCCAGTAGCCATGCTGAAATCCATTCGGATCCTTCTTGCTATTGCTGCCTTCCACGATTATGAGATTTGGAAAATGGACGTAAAGACAGCTTTTCTAAACGGAAATTTAGAGGAGCGTGTCTATATGGACCAGCCAGAGGGTTTCATTCAGAGTGGGAGCAGCGGAAAGGTGTGCAAGTTGCTTAAGTCCATCTATGGACTAAAGCAGGCATCGCGGAGTTGGAACATCTGCTTTGATGAGACGGTCAAAGAATTTGGCTTTATCAAAAATCCAGATGAACCATGCATCTATAGTAGATTTGTAGCGAGAACTGTAGTATTCCTCGTTTTATACGTGGATGACATTCTCTTAATAGGAAATGACATTCCTATGCTACAATCTGTCAAGGGGTTCTTGTCACACAGGTTCTCCATGAAAGACCTGGGTGATGCCTCATACATTCTGGGTATCCGGATCTACCGTGACAGATCCAAGAGGATATTAGGACTTTCACAGTCCAGGTACATCGACACCATACTGAAGAGATTCAGTATGGAAGATTCCAAGCGCGGTAACCTACCGGCTTGTCACGGGATCACCCTCTCTAAAGAGATGTCTCCCAAGACTGATTTGGAGAGGGATCGCATATCTATTATACCTTACGCTTCTGCGGTAGGCTCTATAATGTATGCGATGTTGTGTACCAGACCAGATGTAGCTTATGCACTGAGTGTGGTAAGCCGGTATCAGTCTAACCCTGGGGAGAAACACTGGATAGCGGTAAAGAACATTCTCAAGTACCTGAGAAGGACTAAGGAGATGTTCTTGGTGTATGGCGGAAAAGACCTCCAGATCGAGGCCTTTGCTGACTCCAGCTTCCTGAGTGACAAGGATGATTCCAAGTCCATGTCGGGTTTTGTCTTTACCCTCAATGGAGGGGCGGTGTGTTGGAAGAGTTCCAAACAGGAAACCGTTACAGACTCGACGATGGAAGCGGAATACATCGCTGCATCAGATGCCGCAAAAGAAGCTGTCTGGATGAGGAAGTTCTTGAAAGAACTTCAGGTGGTTCCGTCCATTGTTTATCCAATACCTCTGTATTGCGACAACAACGGGGCTATAGCTTTAGCGAAGGAACCCAGGTCCCATCAGAGATCCAGGCACATCTTGAGGCGGTATCACCTGATCAGGGAAATCGTGGATCGCCAGGAGATCGAGGTTCGGAGAGTCGCTTCAGAAGACAACACTGCAGATCCATTCACCAAGGCCTTGCCCCAGACTCAGTTCGAGCGGCTGATCGAGATGATAGGTCTTCGATACGCCAGTACATGGCCTTAGTGCAAGTGGGAGATTGTTAGTGTATATGCCCTAGAGGCCATTACTGTATCATACTAGTATGTATATTACTTAATGGATGCTTGGGATATTCATCTTGTATATACAATCTTGCTCAAAATAGTAGTATGCTACATGGTTTATTTCTACTTCAATGTGTACATGTGTTTATTTTTGTATATCGCCTGAACACATTAGTGGAGCCCTTAGGATCTTTGCTTGATTACCAGCGATGTGATGGCCGTCACACTAGTGGGGCTGGGTAATCTATAAGCACATCCTTATGCAGGTCCCTGGTCGCAGGACTATCGAGACAGGGCATCGATACTCCGGAGTAGACCAGCGCATGCGCTTCTCATCCCAGTGTGGGAGACGGTCTGTCCCACAGCCGTCAGTACGTCGTACTTGAGATAGTATGCGGGTGCCCGTTAGGTTACGGGTACACTGGACAGGACTCGTCGGGAACTGACTAGTTGGTATTATACCTATCGTCAGTTATCAGTTCCCAGGTGACATGAGTACAGCTTAGTCCGCTGACTTGACACTGTCACTTCTCCTCGGGTGTGTTCCCACTGTACTTTGATCACTACCCTACCACGGCTCAAAGGAGTCGTGCAAACAGGCGGTGGTTGGGAGCAGTCCTGAAGCACTTGGAGGCAGTGACGGTTAGACAGGATTCGTCTCTCCCGATATTAGGGGTTGACATCGCGCTGTGTCTAGGAGAGCCATTACACGAGTAGTCCCTGGCCAGGGCAAACGAGATATACTGGTAGGTTTCCAGTGTTATCTCAGGGTGTTTTGGGCTTCGCTCCGGCACGACTTGTACCACTATTGGGGGACTGACGTTTACCGCCCCCTAGGCCCGCCATGCGATGTATCAGACGAACAGACCGGACTGTACGGAGAATGTCACACTCAGGCTCAGTAGGAGTTCAGATGGATTTCGCCTCGTCGGTCTTCTTGTCGGCATTACCTGGGGACCGTTACGCACAGCTAGTGCCGCTTGCGGTCTGTGGTTAAACCCACTGCCAGCGTAGTGTCGAGTCTTTAGAGTCCCACACAGAAAGCTTTTCGTCTTTAGGCAAAAGAGTAGAGGTCGCATGGTATTGCGACAGGTCGCATGGTTTTGCGACAGGATTCGGTCACATCCGTGCACTTGTGCACGTACAGTGTCCGGACAGTTTACACTAGCGGGCTTTGGTTTAAGCCAGATCCTAGTGTACCTTATGGGATTGGATTTATCCAGTTTGCATTCGTGTTCCTCGGAATGCGGATGCGGGTGTGTATGCACAGTTGACAGGGAGGCAGAGGCAGCGGATTCTCATTAGAGTTGTTGACAGTTGACCGTTGACTTTTTGACTTTTTGCTCAACCCTAATGAGAATATGATATGTGATTAAATATTATATTAATTAAGTATTATGGTGACTTGGTTGTTGACTTTTGTTGACTTTGTTGACTTGTTGACTTTTGTTGACTTGTTGACTTTGTTGACCGGTTGACTAGGCTTGACTAGTTGACCATCATGATAACCATGGCTATCATTTCATGCCAAAGACTTTTTCTTGCTTGTTCATTTGAGTAAAATGAGTGCATGACATGATAAGGTTATGGTTGCTTCAACCATCACATAAGACTTTTTTGATATGATGAGTTATGATTACTTTGGATTATGAGAGGGTGAGAGACAAAAGAGAGCCTCATTCTTTCTTGCTCATTCTCTCTCTTGTTCTTGAGCTCTTCATTTTGCTCTCACCTTCTTGCTCTTGCTCCCTCTCTTTAATCTATGGTTCATATCTCTCATGAGTTGAGAATCAAGAACCATAGATAAAATCCCATTCTATTTCTTCTCTACTCATTCTAGTTCACTAGGTTTAGCAAACCAAGTGAACTAGTTTCTTCAAAGAATGAAGAAGGAGCTAAAGGTTGGAGCTTTCAAGTGGATCTATCTTCGACGTACGGAGACGACGAGAAGGAGCCATCGGATCACCATCAGAGCTTGAAGAAGAAGGAGTTCAAGACAAGCTAGGTATAACCATCTTCATCCGAGTAGCTAAATCTCTTTAGCAAGTTTGCTAGTTTAGTTTAGACACGATCCCGACCTTGTTTAGTCCATGTTGCCTCTTGCGATAAAAATTTGTTTTTTATACCGTTTCCGCCTCCCCGTAAGCACCGGGGGTCGCAACGTGGACTTACACTTACCACCTTCACCACCCCAGAGGGCATTGCCTATTGTACCTACTGTTACTCAGCGTCAGACTCATACACAGAGAGGTCATGAGCGTGGAGGATTCGCTCAGAGAGGACGGAGCGACCGAGGAAGAGGACAGTCAGTCACAGGTGGAGGACAGGTGTGAGTTTTTACTTTAACGCATCAGGACGCCCAGGCGTCCAATGCGGTGGTCTCAGGTATCCTTCCAGTATATTACGTTGATGCACACGTGTTATTCGACCCCGGATACACGCACTCGTACGTATCCACACACTTTGTGCCGAGTTTGGGTAGAGAGTCCGGTTTTCTTGATCAGACGCTTGTTGTGACCACTCCTATGGGAGAGTCGTTTGTTGCTAGGCACGTGTTCTAATGTTGTACCGTCTGTATTGGCGAGAGAGAGTTTCCTGTCGACTTGATCCTTCTTGAGATGTTGGACTTCGACGTTCTTTTGGGCATGGATTGGTTAGCCACGTGCTATGCTTCTGTGGACTGCCGTGAGAAGACAGTTAGATTTTGTTTTCCCGGCGAGTCGGTTTTTGTTGTGTTGGGGGACCGTGGTGCCACCCCTCACAGTTTGATTTCTTCTTTTCGTGCTAGACAGCTTTTGAGGAGGGGATGTCAGGGATTTCTCGCCTATGTTTGCTATACTAGAACTACAGAGGTTCCGTTGGATCAGGTTCCGGTTGTTAGCGAGTTCCCTGATGTGTTCCCTGACGAGCTTCCTGGGCTACCGCCCGAGCGTGACATTTATTTCTGTATTGATTTGGTTCATGGCGCGGGGCCTATTTCTATACCGCCTTATCGGATGGCCCCGGCAGAACTTAGAGAATTGAAGGGCCAGTTGCAAGATTTGCTGGACAAGGGACTTATTCGACCCAGTGTTTCTCCTTGGGGTGCTCCGATCCTGTTTGTTAAGAAGAAGGACGGTAGTTTGCGTTTGTGTATCGACTACCGTCAGCTGAACAAGGTTACAGTGCGGAACAGGTATCCTTTGCTATGCATCGACGATTTGTTCGACCAGCTTAAGGGTGCAGGATACTTTTCGAGGATCGATTTGCGTTCAGGAAACCATCAGCTGCGGGTTCGACCGGAGGACATTCCTAGGACAGCTTTCCGCACGCGCTACGGCTATTACGAGTTTTTGGTGATGTCGTTCGGACTCACCAATGCGCCAGCAGCATTTATGGACATGATGAACCGTATTTTCCGGCCATATCTTGATTTGTTCATCATTGTATTCATTGACGATATTCTGGTGTATTCCCAGAGCAGAGGCGAGCACGAGCAACACCTGCGGATTACACTGCAGACCTTGAGGGAGCAACAGCTTTTCGCCAAATTCTCCAAGTGTGCTTTCTGGCTGGACAGCGTAGACTTCATGGGGCATGTGATTTCACGAGACGGTATATGTGTAGACCCGAGGAAGATCGAGGCCGTTCGGAGTTGGCCCAGACCCACATCAGTTATGGAGATTCGCAGCTTTCTAGGGCTGGCCGGCTACTACAGGCGATTCGTGCAGGACTTCTCCTGTATTGCTACACCGTTGACCGGATTGACCCGGAAGGGAGTTCCTTTCGTTTAGACGGAGGAGTCTGAGCACATTTTTCAGCAATTACGGGCTCTACTGACTACGGCGCCAGTATTATCATTGCCTTCAGGGTCAGGCGGATTTGTGGTATATTGTGATGCTTCTCTAGTGGGGCTAGGGTGCGTATTGATGCAGCATGACAGGGTGATCGCGTATGCTTCGCGGCAATTGAAGAAACATGAATAGAAGTACCCCACTCACGATTTGGAGATAGCTGCAGTGGTCTTTGCACTTAAGATCTGGCGACATTACCTTTACGGTGAGTCGTGTCAGATATTCACTGATCACGATAGCTTAAAGCATATATTCCAGCAGCGAGACCTGAACCTTAGACAGCGCCGATGGATGGAGTTAGTGAAGGATTACGATTGCGAGATCTTGTACCACCCGGGCAAGGCTAATGTGGTGGCGGATGCTTTGAGCAGGAGGCCCGGGGGTAGTTTATCTTGTTTGAGCGCAGTGCAGAGGCAGTCGTCGGCAGATTGGCGGATTTTATGTGACAGCCGGGTACAGTTCGAGTTTACGCCGATCGGAGGACAGATTGCGCATGTTCATGCACGCTCACAGTTGCTTGACCGTATACATGAGGCACAGTACAGTGATGACCGTTGTTCAGAGATCAGGACACAGATGGGACAGGGCAAATTTTCCGAGTTCGTGATCGACGATCAGGGGATACTACGATTTGGGACTAGACTGTGCGTACCAAATGCTGAGGGGCTGCGGCGTGAGATTCTTGAGGAGGCATATTTTTCGGTGTACAGTGTTCATCCAGGTTCCACCAAGATGTACCACGATATGAGAAATATTTACTGGTAGGACGGTATGAAGAGGGACATCGCAAATTTCGTGTCGAGATGCCTTACTTGTCAGCAAGTCAAGGCCGAGCACCAGAGGCCCGCGGGAGAGCTACAGCCGTTACCCATTCCAGAGTGGAAATGGGAACAGATTTCAATGGACTTCATTGTGGGTCTACCTAGGACTAGTCGAGGGTATGACTCCATCTGGGTGATCGTGGATCGTTTGACGAAAGCGGCTCACTTTCTACCGGTGAAGACGACTTTCGGATTTGCTCAGTATGGCCAGATATACATCGACGAGATCGTACGACTGCACGGAGTTCCGACATGTATCCTGTCCGACAGAGGCACCCAGTTTACCAGCCGACTATGGCAGAGGCTTCAGGAGGCTTTGGGCACCCGCTTGAGTTTCAGCATAGCATTTCATCCGCAGACCGACGGACAGTCAGAGCGGACTATTCAGACTCTCGAGAACATGTTAAGAGCGTGCGTATTAGACTTCGGAGGTAGCTGGGATCATCATTTGCCCTTAGTAGAGTTCTCCTACAATAACAACTACTAGGAGACCATTCAGATGGCACCGTTTGAGGCTCTTTATGGGAGGAGATGCAGATCTCCCGCCTGTTGGATGGAGCTCAGTGAGAGAAGTATCTTAGGGCCACAGATTGTTGAGGAGACGACCGCGAAGATCCAGTTGATTCGCGATAGGATGAGGGCAGCCCAGAGTAGGCAGAGATCTTATGCGGACCGTCGTCGGCGAAGACTTGAGTTTTTTGTTGGTGATCATGTTTTCTTGAGGGTCTCCCCAATGAAAGGTGTGATGAGATTTGGGAACAAGGGGAAGCTTAGTCCCAGATATGTGGGCCCCTTCGAGATCCTCGAGCGCGTTAGTGCAGTTGCGTATCTGTTGGCCCTTCCGCCTAGTTTCCCAGATGTGCACCCTGTATTTCACGTTTCGATGCTCCGCAGATATCTTCATGATCCTTCGCATGCGATTCAGCACCCGATGATCCAGCTTGAGTGTGACCTTTCCTATGCAGAGCAGCCGGTGATCAATTTGGATCGACAAGTGAAGAAATTGAGATCGAAGGACATACCGTCAGTCAAGGTACTTTGGCGTGGCTCGAGTAGCGAGGAGGTCACTTGGGAGACCGAGAGCGAGATGAGGAAGAGATATCCCCATCTCTGTGAAGGTACGTGTTGTTATATTTTTTTAATACGGGGACCGAATTTCATTAAGGGGTGTAGATTGTAACACTTTGAAAATTCGTTTACTCTTATTTCACGATAGTTAGCATTGATGCGTGTTTCCATAAAATCCGTAAATTTTATTTCCGTCTCAATCTAGTCAAATTGAGATGAATGGGGTTTCATATATTTTAAATGGGGTTTATTATCTTTAATTAATTTTAATTTATCAATGTGTTCTTTTAATTAGAATTATTTTCCTTAATTACTTTCCTAATGAGGATTAGTGTGCTTGCTTGCACACTTAGAATTTTAGTGGCACATACTTATTCCTTCTCACCCTTTTCAAATTTTCATTTTTCTTTTTTCCTTTTAAAACAAAAGAAATTGATTTTGAGAGAAAGAGAGAGGTATGGTGAGCATTAATGAGGCATGGAGGCAATAAATGTGGCTTTTCTCTCTCTCTTTCTTTTCTTTCTCCCTCTCTTTTCTCTTTTCATTTCTTGCAGAAATTTCAGCAGCAGAACTGCAGCTCCGGCAGCAACAACCTCACCTTTTCACCCTCTTTTCATTTCCCCTTTGATTCATGCTCACACCCTACACAAAAACCTCATTTTTCCTTCACATAAACCTTGATTTAGTGGCTCTTTTGAGGTGTTTGGAGCAAATCAGTGCACCTGAGGCTAGAGCTGGAACTTTTGGGTTTTTCTAAAGTCTTTTGAAGGTATTACACTAATATTTAACATCCCATTTCAGAACTTGTTGTATTTTAGCAAAATATCACCTTGTTATGCATGTTTTGTGCTATATAAGGGGTTTTAGTGAGGTTATGTTAAAAATTAACTTTTTATTGCTTGATTAGCTTGGTAATGTGATATTAGTGTGGTTTTAGACTTGGGTTTGTTTCAGATTACATAAAAATACCCTGAAGTATCAATTTAGTGCTAAATATGCTTTTTAACTGGTTTTTGGACTCTGTTGAAATCTGCTTACACTCTGGTTGCTTCAGAATAAAATTGTAATTACTAGAGCACGTGTACTAGGAGTAGAAAACACACATGAAGCAAGGGAGGCAGGCTCCCAACCTGGGCCGCCGAAATATTACTTCCGGCCGCAATTTGCGGCCAGATTGGTGACCTGGGGGTTGAGGTTTTGGTGATAAGTGTCTGCTGCTATGTGGGTTTTATGGTATGTATAGTTTTGCAAAACTCTTTCTGTATCAAAATCTGGAGCTAATTACCTGTTTATCATATTTTAAATCTTCGCGACACACGTGATACGTGTGTGGGTTTGGGGTGTTCTACGTATCGCGACGCGTCGAGGTAGTTTCAGACGCTTAATCACAAGTTTTAGCGTATCGCGCGCACGCGCGCTTGGTTTGCGTCGCGGGTTTCTATTTTGACTATAATATCGCGTTTTGTGGATTTGAGCTTATGTGTGATATATTGTGTAATTATAGGTTCGCAGGCGAGTGAGACGGACGCTGCAAAGAAGGGGAAGCAAGTCGTCGGCTATACCTAGCGCGAGACTTCGGTGATTAGATTTAACATCTACGGGGATATCGCCCGCATGGCATTATGCGTCAGGGCTGATAGGACCTTATAGTTATATATTGCATTTACCCTATTGACTGTCATGGATACTGTTGTTGCATACTGCATTCCATGCTATCTGTATGTAAACTTTGAATTGATAGAACACCGCACTATTACTAACGGTTCATGTTGCACGAGCACTAATCTGCAAGTTACACACACACCGTTAGTAATTGCCATGACACACTCACTGTAGAATTCCCATGATTATCTAGTTGTAGTTCATTTCACATATGATTCGATATGATTTTCATAGAATTGGGAGCCGCACGATGTCTTTGAAAACTGAAACTATTTTAAAAAGCGGTTTCTCCCTTGTACCTATATTATGGCTTGATGTACATAGCACATCGCATTTGATTCATTCATTGGTGTTGGATTTTCATGTGATTTCTGTTTTGAGGACCGTGGGATTATTTGAGAAAAGATTCACTATTTGAAAACCCGGTTCCTCGTGATATGATATTTTGGTGCGTCCACCACGCGTTTTCTCAGTGCTGAGACGTGTGCTTGAAACCCGATTCGAGGTGTTGGATGATCCGTTTGCGGGTTCGTGGTGGACCCGGTATGGTTCCCCTCGGCAAGATGATCGATGGACTTTGCCAATTGAGCCTGGAGGTGGGCGAGTACCTACCGGTGATTGGTTGGACCTGGCGGTTATCCGGAGGATACCGACCAGAGTCGAGAGATGGATACGGGATGATCTGTACTGCCGGGGCCGAGGGCCGATACCGCAGACGGAGCCTGTGGGCTGACCCGGACTTACGAAGCCCGATATATGAGGATTTGCGTGTCGATGTTGGACACGAGTATTTTATGATATTTTGAGTGCCGATGTTGGGCACTCGTGATTCTCGGAGATTTACAGGAATTGAGGGGCGAGGAGAGTGCCGGCGCCTGAGTTTATTTGGGATTTGGGTGCAGTTTTGGGCACCGATTATTTTTCCACGATTGATATTCCGTGTAGATGTTGTTTATCCCATGCTCAGCATTGATTATCATATATCTCATCCTGTAGTTATTTTACCTGACATAGCACTTGCATGATTATTGCACCTACTGCTTGTCGCATATAGATTTTTACCTGCTGGCATATGATAGAGTAGCGCAGTACGTGCATGCTCGCGATTACCTTTATATGTTATCTATATTCACGAGTCGGCAACTCACCCCCCACCGTTGTGCCACAGTATTTGTAGGTTGCCCCTCAGAGTAGTCGCGGCAGGCTGCCTTTTGCATCTTTTGGCTACAGATACCACTACAGCTGGTGCGAGAGCTATTTTGCTATTAGGTGGGTTGTGGTATCTGGTTACCTTTATTGTACACACTTTTGTATCTAGTATTCTCTATCTACCATATATGTACTTGACTTAGAGACAGTATGAGGACGATGATGTATATTATTTGTATTCTGGTGTCGAGCTCGTGGGAACCGACTGTTTATATATGCAGTTTATTATTCTGTGATGTTTACTTATTGCTCATTCTTCTCTACGGCATCGTATATTACTCTTGTGGTGATGGTTTCCGCCATTGGGCGTGATTGCTCCCGTTTGGGGATGCTTATTTAATTAGATCTCATTTTTACTTATATCCTGTTATACTCGAATTCGGGGTCACTTTTACAAAGGAAATGCTGCCAAAATTATTTAAATGATAATGTGACTTTAAAAGAACTTATTGAGCTATTTAAGGTTTTCTAAATGTTTTAACTAAATGTTTTCAACACTCGTTACTTTTATATGGTTTTGATTTCTGGGTCCGGCTTACTTAGTCGCGTTACGCCTGTAGACGTTGCGTGGTTAGGCGCCGGTCACGAGTCGAAATGATTCGGGTCGTGACAAGAACCATGTGTTGCAAGTATCAGGATTCTTTAAGGTGATCGAAGATGTAGATACTTGTGTTTGGTATTCAGTTGATAGTAATGGTTTTAAGAACTTGCTTCTCTTTCAGGTTACACATATTTGTATTCACTCCTAGTTGAGTAATGCTGATCGGCTTCCCTCCATTTAGTTGACATGCACTAGAGACAGTTGCATGATTTGAATCTGGTTCCAATTAAATCAGTGCCTCTGTTTCTATATTTTATATAGAATAGTTCATATCTTAACGAAGTTAAGGTATATGGAGTTGTCCGGCTTATGCTTAAAACCAGACTCTGGATAACTCAAGGCACGTTTCTGTAATGGCAGTTTGTGGGTTAACTCGGGCTATGACGAGGGTTAACTTTCTACCATTTGAAAGATTAATAGTGATATTGTTCTTGACTCGCCACAGTTTTAGTAAAATAGATCTTTTCAGAAAACAGAAAACAATAGTGGGAGTATGGTAGAACTGGAACTGATTTCAGAACCACAAACGATTACTGAAAATTTAATAGAACCTAAAGATTCAATCGGGTTTGACATTCCATTAGCCACTCCGCAGATATGGTGGGTAACCTCAGGCGCCAGAGAGGTACTTCGATATCCTCAAAGACGGTGGCTGGGAGGTTCTTGTTTACCCAGACTTGACACTACTATTGTTCCAGACTATGAGACCCGGCAGGAGGATAAATATAGTATCGTTCTAAACTAGCTTTAGAAGTGCACGTGTATATGACTCTGCCAGAGGGTTGTTGTAGTCAGTGGGAGCAGCGGAAGCATAGTGGACAAGTAGCTTATGTCTATTTATAACCTAAATTGGATATAGCGGAGATAGATCATCTATTTTTGATATGACGTTCATAGGCTTTAAATTCATCAGAATAGAAGATGGATCTGTTGAGAAATTAGTAGTGTGTGATGTCCTGGTATTTGGATGGCATGCACATTGTAGGAAGTGAAATTCCAATACTACAATCGGTTATACTGTGGTTGTCATACAGTGGTTTCTCCGTATAGGATTTGGATATTATATCTGGCATTCTGGTTACTAAATCTGTGGTTTTAGATCTAGATTGGGTAGTTTCCCAATCTGGGTACTTAGACAGTATTCTAAAGGTGTTTTAGAATGGACGACTCCTGGAATGGTGGTGTACCTGCAGGTGATGGAGTCACCCTCTTGAAAGGTGTCTTACAGACTAAAGGAGAGAGGGATATGCATGATTGGCATATCACTTGCTTAGGCAACTGAGTCAATCATGAGTTGTCAAGTACCACACCAAGATGTTGTTTTTGCACTGGCTGCAATAAGTATATATTAATCCAATCCTGGAAATACGTTCGGAAGCAGTTTATGAACATAAGTAGATGTCTAGGGATTTGGTAACAGTAGCCTCCTTCATGAGACGGTTATCATTCCAGGCTTCTAAAGTAACCTGGATGATAGGGTGACTGTCAGAGTTATAGTTTTCCCTCTTTTGAGGGGCAGTTGTTTGGACAGGTGGTCCAAACGGATACTGATTAAATTCAGTTGAAGATACAGTCTAAGAAGTTTACTGGATTTGGAGTTCATTTGTGAAATGGGTCCCATCAGATATCCAGGCATATTCTAAGACAGGTATTGCTCATTTCGGGAGATGTCTTTCTCCGCGAACTTGAGATAAAAAGAGACATAGAAAGAAACATTGGAGCGGATCCACTCACTGAGGCTATTTCTCGAACGCAATAGTTTCACAAACGGGCTTTGTGAAATTGATTAGTAGAGAAGTTGGGTGTTCGGTATCACACGGGCTGTGAATATGCGACACCACAATAATTAGCCTTAAGTGCAAGTGGGAGATTGTTGGCTATAGTGCCCTCAAGTCAATTATTGGATCGCAGGCACGTGATTGCAATGATTGAGGGAGGACCTATACCGGTAGAACTAGCTTACTCGAGATGATAGTATGTTATCTGGTTTGTCTTTATCATCGTGTACATACTTCAGGTGACATTACAGATCACTATTACTTGTTGATAGAGGCCATAGGATTCTTTCTTGACTACCAGCAGTATGATGGTGATCATATACGTGAGAGTTGGGTGGTCTATAAGCACATCCTTAAAGTGTCCCTAGTCGTAGGAGTTTCGAGACTGGGCATCGATACTCCAAGAGCAGACTAGTGTATACGGATCGAGACCCCGACGAGGGGCGGTGGCCGGTCTCACAAGCCATTGGTGTCAGTTAGTTCACCTAAGATGTATACAGGTGCTCATTGGGTTATGAGTACACCGGATGGACTCGCCGGGAATATGCTAGTTGGTATTATACCTATTGTCAGATAGCAGTTCCCTGCTGACATGTGTACAGGTTAGTCTATCGACCTGAGATCGTCATTTGTCTCATGTGAGTTCGCACTGTGCTTTGATTACTACCCTACCGTGGCTCAACGGAGTCGTGCAAACAGGTTTTAGTTGGGTACAGTCCCGAGCCATATGGAGGCAGTGAGCGGATCGTCAGGAATTCGTCTTTCCCGGTATTGGGGGTTGATGTCGCGGAGTGCACGGGTGGCCATCACCAAAAATCCTCGGCCGGGGTAGTCGAGAATTACCGACCTAGGATCGATAGTTTCTCAGTTTGTGATAGGTTTCATACCGACACTAAATGTCGCGTTATTAGGGGTCTGACTTTATCTATCCCCCTAGACTCGATATGCGATACTCATAGACGAACGGACCGGACTGTACGGATATTGTCACTGTCAGGCTCAGTAGGGTTTCTGGATGAGTTTGCTCATCGGCCTAACTTTCGCTCAATACCTGGGTAGCCATTACGTACAGCTAGTGCCACAGACGTGCTTGTGGTTAAACCCACTGCTCGCGTATTGACGAGTCTTTAGAGTCCCACACAGACGGTTTCCGTGGTTCGGGCGAAACGTTGTAGAGGCCGTATGGTTTTATGGCAGGGTTCGATCATATACGTGCACTTGTGCACGGATCATGATCGGACGGATAATACTAGTGGACTTTGGTTTAAGCCGGATCCTAGTATTATATTGTTGGACTATTTTCGTCTCATTGTATTCGTATTCAGTCAGAATACGGATGCAGGTATGTAAATACAGATGAGGGGTATTCTTGTAATCCGTTACAAGTTTATTTTAGAGTTGTCATTTTCTTTTCTTCCAATTTAAACATTTAATTTAATATTTAAATGTGAGGTGTGAAATATGAGATATTTTTCATAGTCATTTGTGTTGTGGTGGTTTTTGTTTAGGTTAAGATATTTATGTGATATTTTTTGTTGGAGTAGGTGGCTGTTGATTTTTTGAGTGTGGATTTTTTCTTTAAGTGACACAAAACCACCACATCACAAATGACTATGGAAAAGAACAGAGAACGTTTTCATTGCTCAGCCCATTTTTTCCTCAGAAGCAAAATTCTTTTGCTTCACGTTTTCTTTACTCCAATGGAAACTCTTTCACCTCCACCCATTCCATCTCATGAGTTGAGAATCCATGGGTGTTTTGAGACAAAGTATTCACACATACTCTCTACTTCATCTTGGGTATCTAGGCTAGAAAACTGGATGCCCGAGTTGCTTCAGTTTTGAAGCGAGAGCCCGTATTACTAATCCTCGACGTGGATCTTCTTTGATGTGGGGAGACCGGAGATCAAACTTGATCAAGGAAGCCGCGAGGAGCTTAGGACAGAGGTTGAAGACCAAAGGACATGGATCGATCGGTATAACCTCTCTAAACTCCTTTTACAGTTAACAAGTATAGGGTGAATGGTTCGATCCGGGAATCGGGTTCCGTTAGCGCAGGGTTTTAAAAAAGTTTTTGTTCCGCGGTTGGCCACGGATTGATGGCCGGGGCGCTGGCGTAACCTTACAGGACCCGGTCGAGACCGATGTGAAGGATAGCCGCAGTAGAGGCGGGGAGCCTAGCGAGGATACTCGATACCGGAGATAGAGATGAGCACGGCAGATATCCAGGGAATACTGATCGAGGCTCAATTTGGGCACGGCGGATATCTAGGGGATACCAACTGGGGCCAGGGATATCGGGTGGCGATCATCTGTTGAGATGGTGTCGACGATATCTGCATTTGCATGCCGGTGATGGACACGAAAGATTTGAGGATTTGCGTGTCGGTGATGAACATACTCGATACTGGAGATAGAGATGAGCACGGCAGATATCCAGGGAATACTGATCGAGGCTCAATTTGGGCACGGCGGATATCTAGGGGATACCAACTGGGGCCAGGGATATCGGGTGGCGATCATCTGTTGAGATGGTGTCGACGATATCTGCATTTGCATGCCGGTGATGGACACAAGAGATTTGAGGATTTGCGTGTCGGTGATGGACATGAGGGATTTCTAATTTCGAGTGTCGATGTTGGACATCCAGATGTTGATATGTTGCTATCATACGAGGTATACAGTTATTTTATGAGTTATTGTAGCCGACCAGGACTGATCTGGGGGACAGTACATTCATACCTTTTTACGAGTAGTTGCATATAAAAAGGAATTCAAAATCGAGTTATAGTCTCATTATTTTGATGTGTTTGGTATGACATTGGAATCTTTTAAATTGTAAATCTCTTAACACTATTCATTAAAAGAGCATGACGTATATCTTAAATAAGATACCTATTATATTTCATACTATCACGTACGCTTTTATGCCGTGACATATATATTCCGCGGCTATTTTAAAGAAGAGGTTTTTCCTATATGTTTTCGGCTACTTATGGGCTTATACCTAGATAAGGTCATTTGCATGATATATTCTATTTTTGGGTTTATGTGATGGATAGAATTACATTTATGATACATATGCATATCACATATTATATTAGTGTATATTAGTGTAGGATATGATAGTATTATATTTATGACCTAGGTATCGTTGTGCATTTTGATTTCTACCTTGTGATGTACTTTTTTATTCACTGAGTTGGAAACTCACCGCCGTTGTGCCACAGTTTCTTGCAGGTTTTACCACTTGGATTATCAGCGGCTTGGGGCACAGATTCCTTTCGGTGATTGCTTTGGCAGATGGGTTACTGTTGTATCGTACTCACATTTGTATATTCTTATCTTCTTGTATCTAGTAAAACTCCATCGACTTAGAACTGATATATTGTGGACTTAGAAGCGAGACTTAGAATTGTGTGTTGTCGGCATCGTACTCTTTAGAGTCTACCTTTTTATATTGTTGAGTTTGTTTTTCTTTTCTTTTCTTCGCCATTGTGTGCCGTATATTGTTTGCTTGGTTGCTCCGCCGTTTGGGCGTGGAAGCTAGCTCCCGTTGGGATGCTATATGTATTTTTATGTTGTAGCGGGTTTTATTAAAATTACAAAGGAGGTGCTGTCGAATTTCAAAACTTCATAGATGCTTTTCAAACATGCTTAGCTAAACTTAAATGTTTATTTTAAACTGATTCCATCTGATGACTATTTTAAACTTCACCTCCAATATTTTCAAAAAGGGTTTAAATTCCGGGTTTCGGCTTACTTGAACCACGTCGACGTCTTTAGATATCACGTGATTTAATTGTCGGTCACGTGCCACATTCGGGTCGTGACAAAGTTGGTATCAGAGCGTTTTGTTTAACCTTTGTTCGAGTCTAGGCTTGGCTATTTGGGGTCTAGGCATACGCTTTTGTTACCTAGGCTTTACCTTATAGGACTTAGACTTAACTTTGGGGGTCTTATACCCGAACTTTCGTTATATAGGATGACCTTGGTTGATGGAGTAGGTACTAAGTAGAGTGACGTACCGTACATATGTTCCGCGGCATATTTACGATATGATACTCCGCCTAAGTTACCTTAGGATTTATATCTTAAGATCTTCCTTCTATTCGTTCCGTTGATCTATCCTCGTCGATACATGTCGATTATTCCGGTCGCCATGTCCACGTGAGCCAAGAGGGTTGCGGTTAGAGATACGGTCTGAGCAGACTTGTCTGGGACAAGGACTGACCAGGGTGACATTCCGGTGACATAGGGACACGTTGTTTATCCATACATGATCAGTTTCTAATGTTGAAGCGAGTTTCTTCGGGATCCGCACCAAAGGGTTGAGAAATTGCTGGAGATCAGCCGGACTTGGAGGCTTGATGTTTACACTACTCCGAAGATCGTGGTGTTGCGTACTGTTCAGACAGCTGTACCAATCATTGCTGAGGTTATCAAGGTGTTGCTTCCAGAGTTCATGAAGTTAAAAGATGTCGATATTTACAAGTATAGATGGAACAGAGGATTCATAAGTTGTTATATGTATGCCCTAGAGGCCATTATTGTACATGTGATGTATATTATAGTGCATGCTTGGATATATATAAACAGGACTTTCTTGCTCGACATGATAGTATGCTATCTGGTTGCCCCTTGTCTTAACATGTAGACTTGTATTGTGATACTGTCTTGCTCTCGGATGTTGATAAAGCCCTTAGGATGTGTACTTGACTACCAGAACTATGATGGAGATCATACTAGTGGGGCCAGGGTAATCCATAAGTACATCCTTTAATTGTTCCTAGTCGAGGGTGTATCGAGACATGGCATCGATACTCCAGTATAGACTAGCGTATACGCTTCTTGACCCATATGATGGGCAATGGATGATCCCACATCCATTGCTGTTTGAAATCAAAGATGGTATACGGGTACTCAGTGGAGACTGGGTACACTGAACGGACTCGCCGAGAACTCCTAGCTGGTATTATACATATCGTCAGATAGCAGTTCTCTGGTGACACTGGTACAAGTTAGTCTGTAGACCCGAGATCGTCATAGAGTCTTGTGTGATTCCCACTGTGCTTTGATTTCCACCTTACCACGTTCAAGAGAACGTGCAAAACGGTAGCTTTTGGGTACAGTCCCGAAGCACATGGAGGCAATGAGCGATAGGAGGGGATTCGTCTCTCCGGTAGTGGGGGTTGATGCTGCGCAGTGCTCGATTGGCTATAACAGGAAGTCCCTGGCCAGGGCTGATACGGAGATCTACTGGTAAGTGTTATCAGTAGTTTCTCGACCCGTTATGAGCCTCACATCGGCAAGACTTATTGGTTACTGGGGTCTGACGTTTACCGCCCCTAGACTAGATATGCGTCATATCAGACGAAGAGACCAGACTGTACGGTAGTGTTACCGACAGGCTTTACAGGAGTTAGAGCGGGCTTGCTTGTTGATCTTCTGATCGATCAATACCCGGGTAGCCGTTACGTCCAACTAATACCACTGACGGCTTGTGGGTGCCTGATATGATCATCACCTACTGCCGGCGTATTGACGAGTCTTTAGAGTCCTACACAAAGGTTTACTGGCTCAGGCAAAACGAAGTAGGAGCATATATGTAATATGTGCGGGACCGAGATTAATACGAGTATGTGATACCGTATTCTATTCTCGCGATTTATGATATCGGTCGGTTATATGAGATATAGCCGGGTTATCGAATCAAGTGTTGATTCGATAAGTTGATACAAATAATATTAGTCGGTTGTATGTGATATAGCCGGATTATGAAATCAAGTGTTGATTTAATGATTTAATGTATAATTATATATTTGATATATTAATTTACATTAACTAATATTTTCTCACTTAAGCATTTCTTTTTCTCACATGTGCACACTTGATATATATGTGATATATATTATTTGTGTTTTCTTTTTTGTGTCATGCTTGATGATACACACTACATGGGTGTATGAGACTCACACCATGCTCATGATAATGCAAGGTTTATTTATTTAAAGTAAATCCAAATTTAGTTGGAAATTAGTCACATGGTATTAAGCTTGTAGATCCATTGACTTAGTCCACTAATTTTGTTTTACTTAAGATATTTATTAACCCAACCATTCTCATTATCCATGGTTATGTCTCTACATGAGTTAGTATATGATATTTTCTCACCCATGGTTGCCATTCACTCTCTCATCCATTATTTGCTTCATCTTCTTCATTGAGCTCTCAAGCTTTTCACAAAGTGAAGGAAAATAGTGAGAAAAAGATTTCTAAAGTGAGCAAAAATCCTACTTCATCATCCTCTACTAGATTAGCCATTTAGTTTAGGATGTTAGCTTCACTAATCCCTAATTAGTGAAGAGGTAGCTTCGGTTAGGGTCTCCTCGACGTAGATCATCTTCGGCCTCGAAGACTTCGTGCAAGCTTGTTCCTTTCATCTTGTGGAGCCATTCTAGAGTCCGCAAGATCACTACTTGGAGCGAAGGGACTACCACTCCGAGCTATTGAAGTGAAGGACCGGTCTACAAAGATTGTATTCCATATTCACTTAGTTGTAAAGTAGTTTACATGTTGTATTGTCTAAATCTCTAGTTAAGATTCTAGGGTTAGGATTGTTTAGCATGGCAAAATTTTGAAAATGGCATGGACGATTCCTCCCGAACCCTTGCTGTCGTGCTAAGCATTCATACATCATAGTCGTTCAGACTTGGGATGACTAGGATATTTAATCCGTTGTGGCGCCCCGATACAAGATCGGTGAAATTGATTAGCTTCTTCCGATGGGTCTTGCTCAGACTTGATGCAAGTCGCTCGAGAAAAAGATCGTGCAGTATGTTTTCCTCCGACGAATTGAGACGAGTTTTCGAATGTGAGCTTAGCCAGATTCTTCTACAGAGTACCGGAGATGCCGAATTCATGTTTTTGGAGTTTTGTAAGGCTCCGGGCTTGGTCATAACCAAGCATGACTTGCAATTCGCGTAACTATCGTGATGTGCTCCTTAATTGATTGATATTAGAGAGTAACGGGACAGGAGATTGGTGCGAGGTTTCAGTGGGCAATTGTTCTTCACCATTGATATTAAAGATTTGATGCATATGCAGACGCGTACGACCACACTTTTAGAGGAAAATCTTAAGGAAATGGCAATAGTTACGAAAAAGAAAGTGGATTCGGTAATGAGTGCTAGTTCTGAGGAGGCTGGATAAATAATATCAGCAGGAGACTTGATGGATTCTTTCCCGAAGTTGTTAATAAGTAAGATTGGATCCAGGATCATTCGTTGGCGTACACGCAGAGATTAGAGATCGCCGTCATCAAAGCGTTGTGAGAGACTGGACTACTGGTCAAAAAGATGTGATGAGAGGTATCAGCAGTAGGACTGATTTTGTCATTGCTCTTCACCAGACGATTGTATAAAAGAGGCATGAGTTAGAGATCCACAAGAAGAACCAGAATTCAGAGACAGAGAACGCTAGACCGGGGCAGTAGGCAAGTGTTAATCCTTGTTCTACCAGTTCCGGGTGTTTAAAAAACTTTTCGACATTGAAGAAGATATACTTCGATGTCCGTTATTTTGTTATTTGAGTTTTTATAATCCAAATATTTCGTTTTCTACATTGAAGGAAGGACAACTCAACGTCCGTTATTTTGTTTTATGTATTTTGAGGACTTGAAGGTCATACAAATGCTTTGCGCACACCAGGTGCACTTATTGAGATGTCAGTGCGAGGTGACTGCACTCGATAGGAGTGCCGTGTACACCATAGGCACTAGACTGATATTTTCCATGCACATCAGTTGCACATGATTAAGAGATTATATATATATATATATATATATATATACTCTAGGTATACTTGGTATATATTTGTGCACACCCATTGCACATTTTGATATTTTGTGCACCCCGATGCACATGAGATTTGTTTTGTGCACCCCGATGCACTTGAGACTTTTTTTGTGCACCCCGATGCACTTGAGATTTTTTTGTGCACTCCGATGCACTGGATATTGATCTTGTGCATTCTAGATGCACTCGGTAATTTCTCCATGCACATTTGATGCAGTGGATATTGTTTTTGTGCACGCTTGTCGCACTTGACGCTTTTTTTGTTTTGTGCACCTATTTCTGTACAACTTTGTTCCATGCGCAGCTGATGCAATGGATATCGTTTCGTGCACACCTGTTACACTTAACGCTGTTTTGTTTTCATGCACACTTGTGGCATGTGATTTGGATTTCTATGCAAAAACCGTTATGGTTGATTTTATTTTCAGACATTATATTTGATGTGGTATATTATGGATTTGAACTTATTTTCTCTTGGTTGTATGCCATAGATATTGCACTACGACTATGGCAACGAGCGTGTACCGGATGTGCACAGCTAATTTAGTATTTGGAATTTTATATCATAACTGGTGTAATTCTCATAGCAACCGCTGGAGTTACAGTTATGTGAGTTTTATATCTTTTTGAGTTTTCACGCACATTGTTACGTTATGTTACGTTTAGTTCGTATGGGACTTTGGAGTTCCGTTAATATTGATCGGACTAAATGTTTTAAAATTTGGACCCTAGAAAATTGTTTTGAATTGAGTAGATTGGATTAAGAAAAATGTTTTAAGATAGGGTTTAATTTAAATTCGGAGACCGAATTTCTTTAAAGAGGGGATATTGTAACATTTTAGAAAATTGTAAATAATTTAAATATAAAAATAATGAGCTTATAAAAGTGATTTCACATACAACTTTTGGTATCGGAATTATATCCGTAAAAATGTAATTATTTTGGTAAATATGAAGAAAAGGTGTGATATCATAAAAATGATATTTTAGTTGTTCTAAATATGACATGAGATGTTATTATAAGATAATGGTACTTAAGTGTTATAAAAAGTATTGTGTTTCTTTTAAAAACATGGATTTAGATTTTTACTTGAAGGATTTTTAATTAAAAAGGTTTATTATTAGGAATTCTTTTTGAGGTTGGGTAAATGTTTAGTTAGTTAAAACCTCACCCACACCATGCTCACAATCCTCCACCTCTTTCTTCCAACTTTATACCTCATCCTTCCACCATGACACCTACTCCTTCAACCCTCCACCTCATGCTCTCTCTACACAACACAACACATACACTTAGTGATTTCTTAGGTTTCCTCAAACTGAACACAACTAGTTCTTCAACTCCAAATTAATATTCCCAAGTGTTCATCAATCTTAAAGAAGAAAACCTTAATCCCTTCATCAACATTGTGCACATCATCAAGCTTGATCCACTACAAACCCTTGATACTTGCACAAGCACTTCTTGAGCTGATGATGTGCATCAACCTAACAGGTATTACTTCTTCTCTCTTTACTTAATCAATTCTGTTAGTGATCTGCTTTGATGTGGAGTATTATAAAAACTGCTATTTTGTGATATTTAGCCTACTGAATTGAATCTGGAACCTTTAGGTAATACCACTAGAAAAACTAATAAGACAGTAGTATGCTAAGACCACTAGGAGACTTCACCTAAAGCGCGAGACCCTATCTCCTAAAATCGACCGGCGACATTCCTCATTTTTCTAGCGTCCCCGGTCCCCCTAGGGCATTTGGTGTTAGTTTTTCTTCTGTAGCTTGGTGTGGGTATTTTATGATCTAAAGTATTGTTTGATTTGTCGCAATATTCATACAGTGAAATCTGGGAATTGTTAGTTATATGTATGCCCTGGAGGCCATTACTGTACATAAAATGTATATTGTTGTGGATGCTGGGACATATATAGGTAGGACTTTCTTGCTCGACATGATAGTACGCTATCTGGTTGCTCTTTATCTTAACATGTATACTTTCTGTCTCTCTGTTACATGTTGATAAAGCCCTTAGGATATGTACTCGACTTCCAGGACTATGATGCAGATCATACTAGTGGGTGCTGGGTAGTCATGAGTACATCCTTCAATGTTTTTAGTCGTGGGAATATCGAGACGGGGCATCGATATTCCAGAGTAGACTAGCGTATATCTTCTCGACCCATGTGATGGGCGATGGATGATCCCATATCCATTGGTGTTTGACATCAGAGATGGTATGCGGGTGCTCAGTGGAGACTGGGTACACTGAACGGACTCGTCGAGAACTCCCAGATGGTATTATACCTCACGTCAGATGGCAGTTCTCTGGTGACACTGGTACAGCTTAGTCTGTTGACCCGAGATCATCATAGAGTCCTGTGTGTCTCCCACTGTGCTTTGATTTCCACCCTACCACGTCTCTACTGAGTCGTGCAAACAGGTGGTTTTTGGGTACAGTCCCGATTCACATGGAGGCAATGAGCGATAGGAGGGGATTTCATGATATGTTGATTTTGCGCTATGCTCGATTGGCCATAACTGGAAATCCCTGGCCAGGGTTGCAGTGATTTACTGGTAAGAGTTATCAGTAGTTTCACGCTTGTTATGGACCTTACATCGGCATGACTTATCATGCTACTGGGGTCTGACGTTTACCACCCCTAGGCGAGATATGCGACATATCAGACGAACAGACCGGACTGTGCGGTAAGTGTTACTGGTTGGATTCACAGGAGTGTGAGCGGGCTTGCTCGTTGATCTTCTGATCGCTCAATACCCGGGTGGCCGTTACGTTTAGCAGACCGCTTGCAGCTTGTAGGTGTTTGATATGACCATCACCTGCTGCCGGCGTATTGACGAGTCTTTAGAGTCCTACACAGAGGTTTCCTGGCTCAAGCGAAACGAAATAGGAGCGCATATGAGATATGTGCGGGACCGAGAATAATAGCAGTATACGATACTGTATTCTATTCTCGCGATTTGTATCAATGGACGGTTATATAAGATATAGCCGGGTTACCGAATCAAATGTTGATTCGATACACTTGATATTAGTCGGTTATATGCGATATGACCGGATCATTAAATCAAGTATCGATTTAATGATTTAATGTATAATTATATATTTGTTATATTACTTTACATTAACTAGTATTGGTTCACTTAAGATTTGTTTTCTCACTAGTTTGTGCATAAGTGTATATATATATGATATATATTTGTGTACATATGTTTGTATCATGTTTGATGATACATACAAGTTGTGTGTATGAGAATTATCTCAAGATTAAGTTTAAGATTAGGGTATTGTTTTATCAAGAGAATTAACAAAAGAAATGAACTTGGTCAAAGTTGTCAAGCTTGAAGAAGCTTGGAGAAACCTTGACAAAGTCCACTCTTTTGTCATTTCTTTTGATAATTCTTTAACCTAACCTTTAACCTAATACCTTGGTCAATTCTCTACACAAGTTAAGCATGAGGGCTTAACTTAACCATGGTACCATAATTAAAAGGATAAGTTTCATTCTTATATCATTATCTTTTGAGATTCTTTCTTCTTCTTCATCTTCATCAAGCTTCATGAAAGCTTGCTAGCTCCAATGGTGCCTTGAGAAAAAGTGTGAGAAATCCAATTCTAAAGTGAACCCACTTCCTATTTTTTCATCCTCTACTACTTGCCATGTAGTATAGGGTGTTCTCTTCACAAAGTTTTTGACCAAGTGAAGGAATAGCTTGAGTTTGAGTCGCTTCGATGTAGATCATCTTCGGCATCGAAGTCAACGACCTAGCCCGATAATTTCTCCGACGAAACCAATGCTAGAGTCCAGGATCCCGAGGGTCGCAGCGGAGGGACGTCATCACGGAGCTAAAGAAGTGGAGGACCGGATCTACAAAGGTTGTAGTCACTTTCACTTGTAGTTAAACTGTTAACTTGTTTTGTATCGCCTTACCTCTAGTAACGATCTAGCATTAGGGTTCTTTGGCACATGGAAATATTTGATTTTGGCATGGTTGATCAGTTGTAGAACCTCATGAGTGTGCCGAGGAACCCTACAGTGGTATCAGAGCCTAGCTAGAGCTTTAGGCGAAGTGTAGACGAAGTTAGAGATCCGATCGAACCACGAAACCCCGATCAAAACCCTTCTCTGTACATTTTTTCAAACTGTTGATTTTTGTGAATTAAAAATGCTCAGAAAATTAAGCAGGAAAATATAAGAATTACTGTGAAGTACGGACCCCTAACTCAAAAATTTGACCGCTGAACCGCGGCCAAACCAAGGGTTTGGCGGCGGTTCCGCGGTCCAAATTGTGAATTAGTCCCTCAAACTTCACATATTTATTCTTAGGTCCTTTCTTGTCATTTTGTTCTGGGAATTTTTTAATTCCACTCAAGTGTCGAGTTTTCTAGGGTTTTATTGGGGACTCGTTAATTCGATCGGATAATTTAACTTCGTTTATGTTTTTCCGGGTAATTTAGAATATGTTAAAAAGTTCGACCGGATATAAATACCCACTTTTTCCCCTGCCGGGAAATTTCCTAGTGTTGGATTTTTCCGTAGTTTAAGAACGTTCTAAGTAGTGCAAGTAACGCGATGGACCCTCTATAAGACAACAAACCTTAACTCGATTATGTGACCATCTTGAACTGCCCTTTGAACCTTAGGGTTTGGGGCAGTACGGCGTGCCATATATGAGGCGTTTGCTTGACCCTTCTACTGCTGGACCGTTGGTACTGTGGCATGAAGTGGATGTTTTTAATCTTATTTCATGTGTTGAGCTTTTTCGGGAAAACTTGGGTGTTTGATTATTCGATCGGAAAGTTTAACATTGTCTATTTATCTGGAATATGATACAATATTTGGAATCCACAAGTAGTTATGAGATAACTAATTTGAATGTTATAAATCTAGCGGTTTAGTCTCACTTGATCGGTTGCCACAGGATTTTGATGTGATCAAAAGTCCGTCGCAATCACGTAGCATACGCGAATACTCGCCGGGTAAACTTAATAGACAGCTACACCCTATAGCCCCGACCAAGTGACTATAGGAGAACCCCGTCGCCAAAAGCATCCGTTCGGGTGCTCGCGCCTGCGGTGTTCCGCCTTAGTGCACTTCGTCGACGGTATCGGGGGTGCGGCCGTCTACTAAAGTTTGCGACGAGCATTCGTTCAGGATGTCGGGAATCTTGTTGAATTGCCCGACTTGATATTGAAAAGAGTTTTCGATAATGAGACTAAAATGCGGGGTTTATAATTGTTAGGCATGCGATGTCTAAGGAATTCATTTGGTTAGGCATGCGATGTCTAAAGAGTTTGCGGATTCCAACTGTTGTAGTTTTACAATTTCTTTTCTGTGACCGTAAGTGTAATATGTGATATCGCCGGTTTCGTTGCTATATGTCAACGACAATTGGGATGGGCATATTTACTTACGTTGATGACATGTGATGTTATATGTTGCTGGATATGTTATATTCGATCGTCGTGTTTGAATAGCCAGGGTTTTTTTTTATGTGAGATGAGTGTTTTTCATTTTCATTCATGTAAAAACTTGTATGTAATATTCTTTTATTGGGGCACTTCCAGGTTGCGGAAGATGTCACCGTTGGTGTATATTATTTACTTTTCCGCATTAGGATAGATCCAAGGAGGGGAGCACAAGTAACCGGGTTCTAGGGTCCAGTGGGAGACCATCTCGAGGAGTCGAGTCCGGGTCTCCTAACCCTAGAATTGGTAGGGTTGCTTCCCGCTCTCGTAGGGGTCTAGGGGTGTGGGATTGGCTATTCATAGCGACCGTGGAATCCTTGTTTTATACTGGCTCGTATTAAAAACACGGACGTCCTAGTATATCAAATATTTCATATGATATTTTCTGCTGCGTTATCTGTGATGTGATCATGTGATATGTTCGGATAGATATTGTATATAGTATATATGATATATTATATAGACGTTTCTTATGTTTTACACTCGTGCTAGCCCTGCCTCGCTCTGGCGTTAGTTATCTAACTTAACGGTGCAGACGGGACATCGAGGCAAATGCGGATGGCAGAAGCGTACGTTATATTTATCTGTGATGTTTAGGTGGACTTAAATGATGGGACATTCATTAATAAGATTAATGAAAGAAAATAAATCTAAAAGATGCTGTGGAATCGAATTTCAAAAATAAAACAGGTAGCTACAGTTCTTGCTTTGCATCGCGGTGTTCCTTGTAGAACATCCTGCACCTTTTTCGATAGGGAAAGGGCCGAGATCCCTTCACCGGGAGTGACCCCTTTAGCAATAACTGGCAGATGCTACAACCCTCGGTTTGTCTTTTGATTGCTTCTATAGTTTTCGCTTTGCACAGCGGTATATATGATATATCCTGCACCTTTTTCGATGAGGAAAGGGCCGACGATCCCTTCACCGGGAGTGACCCCTTTAGCAAAACTAGAAAAGCCTAAAAAACACTCCATTTAAAAACCATTTGATTCCGCAACGAGATCAAGTTCAAAGTGTTAAAGGTTTTATTAAAAACCATCCGCAACCCTCCATCATTTTAGGAAGTAGAGTACTTAGTATTCGTGCTGTGTTTGTTGACCATAGTCAAGGCACAGTGTACGGTAGCTAAGTGATGTCTTCCTACACCGCATATGATGCGATTAGTTAGGACAGTCGCGTGACTTTGTTGACCTTAGTTAAGGGTCATGTGGGTGGGTCTAATTAATCACGAAATGACGGGTAGAACTTGACTAGTACTTATGATTTGTTGACCATAGTTAAGGTCATAAGTGCTAGGGGTAAAAACCTTTATCGGGAGTTTCAAGTGTTGAAATTTGCAATGAGATTGCATACCTTCTATATAATAGTTGGATCCCGATACCCACTGCGAGTAATTGTTACTCCTGGGAGAGTTTTGCACTTTGCAATTAGCCGATCAAGTAGGTGTCTAGAAAGGTGTCAACGGGGTTCACTACTACAAATAGGGGTTGCCCCTACGGATAAAGGAATCCGTAGGGGCAACTTTTTATTGCCCCTACGGATTAATCCGTAGGTGCCCACTGTTGTCCCTACGGTTTTCTATATTTTAATTTAAAAATATTTAATCATAATTTGTTGTTTGGCCCTACGGAGGCGCAAACAAAGAACCTACGGGTAAGTCCGTAGGGGCATGTATACGGGTTAATAATAAAAAAAAGGCACAGAAAATCCCTCACCGTTCCCAAAATTTTCTTCTCTCCTATTCTTCCGCGCCTCGCGACGACCGTTCCCGCGTCTCGATCCCGATCTAGTCGGCCATCGACGTCCTCATCCTGACCTCGCCACCGCAACCGTGCTTGACTCGTCGACTTCCACGTCGCAACCGTGCTTGACTCGTCGCCGATCGCATCGTCGACTACTGGCCTCCTCCGTCGTCTCCTCCACCGCGGTTAGTAAATTTCCAATTTTTACTTCTAATTTAATACTTTTATTTCCCTCTTTTGATGATGTTAGGGGTAGGGTTCAGGGATCTGGGTTCGGGTAGGGGTGGCATCGGGTCAGTTAGGGTTAGGGTTCGATTAGGGTTGGGGTTGGGGTTAGGGTAAGGGTTTGGTTGGGGCCGGTTGGGGTTGGGGTTGGGATTAGGGTTCGGTTGGGGTTGGGATTGGTGTTGGCCGGGTTGTGGTTAGGGTTAATCAGTTAGGGTTAGAGTTATGATATTTAGGGTTAGGGTTAGTGTTAGGGTTAGGGTCATGTTTAGGGTTAGAGGCTATGGTTAATTTGGGTTAATTGCAGTGTAGGGTTAATTTGGGTTAATTAGTGATAATTTGAAAAGGTTAGGGTGTTGATTAGGCTTAATTTGGTTAATTTGGGTAAATTTGGTTAAGTTTGGGTTGATTAGGGTTAATTAGGTTAATTTGGGTAAATTGGGTTAATTAGTGATAATTTGTGTTAGGGTAACAATTATGGTTAATTGTGGTTAATTAGGTTAATTTGGGTTATTTAGGTTTATGATGCACTAATTTATTTAGTAGGATACACTAGTTCATTACAATAGGATACTCGATGACAACATAAACGTACAACTTTACCACAAACGCAAGAAAAATTTACCCTAAACATGAAATTTCGAACTCTTAATAACGAAACGTAAATGTAAAACTTATTCACGTTAAATGTTCAAGTTAAAACAAATATATGATACTCGATGATGATATGAAACCTTCATATTCCCATCGATACCCGTATATGAAACTAAAAGCGCCACTTAGTCCCCGTCTATCGGTTAACATACGTGCGATGCTCGTCGTGACCTAGAACTATACGAAGGTTGTTAAATATCGGACAGTATAGCTCGATACTAACAACCGTCGTATAGTCTACGCGACGAGAAAATTCAATCGTATGGTAACCCATAGATTTGTCCCGTGTGGACAAGTTAAGAATGTATAAAGCAAACGCCTTCATTCACTTGTGTTTTCATCCGTTTCAGATATTTCGTCGGTACCTTTCCGCTGGTTCTCCGTGTACAAAGATAGATTAGATGTTCATTTCAACGTTGTTTCACAGCTTTGAAATGATTATCTATTCTATTACAGTGTACTCGGAGAACAGCGGGGAGGTGCTGCCGAAATTTACTCGAAACGGTTGAAAGCACAAGTGATGGGCGTTCGCTCTATACATTCTTAATGGGATAGAAGCCTACCCCCGACAGCCGGAACACATACATACAAACGCATAATCAGAGAGCGACTCGAGATGTTCGGGTTAAAACCAATATATGATACTCGATGATGATATGAAACCTTCATATTCCCATCGATACCCGTATATGAAACTAAAAGCGCCACTTAGTCCCCGTCTATCGGTTAACATACGTGCGATGCTCGTCGTGACCTAGAACTATACGAAGGTTGTTAAATATCGGACAGTATAGCTCGATACTAACAACCATCGTATAGTCTACGCGACGAGAAAATTCAATCGTATGGTAACCCATAGATTTGTCCCGTGTGGACAAGTTAAGAATGTATAAAGCAAACGCCTTCATTCACTTGTGTTTTCATCCGTTTCGAGAAATTTCGCCGGTACCTTTCCGCTGGTTCTCCGTGTACAAAGATAGATTAGATGTTCATTTCAACGTTGTTTCACAGCTTTGAAATGATTATCTATTCTATTACAGTGTACTCGGAGAACAGCGGGGAGGTGCTGCCGAAATTTACTCGAAACGGTTGAAAGCACAAGTGATGGGCGTTCGCTCTATACATTCTTAATGGGATAGAAGCCTACCCCCGACAGCCGGAACACATACATACAAACGCATAATCAGAGAGTGACTCGAGATGTTCGGGTTAAAACCAATATATGATAATATGAAACCTTCATATTCCCATCGATACCCATATATGAAACTAAAAGCGCCACTTAGTCCCCGTCTATCGGTCAACATAACGTGCGATGATTTATTTTTTTCAACGACAAACGCACACACAAAGCATATACATGAATTTTCTTCTTTGTCAGTAACTATCCCGTTCTTATATTTCTCAATATAGTCAGCATAACCTACAATTTATATGTTATTCAGTCTAACATGGCCCATGAGTACGTCAGAGTTAAGGACTGGATGTATGTGGATTGGAAACAACGTATGCAACCTAATTTTGTCGCAGTACGTCAGAGTTAAGGACTGGATGTATGGGTTTACTAGACTTTATTCAATTTGGAAATATCACGGGGAAGGAGAAGAATGCAGTACTGCGGTAGAAGAAGGTGAACACGATAATGCGGCAGGAGAAGAAGAAGAATTCGGTAATACGGCAGGATACGGAAATTTATTTCCATCAGAAGAAATGGAGGATATGGTAGAGGCTGCCCTAGGTGAATCTATTCGTACCGAAGATGACATTCCTTCCGGTCAAGGACCGCGTGCGGATAAATATGAAAATTTCATGAATGATGCTAGGAAACCAATTTATGAGAATGCGAAGTAT
Organism: Agapanthus africanus; assembly: GCA_030015575.1. NCBI lineage: Eukaryota > Viridiplantae > Streptophyta > Magnoliopsida > Asparagales > Amaryllidaceae > Agapanthus > Agapanthus africanus. Next base: position 446,649,386 of record JASDDO010000014.1, read on the forward strand.
TCCACCCTCTCATGGTTCATCCAACTTTTCCAAATTAAGTGCCTAAATGGATGGAGCAACAAGTCATTCACAATGCTTCTTTCGTTCTTGAAAGATTCTATGCCTCCGGGAAATAATGTGCCCGAAAGCTGGTACGAAGCCCAGAAAATGATGTCTGATTTGGGTCTAAAGTGCGAGAAGATTCAAGCATGTCCTAAAAATTGCGTGTTGTACCGGAAAGAGAATTCAGATTTGAAAGAGTGTCCAACATGCGGAGAGGCCATGTATAAGCCGAAAGATTCTGATAAGAAGCCTGATATACCTGTGAAGATAGCACGATATTTTCCCATAACACAGAGGCTACAGAGGCTATTTAGGTGCAAGAAAACAGCCGAGGCAATGATTTGGCATCACCGTGCTCCTCCAAGAGAAAATGGAAAAATGAGCCATCCAAGAGATTCACCGGCATGGAAGGATTTCGATAGGAGGCACGCAATATTCAGTAGCGATCCTCGCAATGTCCGGCTCGGACTGGCTGCCGATGGCTTCTGCCCATTCAACTATATGGCTGGAAGTCACAGTACATGGCCCGTTGTAATGATAATTTATAATCTGTCGCCTTGGTTGGCTATGGACCAATCATACTTTATGATGCCTCTTCTTATCGACGGACCAAACTCACCGGGGAACAATATCGACGTCTATCTCCGACCTCTGATTGAGGAGCTGAAAACTTTGTTCATTGATGGTGTAGAGACATATGATTCAAACACAAATACAACCTTCATACTGCGTGCGGCTTTAATGTGGACAATTAATGACTTTCCTGCGTATGGAATGCTTTCAGGTTGGTCCGTACATGGTCACAAAGCATGTCCTCATTGCCATGAACACACAACATCAAAATTTTTGAATTTTAGCAGGAAGGTTTGTTATTGCGGCCATTGACGTTTTCTGCCTCCAGACCACCCCTATAGGTTAGACACGGTTCACTTTGATGGTCATCAGGAGCTTCTTGGGCCTCCATCCCCATTGTCCGGAGAGGACGTGACTGCTAAATGGGATGGTTACAATAACGTGACCTTCGGGATGGATCCGACGAGACAGGTCAAACCACAATATTGGAACAAGTTAAGCATTTTCTTCGAGCTTCCGTACTGGTCTACAAATTCAGTGCGTCATTGTCTGGACGTCATGCATATAGAGAAGGGAGTATCAGAGCACATACTTAACTTGCTTCTGTGTAAAGACGGGAAATCGAAAGACAACATGAATGCCAGGATGGATCTACAAGAGTGGGGAATAAGAAGTGAACTGCACCCTAAACCGGTAGCGGGTAAACCGGGCAAGTTTGTACTTCCCAATGCCGCTTATCATATGTCACAACCGGAGAAGAAAAGATTCATGCAGGTGTTGCATGATTTGAAAGTCCCCACAGGTTTCTCAGGATCATTCAGCAAGAAAATAAAAATTGTGAAGGGCAAGATCGATGGGCTGAAAAGTCATGACCACCATGTTATCGTGGAGCACCTTCTTCCATTAGCCCTCAGGACTTCTCTCCCCGACTCGGTTGGTCTGGTAATCAACGACCTATGTTGTTTTTTCAGGGAGTTGTGTGCTAAAACGCTGGAGGTTGCGACGCTGGATAAACTAGAAAATTCTATTGCGTTGATACTTTGCAAGTTTGAGCGTATTTTCCCACCGTCATTCTTCGATATCATAATACACTTGACGGTTCATCTTGCAACTGAGGCGAAATTAGCCGGACCGGTACAATATCGATGGATGTATCCCGTCGAGAGGTACGTTAAATTTTTCGTTTCGCGCAATTTATAAATTTATTTTTGTCATGTATGCCCGTGTTTATTTATTCAACATATTCTCATTAGGTACCTTTACACACTTAAGAAGTATATACGCAATAAAAATCGACCTGAGGGTTCTATCATGCAAGTTTATCTTCTTGATGAAGCAACCACATTTTGTTCCCGCTATCCGGACGAGAACATTGAGACAAGGCTTAACCGACCACGAAGAATTCAAGACGGGCCATATGGTAAAGCCGAGTATAAGAGGGTAGACACTATGTTTATCAACAAGATATACCGGTTTATCTTGCTTAATTGCGTATGTCTTGAACAAATTAGAGAGTAAGTTCTTTTGGATTAATTGTTATATCTGTGTTTGTGTGTATGAAATGACATAATATTAATGTCACAATTATTTGTCGAAAACAGAACTCATTTTAACGAGGTACGTGAGGGGCATCCTGATTGGAACGAAGAGCGTTTGGAAAAATACCATCAGGATAATTTTTGTGATTGGGTCACAAACCATGTAAGTTATTCGAATTACATTTTATTGCTATCGGTTTTAATCTAAACTTGTATCGTTATGTATTTATCGTAAAATTTTTTTTGTTAGATCCACGATCCGAACTTGTCTGCATCATTTGAGAGTGATTCAAGATGTTTAGCTCAATTTCCTAGTATGGAGGTTGCACATTACAAAGGATTTGGTGTCCTTGGATACAAATTCGAAGTTAAGGACATAGAAACATCTAGAATCACTCAGAATAGTGGGATTGCGACGGTAGGATCGGACGGTGTGATTTACTATGGGTACTTAAATTGTATACTCGGCATCCACTATCCCGGACGATCAAAACCCTTTTATATATTCCACTGTACTTGGTACGATCCGCGAACCGATACAGACAGGTGGAGAAGCAGTCTTGGGACCTGAAAAGATGAATATGGATTGACCAGTGTGAACACACTTCGATTTTATGGTCAGGACGATCCGTTTATCTTTCCGAACCAAGCGTTCCAAGTATACTACTCACAGTGTTTGAAGCATCCGGGGTGGAGTGTTGTATGCCGATGGAAACCTAGAGATGTCTACGATGTCCCAGAATACGAGGACAGCGATGAGGACGAAGAAGAGAGAAGGCTTAAAGTGCTCCGACCGTCTGTTTCGAAGGACGGGTTGTCTTCGACCGATCATGAAGTTACGTGGGTTAGAAATGACATCGACGATGAAATCCAAGTAGATATGTATGATGCGCCCACGAAACGAAAAAGGTTATCAGTAATGTTATATTATTACTTCACATTTTACGCTCTAGATCATATATAGTCAATACTTTTAATGATTGTCTAATGCGTCCACGAACCGTTTATCTAGATTTGATGACGATGTCGGGAGCAGCGAGGGGCGGCAGGAGCTCCAGCCGCGGCAGAGGCAGAGGCAGAGGCAGAGCGGTTCTGCCGCCCGGAGAGCTCCGTAGGGAGCTTCAGAGGGCCGGTCTTGCACCCAGATCGGAGACCCCTTCGGATGCCTCCTTCCGTGTTGATTTGGCCACACCTCCAGGTATACTGCATGCATATCCATTTTGAATGTAATATTACAGATATTCATGCATGTTTATGTCAAAATTACTTATATTGTCAATGTTTGATTGTCTAGTTGTTGGTGATGCGTCCACATCTGGGACAGAGGCCACCCCCGCTCCTCCAGGTATGTTTATATATCATATAGTGTATGTATATTGATTTAGAATGCTATATCATAAATATACACATTCCTTTTGCTCTTACTTAGCAATTTTTATTATTGTCTAGCTGTAGGTGGTGACACCACCGCACCTGCGGGTATGTTTATATGTCCTATAGTGCATGCATATTGATTTAGAACGTTATATTATTGATCTACACATTCTTTTTGCAATTACTTATAAAATCTATTTTTAATTGTCTAATTATAGGTGGTGCGTCCACACCTTCCACAGGGGCCACTCCTGCCGCTTCCATACCCTCCGCATCGTCTGCAGGTTAGTATGAATAAATTTAAAATATTTATTTATTTTACATATGCTCTATAGAATAAATATGAACTTCATGGAGATTTAGCGTCGATGTTTATTTTACAGTTGGAAGGGATGCGTCCGGGACCCCGGTTGTTCCTCACCGGAGGAACTATCGTCCCGCTCGTGCTGCTGCTCGGGCCCAGGCTCGTGCGCTATTCACCGGAGGTATATATCACACTTGAATTCTTAATACAACTTTGTCTTATTATTGATTGTCTTGATATTTCGTGCAGACGCAGGGCCTCTCCACCCCCAGAGGGGGACTCGAGGCCCGAATCAGTCCCATAGGCTGAGGCCTGATAGAGCTAGGGGGGAGGCAGCATTCCCCCTATTTTTTACCCTTGACTATCGCTATACCGGTCCTCATGCCGAGAGGTTCGGCCGGTATTTGGGGGACGAGAGCCGGATCGTGAAGAACTATCCACTTCACGTTGAGTGGGGCGAGCAGCACAAGCGCTCATTCGCCCTCTTCTTTGAACAGGCTCAGGTATGTATTAATATATATTTTCATTTGATCTATCCAATATATTTATTATTAACACTTGCAATCTAATAACAATGTTTTTTTTGTATTTTCAGTTGGATTACGATTTTCAGCCTGTAGCCGACCCTGATCACCCGGGGAGGGTGCTCGACCTTCATGCTCTGTACAATGGCCTGATGAAGAACATGCAGGCCAAGGTCCGATACAACAGGAATGAGCTGAAGGCCGATTGCTACTCCCTGTGGATAGCGACCCCCGAGGCAGAGAGAGCGGCCCTCCTATCTACTCCGGTGTTTGCGAGAGTCGACGTAGAGACATGGCCTATATTGTGCGCTTATTTCGACTCCGAACGCAAACGAGTATGTATTTTAAATTTAATTCATTATTTATGATATAATTTATTTCTTTGTGTTTCTTAATTAGAAAACTAAATGTTAATGCGTTGTGCAGAAACAGGCCGCTCAGAATACGGAGAACAGAAAGTCGGCGAAGAGGGGTCGCCCCACTTACACAGGTGGCTCGAGGAACATTACTCGAGCCATGGAGTTATCGGTAAATTAAGAGTTATTCTCTAATATTCTGCAATATTAAGATTTATTCTCTAATATTTCTAATATTAAGAGTTACTTTCTAATATTGCAGACATCTCGGACCGTGGCGTCAGGTGGTACACCGAGCGTGCTGTCCGCATATCTTGCCGTCCACGGCACCTCGACAGATCCCGCCACGGGCGAGCTTCGATATCCCGACGTCGCTACCCAGGAGTACTGCGTAAGTGTTAATATTTTTTCTACCCAAATTTGAAATTTTAGTTTTGGAAGGTTCAAGTTTAAATTTTATACTTATACTTTACTGCTTAATGTGGGTGTAGGAGCGGGTGGTTGAGCAGGCCCAGGCCTCGGGGATCGATTTTACCGGACAGAACGATCCGAGGCTGCTGATCCCAGTTCTGGACGCCGCACACGGAGGGCACCACGGAGGTTGGGAGAGAGGCCGGGGATTGGGCCCTAGCAGGGCCCATATGAGGTTGGACTCCACCCCGGCGGTTACTTCCTCCGTCTCCAGTGGCCGGCATGTCCATCAGGAACTGGATAGCTTGAGGGCCAACGTTCAGGAGTTGAAGGAGATGCTGGTATGTATACTACTTTATAGTAAAATATCATTTCATATTATATACATATCAACATATCCATAATTAGTACATAGCTTGAGCTTATTTGGTTTTAGAATTAAGTTTGATTAATCATACATACATATGTAATTAAAATAAACAACGCTTTTCCAAACTAGATATCCAAACAGGGTTTCGAAATAACTTAATAATGAAACGAATTCGAATAATACACAGTTCTTACACGCTTCTTACACACGTTATGTCCAGACGCGACAGGGTAGATCGGCCGAGCCTCCACATGCATCTCCTTCGGCTGCGGCTCCGCAAGCCACTACATCGGCTGCGGTTCCGCAGACAGCTCCTGTAGCTCCACCGCCAACTCAGACTCCCGCAGCCGCGGCTCCGCAAGCGACTACCTCGACGGCGGCTGCGCAGACCACAACGCCAGCTCCACATGCCGCTCAGACTCCCTTATTTGTAGCATTGGAGAGTGTATTTACCGAGGAGCAGGCGCGCGTTATTTTAACGTTATTCGGAGGTGGAGCTGGACCGAACTAGGGTAGCTTTTTGGTTCTTATTTTTTGAAACATGTATTTATTTATATCACATTGTACTACATTTTGAAACGATATTGATATTGGTTTGAATTTATATCATATTCAGTTTTTGGGTTTCTTTTGTATATTATATATATGCGTGGTATGTGATTATGAATACTGCAATATATGATTTGATTGATGTATATAGTATTGTGCACAGGGCGGGAAAAAATCTAGCAGCCCTTTTTTAAAAAAAAATACAGACAATATGTACCTACGGATTAATCCGTAGGTATATATGTTGCCCCTACGGCGTTCTCCGTAGGGGCAAACTATCAGGAAACCTGATATTTTCCCACCTGATATCAGTGCAGGGTGTTGGGGGTGCCCCTACGGATATGTACGTAGGGGCCACTGTTTATCCCCTACGTATATATCCGTAGGGGCAAAATATCAGGTTTCCTGATATTTTGCCCCCGATCTCAGTGCAGTGTGTTGGGAGTGGCCCCTACGGATCAATCCGTAGGGGCTACTTTATATCCCCTACGGCTGTATCCGCAGGGGACTAAATAGGACCTACGGGTATATCCGTAGGTATATACAATATATTCAAAAAAAAAATTAAATATATGATTTTATTATCCCTACGGGGTACTCCGTAGGGGCTATAGCACCTACCGAGTTATCCGTAGGGGCATAAATTTATCCGTAGGGGCAAGTTCAGGACCTCAACTTGCACCTGCGGCCTTTGCACCTACGGGGTCTTTTTTCGCCCCTACGTATATATCCGTAGGGGCAGTGGGTTGCCCCTACCGATAAATCCGTAGGGGCAAACCATATTTGTAGTAGTGGTTACGCCTCTGGGAAAACGAGATTTACTTTAATTAGGTCTGTGCGAAAGCACGGGGAACCTCCCTCAAAGTACCGACACTGGACTGGCTGAAAGATTGGCGAACTTGTAGAGTGTAATTAATCCCGGCTAGTCTTTCCTTTTAAGGTTTGAAGGAAGATTTGATAAAAACAGTGGGAGCCATCCTGATTAGATAAAATAAATAACCAATCTATTCTTGCAAGAGCGCACGCAGAGTGTTTTCTTTTCTCTCTCTCCAGGTAGAGACCATATCACGCCATAATCAAGATAATAATATGGATGTATTGACCGAACCCGCATGTTATACTGAGCTGGGGAACGTTGGTCCCGCTCCAACTTATAATTGTTATAAGACCGAGCAGGAAATAGAGGAATACCAGAATTCCTATGCCGCCCAAACGAAGAAAGTGCATATGATGCATTTCCTTCTGGTGTGTTCATTACGAAGAACTGTTTCTTAGTATTCTCTACGTCCTGGGTATTTGATGCCGGATCAGGATCCCAGATATGTAATCAGTTACATAGGGCTACAGAAAGGTAGAGAACTGAGAACGGGTGATAAGTTTCATGAGACAGAAAACGGTGCAAGTGTTGCAGCCAAGTCTGTTGGTCACTGTCACCCTGTATTAGCAATACATTGATTCTGAACAAATGCTATTAGATACCGAACCTGATATACAAAATCATATCAGTCTCTTTATTAGTAAAGAAAGGATATAATTTTGTATTGTTTGATAATGTTTTGAACATTTCCTACATTTCAAAAGTTGGTCGGTTCAGGCACGTTATCTAAAAGCATTGACGTTCTAAATCAAACTACAGTTCCTAGTATACAGAACACACACAAGAGGAAAAGTTAAGAAATTAACGAATCCTTCTTAAGGTATTGTAGACTAGGTCATATCAATTTGACCTGACTAGCTTAAGTTACATTCTAGATGCATATTTAAATCAGTTTGAATTTACATCTTGTGAAACTTGCCAGTCAAGTCACAAAGATTAGATGACCATAGCTCTGTTTATTGGAAACAGAGAAAGAGTTAGTGAACTTTTGGGACTGATACATAATGATGTATAAAGGTCCCCAGTCTACATATGCCACGAATGGTTCTTTGTACTTCCTTACATTCACTGATGATCTCTCAAGATTCGGACACATGTTCCTGTTGAAACACATGTCTGAACCTTTTGAGAAATTCAAAGAATATAATTCAAAAGTAAAGAACCAAAAAACCGGGTATAAGTATTATGTCCTATGATGAGATCAGGGAGGAGAATACTTGCATGGAATTCTTGGACTATTATAAAGGAGAATGAGATTCTCTCTCAGCATTACTCCTCTGTATACACCATAGCACAACGGTATATCGGGGTAGAGCAAAAGCACCCTATGAGATATGGTGTGCTCTATGATGAGTATTACTGAGTTACCTGTTTCTTCTAAGGGGTTATGCACTTGTGAAGTTGCATGCCTATTGAATAGGTTTCCAATCAAATCAGTTGCCTACCACTTCATATGTGATATGGAAAGGGAAGAGTCCATATCTTAAGTTTGTTAAGATTTAGGGTTGTCCGGCCTATGTCTAAAAGCAAAATCCGGACAAGCTCGAGGAAAGGTCAGTTCTGTAGAACTGGAAAAGTTCCAGCCATACAAACTACAGCTAATGATTTGACAGAACCAAAGGATTCAATAGTCCCCGACGAACCTCAGCCTCTCCGCCGATCTAGCAGGGTTCCTCATCCGCCTAAGAGATACTTTGGTTTCTCGATGGCAGTGGGAGCGAGGAATGCATCATGAGATGATGACCCAACTAGTTTCGAGCAGGCCATCGAGAGTAGGGGCTCTGTAAGAATGGCTGGATGCTTAGTTATCTAAGATGGAATTCATGTACACCAATAAAGTATGGACTTTAGTTGCTATATCTGAAGGGTTAAATCCCCATCAGGAGAAAGTATATCTTGAGAAGATTACTTGGTGTAGATGGAAAAGTTGAGACTTTCAAAGCTAGACTTGTTAATGGTTTTCATCATCGACAAGGCGTGGATAATGATGAAACCTTTTTCCAGTAGCTATGCTTAAGTCCATCCGGATCCTACTTAACATTTCTACATACCATGACTACGATATCTGGTGGTTGGGTGTCATGACTGCTTTTCTAAATACTAATTTAGAAGAGAACGTCTATAAGAACACATCCAGAGGGCTTCGTAAACAGTGGGAGCTGCGGAAACGTGTGCAAGTTGCTTTACAGAATAAAGCAGGCATCGCGGAGTTGGAACGTTTGTTTTAATGTAGTAGTCAAATAGTTTGACTTCATCAAAATAGTAGATGAACCTTGTGTATACAAAACGGTAGTAGAGAGTAAGGTAAACATCCTCGTATTGTATGTGGACAACATACTCTTGATAGGAAAAGAGTTTCCTATACTACACATGGTCAATCTCCTCTTATCATAAGGATTTTCCAATAGGATAAAGGTGATACCTCCTAAATCCTGGGATTTGGATCTATGAGATAGATGAATGTTAGGATTCTCACTAGTTGCAATGAAATGGTATCAGTTGATCCTGGGGAGAATCACTGGAAAGGTTCCAGGGTGATAAGGACGACTGAATGTCAGTCGCAGGCATTGTCTTTACCCTCAGTGGAGGGACGATATGTTGGAACTTTTCTGTCATGGGATGGTTGAGTATGTGATACTGCAACCACTGCTACAGATGGCCCTAGTGCAAGTGGGAGATTGTTAGTTATATGTATGCCCTGGAAGCCATTACTGTACATAGGATGTATATTGTAGTGGATGATGGGACATATATAGGTAGGTCTTTCTTGCTCGACATGATAGTACGCTATCTGGTTGCTCTTTATCTTAACATGTATACTTTCTGTCTTTCTGTTACATGTTGATAAAGCCCTTAGGATATGTACTCGACTTCCAGGACTATGATGCAGATCATACTAGTGGGGCCTGGGTAGTCCATGAGTACATCCTTCAATGTTCTTAGTCGTAGGAATATCGAGACGGGGCATCGATATTCCAGACTAGACTAGCGTATATCTTCTCGACCCATGTGATGGGCGATGGATGATCCCATATCCATTGGTGTTTGACATCAGAGATGGTATGTGGGTGCTCAGTGGAGACTGGGTACATGAACGGACTTGCCGAGAACTCCCAGATGGTATTATACCTCACGTCAGATGGCAGTTCTCTGGTGACACTGGTACAGCTTAGTCTGTTGACCCGAGATCGTCATCGAGTCTTGTGTGTCTCCCACTGTGCTTTGATTTCCACCCTACCACGGATCTACTGAGTCGTGCAAACAGGTGGTTTTTGGGAGTCCCGATTCACATGGAGGCAATGAGCGATAGGAGGGGATTCGTCTCTCCCGGTATTGGGGGTTGATGTTGCGCTATGCTCGATTGGCCATAACTGGAAATCCCTGGCCAGGGTTGCAGTGATTTACTGGTAAGAGTTATCGGTAGTTTCACGCTTGTTATGGACCTTACATCGGCATGACTTATCAAGCTACTGGGTCTGACGTTTACCACCCCTAGACGAGATATGCGACATATCAGACGAACAGACCGGACTGTGCGGTAAGTGTTACTGGTTGGATTCACAGGAGTGTGAGCGGTCTTGCTCGTTGATCTTCTGATCGCTCAATACCCGGGTGGCCGTTACGTTTAGCAGACAGCTTGCGGCTTGTGGGTGTTTGATATGATCATCACCTGCTGCCGGCGTATTGACGAGTCTTTAGAGTCCTATACAGAGGTTTCCTAGCTCAAGCGAAATGAAATAGGAGCGCATATGAGATATGTGCGGGACCGAGAATAATACCAGTATGCGATACTGTATTCTATAATCGCGATTTGTATCATTGGACGGTTATATAAGATATAGCCGGGTTACCGAATCAAGTGTTGATTCGATACATTGATACGCTTGATATTAGTCGGTTATATGCGATATGACCGGATCATTAAATCAAGTATCGATTTAATGATTTAATGTATAATTATATATTTGATATATTACTTTACATTAAGTAGTATTGGTTCACTTAAGATTTGTTTTCTCACTAGTTTGTGCATAAGTGTATATATATGATATATATTTGTGTACATATGTTTGTATCATGTTTGATGATACATATAAGTTGTGTGTATGAGAATTATATCAAGATTAAGTTTAAGATTAGGGTATTTTTTTATCAAGAGAATTAACAAAAGAAATGAACTTGGTCAATGTTGTCAAGCTTGAAGAAGCTCTGAGAAACCTTGACAAAGTCCACTCTTTTGTCATTTCTTTTGATAATTCTTTAACCTAACCTTTAACCTAATACCTTGGTCAATTCTCTACACAAGTTAAGCATGAGGGCTTAACTTAACCATGGTACCATAATTAAAAGGATAAGTTTCATTCTTATTTCATTATCTTTTGAGATTCTTTCTTCTTCTTCATCTTCATCAAGCTTCATGAAAGCTTGCTAGCTCCAATGGTGCCATTAGAAAAAGAGTGAGAAATCCAATTCTAAAGTGAACCCACTTCCTATTTTTTCATCCTCTACTACTTGCCATGTAGTATAGGGTGTTCTCTTCACAAAATTTTTGACCAAGTGAAGGAATAGCTTGAGTTTGAGTCGCCTCGACGTAGATCATCTTCGGCATCGAAGTCAACGACCTAGCCCGATCATTTCTCCGACGAAACCAACGCTAGAGTCTAGGATCCCGATGGTCGCAGCCGAGGGACGTCATCACGGAGCTAAAGAGGTGGAGGACTGGATCTACAAAGGTTGCAGTGGATATTGTTTTTGTGCACGCTTGTCGCACTTGACGCTGTTTTTTGTTTTGTGCACCTATTTCTGTACAACTTTGTTCCATGCGCAGCTGATGCAATGGATATCGTTTCGTGCACACCTGTTACACTTAACGCTGTTTTGTTTTCATGCACATTTGTGGCATGTGATTTGGATTTCTATGCAAAAACCGTTATGGTTGCTTTTATTTTCAGACACTGTATTTGATGTGGTATATTATGGATTTGAACTTATTTTCTCTTGGTCGTATGCCATAGATATTGCACTACGACTATGGCAACGAGCGCGTACCGGATGTGCACAGCTGATTTAGTATTTGGAATTTTATATCATAACTGGTGTAATTCTCATAGCAACCGCTGGAGTTACAGTTATGTGAGTTTTATATCTTTTTGAGTTTTCACCCACATTGTTACGTTATGTTACGTTTAGTTCGTATGGGACTTTGGAGTTCCGTTAATATTGATCGGAATAAATGTTTTAAAATTTGGACCCTGGAATTTTTTTTTGAATTGAGTAGATTGGATTAAGAAAAATGTTTTAAGATAGGGTTTAATTTAAATTCGGGGACCGAATTTCTTTAAATAGGGGATATTGTAACATTTTAGAAAATTGTAAATAATTTAAATATAAAAATAATGAGCTTATAAAAGTGATTTCACATACAACTTTTGGTATCGGAATTATATCCATAAAAATGTAATTATTTTGGTAAATATGAAGAAAAGGTGTGATATCATAAAAATGATATTTTAATTGTTCTAAATATGACATGAGATGTTATTATAAGATAATGGTACTTAAGTGTTATAAAAAGTATTGTGTTTCTTTTAAAAACATGGATTTAGATTTTTACATGAAGGATTTTTAATTAAAAAGGTTTATCATTAGGAATTCTTTTTGAGGTTGGGTAAATGTTTAGTTAGTTAAAACCCCACCCAAACCATGCTCACAATCCTCCACCTCTTTCTTCCAACTTTATACCTCATCCTTCCACCATGACACCTACTCCTTCAACCCTCTAACTCATGCTCTCTCTACACAACACAACACATACACTTAGTGATTTCTTAGGTTTCCTCAAACAGAACACAACTAGTTCTTCAACTCCAAATTAATATTCCCAAGTGTTCATCAATCTTAAAGAAGAAAACCTTAATCCCTTCATCAACATTGTGCACATCATCAAGCTTGATCCACTACAAACCCTTGATACTTGCACAAGCACTTCTTGAGCTGATGATGTGCATCAACCTAACAGGTATATCTTCTTCTCTCTTTACTTAATCAATTCTGTTAGTGATCTGCTTTGATGTGGAGTATTATAAAAACTGCTATTTTGTGATATTTAGCCTACTGAATTGAATCTGGAACCTTTAGTTAATACCACTAGAAAAACTAATAAGACAGTATTATGCTAAGACCACTAGGAGACTTCACCTAAAACCCGAGACCCTATCTCCTAAAATCGACCGGCGACATTCCTCATTTTTCTAGCGTCGCCGGTCCCCCTAGGGCATTTGGTGTTAGTTTTTCTTCTGTAGCTTGGTGTGGGTATTTTATGATCTAAAGTATTGTTTGATTTGTCGCAATATTCATACAGTGAAATCTGGGAATTGTTAGTTATATGTATGCCCTGGAGGCCATTACTGTACATAAAATGTATATTGTAGTCGATGCTGGAACATATATAGGTAGGACTTTCTTGCTCGACATGATAGTACGCTATCTGGTTGCTCTTTATCTTAACATGTATACTTTCTGTCTCTCAGTTACATGTTGATAAAGCCCTTAGGATATGTACTCGACTTCCAGGACTATGATGAAGATCATACTAGTGGGTGCTGGGTAGTCATGAGTACATCCTTCAATGTTCTTAGTCGTGGGAATATCGAGACGGGGCATCGATATTCCAGAGTAGACTAGCGTATATCTTCTCGACCCATGTGATGGGCGATGGATGATCCCATATCCATTGGTGTTTGACATCAGAGATGGTATGCGGGTGCTCAGTGGAGACTGGGTACACTGAACGGACTCGTCGAGAACTCCCAGATGGTATTATACCTCACGTCAGATGTCAGTTCTCTGGTGACACTGGTACAGCTTAGTCTGTTGACCCGAGATCATCATAGAGTCCTGTGTGTCTCCCAGTGTGCTTTGATTTCCACCCTACCACGGCTCTACTGAGTCGTGCAAACAGGTGGTTTTTGGGTACAGTCCCGATTCACATGGAGGCAATGAACGATAGGAGGGGATTCGTCTCTCACGGTATTGGGGGTTGATGTTGCGCTATGCTCGATTGGCCATAACTGGATATCCTTGGCCAGGGTTGAAGTGATTTACTGGTAAGAGTTATCAGTAGTTTCACTCTTGTTATGGACCTTACATCGGCATGACTTATCAAGCTACTGGGGTCTGACCTTTACCACCCCTAAGCGAGATATGCGACATATCAGACGAACAGACCGGACTGTGCGGTAAATGTTACTGGTTGGATTCACAGGAGTGTGAGCGGGCTTGCTCGTTGATCTTCTGATCGCTCAATACCCGGGTGGCCGTTACGTTTAGCAGACCGCTTGCGGCTTGTGGGTGTCTGATATGATCATCACCTGCTGCCGGCGTATTGACGAGTCTTTAGAGTCCTACACAGAGGTTTCCTGGCTCAAGCGAAACGAAATAGGAGCGCATATGAGATATGTGTGGGACCGAGAATAATACCAGTATACGATACTGTATTCTATTCTCGCGATTTGTATCATTAGACGGTTATATAAGATATAGCCGGGTTACCGAATCAAGTGTTGATTCGATACATTGATACACTTGATATTAGTCGGTTATATGCGATATGGCCGGATCATTAAATCAAGTATCGATTTAATGATTTAATGTATAAATATATATTTGATATATTACTTTACATTAACTAGTATTGGTTCACTTAAGATTTGTTTTCTCACTAGTTTATGCATAAGTGTATATATATGATATATATTTGTGTACATATGTTTGTATCATGTTTGATGATACATACAAGTTGTGTGTATGAGAATTATATAAATATTAAGTTTAAGATTAGGGTATTTTTTTATCAAGAGAATTAACAAAAGAAATGAACTTGGTCAAAGTTGTCAAGCTTGAAGAAGCTCGGAGAAACCTTGACAAAGTCCACTATTTTGTCATTTCTTTTGATAATTCTTTAACCTAACCTTTAACCTAATACCTTGGTCAATTCTCTACACAAGTTAAGCATGAGGGCTTAACTTAACCATGGTACCATAATTAAAAGGATAAGTTTCATTCTTATTTCATTATCTTTTGAGATTCTTTCTTCTTCTTCATCTCCATCAAGCTTCATGAAAGCTTGCTAGCTCCAATGGTGCCATTAGAAAAAGAGTGAGAAATCCAATTCTAAAGTGAACCCACTTCCTATTTTTTCATCCTCTACTACTTGCCATGTAGTATAGGGTGTTCTCTTCACAAAGTTTTTGACCAAGTGAAGGAATAGCTTGAGTTTGAGTCGCCTCGACGTAGATCATCTTCGGCATCGAAGTCAACGACCTAGCCCGATCATTTCTCCGACGAAACCAACGCTAGAGTCCAGGATCCCGATGGTCGCAGCGGAGGGACGTCATCACGGAGCTAAAGAGGTGGAGGACCGGATCTACAAAGGTTGTAGTCACTTTCACTTGTAGTTAAACTGTTAACTTGCTTTGTATCGCCTTACCTCTAGTAACGATCTAGCATTAGGGTTCTTTGGCACATGGAAATATTTGATTTTGGCATGGTTGATCAGTTGTAGAACCACATGAGTGTGCCGAGGAACCCTATAGGAATGTTTTAGTAAGGGTTTTATCAGGTTCTGACATTTCGACAGGAGTTTTCATATTTCTGTACAGCGACTGAAACATCGACGTTCGTACATTAATTTCAGTGGCATTGGTTCGTTTCTGGAGTAAGTACGCTATAGGTTCTAACCTATAGATACTTAGCTCATTGTTTTGATTTCGATATGATATTTACTCCACTATTTCATAACTACGATTATAGGTACAATCGCGAAGGTTTCCGAGACAGAGTTGGCGGACATAGCAATCGTGGATTCGACGAGCTCGACAAGTTGATGAGTAGATTTACATCTATGGTGGAAGTCGGGTGGATGGCGTATAACACCCCCGCAACCTTATAAATAGGATAGTTATGATATTAGAGTTATGTTTCATCTAGTAGGTTATTCATGTGCATATAGTTTATTCAAGGTTTGGTGGAATTGTACGAGGAATCATACCATACTTGTGATGACGAGATTAGCATGCCGATTAACGGCCAAGTTTCCTTTAGACTCGTAGAGTTATGCTTTATTTCGTTTTAGGACGTAATACTTGAGTTAGCTATACTCTTTTAAAAACTAACGTTTGTTTCCCTTTTTAATGATAAAAGACAAGGATGTCGTGCCAATTTCCAAAACGAATGTCTGTTTTTAACCTAAGGCAGCTTCCTTATTTCAAAACCAACGTTTCGTTCTATTTTCAAAGATAATGGTATAGCTCATAGCAAGTAGTTACATTTATTAATTACGCTTAGATTTACTTTACATATTCGCGATATATTATTTGATGTTATAAGTTTCCGTGAAACGAACACTCTGATAAAACCCTGCACAACTACCAATGAGTATTATGTTGCACGAGCACATACACATATGTTACACTATACCTCATTGGTACTGCCATGTCAACGTAGGACCGTGATACTACCTAATGCGTAGATAAACATCGATACAAGTATGATTTATACACTTATAGAACACTAGCACAAATACTAATTATTGACATGCTGCACGAGCACAGACGCATATGCCACACTACACATCATTAGTATTTCCATGACACAGTAGGATTGCTATGTTTATTGCTTGTATGACTTTAATTATGTACATTACCTGTTAAGCATTGCAAATACCAGTATTATGGGTGTTCATATTTAATTCTTATAAGTTTTTTGGATTCTTTACTTTTGATGATATATATAAGTGGTATGGGACACTGTTATATATGCATATATATAATATATTATCAGAATTATCTATGCAAGTATTCTTATTCTTTACTTGATATTTCTGGATACGATGAGTTGATGTCCACCATGAGCTTGATGTTTTCTGATTGTCTTTTTTCCGAACCATTTGGGGGAGATATACAGTTACGGACTCGCTACTTATCCGGGCTGAGTGGGGGAGTATACAGACAGATACATGGTGGACCCGGTCGAGACCGAGGGGCAGGATAATTGCAGTAGAGGCGGGGAGCCTAGCGAGGATACTCGATACCGGAGATAGAGATGAGCACGGCAGATATCCAGGGGATACTGACCGGGGCTCGATTTGGGCACGGCGGATATCCAGGGGTTACCGACTGGGGCTAGGGATATCGGGTGGCGATTATCTGTTGAGATATTGTCGACGATATCTGCATTTGTGTGTCGGTGATGGACATGAGAGATTTGAGGATTTCCGTGTCGGTGATGGATAAGGGATTTCTGATTTCTGGTGTCGATGAGGGACATCCAGATTTTGATATGTTGCTATCATACGAGGTATACAGTTATGTTATAAGTTATTGTAACCGACCAGGACTGATCCGGGGGACAGTACCTGCATACCTTTTTACGAGTAGATGCATATAAAAAGGAATTCAAAATCGAGCTGTAGTCTCATTATTTTTTATGTGTCTGGTATGACATTGGAATCTTTTAAGTTGTAAACCTCTTAACACTATTCATTAAAATAGCCGGACATGTATCTTAAATAAAATACCTATTATATTTCATACTATCACGTCTTCTTTTATGCCGTGACATATGTATTCCGCGGCTATTTTAAAGAAGAGGTTTTACCTATAAATTTTCGGTTTCTTACGGGCTTATACCTAGATACAGGTCATTTGCATGATATATTCTATTTTTGGGTTTATGTGATGGATAGAATTACATTTATGATACATATGCATATCACATATTATATTAGTGCAAGATATGATAGTATTATATTTATGACCTAGGTATCGTTGTGCATTTAGATTTCTACCTTGTGATGTACTTTTATTCACTTAGTTGGCAACTCACACCCATTGTGCCACAGTTTCTTGCAGGTTTTACCGCTTGGATTATCAGCGTCTTAGGGCACACATTCCTTTCGGTGATTGCTTTGGCAGGTGGGTTACTGTTGTATCATACTGACATTTGTATATTCTTATCTTCTTGTATCTAGTAAAACTCGATCGAGTTAGAACTGATATATTGTGGACTTAGAAGCGAGACTTAGAATTGTGTGTTGTGGGCGTCGTACTAATTAGAGTCGACCTTTTTATATTGTTGATTTTGTTTTTCTTTTCTTTTCTTCGCCATTGTGCGTCGTATATTGTTTGCTTGGTTACTCCGCCGTTTGGGCGTGGAAGTTAGCTCCCGTTTGGATGCTATATGTATTTTTATGTTGTAGCGGGTTTTATTCAAATTACAAAGGAGGTTGTAACGTTTTAGAAATCGTTTTGCGAATTTTCCCGTTTTAGGGCAAAATTGTCGGTTTTTCCCGTTTTAACCCGATTTCGATCAAACGACCGTATAAGGTTACCGACACCTTATTTGGCCAAAATAAAGCTTGTGCGCGAACTTTGGGAGTATTTGGGAGGTTTTGGTTCAAATAGATTTTTTCCCGAATAAAATATTATTTTAAGCGGTATTTTGTGCACGTAAATCGGGAAATTTTTTCTTTTGTGAATAAATTAATTTTGTCACTAGAATTATTTTAGAAGGTTCTTTTTAAATATCTAGATTTTTTTTGGTGACTAATGGTTTCTTTTTAAAAATAAAAGAAAAGGGTGTAATGGTGGCAAAATGGATTAATTAGCATTTATTACCCTTTTTCCTTGCTTTTTCTTAACAAAATATTACACAACCCCCCCCCCCCTCTCACCTTGGCCGAGCCTCATCCCCCCATTTCTGTCCAAAAAAATTCCAAGCTCATTTCTCACTCTTTTTCTTTCAAAAACACAAAAAGAAATCCAAAAATAAATCCAAAAATTCCTATATAAATATTAAACCATTTTTCCTTCACTAATCCTTCATGGATCTTCATCAAAGCTTTATTTTGGAGGCTAAAATGATTGATCTATTTTCATTTTGGTGTTCTTGAGGAGGTATAATTTCTTACCTTAATCCATAATTAATTGCTTTAATCTTTAACTAGCTAATTTAGTTAACTATTTAAGTGCTTAGTTTAGCTTTTAATTCATGATTAATTCATTATATTTGGCTTAAGAAATTCATGTTAGGGTTAAATTTTGATTAAGTGATTAGTGTTTAATTCAAGTGTTAAATTGTGTTTTGGAAAAGATTAATCTAGTAGAAAGTGTTAAAATTTGCTAATAAGCATTTTGTTTAATTAAGCAAAGTTGCTTACTAGATTTTTGCTAAAACATAATTAGCGAGTATTAAAAATATAGGATTGGTTTAGATAGCTTAGATAAGCTATTTTAAGGTATTTGTAATTGTTAGATTTGCGTTATCTTGAATCTAGTGCGATATATTGCGATAGGTTGCTTACTAGATTTTGAGGTTTTCCGACGTAGGTCGTTTGGTAGTTGCGAGGTTATATCCAGTGTATTCTTCGTAATTTTTGTGTTGTGTTGCGCGATCGGGACGATCGGGGTCCAGACTTGGTGTTTTGTAGTTTAGCGACCCCAATTAGGGTTTTGGCCGGTATCGCGCGCGATAGATGCGCTAAGCGCGCAGTGTAATTTTCCAGGCGTTTTCGTCGTGTTTCGTTGTCTTTTCGTCATTATAGGATATTTAGCTTATGTGTTGTATTTATGAAATTTTAGGTTCGCAAGCAGGGACTTCGGGTGCTGCGGTCAAAGGGAAGCAGGTGGTCGGATTTTCATAGCTCGAGACTATTGGTGAGTAGATTTAACATCTACGGGGAAATCGCCCGTATGGCGTTATGCGTCGGGGCGAATATGATATGATAGCTGCATGTATTTGCATATTAGTTACTTTCATATGAATGTCATTGCATAGCATTATCTGTTGTACTTGACTCGTACCTTTAGATATAACACATTACTGACGGTTCATGTTGCACGAGCACTAAATTGTATGCTACACCCACACCGTCTGTAATTGCCATGACACGCACAAACACCTACATATGTGATATGATAGTGGATAGGAATGATTATAGTAGTAACTTTTATTCTATTGTGCATATGAAATACTGTGGGCACATACATACATGATATTGCATTGGGCAGGAATAGTTAAGGTAGTGAACCTTATTCCACTTCACTTATATCTTGCTATAATTACCTATACATCATGCATACATATTGACATGTACACCCTCGTACTTGATTACATGTAGATACTTAAACCTTGCTACAATTACATGTGCACTTCATATGATACTGCATTTATTTTCGAAGGAATTGGGAACAGCATGATGTGTTTTAAAGCTAGATTCAATTTAAAGAGCGGTTTTCCCTTTATATGCTCATATTGATGTTTTATGTTGCATATATCAGTTTTATATGGATTTTACGCATTGAGATATGGATTTCATATGATTTATGGATTTGAGAACCGTGGGGGATATTTTCAAGAAAACTATGTATTGTTTGAAAACCCGGTTTCTCCTGATTTGATATTTGATGCGTCCAACATGTGATTTCTCGGTTATGAGATTTGGCTTGTGATACCCGATTCGAGGAGCGGGACGCATCGTCTGCGGGTACATGGTGGACCCGGTATGGTACCCCGGTGTAAGTGGTAATTTCGTGGTGTAGACGATAAGCCTGACGGTGGGACCACTACCTACCGGTGATTGTATTTGGACTCGGCGGTTATCATGGAGATACCGACCGGAGTGAGGTATGACATATCGTCAGGGCTAGTCATGGTGACAGCGCCTGAGTTATGAGGATTTACGTGTCGATGCTAGACACGGGTTTCATGATGTTTCGAGTGTCGGTGTTTGACACTCAGGTTTTCGTAAGACATACATGATGTAAGGGCCGATCTGAGAATGCGGTGCCTGAGGATTTGGGATTTGATGTGTCAGTAAGGGACACTGGTGTTTTTCCATGCTGTTGATTTTTGCATGAGATTTTATATTATATCATCCCACACTCAGGATTATGTTGATATGGATCGTTTCATGTAGTTGTAGTACCCTGATGATGTACCTTTACATGATTGTTGCATATTCACTTATCATACTTATGCTATCGGATTACTTATGATAGATAGATCGCTGTTCGTGCATACTTGCGATTACTGTATGATGTTATTTACTATTCACGAGTTGGCAACCCACCCCCGTTGTGCCACAGTGTTGTGCAGGACTTACCCTCTGAGTAGTCGCGGCAGGGCATCTTTTCATCTCTACTTTTGCGGATACCGCTACGGTTGGCTGTGAAGCCTTGCTTTTAGGTGGGTTGCGGTTATCTGTTTGTACTTTGTATATTTTTTTGTTGGATCTAGTATTCTCCATCTACCACTATATTGTATATGACTTAGAGACGACTTGTGACGATTCAGTGTTATTTTATGGTGAATTTGGGTGCCGTGCTCGTGGGAGCCGGTTTTGTTGAAAAGTTTTACTTCTTTATGCAGTTTCCTTTTATATTTCTTCGCTTCGGCGTCGTATATATGTTGTGGTGGTTGTCTCCGCCGTTGGGCATGATTTGCTCCCGTTTGGGATGCTTTTATTATTATCTATGTTGTACCCGTTTTCGGGGTTAGTTTTTACAAAGGAGGTGCTGCCGAAATTTTTAAGAACGAAAACTAAACTTAAAGATTTTTACTTGAAAAATTCCGAATGTTTAAAACTATGTTTTTCTCCGTTGATCCAGTTTTGGGTGGTTTAGATTTCTGGGTTTCGGCTTACTTAAGTTGCGTACGCCTTTAGACGTTACGTAGTTTAAGTGCCGGTTACGGGCCAAATTTGGGTCGTGACAAAGTTGGTATCAAAGCGCTAGGTTTTTACCTTTCGGAGTGTAGGATGACCTTGGTATGATAGAGTAGGTAGCTTAAGCAGAGTGGCGTAGTGTGTGTATGTTCCGCGTCATACTTACGACACGGTACTCCGCCTAAGTGATCATAGGACTTATTGATTGAAATTCCTTCCGTGATTGATCTACATCTTTGTGATTCGATTTCCGTTTCCTTATCGAATCTTGTTTCAATTCCCAGCCTATATGCCGCCAAAGACTACGAGGGCACAGAGAGCGGCCGCGAGGGCCGAGGCCAGAGTCGACTCGTCAGAGGCGAGGGTTGACCAGGGCGATACGCCTGTGGTACCGGAGCACATTGCTATGATAGGGGCTGGTATGTAGGATCTGCGCCAGATTGTGGGGACTTTAGTAGAGGCCATTCGAGCACAGGGGTAGGCTGTTTTTCCACCCGTTGCAGGGACTACGATGGTACCTACTGATCCGGCAGTCGTAGTTGCAACTCCATAGGTTATTACCGTGTCACTGACGGAGTTCATGAGGCTGAGGCCTCCGGTGTTTACTGGCACAGATGTTACTGAGGATCTGCAGTCGTTCATAGACCGGATGGCCAGGATTTGTCACTCACTCCGATGCTCCGACGTAAGATGGGTAGAGTTTGCGAGTTTCCGGCTGGAGGGTATGGCCCAGAAGTGGTGTGAGTCGTTGGAGAGGGGCAGAGCCGCTGGCCTTGCTCCTATGACCTGGGCTGAGTTTGTGACGTCGTTTCTTGCCCGTTTTCTTCCACCGAGCGTCAGGGATGCGCGAGCGCGCAGATTTGAGTCGTTGCGTCAGACGCCGGGGATGACGGTGTCGGAGTATGATGTTTTGTTTACTGAGCTGTCGGTGTATGCTCCGTACCTGGTAGCGACTGAGGAGATGAGGGTGAAGAGGTTTGTTCGAGGCCTGCTTACCCAGTTGTTCCTAGCCATCAGCATTCAGCATTGCGACACGTATGCGGCAGCTGTCGATGCAGCCCTATTGGTGGAGGAGCGTCTAGCTGAGTCATCGGTTGTTCCAGAACCGAAGAGGACTCGTACGGATGAACCAGCACGGGAACCGAGGTTTGTCCGCATAGGCAGAGTTCCTTCAGACTCGGGGAGTAGCAGAGACGTGGGACGTGGCCAGTTATTCAGTTCTTATTCCCAGGAGGGCCAGCGACCGTCTTATGGATGCTTCGGTTGTGGCAGTTTGCATCATCTTGTTCAGAATTGTACTGTGGTGCGTCAGAGAGGGACAGCAGTACCGCAGGTTACCTTACGACCTTCTCCGCCTCAGAGAGCGTTGCCTCTTATTCCTGTTGTTGCGCCGTGTCAGACTCCTACTCAAAGAGGTCGTGGTCGCGGTGGTTTTGTGCCGAGAGGATGAGGTGGCAGAGGCAGAGGACAGCCAGTAGCCGGTAGAAGGCAGGCACGGCTTTTTGCCTTGACTCACCAGGACGCTCAGGCGTCCAATGCTGTGGTTTCAGGTACCCTTTCCTTATGTTATTTTGATGCACATGTTCTTTTCGATCTGGGATCTACGCATTCGTATGTTTCTACGCACTTCGCGCCGAGGTTAGGCCGAGAGTCGTGTTTGCTGGATCAGCCGCTAGTAGTGACTACTCCTGTGGCAGAGTCGTTTGTTGCGCGGAACGTGTTCCGATCATATGCTGTCCGTTTAGGAGACAGAGATCTATCCATCGACTTGATCCTTCTTGAGATGTTGGACTTCGACGTTCTGTTGGGCATGGACTGGCTAGCGACTTGCTATGCGTCCGTGGACTGCCGCAAGAAGACAGTTAGATTTTGTTTTCACGGCGAGTCAGTGTTTGTTGTGCAGGGGGACCGTGGTGCCGCCCCTCACAGTTTGGTTTCTGTTCTGTGCGCTAGTCGGCTTTTGAAGAGGGGATGTCGGGGATTCTTGGCTTTCATTCATGATACTGGAGGTACGGTGGAGTCGTTGGACCAGGTTTCTACCGTGCGAGATTTTCCCGATGTCTTTCCCGATGAGTTACCAGGGTTGCCGCCAGAGCGCGATATTGAGTTTTGCATTGATCTGATTCCTGGCACGGACCCTATTTCTATACCGCCTTATCGGATGGCTCCAGCAGAGCTTAGAGAGCTTAAAGATCAATTGCAAGAGTTGCTTGTTTTGGGACTTGTGCGTCCGAGTGTTTCGCCGTAGGGAGCTCTTGTTCTGTTCGTCAAGAAGGACGGCAGTTTGAGGTTATGTGTGGATTATCGTCAGTTGAACCGAGTTACGGTGCGGAACAGGTATCCTTTACCCCGCATTGACGATTTATTTGATCAGCTCCAGGGTGCGAAACATTTTTCGAAGATTGATTTGCGTTCGGGTTATCATCAGTTGCGGGTTCGGAATGATGACATTCCGAAGACTGCTTTTCGTACGCGCTATGGGCATTATGAGTTTTTGGTGATGTCGTTCGGACTCACCAATGCGCCAGCAGCGTTCATGGATCTGATGAACCGGATTTTCAGGCCGTTCCTCGACCAGTTCATTATAGTGTTTATCGATGACATACTGGTCTACTCTAGGAGTCATGAGGAGCATGAGCAGCACTTGAGGATTACTTTGCAGATATTTTGAGAGCACCGGCTGTATGCTAAATTCTCAAAGTGCGCATTTTGGCTTGATAGAGTTGACTTCCTGGGTCATGTGGTGACTGGTGATGGTATTCTTGTGGACCCGAGGAAGATCGAGGCTGTACAGCTTTGGCCCAGACCTGTATCGGTGACGGAGGTCCGCAGCTTTTTAGGCTTAGCTGGTTATTATCGCCGTTTTGTGCAGGATTTCTCGAGTATCGCTGCACCGCTGACTGGACTGACCCGGAAGGGGATTCCTTTTCTCTGGACTGATGCGTGCGAGCAGAGTTTTCAGCAGTTGAAGACTCGGTTGACGACAGCACCAGTTCTTTCTTTACCTTCTGGATCGGGCGGCTATGTTGTTTATTGTGATGCTTCTCGAGTGGGGCTCGGCTTTGTTTTGATGCAGCATGATAGGGTGATTGCATATGCTTCTAGGAAGCTGAAGAAGCACGAGCAGAATTACCCCACTCACGATCTTGAGATGGCAGCGGTAGTCTTTGCGTTGAAGATTTGGAGACACTACTTGTACGGAGAGTCGTGTCAGATCTTCACGGATCATAAAAGTTTGAAGTATATCTTCCAGCAGCGAGATCTGAACCTGAGACAGCGCCGATGGATGGAGCTAGTGAAGGATTATGATTGTGAGATCCTTTATCACCCGGGCAAGGCGAATGTGGTAGCTGATGCTTTGAGTCGTAGGCCCGTGGGTAGCTTGTCCCAGTTGAGCGCAGTTCAGTGTCAGTCTTCTGCAGATTGGCAGCTCTTGTGTGATAGTAGAGTGCAGTTCGAGTTCACTTCCGCTGGGGGACAGCTTGCTCATGTCCGCGCCCGTCCACTTCTATTTGATCGTATCCGTGAGGCGCAGCCCAGTGATGCCCGTTTGATTGAGATTTTTGAGCTTGTTCGGCAGGGAAGAGTTTCGGAGTTCATGATTGTTGACCAGGGTGTGCTACGATGCGGGACTCGCTTGTGTGTACCAAATGTTGATGGGTTGAGACGCGAGATCCTAGAGCAGGCACATCAGTCGGCCTTTAGCGTTCATCCAGGTTCCACCAAGATGTACCGTGACTTGAGGGACTTCTACTGGTGGGAAGGGATGAAGCGTGATATATCGGACTTCGTTTCGAGGTGCCTGACTTGTCAGCAAGTCAAGGCTGAGCATCAGAGACCGGCTGGAGAGTTGCAGCCTTTAACCGTTTCGGAGTGGAAATGGGAGCAGATTTCCATGGACTTCATTGTGGGTCTACCCAGGACCAGTCGAGGGTATGACTCCATTTGGGTTATTGTAGTCCGGTTGACGAAAGCGGCTCACTTTCTTCCAGTTAAGACCACTTTCGGTTATGCTCAGTATGCTCAGTTATACATAGATGAGATTGTGCGTTTGCACGGTGTTCCCACATGCATAGTATCCGACAGAGGCACCCAGTTTACTAGCCGTCTTTGGCAGAAGCTTCAGGAAGCTTTGGGTACCCGGCTGAGTTTTAGTACCGCTTTTCATCCACAGACCGATGGCCAGTCGGAGCGGACTATACAGACTCTGGAGGATATGCTCCGTGCATGTGTGCTTGATTTTGGTGGCAGTTGGGATCGTCACTTGCCGTTGATTGAGTTCTCCTACAATAACAGCTTTCAGGAGACTATTCAGATGGCACCTTTTGAGGCTTTATATGGTAGGAAGTGTCGATCGCCAGTCTGTTGGACCGAGCTTAGTGAGAGTTTGGTTTTGGGACCCCAGCTAGTTCAGGAGACCACGGAGAAGATCCAGCTGATTCAGGATAGGATGAGAGCAGCCCAGTGCAGGCAGAAGTCTTATGCCGACCGTCGTCGTCGCAGACTTGAGTTCGTAGTGGGGGATCATGTATTCCTGAGGATTTCTCCGATGAAGGGCGTTATGCGATTTGGGAAGAGAGGGAAGCTCAGTCCCAGATTTGTAGGTCCTTTCGAGATCCTTGAGCTAGTGGGTTCTGTTGCTTATCGTTTGGCGCTCCCGCCCAGTTTTCCGGATGTTCACTCTGTTTTTCATGTGTCGATGCTTCGTAGATACCTTCATGATCCTTCTCACCCGATTCAGCACGAGACCGTTCAGCTTGAGCGCGATCTTTCATTCACATAGCAGCCGGTAGTTATTTTGGATCGGCAGGTGAAGAAACGTCGGTCAAAGGTCTTGCCATCTGTGAAGGTTCTTTGGCGTAGCCCGACTAGTGAGGAGATCACTTGGGAGGCCAAGAGCGAGATGCGGAAGAAATTCCCTCATCTTTTTGAAGGTACGCTTAGTATGAAATTTTAATTCGGGGACCAAATTTCTATAAGGAGGGGAGATTGTAACGTTTTAGAAATCGTTTTGCGAATTTTCCCGTTTTAGGGCAAAATTGTCGGTTTTTCCCGTTTTAACCCGATTTCGATCAAACGACCGTATAAGCTTACCGACACCTTATTTGGCCAAAATAAAGATTGTGCGCGAACTTTGGGAGTATTTGGGAGGTTTTGGTTCAGATAGATTTTTTCCCGAATAAAATATTATTTTAAGCGGTATTTTGTGCACGTAAATCGGAAATTTTTTCTTTTGTGAATAAATTAATTTTGTCACTAGAATTATTTTAGAAGGTTCTTTTTAAATATCTAGATTTTTTTTGGTGACTAATGGTTTCTTTTTAAAAATAAAAGAAAAGGGTGTAATGGTGGCAAAATGCATTAATTAGCATTTATTACGCTTTTTTCTTGCTTTTTCTTCACAAAATATTACACAAACCCCCCCCCCCCTCACCTTGGCCGAGCCTCATCCCCCCATTTCTGTCCAAAAAAATTCCAAGCTCATTTCTCACTCTTTTTCTTTCAAAAACACAAAAAGAAATCCAAAAATAAATCCAAAAATTCCTATATAAATATTAAACCATTTTTCCTTCACTAATCCTTCATGGATCTTCATCAAAGCTTGATTTTGGAGGCTAAAATGATGGATCTATTTTCATTTTGGTGTTCTTGAGGAGGTATAATTTCTTACCTTAATCCATAATTAATTGCTTTAATCTTTAACTAGCTAATTTAGTTAACTATTTAAGTGCTTAGGTTAGCTTTTAATTCATGATTAATTCATTATATTTGGTTTAAGAAATTCATGTTAGGGTTAAATTTTGATTAAGTGATTAGTGTTTAATTCAAGTGTTAAATTGTGTTTTTGAAAAGATTAATCTAGTAGAAAGTGTTAAAAGTTGCTAATAAGCATTTTGTTTAATTAAGCAAAGTTGCTTGCTAGATTTTTGCTAAAACATAATTAGCGAGTGTTAAAAATATAGGATTGGTTTAGATAGCTTAGTTAATCTATTTTAAGGTACTTGTAATTGTTAGATTTACGTTATCTTGAATCTAGTGCGATATATTGCGATAGGTTGCTTACTAGATTTCGGGGTTTTCCGACGTAGGGTTCGTTTGGTAGTTGCGAGGTTATATCCAGTGTATTCCTCGTAATTTTTGTGTTGTGTTGCGCGATCGGGACGATCGGGGTCCAGACTTGGTGTTTTGTAGTTTAGCGACCCCAATTAGGATTTTGGCCGGTATCGCGCGCGATAGATGCGCTAAGCGCGCAGTGTAATTTTCCGAGCGTTTTCGTCGCGTTTCGTTGTCTTTTCGTCAGTATAGGATATTTAGCTTATGTGTTGTATTTATGAAATTTTAGGTTCGCAAGCAGGGACTTCGGGTGCTGCGGACAAGGGGAAGCAGGTGGTCGGATTTTCATAGCTCGAGACTATCGATGAGTAGATTTAACATCTACGGGGAAATCGCCCGTATGGCGTTATGCGTCGGGGCGAATATGATATGATAGCTGCATGTATTTGCATATTATTTACTTTCATATGAATGTCATTGCATAGCATTATCTGTTGTACTTGACTCGTACCTTTAGATATAACACATTACTGACGGTTCATGTTGCACGAGCACTAAATTGTATGCTACACCCACACCGTCTGTAATTGCCATGACACGCACAAACACCAACATATGTGATATGATCGTGGATAGGAATGATTAGAGTAGTAA
Source organism: Agapanthus africanus (assembly GCA_030015575.1). NCBI lineage: Eukaryota > Viridiplantae > Streptophyta > Magnoliopsida > Asparagales > Amaryllidaceae > Agapanthus > Agapanthus africanus. The sequence goes on from JASDDO010000014.1 coordinate 446,677,734, forward strand.
CTCTTATTCTATTGTGCATATGAAATACTGTGGGCACATACATACGTGATATTGCATTGGGCAGGAATAGTTAAGGTAGTGAACCTTATTCCACTTCACTTATATCTTGCTATAATTACATATACATCATGCATACATATTGACATGTACACCCTCGTACTTGATTACATGTAGATACTTAAACCTTGCTACCCTTGTACACTTCATATGATACCGCATTTATTTTTGAAGGAATTGGGAACCGCATGATGTGTTTTAAAGCTAGATTCAATTTAAAGAGCGGTTTTCCCTTTATATGCTCATATTGATGTTTTATGTTGCATATATCAGTTTTATATGGATTTTACGCATTGAGATATGGATTTCAAATGATTTATGGATTTGAGAACCTTGGGGGATATTTTCAAGAAAACTATGTATTGTTTGAAAACCCGGTTTCTCTTGATATGATATTTGATGCGTCCACCATGTGATTTCTTGGTTCTGAGATTTGGCTTGTGATACCCGATTCGAGGAGCGGGACGCATCGTCTGCGGGTACATGGTGGACCCGGTATGGTACCCCGGGTGAGTGGTGATTTCATGGTGTAGACGATAAGCCTGACGGTGGGACCACTATCTACCGGTGATTGTATTTGGACTCGGCGGTTATCATGGAGATACCGACCGGAGTGAGGTATGACATATCGTCAGGGCTAGTCATGGTGACAGCGCCTGAGTTATGAGGATTTACGTGTCGATGCTAGACACAGGTTTCATGATGTTTCGAGTGTCGGTGTTTGACACTCAGGTTTTCGTAAGACATACAGGATGTGAGGGCCGATCTGAGGATGCGGTGCCTGAGGATTTGGGATTTGATGTGTCAGTGAGGGACACTGGTGTTTTTCCATGCTGATGATTTTTGCATGAGATTTTATATTATATCATCCCACACTCAGGATTATGTTAATATGCATCGTTTCATGTAGTTGTAGTACCCTGATGATGTACCTTTACATGATTGTTGCATATTCACTTATCATACTTATGCTATCGGATTACTTGTGATAGATAGATCGATGTTCGTGCATACTTGCGATTACTGTATGATGTTATTTACTATTCACGAGTTGGCAACTCACCCCCATTGTGCCCCAGTGTTGTGCAGGACTTACTCTCTGAGTAGTCACTGCATGGCATCTTTTCATCTCTACTTTTGCGGATACCGCTACGGTTGGCTGTGAAGCCTTGCTTTTAGGTGGGTTGCGATTATCTGTTTGTACTATGTATATTTTTTTGATGGATCTAGTATTCTCCATCTACCACTATGTTGTATATGACTTAGAGACGACTTGTGAGGATTCAGTGTTATTTTGTGGTGACTTTGGGTGTCGTGCTCGTGGGAGCCGGTTTTGTTGAAAAGTTTTACTTCTTTATGCAGTTTCCTTTTATATTTCTTCGCTTCGGCGTCGTATATATGTTGTGGTGGTTGTCTCCGCCGTTGGGTGTGATTTGCTCCCGTTTAGGATGCTTTTATTATTATCTATGTTGTACCCGTTTTCGGGGTTAGTTTTTACAAAGGAGGTGCTGCCGAAATTTTTAAGAACGAAAACTAAATTTAAAGATTTTTACTTGAAAAATTCCAAATGTTTAAAACTATGTTTTTCTCCGTTTATCCAGTTTTGGGTGGTTTAGATTTCTGGGTTTCGGCTTACTTAAGTTGCGTACGCCTTTAGACGTTACGCAGTTTAAGTGCCGGTTACGGGCCAAATTTGGGTCGTGACAGAGGTGCTGTCGAATTTCAAAACGTCATAGATGATTTTCAAACATACTTTGCCAAACTTAAATGTTTATTTTAAACCGATTCCATCTGATGATTATTTTAAACTTCACCTCCAATATTTTCAAAAAGGGTTTAGATTCCGGGTTTCGGCTTACTTGAACCGCGTCAACATCTTTAGATGTCACGTTATTTAAGTGCTAGTCACGTGCCACATTCGGGTCGTGACAAGCATACATACAACTAACAATCTCCCACTTTCACTAATGCCAGTTGTTGTAGTATCTCATACCCAACATCCCGAAGAGTCTCTCAAATTGTATCCGGGGAATAGCCTTCGTGAGTTGATTCGCCGTGTTAGTCTTCGTGTCAACTATCTTGAGCTCGATCTTCCGGCGATCAACTATCTCCCGGATCAGGTGATACCGCTTAAGAATATGCCTGGATCGCTGATGGGACCTGGGTTCCTTGGCTAAAGCCACAGCTCCATTGTTATCACAATACAAAGGTATTGGATGCTCAATGGATGGAACAATACCAAGTTTAGTTATGAAGTTCTTCATCAAGACATCCTCTTTCGCAGCATCGTTGGCAACGATGTATTCAGCCTCCATCGTCGAGTCTGCCACAATATCTTGCTTGGAACTCTTCCAACATACCGCCCCTCCATTGAGGGTGAAGACAAAACCCAAGACCGACTTAGAGTCGTCCTTATCACTCTAGAAGCTTGAATCGGTAAAGGGCTCCACTTGGAATTCACCGTTACCATACACTAAGAACATTTCTTTAGTCCTTCTCAAGTACTTAAGAATGTTCTTCACAGCTGTCCAGTGATTCTCCCCAAGATCCGATTGATACCTTCTTATAACACCAAGTTCGTACGCTACATCCGGTCGGGTACATAATATCGCATACATGATAGACCCGACTGCCGAAGCATAGGGTATCCATTGCATGCGAGCCCTTTCCAAATCAGTCTTGGAGGACATCTCTTTGGAGAGAGTGATTCCTGAGATCGTAGGTAAATTCCCACCCTTGGAATCTTCCATACTAAATCTCTTTAGTATGGTGTCAATATACCTGGATTGGGACAATCCCAACATCCGTTTAGATCTATCTCTATAGATCTTAATCCCCAGGATGTAGGAGGCATCACCCATATCCTTCATGGAGAATCTTTGTGATAAGAAGAGCTTAATCGAGTGCCGCATAGGAACATCATTTCCTATCAAGAGTATATCATCCACGTACAATATGAGGAAGACAACCTTACTCTCTGCCACCTTCTTGTATACACAAGGTTCATCTACGTTTTTGATCAAGTCAAACTCTTTGACTGCCATATCAAAACAGATGTTCCAACTCCGCGATGCCTGCTTTAACCCGTGGATTGATTTAAACAGCTTGCACACCTTTCTGTTGCTCCCACTATCTACGAAGCCATCTGGCTGAGCTATGTACACGCTCTCTTCTAAATCACCATTTAGAAATGTAGGGTTCCTAGGCACTCTTACAAAGATCTATAAGGCATCAACCATGCCCGAATAAAAATTTTTGACATGCCGAACAACCCAAAGCCGGGATCTTTGCTAGATTATTAGGGTTTAACATGCAAGTAAACATCTTTACAACTAAGTGTGAGGGATTACAACCTTTGTAGTCCGCTCCTTCGCTTCATAAGCTCCGAGTAGAAGTCCCTTCGCCGCGATCCACGATCTCCCGGACTCAAGAGAGGTTCCACAACTCGAACGATCCATGTTAGCTTGTAGTCTTCCTTTTCTCCGATGATCTACCTCGAAGTTTCTATAACTCAAGCTCTCTCACTCTAATGAGGTGAACACCCTAATCTAATTGGCTAGATTAGATGAGGATGATGGAGTAGTATTTATGCTTTCTTTTTATATCAAATTCTCACACAAAATCATTACATAAAGAAAACCTAGAAAGCTTTCTCAAAGCTCAAGGTTGAAGAAGAAGAAGAATAATGAATTAATTTCTTTTGTGATGAATAATGAAATGATATATGATTAATAATGTAACTATGGTCAACTATGACAAGGGTAACCCATGTAGAGAATTAACTAAGGCTAGGGTTTGGGTTGGGTTAAAGAATGAGTCACTAGAAAATATCAACCATAATATCTAAGCTCATGACAAAAGAAAACCTTCTAGAAGGTTCATGAAAGAGCTAACCCAATTCAAACCCTAACCTTATTTAATCTCCACTAAACATGTTGCATTAGTAATCATATCATGTTACAATAATACATATCACATATATATTATATATTTGTAACAAAAGAAAATAATACAATTAATATATATCGCATATATATCAATGCATTATCCGGTGAGAAAATTAAATAATAAAGCGAGCCAATATTAGATAATGTAATGCAATATATCATATATATTATTATACATTAAATTGATGAATCAACACTTGATCCGACAATCCGGCTATATCGAATATAACCGACTAATATATCATGTACCGATTCATCGAATCAACACTTGATCTGATGACCCGGCTCATATTCTAAATATCGCGAGAATATAATACGGTATCTCATATCGCATTATCCTCGGTCATGCGCATATCACATATGTGCCCCCACTCCATTTTGCCTGAGTTAAGAAACCTATGTGTAGGACTCTAAAGAATCGTCAATACGCCAGTAGCAGGTGATGATCATATCAAACACCCACAAGCTGCAAGCGATCAGCTAAACGTAACAGCCACCCAGGTATTAAGCAATCAGAAGATCAACAAGCTAGCATGTACATTCTTCTGTGAATCCAATCAGTAACACTCCCGTACAGTCCGGTCTCTTCGTCTGATATGTCGCATATCAAGTCTAGTGGTGGTATACGTCAGACCCCAGTAACCGATAAGTCGTGTCGATGTGAGGCTCATAACAGGTCGAGAAACTACTGATAACACTTACCAGTAAATCTCTATATCAGACCTGGCCAGGGACTTCCAGTTATAGCCAATCGAACACAGCACAACATCAACTCCCTATACCGGAAGAGATGAATCACCTCCTATCGCTCATTGCCTCCATATGATTCGGGACTGCACCCAAAAGCCACCATTTTGCACACCCTCTTGGACGTGATAAGGTGGAAATCAAAGCACAGTAGGAATCACACAAGACTCTATGACGATCTCGGGTCTACAGACAACCCTGTACCAGTGTCACCGGAGAACTGCCATCTGACGTGAGGCATATCACCATCTGGAAGTTCTCGGCGAGTCCGTCCAGTGTACCAAGTCTCCACTGAGCACCCGTACACCATCTCTGATGTCAAAACACTGATGGATATGGGATCATCCATCGCTCATCATATGGGTCAAGATGCGTATACGCTAGTCTACTCTGGAGTATCGATTCCCTGTCTCGACACACCCCCGACTAGGAAAAGTTATAGGATGTACTCATCGACTACCGTGGCCCCAATAGTATGATCTCATCATAGTCCCAATAGTCGAGTACAGATCCTAAAGGGTTTATCAACATGTGAGAGTAAGACAGTAAACTAATATAAGTCAACATGTTAAGATAAAGGAAAACCAAATAGCATACTATCATGACGAGCAAGAAAGTCCTCTCTATATATATCAAAGCATCCATTATAATATACATCATATGTACAACAATGGCCTCTAGGGCATATACATAACTAACAATCTCCCACTTGCACTAAGGCCAGATGCTGTAGTATCTCATACCTAGCATCCCGAATAATCTCTTAAACTGTATCTGGGGAATAGCCTTCGTGAGTGGATCCACAGTGTTGTCCTTCGTATCTACTCTCCTGACCTCGATCTCCCGGCGATCAACTATCTTCCTGATCAGGTGATACCGCCTCAGAATATGTCTGGACTTTTGATGGGGCCTGGGTTCCTTGGCTAAAGCCACAGCTCCATTGTTATCGCAATACAGAGGTATTGGATGTTCAATGGATGGAACCACACCAAGTTCACTAATGAACTTCTTTATCCAGACAGCCTCTTTGGCAGCATCGTTGGCAACGATGTATTCAGCCTCCATCGTCAAGTCTGCAACGGTATCCTGTTTGGAACTCTTCCAACACACCGCCCCTCCGTTGAGGGTAAAGACAAATCCCGAGTGTGACTTAGAGTCGTCCTTATCACTTTGGATGCTCGAATCGGTAAAGGACTCCACCTGGAGTTCTCCGTTACCATACACCAAGAACATCTCTTTAGTCTTTCGCAAGTACTTGAGAATGTTCTTCACAGCTATCCAGTGACTCTCTCCAGGATCTGCTTGATACCTACTCACTGCACTTAGTGAGTATGCTACATCGGGTCTGGTACATAGCATCGCATACATGATAGAGCCTACTGCTGAAGCATAGGGTATCCCTTGCATGCGAGCTCTCTCCAAATCAGTCTTGGGAGACATCTCTTTGGAGATAGTGAGTCCAGAGATCGTGGGTAGGTTCCCACGCTTGGATTCTTCCATACTAAACCTCTTTAGTATGGTGACAATGTACCTGGATTGGGACAATCCCAGTATCCGTTTAGATCTATCTCTATAGATCATAATTCCCAGTATGCAGGAGGCATCACCTAGATCTTTCATTGAGAATCTTTGTGATAAGAAGAGCTTGACTGATTGCAGCATAGGAACAGCATTTCCTATCAAGAGTATGTCATCCACGTACAATACGAGAAATACAACCTTACTCTCTGCAACCTTCTTATAAATACAAGGTTCATCTATATTTTTGATGAGGTCAAACTCTTTGACTATAACATCAAAACAGATGTTCCAACTCCGCGATGCTTGCTTTAACCCATAAATGGATTTAAGCAGCTTGCACACCTTTTCGCTGCTCCCACTATCTACGAAGCCCTCTGGCTGAGTGATGTACACGCACTCTTCTAAATCACCGTTTAGAATGGCGGTCTTAACATCCATTTCTAGATTTCGTAGTCATGGTATGCAACAATGGCAAGTAAGATCCGGATGGACTTAAGCATAGCCACTGGAGAAAAGGTTTCGTCATAATCCACACCTGTTCGTTGACGAAAACCTTTTGCAACAAGTCTAGCTTTGAAAGTCTCAACTTTTCCATCTACACCAATTTTCTTTTTAAAGATCCACTTGCTCCCAATGGGTTTTACCCCTTCAGGAGCATTTTTCAAAGTCCATACTTTGTTGGTGTACATGGATTCCATCTCAGATCGCGTAGCATCCAGCCATTTCACAGAGTCACCACTCGTGATGGCCTGCTCGAAACTAGTCGGGTCATCATCTTCCATGATGCAATCCTCGCTTCCACCTTCAATGAGAAAACCGTAGTATCTCTCAGGTGGACGAGAAACCCTACTAGATCGGCGGAGAGGCTGGGGTTCGTCGGGTACTACTGAATCCTTTGGTTCCAATAAATCATCAGTTGTAGTTTGCAGTACTGGAACCTCTTCCAGATCTACCTCTTTGCCACTAATTTCTTTTGCAAGAAATTCCTTTTCCAAAAAGGTGGCATGTTGAGCAACAAACACTTTTTGTTCCTCGGCGTGGTAGAAAAAATATCCTTGAGAATTCTTTGGATATCCCACAAACTTGCAAAGAACTGATCGTGCCTCGAGTTTGTCCGGATTTTGCCTTTTGACATAGGCCATACAGCCCCATATCTTAACTCGTTTAAAATATGGTCTCTTCCCACTCCATATCTCATATGGTGTGGTAGGTACAGATTTAGATGGAACTAGATTCAATAGGTATATGGATGTCTCAAGTGCATACCCCCAGAAGGAAATAGGTAACTCGGCATTGCTCATTATAGAGCGCACCATATCTAATAGGGTGCGATTCCTCCGCTCCGATACACCATTGTGCTGTGGTGTATAAGGAGGAGTAAGCTGAGAGAGAATCCCATTCTCTTTTAGATAATCTAGAAAATCATTGCTCAAGCATTCTCCTCCTCGATCAGATCGAAGGATTTTAATACTATTTCCCATTTGGTTCTCTACTTCGTGCTTATATTCTCTGAATTTCTCAAAAGCTTCAGACCTGTGTTTCATCAGGAACACATGTCCGTATCTAGAGAGATCGTCAGTCAATGTAATGAAGTAGGAAGAACCGTTCCTGGCATGCGTAGACATAGGACCGCATACATCACTATGTACCAGTCCTAAGAGTTCCGAAACTCTTTCTCCGTGTCCACTAAACGGAATTTTGGTCATTTTTCCTTTGAGACATGAATGGCAAGTATCATAAGATGATAATTCGAACGTATTCAAATATCCATCTGTCACGACCCGAAATTTGCACGTGACGGCCCTAATAATACGCAACGTCTAAAGGCGAAACACAGTAAAAGAAAGCCAAAACCCAGAAATCTAAACCATTAAAAGACAAGAAAAGATAAGAAACATTATTTAAAAGTCTTTGAAATCACAACCCAAATTCTTTAAAAGTCCAACTTTATTTCCTTTAAAATTTTGGCAGCACCTCCTTTGTAAAAGCTAGCCGCAAAAATGGGTACAACATAAATATAAAGTAAAGCAACCCAAAACGGGAGCAAATACACGCCCAAAGGCGGAAAACAACCACCACAACAAATATACGACGCCGTAGCGAAGAAATAAAAGACGATAGAAAGGAAACTGTATAAAAGACAACAAGTCGCAAATAATATACAATATCGTCCTCACCAAGTCTCTAAGTCAACAAGAAAATATAGTAGATGGAGAGTACAAGGATACAACGAATATACAATACAACAAACGAATAACCACAAAACCCACCTAAGCAAACTGCACACAGTGAGCTGATGCGGTATCTGTAGCAAAAGATGATAGAAGAATAGCCTGCCACGACTACTCTGGGGAACACCCTGCAAAACAAACTGTGGCACAACGGGGGTGATTTGCCAACTCGTGAATAGTAAATAACATATGCAGGTAATCTCAAGTATGCACGTACAGCGTGAATCTAACATGTGCAATTAATAGCAATAAAAAGACATATGAATGCAATAATCATGAAAGGTACACTAGCAGGTACAATTAATACATGAAGCAATACATATAAATAAAGGTATGTAAATGCAACCGTCATGAAAGGTACTCTAACAGGTACTACTAATACATGAAGCAGTGCATAAATAATAAATTTAGAGTACGGAATGAAATATGTCATTTCCACGGAATCCTGACATCATAGTAGGATCACAATCCATCAAGACAAATCAAAATCCCAATTCCTCAAATCAGCCCCCAAATTGGCTCTCATATCATATAAGTCTCACAAATCCTGAATGTACAATATCGAATAAATCTCATATATCCTGAATGTACAAATCAGCAATCTCATAAATATCCTGTATTCAATATCAAATGAATCACCTATATCCCAAATCAAATTATCAAGTAAAAATCTAACATCCTAAATATATTTGCATGAATAAATATGATGATGTATATAATTTAATGTCAATACGCATATATTAGCGTCCTATTCCACTAATATTGGTGTAAGGGCATATATAACAGCGGCCTAAACACCTGTTATATATACAAAGCAGTAAAAAGAAATATCATGAAACCAATGTGTCAAGCATCGACACAGAAATGCAGGTCTATCAGGGGCTGTCAACACGACTGGCACCCTGATAGGTACGTATCATACGCTATCCCGAAAGCTCGAGTGCCTAGCTCTGACCCTCGCCTCTCGACGTAACTATACGTACATGACTCCCGTCGGTATCCCCATGATAACCGCTGAGTCATTGGTAATGTCACCGGATGGTATGGTTCCCCCACTAACTCATCGTCTAGCTCCACGAAATTCATGCCCCGGGGTACATCCGGGCCCCACCATGCACCCGCACACGGACCCGTCCTTTCCTCGCGTGGGGATATATTATCAGAACCGATAAATCTCATGGTGGCTGCTGAAATATCAAATCAAGAGAAACCGGGTTTTTCAAATAATGCATAATTTCATGAACTCCCACGGTCCCCAAATCCAGAAAACATCATTAAAAATCCATATCACAATGCGAAAATCCATGAATATAATATATGCAACATAAACAGAACTGTAAGCAAATAAAGGAAAAGCCGCTAATTAACTGCAACAAGTTAATATAAATATCATGCGGTTCCTAATTTTCTCCAATTCTAAAATAACATCAGGTAAAGGTAAACATGTAGCTATAACCAGATGTATGTGAAAACATAAAGCTATAGCAAGATATATGTATCTACCTATACGTAATGATGTAGTATACCCCCTGGGTATAAGTGAAATAGGTGTGCAAGGTATACCTGTACCTATGTAATAAAGTGTGCATATACCTATCACTAATGGTACAATCCTCTATAGGTATACAGGTAACTAGCATGTAAGTATGACAGAGCATATGTGTAAGCATGTAGGTATACAGGTATGCTATAAGTCAATGCGTAAAGAAATATGAATCAAAGTATCAATGTCCCTAACCAAGCAATATCATATCTATAAGTGGGTTGTGCATGACATGGCAATTATTGACGGTGTGTGTAGCATGCAATCAGTGCTCGTGCAACATGAATCGTCAATAATATGTGCAGTGTCCTAAGGATACTAGTCCAAGCACAAAAACATCTAAGTGATAGGGTAAATGCGCAATTATAAATATGACATAGAATATGCGACAGAAATAACGTCTCTAGCCCAGACGCATAACGCCATGCGGGCGATTCCCCTGTAGATGTTAAATCTACTCACCAACGCTCCAAGCAAGGTGAATCCTACCACCTGTTTTCCCTTTGTAGCAGTGTCCGTAGTCCCCGCCTGCGAACCTAAAATTTCACAAACACAACACATAAGAAAAACATCCTACAATGACGAAAAGACAACGAAACGAGATGAAAACGCCCGGAAAATTACACTGTGCGCTTAGCGCATCTATCGCGCACGACATCGGCCAAAAACCCAAACTGGGGTTGCTAAACTACAAAACACCAAGTCCAGACCCCGATCTTCCCGATCGTGCAACACAACACAAACAATTACGAGGAATAAAATAGATATAATCTCGCAACGACCAATCGAACCCACGTCGGAAAAACCCCGAAACCTAGTAAGCAACTGTAAGTCCATGTCACGCACCCCACGAACTTGCGGGGAGGCGGAATATATGAAAAACGATTATCAAAGCTTCGTAACACGGACTTGAGCGTATGAATCATTTCTAAACCGTTACTAGCAAACTACGAAAGGATTAACTACTCGGATTCGAAGTTATACCTCACGTTACATGTCCTTCGGGTCTTCATCACGGTCTTCCACTCCTCGTAGGCTCCTTGGAACATAGACACCTCAACGGCCTCCTCGAATCAAAGATGATCCACCCGAGAGCTCCTACTACAAGCTTTATCTCTAACTTGAGATAACTAGGTTGCTCAAAGTGCTAATCTAAGCTACCTAGGGGATATAGAGTGTTGTTTTGGATGTATTAGTCTAGCTAACCCTTGATCTCAACACATGAGAGGTTAGGGTTAGGGTTTCAAGAATGAGAGAGCTTGAGGAGAGAGAAGGTGATGATGAGAATGATATTGAAAAATGAACTCATTAGAATATATCAACCATAACAATTTATTAAATAAATAATATATATATGATTAATCATCATGGTTGATGCATTCACCTTGTGTGATTCATCTCATGAGTCATTAGCTTCATAAATGAAGCATTAACTCCATGGATGAATCATAAAAATGAGTCATTAAACAATAAATGCTTATGCCACCTTAACCTGGTACTAGAATCTGGCTTAAACCAAAGCCGGCTAGTAAAAACTGTCTGAACGCCGTACGTGCGTTTAAACACGTATGCGTCCGAACCCTCGTCGTAAAACCATACGACCTCTATATCGTTTCGCCTGGAGCAGGGAAACTCTCTGTGTGGGACTCTAAAGACTCGACACTACGCTGGCAGTGGGTTTAACCACAGACCGCAAGCGGCACTAGCTGTACGTAACGGTCCCCAGGTAGATGTCGATAAGAAGGCCGATGAGAAAAACCATCCGAACTCCTACTGAGCCTGATATGATAATCTCCGTACAGTCCGGTCTGTTTGTCTAAGACTATCGCATATCGAGCCTAGGGGACAGCAAGCGTCAGTCCCCTAATAGAGGTATAAGTCGTGTCGGAGTGTAGCCCATTACACCCTGAGAAAACTACTGGAACCTACCAGTAAATCTCGCTTGCCTTGGCCAAGGACTTTGCGTAATGGCTCTCTGACACAGCGCGATATCAACTCCCAATACCGGAAGAGACGAATCCTGTCTTACCGTCACTGCCTCCAAGTGCTCGGGACTGCACCCAACTGCTACCTGTTTGCACGACTCCTCTGAGCCGTGGTAGGGTAGCAATCTAAGAACAGAGGGACACACTCGAGGCGAAGTAGCAGTGTCATGTCTGCGGACTATGCTGTACTCATGTCACCTGGGAACTGTTAACTGACGACGGGTATAATACCAACCAATCAGTTCCCCTGCGAGTCCTGTCCGGTGTACCCATAACCTAACGAGCACCTGTATACTATCTACAGTACGACGTACTGATGGCTGTGGGACAGTCCATCTCCCCAACTGGGATGAGAAGCGTACACACTTAGTCTACTCCGGAATATCGATGCCCTGTCTCGATAATCCTACGACTAGGGAAAAGTATAGGATGTTGCTTATAGACTACCCAGCCCCCACTAGTGTGACTGCCATCACAACGCTGGTAATCGAGCAAAGATCTTATGGGCTCTACTAATATGTATAAGTGATACGTTACAAGAAACATATGCACATATTAAAGTAGACACAAACCAAGTAGCATACTACCATTTTTAGCAAGACTGTATATACAACTGTGAATATCCCAAGCTTCCATTAAGTAATATACATACAAGTATGATACAATAATGGCCCCTAGGGCATATACACTAACAATCTCCCACTTGCACTAGGGCCATGAGCTGGCATACCGTAGACCTATCATCTCGAATAGCCTCTCGAACTGCGTCTGAGGAAGGGCCTTTGTGAATGGATCAGCAATGTTATTCTCCGTCTCTACTCTCTTCACCTCGATCTCCCGGCGATCTACGGTCTCCCTGATCAGGTGATACCGCCTTAAGATGTGTCTGCACTTCTGATGGGACATTGGTTCCTTCGCTAAAGCTATAGCGCCGTTGTTGTCACAATACAGAGGTATTGGATCAACACTGGTAGGAACCACCTGAAGTTCTGTGAGGAACTTCTTCATCCAGACAGCTTCTTTTGCGGCATCGCAAGCAGCTATGTACTCCGCTTCCATTGTCGAGTCAGCAATGGTCTCCTACTTGGAACTCTTCCAACAGACCGCCCCTCCATTGAGGGTAAAGACATAACCCGACATGGATTTGGAGTCATCTTTGTCACTCTAGAAGCCGGAGTCAGCAAAGGCCTCAATCTGGAGGTCTTTTCTGCCATATACCAAGAACATCTCCTTAGTCCTTCTCAGGTACTTGAGAATGTTCTTTACTGCTATCCAGTGCTTCTTCCCTGGGTTTGCTTGATACCGGCTTACTATGCTCAATGCGTATGTGATCGCACGCCAAAAGCGTGTCGGATATTTAAAGTTCTAAAGTTTAACCGCGATCAGGACGGTGTCGCTTTGCAGCTAGCCGCGATGAGCACGGGTCGATCCACAGGGAGATGGTAAGTTTTACGTTCTTGTTCTAATGAGTTAACAACGTGGAGGATTTGTTCGTTATCTAACCTATGTGTATATTCAAGTATAAGTCTTGTTAGGAAACGATAGGATAGTGTAAGTTAATGGATTCCGTATTCAAGTACTTTGAGCCGAACTCAACCAATAAAGCTAGAACAATCGGCAACAACGTGGATTAGGGGACTTAAGCACGGTATTCATGAAATCCGGCTTATTGACCCTTGTCCTTCCGTTCTTGTCTCTTGCTTTCGCCTCCGCCCAAACCGAATGCAACCGGTCACGGTTAGGAATCACCTTTACCTTGGTAGGGTAGGGTGCCTAACGGAGCGTTTGCATAAGATTTGGGCGGAGTTTCAAATGGGAAAAGACGGGAAAAGGAAATGAGGAGCGAAATGTTAAGTTACAAAATCTTTCTGTTTTCCTAAAAACAATATTCACACCAACATTCACAAAACAACAAAGAGGAAAAAAGAAAAGCTACAAAGAAAAAAAAGACTACAAACAAGTAATTAAATGACATGGTAATAAATTGCAAGTAATAAAAGACAAGAATGAAAATGCATGTAAGTAAAAGAGCGAGTAAGAAAGACTAAGAACCATAGAACCCAAAACAAGACATGGGTTCAATAACCAAATCTTAAACTTACAAGCTCAATGAAGAGGTTGCAAGATCAAGAAGAGGCAAAGAACTCATGGTGAATGAAGGCACAAAAGAGATCTTTATTAATCATCAAGAACGATACTACCCCTTGAGATCAATAACCAACCCTTAAACTTTCAAGCTCAATGAAGAGATTGAAGGATCAAGAGAAGGTTAAGAACTCAAGGGGACTAAGCTATTTACAAGAATGGCGAATAGTAAACTTGGACAAAGAATGACAATCCAAGACTAAAGAATGACTTTTGAACCTATGCCCCATGGTCTGTATTTATAGGCTCTAAAGAATAGAGGGAAATTCGAATTTTTAAATCAACACAATCTTTAGCATTGAATGCTCATTACTTCATGTCCATTTGTGACTTGATTCTTGTCTTCCCCATCATGGTCCATGCTGATTTGTCTATTTGAATTTGATTTGCACTCAGTTTTGGAAGGAAATTTGAATCTTTAAATCACACACATAATCTTCACCATTAAATGCTCATTACTCCATTCCCATATGTGGCTTGATTCATTGCTGCCCCATTATGGCTCATGCTGATTTGTTTGATTCCTTTTGATTTGAACACATGCTTTTTAGTCTTGAATGCATATAAAATCATATGCATATAAAATCATCTCCTTGAATGCATATAAAATCATATCCACATGTGCTTAAAAGTCTTGTGTACACACTTGTTGTGTTGGACCATTTAGATAAAAAAAAATGTGTACACAACTTGTTGCGTAAAGGAACTCCTGAAGTATTGGTCGGTTTGCGTTTCTGGTCGTAGTGTCTTCCGTCAAGTGATATATCCGTGCTTTTGGATGCAGTTCCAGTATTTTGGCATGGATACCTGTAATCTTTAATACTGAGTAGACACTGGTTAATAATACCGATAAATACAACAAATAGATAATGAATGGGCGGTATTATAATGCAGTTTTCTGATATGAACAAATACCCCCAAACTTATCTTTTGCTCGTCCCGAGCAAAACCATTTATTCACAAAAGAAAATCCTAACCGGACTTTCGCAGGGAACGCGATTGCACTGAGTGTGTGCAACGAGCCGTTAAACCTCTAGGTGTTCCTAGTAGGAGGAGTGTTGTCTCCTGAGGGTTTTCAGCGGATACTACCCACAAAATCCCGTCAATCTAGTTTTGCGAAATAACTATGATTCAAACCCTAAGATTTTGTTTAAAAGATAACAATTTTATTATCCTAAATTTAGAACTATCGAACCTTTATTTTTCACACCTCGCTTCTCTTTTAACTTAAGATTTTATATGTCTTTACGTGTAGTGCAAATAGTGTCGTTAAGTTTCAAAAGGATCGAAAAATCATTATGTCACAAAATAAAGCCCAGATAAAGATTTAAAAAGGATCACATAAGTTTTATAAAGAGTTAAGTATTTCTCAAGTTTCGTTTTCCAGTAAGGTTTCAAATTCAGAATTTCTATCTTCCTTAACAGGAAACTAGGTCTTATTTTTCATTCCACATTTTTCTTGTTTTCATTTCATACACACCTTTGTGAACGTGCAATAGTCTTTATCATAGAATGGAACCTTCATATCTCCGCTAGAATTACTTTTTATAAAAATCTGTCTTTTGTCAAGATTATTCTCACACAAAGAACCGTTAGGAATTTTAACTCGGAGAGAACACTTGCTTGACTTTGTTTTAATTTGGACTTTCTAGGCTTCTTAGCGAGCTTTGGGCCAATGCTCCCAAACCAGTTGGCTTTAGGACATTAGGTGTAGAGACACCCCAGCGGACTTAATTACTCAAGTTACCTAGGCCCAAAAACAAAAGACAATTTTGGCGTGAAAATCATAACGATTTAATGCGAGCGGAGATATAACCGGTTGTTCAATTATTTTTTGGATAAAAGACGTGTTTAGTGGATTAGGTGTGTAATCACTACAATCAAGATTCAGATGGGTTATTCTTCAGAATTAGTTCTTATCAAGGCATCAATAATATCCCTTCATATCCACCTCTCTTAATAAACTAGTCTTGATATTACTTATTTCAGAACAAACCTATTTGATCCTCATAAAATAATTTATCAAAAAAGTTTTCAGACATAATATACTTGTCATCTAATTTTCAAAACTCACGACACGTGTAGTGTGATGTAAAGACGTATATTACCTATAGTTAACTTCAAAGGAGGGTTATCTTTCAGGTTTTCAAAATCTAAAAATAGGATTTAGTTTTTCCTATCTTATCGAACAAAACTGTCGAAATATTGAATCTAAGTTCTCCCGCTATCTAACTTGACGACAAAGTTTTTATGTTTTTAGAAAATTTTCTGATTTTTATGGGGTTTTAAATAAGTATGCAAATGTAGAATATACAAATGAATGCGAAGGTAGAAAGCTTACCGAGCACACCCCCAAACTTAAACTTGACAGTGCCCTCACTGTCAGGCTACACTAAGAGGGTCAAAATTGTCGGCGCCTCCCCGAAAACAAATTCTATACAAAAATAAAAACCAAAAAATATGTACACCAAAAGGTCCCCCCCCAAACTTAAGTAAAACAGTGTTTCCACTGTTAAGCATTGAAGTTCAGGATTTAGGAGGGAAAGAGAACAGTATCAAGCTATACAAGGCCTTACAAAGGCCAAAAGCGAGCACCAACCATTCAAAAAATTTATCTCTGTAATATGCGGGTTGGTGAAAGAAAATGAAGAGAAAAGAAATGGAGAATACGCGAGACCGTATGGAGATAGAAACGGGATACGGTCTCGGTATATAAGAGGAAGAATGGCGGAAGGGAAAAAGAAATGGTGTACGAACTTTAGGGTGAAAATGGAGTGAATAAATTAGCGCAATTTGTAATGACCGATGTTTGAGAAGCGATTGTGCTAATTTATTAACCCATCGAGAAATTGGGTCAACTCCCTCAAGATTCGTCAGAAAACATGGGTACGCCGAACTCGGTAAACCAGATATAGGAAATGAAAGTGATACAGTTTCTTGCAAGGTCGGAACGATGGAAAGGACGAAGAGGGGTAAGTTAAGGATAGTCTTATTCTCACCTAAGTAAGCTGTCTCGAACTCGAAAGATTCCATCAATGGTTCGAAATGACTGTGAGAAACCGAGTTTGATGATTCAACTAACTCATTTGAAAATTCAAAGGACTCAAACTCGGGCGGTGAGCCTTCAACTTTGTCCGAAAAAGTGAAACACTCGTAATCGTTACCGGCTGAGAGAAGAGTGTCAGATTCAAGGAGGAACGCACTAGTGGCGTCAAATGTGCTGTGATTGAACAGAAATTTTTCAAACTCACAGTCCTCCTGCATGATCTTTTGCGTGGTCGGAACGATGGAAAGGATGGAGGGTGATTTAGGAAGTATAACAGTTAAAGGTTCAGGAGGATGAATTGGAAAATCTGACACATCAAACAAAAATGGTTCATCCTCAATACTATCCTCATAATTCTCCTCAAAAATTATCTCATCCATGCAGATCTCATCAAAATCAAGACGCATATGAAGTTCTGGAGAAACATTTAATGACTCGGGATGATGAATTGGAGAGAAAATTTCAGTCAAATCTACGGGTTCATCATCTAAAATACTCCCTGCGTCAATATCCTCAATCAAGTGAAAATTAATATTCTCAGACTCCTCATCAAAAGCATGGATTTCAATCGATTCTGGTTCTAAGATGGAAGTGTAGAGGTCAAAAGGTTTAGGATTGGTTTCACTTGGAATGGACCTTTCATAATCTGGTAAATCAAACACTACAAAATCGCACAACTCATTAAACGTTCTTTCTTTAATCGGTAAATCTTTTGGGACACTAGATACACATTCAAAACCGGAGTGGTGTGATTCAATTTGCAATGGGTAGGTTTGATTAGGAAGGGTGTACAGCTCACTTTCTCTACTCAAATTCTCAGCCTGTCCTACCACCTCATCATACATTGTAAAATTTAGAGCTAGTTGAAAACTAGCTATCGGGTCACTAGGTTGTGTGAGGACGGCCATGGAAGCATTCAAATCCATCATCTTTTGGCATGACGCTACCCTAAAGTCTTCCAATGAATGTTCTAGACTAGACATAGGTTGTGACGGGGTTTCAGTAAAAGATTTGAAGTTGTTTGGATACTGGAAACTCCCAAAAGGCTGTTCAGAAGCAATGTCTAGGGCAGGTGCAAAAATTGGGTAGGACACGTAGGAATTGAATGGCTGGATAGGGGTAGGATCAACATATGAATAAGAAGGTGAATTGAATTGTTGATCCGAAGAATTTGTAGTGGTGAAAAGAGTGCAAGATCGGCGACGGGATTGTTCAATATGTTCAGCGATGGACAAAGGACGACTTACAAAAGGGGTATCAACATAAGAGGTTGGTGAAGGTTTAAATGATTGATACAAAGTGGATTGTGGAGTGCAAGTGTTTGTCCTAGACGCGTCTATGCGATCTTTCAATGATATTTTTGGCATGGATGGATCGTTCGACGTTCTGCCAAAGCAAGAACCGCAGGAAGTTATGTCCGGTTTTAGGTACCAAAGTTCGGCAAGGGTTTTTCGAGGTGGGGTACCCATGATATGAAGAGAGGAAGAAGAATAAGAGAAAAGGAGGGGAAAAGAATGCGGGTTTTTTTTGATAGTTATTAACAAAAGAATGAAATATCCACACAAAAAGAATATGGACCAAAAATAATCACGACACAAAAATACCACACGCCTAATCGTTCTAGGGTTCACCTAGGTCAACTAGACCTGCTCAAGAACTTGGCTGTCGAGGTAAAACTGTGTCGAGAAACAGGCTCAAGATATACGGATTATGAGGCCAGGTAAGTGCAAAGATAAGGGGAGGTTTTCCGACGCTTTCGCGAAGGTCCTTAATTAAATAACCCTTTCTCTTTTGGCGGTTTTGCCGTGAACACTTTCCTTGACACCGCGTAAACAATATACCGTTAAGCAGTATTCTAAACACAGTTAACCTCTTCTAGTGAGCACGAAGTCCTTAAAGTCTTAAAGTCTAGTTTCTTTTAAAATTTGTGCGGGTAAGCGTTATGCTCAGTTTCATGATTTGTGGGCCACGGAAAAAGGTGATGAAATCCTTTACCGTATGTTGTGGGGTTCGCTTGCCCTTAAATCCGTATTAATGTATGCAATGCGCAAATCAATGAAAAAATTTCTTTAAAATTTCAAACAATCTTTTTTTTTTAAGCGCGGCACTGCAACAAATACGGGTTAGTCAAATTTTTTTTTTGGTGTTTGCTAGCAAACTTGCAAAGAATCCTGCAAAGATATTATATTGGAAGCGTCGGATTTGAGAAGAAGGTGTTAGTAAAGTACGTACAGTTAAATTGTGGGTTAAGATACCCCCGTTGAATCGAATCTGGTAAGCTTGAAAGTTCTCTTGCGCGGGTTAAACTACCCGGATCTTTGGCACTGTTCTTCGTAACCACCTTGATTTTGAATGTGCACTTTTCTCCCCATAATCGCCGTTCGCAATTCCGCAAAATCTACAAATGTCGGAAAAATGGATATTAGTGCGGAAAAACAATACGAATGCCCAAATACCTGCACACTAAAAATTATAAAAAATAAACAATACAAATAGGACAAAACCAGAACACTTGAGCACAGAAGAAAGTATTGGAGCAAATGGAGGCAACTTGGCTGACGCCGCCTGATTATTGGGGATTCTCGCCGGGTTATTTTGGGAATCTTGGCTCCAAAATTCTTCAGGTGTTTCAGTATTCCACTAGTGCCTCATTGGTATTGTTTATCTTTTTATTTTAGTTACAGAGTGCAAGCAGGTATAAATTCCAGAGAGCAAAATGGTTAGTTTAGTTATTTCTTTTGTTTTGGTTTTGAAATTTTTGATTTTTATGTTTGTTTTTAAGAAAATTGTTAGATGGATATTAACAAGATTAACCCGAAATAACAAAAACAAAAACGTTACCGTCTCCACGGCAACGGCGCCATTTGATCGCACGCCAAAAGCGTGTCGGATATTTAAAGTTCTAATGTTTAACCGCGATCAGGACGGTGTCACTTTGCAGCTAGTGTAAGTTCATGCTACCCTTCCCCGGTACTTACGGGGTTGTGGAATTGGTGAAAAACGATTTTCAAGAGGGTGGTAACAGGAACTATCAATACGGATCTTTGTTAAACATCTAGCTAACAACCTAACAAGAGTTTACCTACTCGGTTAGGGGGCTATACCTTTCTTGAACTCCTTCGTCTTCGACTCCTCCCGGTGTACGGATCGGCCTCACCTCGTCGTCTCCTTGCGCCGAAGATGGATCCACCCGAAAGCTTCTACCTTTGGCTTCTTCTTCGAACTTTGAAGAAACTAGATCACTTGGCTTGCTAGGCCTTGTGAACTAGAATGAGTAGAGGAATGTTATGGTGTCTTTTTATCTCTAAGGAAATGAGTCTCAACACATGAGAATGGTTTGCCTTGAGGTAGAGAGAGCAGGAGGAAGAGGGAGAGCTTGAGAATGAGAGAGCTCAAGAGAGAGAAAGCAAAAGATAGAAAGAACCATACTCTTCTCATTCTCACCTCTCATAATCCAAAAGCCATCATAACAAAAATAGTAATCAAGTATTGTGTAAATGGTTTAAGTCAAAATGGCTATATCATTTCATGCGCTCATTTTGCATAAATAAACAAGCAAGCAAAAGTCTTTGCATGGAATGATAGCCATTGTCATGATGATGGTCAACTAGTCCAACCTAGTCAACCGGTCAACAAAGTCAACAAGTCAACAATGTCAACCCCTCAACAACCATGTCACTATAATACTTAATTAATATTAATGTTAATCATATATCTTATTCTCATTAGGGTTAAGCAAAAGTCAATGGTCAACAGTCAACTGTAAACAGTCAACAGTCAACAACCCCAATGAGAATACTCTGCCTCTGTCTCTCTGTCAACTGTGCATACACACCCGCATCCGCGTTCCGAGGAACACGAATACATACGAGATAAAACCAACCCCAAAACGTACACTAGGATCTGGCTTAAACCAAAGCCCTCTAGTGTTAACTGTCCGGACACTGTACGTGCACAAGTGCATGGATGTGACCGAACCCTGTCGTAAAACCAAGCGACCTGTCGCAAAACCATGCGACCTCTACTCTTTTATCTAAAGGCGAATAGCTTTCTGTGTGGGACTCTAAAGACTCGACACTACGCTGGCAGTGGGTTTAACCACAGACCGCAAGCGGCACTAGCTGTGCGTAACGGTCCCCAGGTAGATGCCGACAAGAAGACTGACGAGGTGAAACCCATCTGAACTCCTACTGAGTCTGACTGTGACAATCTCCATACAGTCCGGTCTTTTCTTCTGATACATCGCATGGCGGGCCAAGGGGGCGGTAAACGTCAGTCCCCCAATAGCGGTACAAGTCGTGTCGGAGTGAAGCCCAGAACACCATGAGATAACACTGGAAACCTACCAGTATATCTCGCTTGCCCTGGCCAGGGACTACTCGTGTAATGGCTCTCCTAGAAACACCGCGATGTCAACCCCCAATACCGGGAGAGACGAATCCTGTCTAACCGTCACTGCCTCCAAGTGCTTTGGGACTGCACCCAAAAACTACCTGTTTGCACGACTCCTTTGAGCCGTGGTAGGGTAGTAATCAAAGTGCAGTGGGAACACACTCGAGGCGAAGTGACAGAGTCAAGTCAGCGGACTAAGCTGTACTCATGTCACCTGGGAACTGATAACTGACGATAGGTATAGTACCAACCAACAGTTCCCGACGAGTCCTGTCCAGTGTACTCGTAACCCAACGAGAACCCGCATACTATCTCCAGTACGACGTACTGATGGCTTTGGGACAGACCATCTCCCACACTGGGATAAGAAGCGCATACGCTAGTCTACTCCGGAGTATCGATGCCCTGTCTCGATAGTCCTGCGACTAGGGACCTGCATAAGGATGTGCTTATAGATTACCCAGCCCCCACTAGTGTGACTGCCATCACAACGCTGGTAATCAAGCAAAGATCCTAAGGGCTCCACTAATGTGTATAGGTGATATTCTAAAATAAACACATGTACACTTTGAAGTAGAAACAAACCAAGTAGCATACTACTATATTGAGCAAGATTGTTTATACAACTGTGAATATCCCAAGCTTCCATTAAGTAATATACAAACTAGTATGATACAGTAATGGCCTCTAGGGCATATACACTAACAATCTCCCACTTGCACTAAGGCCATGTACTGGCGTATCGAAGACCTATCATATCGATCAGCCGCTCGAACAGAGTCTGGGGCAAGGCCTTTGTGAGTGGATCAGCAGTGTTGTCTTCTGTAGAAACTCTTCGAACCTCGATCTCCGGGCGACCCATGATCTCCCTGATCAGGTGATACCGCCTTAAGATGTGTCTGGACTTCTGATGGGACCTTGGTTCCTTTGCTAAAGCTATAGCCCCGTTGTTGTCGCAATACAGAGGTATTGGATCAACAATGGACGGAACCACCTGAAGTTCAGTTAAGAACTTCCATACCCAGACAGCTTCTTTTGCGGCATCTGCAGCAGCGATATATTCCGCTTCCATCGTCGAGTCAGCAACGGTTTCCTGTTTGGAACTCTTCCAACACACCGCCCCCCTATTGAGGGTAAATACATAACCCGACATGGACATGGAATCATCCTTGTCACTCTGGAAGCTGGAGTCAGCAAAGGCCTCGATCTGGAGGTCTTTTCCGCCATACACCAAGAACATCTCCTTAGTCCTTCTCAGGTACTTGAGAATGTTCTTTACTGCTATCCAATGTTTCTCCCCAGGGTTTGACTGATACCGGCTTACCACACTCAGTGCATAAGCTACATCTGGTCTGGTACACAACATCGCATACATTATAGAGCCTACCGCAGAAGCGTAGGGTATAATAGACATGTGATCCCTTTCCAAATCAGTCTTGGGAGACATCTCTTTGGAGAGGGTGATCCCATGACAAGACGGTAGATTACCGCGCTTGGAATCTTCCATACTGAATCTTTTCAGTATGGTGTCGATGTACCTGGAATGTGAAAGTCCTAATAACCTCTTGGATCTGCCACGATAGATCCGGATCCCCAGAATGTATGAGGCATCACCCAGGTCTTTCATGGAGAACCTGTGTGGCAAGAACCCCTTGACAGATTGTAGCATAGGAATGCCATTTCCTATTAAGAGAATGTTATCCACGTATAAAACGAGGAATACTACAGTTCTCGCTACAAATCTACTATAGATACATGGCTAAACTGGATTTTTGATAAAGCCAAATTCCTTGACCGTCTCATCAAAACAGATGTTCCAACTCCGCGATTCCTGCTTTAGTCCATAGATGGACTTAAGCAACTTGCACACCTTTCCGCTGCTCCCACTCTGAATGAAATCCTCTGGCTGGTCCATATAAACACACTCCTCTAAATTTCCATTTAGAAAAGCGATCTTTACGTCCATCTGCCAAATCTCATAATCGTGGAAGGCAGCAATGGCAAGAAGGATCCGAATGGATTTCACCATAGCTACTGGAGAAAAGGTCTCGTCATTGTCCAAACCAGGTCTTTGACGAAAACCCTTTGCAACCAGTCTAGCTTTATAGGTCTCAACCTGTCCATCTACACCAATCTTCCTTTTGAAGATCCACTTGCATCCTACGGGTTTTACCCCATCTGGAGCAACGTCCAACGTCCATACTTTGTTGATGTACATGGACTCCATTTCGGTCCGCATTGCATCCAGCCATTTTACCGAGTCAACGCTCTGAATGGCCTACTGGAAGCTAGTCGGCTCATCATAATCTATGATGCAATCCTCTCTATCCCCGTCTATGAGAAAACCGTAGTATCTCTCGGGCGGATAAGACTTCCTACTACTCCTGCGGAGCGGCGTAGGAATGTCATTTTCTTTTGAACCCTCTGGTTCCACTAAGCTTTCAGTAACAGTCTGTGGTTCTGGAATTTCTTCCAGTTCTATTTCGCTCCCACTTGTTTCCTTTTCTAAGAACTGGTGTTCTAGAAAATAGGCATTAGGAGAAACAATGATCTTCTGTTCCTCTGCGTAATAGAAGAGATATCCCTTGGAGTTCTTTGGATATCCCACAAACTTGCACTCAACTGAGCGTGCCTCGAGCTTGTCCGCATGCTGCTTTTTAACAAAAGCTGGACTTCCCCATGTCTTAATGTGATTAAGATAGGGTCTCTTCCCACACCACATCTCATATGGTGTAGTAGGCACAGTCTTAGTTGGAACTCGGTTCAAAAGGTATGCAGCTGATTCTAGTGCATATCCCCAGAATGATCGCGGTAACTCAGCGTTACTCATCATGGACCGTACCATATCCAATAGGGTTCGGTTCCGTCTCTCCGATACACCGTTATGTTGCGGAGTGTATGGAGGAGTAAGCTGAGAGAGAATTTCGTTCTCTTTTAAATAGTCCAGGAACTCGGCACTTAAGTATTCACCACCTCGATCTGATCTTAGAATCTTGATACTTTTGCCGGTTTGTTTTTCTACTTCATTCTTATATTCCTGGAATTTTCCAAAGGCTTCGGACTTATGCTTCATTAAAAAGACATAACCGTACCTTGAAAAGTCATCCGTAAAGGTAATGAAGTAAGAATAACCGCTTCGCGCATGTGTAGACATTGGACCGCACACGTCGCTGTGTACGAGTCCCAATAGCTCGCTCGCTCTTACTCCGTGTCCAGTGAACGGAGTCTTTGTCATCTTTCCTTTGAGACAAGATTGACAAGTGGCATATGATTGATATTCGAACGGATTCAAATATCCTTCTGTATGTAACTTCGTCAACCTTCTCTCATTGATGTGACCCAGTCTACAATGCCATAAGAAAGTCTGATTTATTTCCGGAGACATTCTTTTGTGTGTATTCTGGACATTGAAAATCTGTGGTTGGTTTAGTACGTATATACCATTGCTTAATATACCTGACCCAATCAAAACTTGATTAAGGTGAATGTTTACAACATTACTTACAAACGCAAATTCACAACCTTCTTTAGAAACCAAAAATACAGAAATGATATTACAAGTTGCGTTGGGTACAAAAAAGCAATTACGCAAAACCAAAACGTGTCCATCTGACATCCCCAGGTGATAGTCCCCCACGGCCTTAGCATCCATGCTAGCTCCGTTTGCAACTTTGAGGGTCATGTCACCTGCCTTCAAAACCCTACGGTTTCTCAACGCCTGCAAAGAATTACAGATATGAGATCCTGATCCGGTATCAAATACCCAGGAAGTAGAGTTTATTGATAGACAGTTTTCAATAACATACACACCTGAAGCTGAAGCCGCAACTTGCTTCAGTTCCTGTGTCCTGGCTTTCCAAGCCCTGCAATCTTTCTTCCAGTGACCACTCTTGTGACAGAAAAAGCACTCTTCCTTCCCTATAATCTTCCCCACTATTTTTGTTGCTTTTGCTTTTCCCTTCGTATCCACTTTACTAACATCTCCCCTTGGTTTGGCGGAGACTTTCTTCTTCTTTCCCTTGGCTTTCGCCTTGGACCTAGAAGATGAAGATCCTCCTACAAACAAAGTGGATGTTTCCCTACCTTTCTGTAGGGTGCCCTCTGCACTCCTCAGCATGTTGAGGAGTTCTGAAAGTTCAACTTCTTTTTCCTGTAAGTTGAAGTTCAGGATAAACTGGGCGTAAGTAGAAGGAAGGGACTGGAGAATCAAGTCCGTATAGAGCTCGTTCTCTAACGTGGTCCCAAGTTCCGTGAGCTCCTCAATGAAGCCAATCATCTTAAGCACGTGTTCCGCTACCGATGATCCGATGGCCAACCTTGCCGAAAATAACTTTTTCGACACTTCGTATCTTGCGATACGAGATTGCTCTCCATACAGTTCTTTTGTATGGAGAAATACGGATTCGAGGTCCATATTCTCGTGCCTCCTCTGATGTTCGTTGTCCATAGAGGCAAGTACGAGGCACTTGGCCTTCGCGCTATCAATCTCCCAAGTCTTACGGATTTCCTTATCCGCGACGCTGGAGGTGGGACTTGGGACAGGGAGAGCTTTGGTGGTAAGGAGATACCCCAACTTGTCATAAGTGATTTCCATTTTGACATTCCTGAGCCAATCTTTGTAGTTTGGCCCTGTCAGTATGTTTTTATCTAGAAGTAACTTAAGTCCAGTCATGTTGATTGGTCGCTGCAATTAGGAGAGAGAGAAGAAACACTCAGCATAATGCTCTTGCAAGTTTAGAGTGGTTTTTAATTTGTCTAAACAGGATGGCTCCCACTGTCTCTCGAATCCCTCCTCAAACCAGAAAGGAAGAATTAATCAGGATCAATCTCACCGTACAATACTTGCTTAACCGTTCGACCAGGCTGGTGTTGATACTTCGAGGGAGGTTTTCCAACGCTTTCGCGAAGTTCCTTAATTTAAGAACCTCTTTTCCTTGGGGGCGTAGCCCCGCTAACACCTTTCTAGACACCTACTTGGTTTATAGCATTGATCGTTAAGTGAGAAATTTCCCGTGGAGTAGCATATACTCACAGTAGGATCGGGATCCAAATATCATCGCGTGACGAAACTGAAGGAATCCTACCAGAATCATCACACTCCAAATGGTATGCAACACTAGCAAGTTTCAGTTCTTTTGAAACTCCCGATGTGGATTTTTTCCCCATGCTCTTATGACCTTGACTTTGGCCAAAATATCATAAGTCACATGTCAAGTTCTACCCGTCATTCTCCAGGTTAATTTGAGCCCATCCGGACATACCCTTGACTTTGGCCAAAATGGTAGTACGACTGCCCCAAACCAACACATCTATCTATGCTCCACATGAATACCCAACAGCTACCAATCACTATGCCTTGACTTTGGCCAACATACATAGCTTAAATACTATTGACCATCCATGTGAAACGACGGAGGGCTACGAATGGTTTTGGCGAAACCGTGAACGTAGTGAACTTGATATAATCGATGGAACGAGATAGCTTTTAAAAGGAGTGGCTTAAGCTCCGCGTTTAAAAGTTATTTTGAAAAGAAACCGAGTGGTTTTTGAAAGTGTTCCAACGACTTTTACTAGGTTTATTTTTCTTTGCATTAGTTCTTTAAATGCGTATTTTTCTTGCATTAGTTCTTTTAATGTGTCCTATCATTTAATCCTACCATTGCAGAAAACAACCAAAATATGACGTACACTTATGCCATTCGCATTCGCCACGGGGCCCCGTCATTACCCGTTAGGTTACTTAACTAACGACAGAGCGGGGGCTGGGCTAGAGCGGCTGCAAAACATAAGCAACGCCTAAATAATATCATATATAAATATATTGCAATGATAGCCATTTCAGATCACAGATGAAAACATTGGATATACTAGGAACCCGCAATTCGTACGAGCCTGTAACGAAAAGTAGATTACACGGTCGCGGTGAATAGCCAATACCCCACCCAAGACCCCTACGGGTGCGGTAAACTACCTGCCAAGTACCCGAAGCGAAGCAACCTCCCTCAACTCCATGAGTAGGCCACTCGGCACTTCGGGATACCCGGTAGTTTGTGCACCCCCTCTATGGGTCTATCCTAGGAGCAAAAACAGTAAAAAGAAATTATATAATGACGGCTACAACCCCGACCCGGTTGTGCGGCCATATAAATAATTATTACATCAATTTACAAATTTACATGAATTGAAAAAAAAGAAAACTCTCGTCTCACAACCCCCGGCTATTCACCCGCGACAATCCAATGAGTTCATATACACATTCCAACAACATTACAGATCACAGATTTGTATAATCCCCACTAATCGACATATAGCGATTAGCAGACGTTCAATACAAATATCACATCACAGATATAAACCCGTTAGCCTTAGTCTTTAGAAACTCGATCAAAATACGGTTTTTAAAGCCCCAAAAACAAAATTTTCTTTCTGGAAAATCTGGGCTGAAAAAACATATACCAAAATTCCCAAAATACCCCACTGAATATACTGTAGCAAAGAGGATCCAGAGAAGAGCCAATACGGCCGTGGAACCACGGCAATAGCAAGCTATTGCCGCGTTTCCGCGGCGCTTTGATGAGATCACATGACCGTCTTTCTACAGTATACTCTAAAAACCCTGAGTCGATTTTTAAAGCATGATTTATTACTTTTACAGCACTTTGAAAATCGACAGCAAGTTTGAAAACCGGGTGTATTTCGCGACTTTTTCTCCGATCGAATTTCTAGTTACTATGCTAACATGTTAGGTAGTGTTTAACTAGGCTCTGATACCACTGTAAGTCCATGCTACCCTTCCCCGGTAATTACGGGGTTGCGGAATTGGTGAAAAACGATTTTCAAGAGGGTGGTAACATGGACTACCAATACGGATCTTTGTTAAACAACTAGCTAACAACCTAACAAGAGTTTACCTACTCGGTTAGGGGGCTATACCTTTCTTGAACTCCTTCTTCTTCGACTCCTCCCGGTGTACGTATCGGCCTCACCTCGTCGTCTCCTTGCGCCGAAGATGGATCCACCCGAAAGCTTCTACCTTTGGCTTCTTCTT
This sequence comes from Agapanthus africanus, assembly GCA_030015575.1. Taxonomy (NCBI): domain Eukaryota; kingdom Viridiplantae; phylum Streptophyta; class Magnoliopsida; order Asparagales; family Amaryllidaceae; genus Agapanthus; species Agapanthus africanus. The sequence goes on from JASDDO010000014.1 coordinate 446,706,396, forward strand.
CGAACTTTGAAGAAACTAGATCACTTGACTTGCTAGGCCTTGTGAACTAGAATGAGTAGAGGAATGTTTTGGTGTCTTTTTATCTCTAAGGCAATGAGTCTCAACACATGAGAATGGTTTGCCTTGAGGTAGAGAGAGCAAGAGGAAGAGGGAGAGCTTGAGAATGAGAGAGCTCAAGAGAGAGAAAGAAAAAGATAGAATGAACCATACTCTTCTCATTCTCACCTCTCATAATCTAAAAGCCATCATAACAAAAATAGTAATCAAGTATTGTGTAAATGGTTTAAGTCAAAATGGCTATATCATTTCATGCACTCATTTTGCATAAATAAACAAGCAAGCAAAAGTCTTTGCCATGGAATGATAGCCATTGTCATGATGATGGTCAACTAATCCAACCTAGTCAACCAGTCAACAAAGTATACAAGTCAACAATGTCAACCCCTCAACAACCATGTCACTATAATAATTAATTAATATTAATGTTAATCATATATCTTATTCTCATTAGGGTTAAGCAAAAGTCAATGGTCAACAGTCAACTGTCAACAACCCCAATGAGAATACTCTGCCTCTGTCTCTCTGTCAACTGTGCATACACACCCGCATCCGCGTTCCGAGGAACACGAATACATACGAGATAAAACCAACCCCAAAACGTACACTAGGATCTGGCATAAACCAAAGCCCGCTAGTGTTAACTGTCCGGACACTGTACGTGCACAAGTGCACGGATATGACCGAACCCTGTCGCAAAACCATGCGACCTGTCGCAAAACCATGCGACCTCTACTCTTTTATCTAAAGGCGAATAGCTTTCTGTGTGGGACTCTAAATACTCGACACTACGCAGGCAGTGGGTTTAACCATAGACCGCAAACGGCACTAGCTGTGCGTAACGGTCTCCAGGTAGATGCCGACAAGAAGTCTGACGAGGTGAAACCCATCTGAACTCCTACTGAGTCTGACTGTGACAATCTCCATGCAGTCCGGTCTGTTCGTCTGATACATCGCATGGCGGGCCTAGTGGGCAGTAAACGTCAGTCCCCCAATAGCGGTACAAGTCATGTCGGAGTGAAGCCCAGAACACCCTGAGATAACACTGGAAACCTACCAGTATATCTCGCTTGCCCTGGCCAGGGACTACTCATGTAATGGCTCTCCTAGACACAGCGCGATGTCAACCCCCAATACCGGGAGAGACGAATCCTTTCTAACCGTCACTGCCTCCAAGTGCTTCGGGACTGCACCCAAAAACTACCTGTTTGCACGACTCCTTTGAGCCGTGGTAGGGTAGTAATCAAAGTGCAGTGGGAACACACTCGAGGCGAAGTGACAGTGTCAAGTCAGCGGACTAAGCTGTACTCATGTCACCTGGGAACTGATAACTGACGATAGGTATAGTACCAACCAAAAGTTCCCGACGAGTCCTGTCCAGTGTACTCGTAACCCATCGAGCACCCGCATACTATCTCCTGTACGACGTACTGATGGCTGTGGGACAGACCATCTCCCACACTGGGATGAGAAGCGCATACGCTAGTCTACTCCGGAGTATCGATGCCCTGTCTCGATAGTCCTGCGACTAGGGACCTGCATAAGGATGTGCTTATAGATTACCCAGCCCCCACTAGTGTGACTGCCATCACAACGCTGGTAATCAAGCAAAGATCCTAAGGGATCCACTAATGTGTATAGGTGATATACTAAAATAAACACATGTACACATTGAAGTAGAAACAAACCAAGTAGCATACTACTATATTGAGCAAGATTTTTTATACAACTGTGAATATCCCAAGCTTCCATTAAGTAATATACAAACTAGTATGATACAGTAATGGCCTCTAGGGCATATACACTAACAGCTAGCCGTGATGAGCACGGGTCGATCCACAGGGTGATGGTAAGTTTTACGTTCTTGTTCTAACGAGTTAACAACGTAGAGGATTTGTTCGTTATCTAACCTATGTGTATATTCAAGTATAAGGCTTGTTAGGAAACGATAGGATAGTGTAAGTTAATGGATTCCGTATTCAAGTGCTTTGAGCCAAACTCAACCAATGAAGCTAGAACAATCGGCAACAACGTGGATTAGGGGACTTAAGCACGGTATTCATGGAATCCGGCTTATTGACCTTTGTCCTTCCGTTCTTGTCTCTTGCTTTCGCCTCCGGCCAAACCGAATGCAACCGGTCACAGTTAGGAATCACCTTTACCTTGGTAGGGTAGGGTGCCTAACGTAGCGTTTGCATAAGATTTGGGCGAAGTTTCAAATGGGAAAAGACGGGAAAAGGAAATGAGGAGCGAAATGTTAACTTACAAAATCTTTCTCTTTTCCTAACAACAATATTCACACCAACATTCACAAAACAACAAAGAGGAAAAAAGAAAAGCTACAAAGAAAAGAAAAGACTACAAACAAGTAATTAAATGACATGGTAATAAATTGCAAGTAATAAAAGACAAGAATGAAAATGCTTGTAAATAAAAGAGCGAGTAAGAAAGACTAAGAGCCATAGAACCCAAAACAAGACATGGGTTCAATAACCAAATCTTAAACTTGCACGCTCAATGAAGAGGTTGCAAGATCAAGAAAAGGCAAAGAACTCTTGGTGAATGAAGGCACAAAAGAGATCTTTATTAATCATCAAGAACGATACAACCCCTTGAGATCAATAACCAACACTTAAACTTTCAAGCTCAATGAAGAGGTTGAAAGATCAAGAGAAGGTTAAGAACTCAAGGGGACTAAGCTATTTACAAGAAAGGAGAATAGAAAACTTGGACAAAGAATGACAATCCAAGACTAAAGAATGACTTTTGAACCTTTGCCCCATGGTCTGTATCTATAGGCTCCAAAGAATGGAGGGAAATTCGAATTTTTAAATCAACACAAAATCTTTAGCATTGAATGCTCATTACTTCATGTCCATTTGTGACTTGATTCTTGTCTTCCCCATCATGGTCCATGCTGATTTGTCTATTTGAATTTGATTTGCACTCAGTTTTGGAAGGGAATTTGAATCTTTAAATCACACACATAATCTTCACCATTAAATGCTCATTACTCCATTCCCACATGTGGCTTGATTCATGGCTGCCCCATTATGGCTCATGCTGATTTGCTTAATTCCTTTTGATTTGAACACATGCTTTTTAGCCTTGAATGCATATAAAATCATATGCATATAAAATCATCTCTTTGAATGCATATAAAATCATATCCACATGTGCTTAAAAGTCTTGTGTACACACTTGTTGTGTTGGACCATTTAGATAAAAAAAATGTGTACACAACTTGTTGCGTAAAGGAACTCCTGAAGTATTGGTCGGTTTGCGTTTCTGGTCGCAGTGTCTTCCCTCAAGTGATATATCCTTGCTTTTGGATGCAGTTCCAGTATTTTGTCATGGATACCTGTAATCTATAATACTGACTAGACACTGGTTAATAATACCGATAAATACAACAAATAGATAATGAATGGGCGGTATTATAATGCAGTTTTCTGATATGAACAGTATGCTACATCTGGTCTGGTACTTAACATCGCATACATTATAGAGCCTACCGCAGAAGCGTAGGGTATAATTGACATGCGATCCCTTTCCAAATCAGTCTTGGGAGACATCTCTTTGGAAAGGGTGATTCCGTGACAAGCCGGTAGGTTACCGCACTTAGAATCATCCATACTGAATCTCTTCACTATAGTATCTATTTACCTGGACTATGAAAGTCCCAACATCCTTTTTGATCTATCACGATAGATCCCGATCCCTAGAATGTAGGTGGCATCACCTAGGTCTTTCATGGATAATTTCTGTGATAAGAATCCTTTGACTGACTATAACATAGGAATATCATTTCCTATTAGGAGAATGTCATCCACGTACAAGACGAGGAATACTACAGCTCTCCCTTCAATCTTACTGTATATGCATGGTTCATCTGGATTTTTGATGAAGTCAAATTCTTTGACAGCATCATCAAAATAGATGTTCCAACTCCGCGATGCCTGCTTTAGTCCATAAATGGACTTAACCAACTTGCATACCTTACCGCTGCTTCCACTCTGAATGAATCCCTCTGGCTGATCCATATAGACGCTTTCTTCCAAATTACCATTTAAAAAGGCCATCTTTACGTCCATCTGCCATATCTCATAATCGTGAAAAGCAGCAATAGCAAGAAGGACCCGAATAGATTTAAGCATAGCCACTGGAGAAAAGGTTTCGTCATAGTCCAAACCAGGTCTTTGACGGAAACCCTTTGCAACAAGTCTAGCCTTATAGGTTTCAACCTGTCTATCTACACCAATCTTCTTTTTGAAGATCCATTTGCATCCTACAGGTTTTACCCCATCTGGAGCAATGTCCAAAGTCCATACTTTGTTAGTGTATATGGACTCCATTTCGGTCCGCATTGCATCCAGCCATTTTACTGAGTCACCGCTCTGAATGGCTTGCTGGAAGCTAGTAGGCTCATCATAGTCAATAGTGCAATCCTCTCTATCCCCGTCTATGAGAAAACCGTAGTATCTCTCGGGCGGATGAGATTGCCTACTACTCCTGCGGAGTGGCGTCGGGATGTCCTGTTCTCCTGAACCTTCTTGTTCTACCAAGGTTTCAGTAATAGCTTGTGGTTCTGGAATTTCTTCCAGTTCTATTGCGTCCCCACTCTTCTGATTTTCTAAAAACTCAGTTTCCAAGAAGCAGGCATGAAGAGAAACAAAGACCTTTTGTTCCTCTGCGTAATAGAAATAATATCCCTTGGAGTTCTTTGGATATCCCACAAATTTTCATTTTACTGAGCGTGCCTCGAGCTTGTCCGCATGCTGCTTCTTTACAAAAGCTGGACATCCCCATATCTTAAGATACTTAAGACAAGGTTTCTTCCCACTCCACATCTGATATGGTGTGGTAGGCACAGTCTTGGTTGGAACTCGGTTCAAAAGATATGCAGTTGAGTCTAGTGCATATTCCCAGAATGATCGCGACAACTCAGCGTTACTAATCATGGAACGAACCATATCCAATAGGGTTCGGTTCCGTCTCTCCGATACACCGTTATGTTGTGGTGTGTATGGAGGAGTAAGTTGAGAGAGAATTCTATTCTCTTTTAAGTAACCCAGGAACTCGGCACTTAAGTATTCACCACCTCGATCAGATCTCAGTGTCTTGATACTTTTGCCGGTTTGGTTTTCCACTTCATTCTTGTATTCTTGGAATTTCTCAATGGCCTCGGATTTATGCTTCATTAAGAAGATATATCCATACCTAGAGAAATCATCCGTAAAAGTAATGAAGTAGGAATAACCTCCTCGCGCATGTGTAGATATTGGAACACGTCACTGTGTACGAGTCCTAAGAGCTCGCTTGCTCTTACTCCGTGTCCAGTAAACGGAGTTTTTGTCATCTTTCCTATGAGACAAGATTCACAAGTAGCATAAGATTGATATTCGAACGGATTCAAATATCCTTCCCTATGTAACTTAGTTAACCTTCTCTCATTGATGTGACCCAGTCTACAATGCCATAAGAAAGCCTGATTTGATTTCGAAGACTTTCTTTTAAGTGTGTTCTGGACACTAAAAATCTGAGCTTGATTCAATACGTATATCTCATTTTTTAATGTACCTGACCCAATCATAACTTGATTTAGGTGGATGTGAACCACATCGCTTACGAAAGTAAAATCATATCCTTCTTTAGAAAGTAAGGATATAGATATGATATTACAAGTAGTACCTGGTACATAAAAACAGTTACGCAAAATCAATATCTTCCCAGTTGTCAGTCCAAGATGATATTCCCCTACGGATTCAGCATTCATACTCATTCCGTTAGCAACCGTGAAGGTCATATCACCTATCCTGATAACCCTACGGTTTCTCAGAGCCTGTAAAGAATTACAGATGTGAGTTCCTGACCCGGTATCCAATACCCAGGAAGTAGGGTTAACTGACATACAGTTCTCTATTACAAACACACCCGAAGTTGAAACTATAACATGCTTCGAATCCTGGCTACTGGCTTTGTTAGCCCTGCAATCCTTCTGCCAATGCTCAATCCCATAACAATAGGAACGTCCCTCTTTTACTACTTCCAGTCCCGAAACTTTTTCCCTTCCCTTTCCTTCTATTTTCCTGGTTTCCTTTAGGTTAGAAGGCAGAGACTGTAGAATCAGGTCAGTATCTGACCCGTTCTCCGACGTGGTCTTCAGGTCCGTGAGCTTATCAATATAGCTAGCCATTGTAAGGACGTTGTCCCCTACAGATGACCCGTCAGCTAACCTCGCTTGAATTAATTCGTTCGAGGTCTCATATCTTGCGATATGAGATTGCTCTCCATATAAATCTTTGTTATGGAGAAAGATGAAAACTAAGTCCATCTTCTCGTGCTGCTTCTGGTATACACCATCAACTGAAGCTAACACGAGGCACTTAGCTTTCTCTTTATCTTTTTCCCTTGTCTGATGGATATCCATATCCGCTACAGTGGAAACTAGACCTGGGACGGCGGGATCTTGAGTAGTAATAGGGTGGTCCAGCTTGTCATAGGCAATGGACATCTGGACAGACTTATGCCACTCATATAAGTAAGATTCAGTCAATTTATTATCTAGATGTAACCTAGTCGTGGTCACAAGGTCGCTGCAATTAAGAGAGAGAGAAGAAAACATTTTAGCATGATGCTCTTGCAAGTTTAGAACGGTTTTTAATTTATCTAAACAGGATGTCTCCCACTGTTTCTCGAATCCCTCCTCAAACCATAAAAGAAGAATTAGCCAGGACTATTCTCACCGTACAATTCTTGCTTAACCGTTCAGCCAGGTCAGTGTCGATACTTCGAGGGAGGTTTTCCAACGCTTTCGCGAAGTTCCTTAATTAAATAACCTCTTTTCTCTGGGGGCGTAGCCCCGCTGACACTTTTCTAGGCACCTACTTAGTTTATAGCATTGATCGTTACGTGACGAATCTCCTGATAAGTAGCTTATACTCACAGTAGGATCGGGATCCAAAATATCATCGTATGATAATGTTGAAGGAATCATACCAACATTCATCAAACTCCAAAATGGTATGCTCTCTCTGCAAATTTCAGTTTCTTTAGAAATTCCCGATATGGATTTTTGCCCCATGCTCTTATGACCTTGACTTTGGCCAACAAATCATAAGTCACATGTCAAGTTCTACCCATCAATATCCAGGTTAATTTGAACCCATCCGTACATACCCTTGATTTTGGCCAACAAAACAGTACGACTGTCCCAAACCAACGCATCTATCTATGCTGCATACGAATATTCAATAGCTACCAAACACTGTGCCTTGACTTTGGCCAACAAACACAGCTTGAATTCTATTGACTATCCATATGAAATGACGGAGGGCTAAGACTGGTTTTGGAAAAACCGTGAACGTAGTGAACTTGATATAATCGAAGGAACCTGATACTTTTTAAAAGGAGTGGTTAAAGCTCCGCAATTAAAAATTCTGATCTTTTAAAATAACCGAGTGGTTTCTTTTAAATTTGTTCCAACGATTAAACTTTGGTTTATTTTCTTTGCATTATAATAATGCGTCCCATCATTTATCCTATCATTGCAGAAAACAACGAAAATACCACGTCCTCTTATGCCATCCGCATTCGCCACGGGGTCCTGTCATCACCCGTTAGGTTACTTAACTAACGACAGAGCTGGGGCAGGGCTAGCGCGGGTGTAAAACATAAGTGACGTCTAATAACTATCATATATAGATATTGTACATTCGTCAGACGCAATAATAAGAATTCCAGATCACTGATGAACTTTATTGGATATACTAGCAATCCGCATTTGCTTTGAGCCTGCAATAAAAGACGGATTACACAGTTGTGATGAATAGCCATTACCCCACCCTAGACCCCTACGGGTAGGGCAAACTACCCGCCAAGTACCCGAAGTGAAGCGGTCTCCCTCAACAAAGTGAGTAGGCCACTAAACACTTCAAAGTACCCGGTAGTTTGTGTACCCCACCTTAGGTCTATCCTAGGAGGAAAAACAGTAAAAAGAAATAATACAACGGTGGCTACAACCGCAACCTGGATGTGCCCCACAAAAGAATATTACATCATATTACATTTACATCGAATGAATGAATATTAAACCCATCTCAAACCCCGGCTAATCATCACAACACTCCAATCAAGTTCATATACACAAACAGTAAACATTACAGAAATGTGCAACCCCCTGCCAACCGACATACTAGCAGTTAGGGGAGGTTTACGAACACATTAAACATTACAGATAATGACCCGATTAGCAATTAGTTTAGAACATCGATCGACTGCCTTTATCCGTGTCTACCCCAAAAGCAAACCTGTACTGAAGTAACCTGGGTAGAAAACAGAATATACAGGAAAACAAAAAACCAGAAATTATGAATTACTGTGAAACTCCGAGTCAACTCGGCATTAACTCGGCGGCGGATCTGCGGCCAAAACCACCATTTGGCCGCGGTTCCGCGGCCGTCTTGCCGAGTTGTGTCCTCGTATTTTCCCAGAACACTTAAAATACCCTGCTGTGAATTTTAAGGCATATCAAAAAAAAATTTAGACACGTTTAAAATTTACAGAAACTGTTAGGGTTCGGGGTGTTTCGTTTTCGTGTTTTCCGTCGTTCGAACTTCTAATTAGTTGCTAAAAAGCTAGTAATGGTTTAGCCTGGCTCTGATACCACTTTAAGTCCATGTCATGCACCGTACGAACTTGCGGGGAGGCAGAATATATGAAAAATGATTATCAAAGCTTCGTAACACGGACTTGAGCGCATGAATCGTTTCTAAACCATTACTAGCAAACTACGAAAGGTTTAACTACTCGGATTCGAAGTTATACCTCGCGTTAGATGTCCTTCGGGTCTTCATCACGGTCCTCCACTCCTCATAGGCTCCTTGGAACATCAGCACCTCAACGTCCTCCTCGAATCAAAGAAGATCCACCCGAGAGCTCCTACTACAAGCTTTATCTCTAACTTGAGATAACAAGGTTGCTCAAAGTGCTAATCTAAGCTTCCTAGGGGATATAGAGTGAGGTTATGGATGTATTAGTCTAGCTAACCCTTGATCTCAACACATAAAAGGTTAGGGTTAGGGTTTCAAGAATGAGAGAGCTTGAGGAGAGAGAAGGTGATGATGAGAATGATATTGAAAAATGAACTCATTAGAATATATCAACCATCACAATTTATCAAATAAATAATATATATGATTAATCATCATGGTTGATGCATTCACCTTGTGTGATTCATCTCATTAGTCATTAGCTTCATAAATGAAGCAATAACTCCATGGATGAATCATACAAATGACTCATTAAGCAATAAATGCTTATGCCACCTTAACCCCCAAGTCACCATGCTTCTAGAAGCTTCCCGGAAAATTACGAGAACGCCCCTCCAATCCGTGAAAACACGGAAAAACTTTAGACTGTATAAATCTAATAACCTGATACTAGAATCTGGCTTAAACCAAAGCCGGCTAGTAAAAACTGTCCGAACGCCGTACATGCGTTTAAACACGTATGCGTCCAAACCCTTGTCGGAAAACCATACGACCTCTATATCGTTTCGCCTGGAGCAGGGAAACTCTCTGTGTGGGACTCTAAAGACTCGACACTACGCTGGCAGTGGCTTTAACCACAGGCCGCAAGCGGCACTAGCTGTACGTAACGGTCCCCAGGTAGATGTCGATATGAAGGCCGATGAGGAAAACCATCCGAACTCCTACTGAGCCTGATGTGAAAATCTCCGTACAGTCCGGTCTGTTCGTCTAAGACTATCGCATATCGAGCCTAGGGAACGGCAAGCGTCAGTCCCCTAATAGCGGTATAAGTCGTGTCGGAGCGTAGCCCATTACACCCTGAGAAAACTACTGGAACCAACCAGTAAATCTCGCTTGCCCTGGCCAGGGACTTTGCGTAATGTCTCTCTGACACAGCGCGATATCAACTCCCAATACCGGGAGAGAAGAATCCTGTCTAACCGCCACTGCCTCCAAGTGCTCGGGACTGCACCCAACTGCTACCTGTTTGCACGACTCCTTTGAGCCGTGGTAGGGTAGCAATCTAAGAACAGTGGGACACACTCGAGGCGAAGTAGCAGTGTCAAGTCTGCGGACTATGCTGTACTCATGTCACCTGGGAACTGTTAACTGACGACGGGTTTAATACCAACCAATCTGTTCCCCTGCGAGTTATGTCCGGTGTACCCGTAACCTAACGAGCACCTGTATACTATCTCCAGTACGACGTACTAATGGCTGTGGGACAGTCCATCTCCCCAACTGGGATGAGAAGCGTACAAACTTAGTCTACTCCAGAATATCGATGCCCTGTCTCGATAATCCTACGACTAGGGACAAGTATAGGATGTTTCTTATAGACTACCCAGCCCCCACTAGTGTGACTGCCATCACAACGCTGGTAATCAAGCAAAGATCCTATGGGCTCTACTAATATGTATATGTGATACGTTACAAGAAACATATGCACATATTAAAGTAGACACAAACCAAGTAGCATACTACCATTTTTAGCAAGACTGTATATACAACTGTGAATATCCCAAACTTCCATTAAGTAATATACATACAAGTATGATACAATAATGGCCCCTAGGGCATATACACTAACAGCAACTTATCGCAATATTTCGCACTAGTTTCAAGCCAACGCATATCTAGCGATTACAAACACCTTATAATAGCTTAACTAAGCTATCTAAACCATTTCTAAATTTTTAACACTTGCTAAATAAATTTTAGCAAAAACCTAGTAAGCAAAATTGCATAATTAAACAAAGTATTCATTAACAATAATTAACATTTCTACTAGGATAATCTTTTCCAAAACACAAATTAACTCTTTAAATGAACATTAATCACTTAAACAAACTTTAACCCTACATGAATTTCTTAAAACAAATATAAATGAATTAATCATGATTTAAAAGCTATATAAAACACATAATTAGCTAACTTAAATAACTAGATTAAGATAAAAACAACTAATTATGGATTAAGGTAGGAAATTATACCTCCCCAAGAACACCAAAATGAAACTTAATCCCTCATCATAGCATCAAAAAAACCATGCTTTGTTGAAGATCCAAGAAGGATTAGTGAAGGAAAAGATGGTTTTATTTTATTTTAGGATTTTGTGGATTATTTTTGGGATTTTTGAAGTGTTTAGTGAGCAAGAAAATGGAGAAATGAGCTAAACAAATGTAAAGGGGAAGAAATGGGGAGAGGCTCGGCCAAAGAGGAGATGGGGGTATTTTTGTGAATTTTGAGTGAAGAAATTGCTAGGAAATTAAGTAATAAATGCTAATAAATGCTATATGCCACCTTTACACCTTTTATTTTCTTTTTAAAATAAATCCTTTTGCACTCCAAAAAATATCTAGATATTTAAAAAGAAGTTTCCAAAATTTTCTAGTGACAAAAATTAATTTATTCTCAAGAGAAGAAATTTCCCGATTTACGTGCATATTTTACAGGCTAAAATAATATTTTATTCGGAAAAAATTCTATCTGAACCAAAACCTTCCAAATACTCCCAAAGTTTGCGCACAAGATTTATTTTAGCTAAAATAGGTGCCGGCAAGTTTCTACGGACGTTTGATCGAAATCGGGTTAAAACGGAAAATACCGACAATTTTGCCCTAAAACGGAAAAATTCGCAAAACGATTTCTGAAACGTTACACCATCCTTATGTAACTTAGCTAGCCGTGTAGCATTGATATGACCAAGTCTACAATGCCACAAGAAGGATTCGTTCATTTCTGAACTTTTCCTCTTGTGTGTGCTTTGTATATTAAGGACTGTATTTTGATTGAGAATGAATATGCCATTATGTAACAAGCCTGATCCAATCAACTTTTGATTTAGAAAGATGTTCATAATATTATCCAGTATTACAAAATTATATCCTTCTTTACTTAATAAAGAAACTGATATAATGTTGCACATCATGTTTGGTATATAATAGCACTCATTCAGAATCAGTGTATTACTTCTTGATAATACAAGGTGATATTCGCCAACTGCTTTGGCTGCAATATGTGTACCATTCCCTACTGTTACGGAATGATCACCCTTTCCCAGTTCTCTACCTTTACGTAGCCCATGTAACAAATTACACATATGGGATCCTGATCCGGTATCTAATACCCAGGACGTAGGGTGAACTGAGAAACAGTTCTCAATAACTAACACACCCGAAGAAGATGCATCAGCATGCATGTTCTTCATTTGGACGGCGTGAGAATCTAGATTTTCTCCTGTTTCTTGCTCAGTCTTATAACTCTTATAAGAAAGAACGGGACCAATGATCCCCTGCTCAGTATAATAAGCAGGTTTAGTCAATACATCCATATTATTATCTTGATTATGTTCTGACATGGTCGCTACCTGGAGAGAGAGAGAAGGAAACACTTTAGCGTATGCTCTTGCAAGATTAGATTGGTTATTATCTTATCTAATCAGGATGTCTCCCACTGTTTTTATCAAAACTTCCTTCAAACCCTAAAAGGTAAGATTAGCCGGGATTAATTACACCCTACAATTTCGTCAATCTTTCAGCCAGATCAGTGTCGGTACTTGAGGGAGGTTCCCCGTGCTCTCGCACGGACCTAATTAAAATAAACCTCGTTTTCCCATAGGCATAACCCTGTTAACACCTTTCTAGACACCTACTTGATCGGCTAATTGTCCTTTATAAAACTCTCCCAGGAGTAACTCTTACTCGCAGTGGGTATCGGGATCCAACTATCTCATAGGAGGTATGCAATCTCATTGCAAATTTCAACACTTGAAATTCCCGATAATATTTTGCCCCTAGCGATCTATGACCTTGACTAAGTCAACAAACCATAAATCGCAAGTCAAGTTCAACCCGTACATTTCCCGATTGAATTAAACCCACCCGTACGACCCTTGACTAAGTCAATAAGGTCGTACGACTACCCTAATCCAATCACATCTCATGCTTTAGCAGATAAACACTATTTAGCTATCGTACACTACGCCTTGACTAAGTCAACAAACATAGCACGAATACTAAGTAATATCTATCTGAAATGACGGAGGGCTACGCAGTTTTTTCAAAAAACCATGAGCGTAATGAACTTGATATCGTTGTAGAAACAAGTGAAAAGGAGTGTTTTTTAGGCTTTTTCTAGTTTCGCTAAAGAGGTCACTCCCGGTGAAGGGATCTCGGCTCTTTCCACATCGAATAAGGTGCAGGGTATACCATATATACAGCTGTGCAAAGTAAGAACTATATAAGCTATCAAAAAACTAAACCGAGAGTTTGTAGCATCTGCCACTAATTTTTTTTACAAGAAATTCATTTTCTAAAAAGGTGGTATATTGAGAAACAAACACCTTTTGTTCCTCAGCGCGGTATAAAATATATCCTTGTGAATTCTTTGGATATCCCACAAACTTGCAAAGAACTGACCTTGTCTCGAGCTTGTCCGGGTTTTGCTTTTTGACAGAGGACGGACAACCCCGTATCTTAACTCGTTTAAGATATGGTCTCTTTCCACTCCATATCTCATATGGTGTTTTGGGCACCGATTTTGATGGAACTTGATTCAATAGGTATGCGGCTGTCTCCAGTGCATAACCCCAAAAGGAAATAGGTAACCCAGCAGTACTCATCATAGAGCACTTGTTCAGACCATAATATTGCATTATTATATTCCCCATTCTTATTCTTTTTATAAATAAACGGGTGCTTTTGACGCATGTCTGCTACATGTTACAGGTTACAGGTTCTTGGACAGAAAACAGTGAAAGCGATGTAAGACGATGAAAAAAATGGATTTTGACCAACAAATAGAAAGACCTTGATCAAGCCTACATAAAGATAGAGTTCACAACGTACAAGGCAATGCAAAGTCTAAGATCGCGAAGCCACGGTTAAAGTCCACCATAATTGTTCACTGAAGATCTGGAATCAATGTAGAAGCCCAAATGGAAAAATAACTAAAGAAATGAAAAGCCCAGAAGAACCTAAAGAAGCCCAGAAAACATTGTTAGCTGACCACACTAAAGGGTCGCGGAACCGCGGCCCAAGCGCGCCATTGCCGCGGTTCCGCGGCCATAAGAAGACAAAAGAGGGATTTATTTTTACCATAATTTCGTGGCGGCTCTGAAAAGATTTCCTAAGGGCTATTTTTGTAATTTCGGACATGCGAAACAAATGTAACCCTAGGGTTTCCTATTCTTTATAAATAGGAACTCTAATCATTGTAATTCTTTATGCCTCCTTTTAATAATAAATTCCAGAACTCTTTATGGAGAGCATCGGTGCCTCTCTTCAATGCATCTATTCAGATCTGACAACCCTGCGTAAATGTTTGGAGAGATCTATCTGTAAAGTAAGTAGATTTGTTTATTTTCTTGCCCTAGATAATTTCAATTCATGCCCTAGATTAAATTTATTTTTTTGCCCTAGTATAGATTTTATTTATCTTCCCTAGTTATAACTTTCAATTAATTGCCCTAGGTAGAATAATTAGGTTTTTAGTAATAATCAATCCGAACACCCTTCGGAATTAACTCGTTAGCGCGACTAGGAAATTCACAAAATCCCTGTGGACCGACCCGTACTCACCGGCTAGGTTCATGCGACGCCGTTCTTGATTGCGGTTTAGAAAAAGTTTTTGACATACCAATCAAATGGCGCCGTTGCCGGGGATGGCGTGTTATTTCCTTTTTGTAATTTCGGGTTAATCAAAATTAAAAAAATCTAAAAAATCACAAAAAATATAAAAAATATATAATCTGTTATTTTTGGAAGAGATACTTTGTTGTTTGAATTTTGCAGGATATACGAAAATCTGATCTGGAAATCTACAGAGATCAAAACAGGAAAAAACAGATCGGAAAAATAGAAGATCACAACAACCGAGAAACAGAAGAAATTTGGAGGACCGAGTCTACAAGTTAACCGCGGTGATCTGGTCGACCAAAAAAGAAAAAAGGGCCGTACCGACCAAAGCATGGCGGAACCGCCGCTCCAGCCCCCTTTTGGCCGCGGAACCGCCGCGGCCTGGTCGATTCAGGACTTGAAAAAAAACGCAGAAGCGCGATAAAAAAAAATAAAGTTCCGCCACTGCAAATTTCTGTGAGTATTCTCTCTCCTCCTCTGCAAATCTTGATATATTTTCTGTAAATTTGCCTGCAGGATTTTTTTGCGCTCAAAAATATTTTCCCTTCCAAATAACAATCTTGTGCAGGATTCTTTGCGCCGCGCATAAAATAAAAATCTTTGATTGCAAGTGATTTTTCTGTTTTGCATATCTTTAAAACTGACTTTAAGGGGCTTTTTGACCAATTCAGATTGGGTGGGGATTTCATCACCCTCCCCAGGACCCCAGAAATCACATAAGGCATTTGCATTGACCATATCTTAATTAAAAAATACTAGACTCAGCCCTAAGAACGCCGCGCTCAATAGGACAGAGGACTAGTATAGGTATCGACCGTTTATCCTAACCTGACTTTGCGGTGCCTAGGCTAGTGGTTTTTAATTAGGCCCACAGTGTGGTTCCTTCCCACTTACCTGACACTTACCTGGCCGCAATTGGCGGTGAAAAGGCGGTTTGAGGTCCTATTTCTAGCCCTTTGGAACAGTTACGAGCTGTCTAGCTGACCTAGATGACCCTAGATCTAGGTCTGATTGTGCATTTCTGGTTGATTACATTTGTGTCTAAGCCCTTTATTGAAATTTTTTTTCTGCAAACAGTCTCAAATAAAGAGAAAAAGGAAAAAAGGAAAATTTTTATAAAAGCTTGCAAAAATTTTGTCGCTACGAAATCCTTGCACCCTACTTGCACCACCTACCTTCTTCCTTTTCTCATTCTTCTAACTTGGGTACCCCACATAATAAATCACTTGCCGAACTTTGGTATCCCGAACCTAATTTTGCATCGTATGTCAATTTGTTCGGTCAATTTAAAGACGATCCTTCCTTGCCAAAAAAATCTTTGAAAGATCAAATAGAGACGTCTAGGAGAAATAGTTTGACTTTTCAACCCACTTTTTGTCAACCAAGTCAACCTTCACCACCTCCATATGTTGACACCACTTTTCCAAGACCTGCTGTAACTTCTAAGCCGATGTCCATTGCTGAGCATATTGCTCAATCTCGCAGTCGATCTTTCACCCCCCTCCACTCATCTAGTTTTAGGGATCAGCATGATTATTCACCTTTTTATCCATATGTTGACCCTACCCCTATCTTACCACCCACTTCCTACCAGTCCTACCCGACTTTCCCACCTTCACTAGACACCGTTTCTACACAGCCATTAGGGAGTTTCACATATCCACACGATTTTGAATCTTTTACCGAAACCCCCTCACCACCCAAGTCTAGTTTGGAAGAGTCGTTGGAGGCATATATTGCTGCAACAAATAAAATGATGAGGAATGTGGAAGCATCCAGGGCCGCCCTTATGCAATCTAGTGAACCGGTAGCTAGTTTCCCGCTAGTTAAAAATTTTTCAATGTATAAGGAGGCGGTTGGACAGAGTGAGAATGGGAGAGGATTTTCAAATCAAACCTACCCTTACCCAATTGAAGCCCACAACTCCTGTTTGCCATCGATTGTTCCAAATGATTCACCAGTTGAAAATAACCACGAGTTGTGCGATTTTGTAGTGTTTGATTTGCCAAATTGTGAGGAACCCCTTTCGAGTGAAACCGCACCTAATTCTTTCGATCTTTACACCTCCACTCTAGAACCTAAATCGATACATATCCATGATGATGAGGTGTCTAAAGAAATTGATTTTCACTTGATTGAGAATATAGACACCGGGAATATTTCGGATGATGAACCTGTCGATTTGCTTGAAATTTTATGTTCAAATCATCATCCTGAGTTATTAAATGTTTCTCCCGAATCTCATATGCGTCTAGATTTTGATGATAATGGCATGTATGAGTTGAATATTGAGGATAGTATTGAGGAGAGTCTTGAGGATAATATTGAGGTTGAATCATTTTTATTTGATGTGTCTGATTTTCCAATTCATCCTCCTGAACCTTTGACTGTTATATCACCTTCCCTCTTTCCCATCGTTCCGACCACGCTTGACGACTGTGAGCTTGAAACAATTTCCTTTGAATCTGACACAATTCTCACAGATGATAACACCTACGAGTGTTTCACTTTTTCAGACGATGTTGATGACTCACCGCCCGAGTTTGAGTCCTTTACATTTTCAGATGAGTTAATTGAACCATCAGACTCGGTTTCTTACAGTAGTTTCGAACCATTAATGGACTCTTTCAAGTTCGAGACAGTTTACTACGGTAAGAATGATACTATCCCTAATACCCTTCCTTTCGTCATTCCTATTGTTCCGACCGTACAAGTGACCGTTACGCTTTCATCTCCTATACCAAGTTCGGCGTACCCATGTTTTCTTGCGAATCTTGAGGGAATTGACCCCATTTCCTGACGGGTTGATAGGTTAGCGCAATCGCTTATAACATATCGGTCATCACATATTGCGTTAATTTATTCACTCGATTTACACCCTCAAGATCGCGCGACCCTTCTTTCTCCTTTCCGCCCTTCTTCTCCACCGAGACCATATTCTACCATTCTTCTTTCCACATGGTCTCGCGTGCTTCTCATTTCTCTTCTTTCCACTCCCTCCTTTCACCAACTATACCATTACCACGATAAGATTTTTGAATGGTTGGTGCTAACCTTTGGCTTGTGTAAGGCCAAGCTTAAGTTTGGGGGAAACTTTGTATATATGTATATATATTTTTGTTTTCTTTTTCTATAAAAAAAATTCAAAAAAAAAATATTATAAATAAATAAGCAGGGGAGTGCCGGTATTTTGACCCTCTTGGTTTAGCATGACAGTGAGGACACTGTCAAGTTCAAGTTTGGGGGTATGCTCGGTACGTCTTCTTCCTTCGCATTCATTTGTACATATTTTTGCATTTGCATACTTATTTGAAAACCCATAAAAATTTGAAAATTTGAAAATTTCAAAAATTATTGTATTCAATTTTGGCTAATTGACTTGAGTTTGACAAATAGGTCAACTGGATAGGAACAACTAGATCTTAGACTTAGTGAATTAAAAAACCCTAAAATTAACATTCCTTAAAGTTTAACGGTAGAAAGTATATGCCTTGTAGTTTATTTAGAAATAGGCAAATTTTGGGTTCACTTCTTGGGATAAATCGAAACAAGGGAAGAGTATTGATGCTTTTATTAGAGTATAAGTTTGAAAAATAGTTCCTAGCTTTAGTCTAGATTCTGAAAATGTATACCCTACAATTTGCACAATCACGCACCTTGAAACTTGGAATAGTAGAAGAGACCTTGAAATGCTCTTGTCTAAAGTCCTTAGTACGAAGAAAATAAAAGAAAAAAAAAGTGTGAATAAAGAATAAAAAAAATGGACACTGGTTTTTGTGATTACTTAAGGCTGCAAAAATAGAAAAATATTTAGCGAGGGTGCTGCATCACCTAGTGCCTTAGACCAACTGGTTTGGGAGTCACTGCTAAAAGCCTTGGGTGTTGCAAGACTAGGAATTACGCTTAAATGTGCAAACACATCTTGTAATCGGTCGTTGGTACCTCAAGAAGTATTAACGGTCGCATGAAGGATGTGTAAGAAAAATTCAATTAAAAAATCACCATTTAAGAAGTGCTTTGGACAACGGACGAGAGTATGATTGCTTGATTTGAATTTCCAAGTGTAGGGGTGATCTATACACACACATAGGGATATGTGATTGGAGTTTAGGTGAGAGAAAGGAATGAAGAATAGAACTTGTATCTTTAGTAAGGGTTGATAGAAATTCCTAAGTGGAGATAGAACCCTAGAAGGAAAACTTAAGAGATGCCGAAAGCTAAGTAGGTCTACATAACATATATAATCTTAAGTTAAATAATGAGGAAGTGTGAAGAATGTGGGTGGATAATTTACGAGTCAACGATAATAGAATTCCTTGTTAAAAAACCTATTGGAGAACAAAAGTTAATGGGCTGAATTGATAGGATTTTGTGGGTAGTATCAGCTGAAAACCCTCAGGAGACAACACTCCTCCTACTAGGGACACTTAGAGGTTTAACGGCTTGTTGCACGTGCTCAGTGCAATCGCGTTTCCCTGCGAAAGTGCGGTTAGGATTTTAGTGAATAAAAATAAGTTTGCTCGAGAACGAGCAACAGATAAGTTTGGGGGTATTTGTTCAGACCATAATATTGCATTATTATATTCCCCATTCTTATTCTTTTTATAAATAAACGGGTGCTTTTGACGCATGTCTGCTACATGTTACAGGTTATAGGTTCTTGGACAGAAAAACAGTGAAAGCGATGTAAGACGATGAAAAAAATGGATTTTGACCAACAAATAGAAGGACCTTGATCAAGCCTACATAAAGATAGAGTTCACAACGTACAAGGCAATGCAAAGTCCAAGATCGCGAAGCCACGGTTAAAGTCCACCATAATTGTTCACTAAAGATCTGGAATCAATGTAGAAGCCCAAATGGAAAAATAACTAAAGAAATGAAAAGCCCAGAAGAACCTAAAGAAGCCCAGAAAACATTGTTAGCTGACCACACTAAAGGGCCGCGGAACCGCGGCCCAAGCGCGCCATTGCCGCGGTTCCGCGGCCATAAGAAGATAAAAGAGGGATTTATTTTTACCATAATTTCGTGGCGGCTCTGAAAAGATTTCCTAAGGGCTATTTTTGTAATTTTGGACATGCGAAACAAATGTAACCCTAGGGTTTCCTATTCTTTATAAATAGGAACTCTAATCATTGTAATTCTTTATGCCTCCTTTTAATAATAAATTCCAGAACACTTTATGGAGAGCATCGGTGCCTCTCTTCAATGCATCTATTCAGATCTGACAGCCCTGCGTAAATGTTTGGAGAGATCCATCTGTAAAGTAAGTAGATTTGTTTATTTTCTTGCCCTAGATAATTTCAATTCATGCCCTAGATTAAACTATTTTCTTGCCCTAGTATAGATTTTATTTATCTGCCCTAGTTATAACTTTCAATTAATTGCCCTAGGTAGAATAATTAGGTTTTTAGTAATAATCAATTCGAACACCCTTCGGAATTAACTCGTTAGCGTGACTAGGAAATTCACAAAATCCCTGTGGACCGACCCGTACTCACCGGCTAGCTTCATGCGACGACGTTCTTGATTGCGGTTTAGAAATAGTTTTTGACATACCAATCAGCACCACATATCTAATAGGGTGTGATTCCTCCGCTCCGATACACCGTCGTGCTGTGGTGTATACGGAGGAGTAACCTGAGAGAGAATCTCATTCTCTTTTAGATAGTCACGGAATTCCGTGCTCAAGTATTTTCCTTCCCGATCAGATCGAAGGATTTTAATACTTTTACCCGTCTGGTTCTCAACTTCACACTTATATTCTTTGAATTTCTCAAAAGCTTTAGACTTGTGTTTCAACAGGAACACATTTCTGAATCTTGAAAGATCATCAGTGAATGTAATAAAGTACGAGGAACCATTCCTGGCATGTGTAGACATGAGACCGCATACATCACTATGTATTAGTCCCAAGAGTTCAGTAGCTCTTTCTCCGTGTCCAGTAAACGGAGTTTTGGTCATTTTACCTTTGAGACATGACTGGCAAGTTTCATATGATGAAAATTCAAACTGATTCAAATATCCATCCTTATGCAACTTAGCTAGTCGTGTCGTATTGATATGACCTAGTCTACAATGCTATAAGAAGGATTCGTTCAGTTCTGAACTTTTCCTCTTGTGTGTGTTCTGTACGTTAAGAACTTTAGTTTTGATTTAGAACGTATATGCCATTACATAACGTGCCTGATCCAATCAACGTTTGATTTAGGAAAATGATCATAACATTATCCTGCAATACAAAATTATATCCTTCTTTACTTAATAAAGAAACTGATATAATATTGCATATCAGGTTCGGTATATAATAACATTCGTTCAGAATCAATGTATTACCAGTTGGTAATACAAGGTGATATTTGCCAACAGCTTTGGTTGCAACATTTTCACCATTCCCTACTATTAGAGAATGATCACCTTTTTCCAGTTCTCTACCTTTCTTTAGCCTATGTAAAATATTACATATGTGGGATCCTGATCCGGTATCTATTACCCAGGACGTAGAGTATGCTGAGAAACAGTTCTCGGTGACAAACACACCCGAAGAAGATGCATCAACATGCTTATTCATCATTCGGGTCGTGTGGGAATCAGGATATTCCCATATTTCCTGCTCAGACTTATAACATTTATAAGATAGAGTGGAACCAACGTTCCCCAGCTCAGTATAATAAGTGGGCTTGGTCAATACATCAATGTTATTATCTTGATTAAGGCGTGGCATGGTCACAACCTGGAGAGAGAGAAGAAAACACTCTGCGTATGCTCTTGCAAGATTAGATTGGTTATTATCTTATCTAATTAGGATGTCTCCCATTGTTTGTAAGTCCACGTTACCCACCCCGGTGCTTACGGGGAGGCGGAATAGGTAAAAATCAAAATTTTAACACAAGGTAACATGGACTAAAACTTGAGGATCTTTGCCAAACCATTGCTAACAAACAACAAGAGGTTCTATCTACTATGCTTAGGAGATTATACCTCATGCAACAAGTCCTTCGGGTCTTCTTTCCATTGTCCTCCTCATCCATGCAAGCTCCGAGGATCGATCCGGATCTTGGTCACCTCCGCGGCCTCCTAGAGTCGAAGACGATCCACCCGAGAGTCTGTAGTCCGAGCTCCACCTCAAGCCGAGGTAACTAGGGCAACAAGTTTGCTATTCTTGAAGTCTTAGGTTGTGTAGAAGATGATGGTGGATATGTTTGTCTATTTTGTTTGTATTTTTCTCAACACATGAAAGCTATAGAAAAATCAAGAGAGGAAGAAGAAGGAGGAACCATGGGAGCTTCTCACTTGAAGAGAGAGAATGAGCAAGAGATAATAATCCCTAAACCTTATAATTACTAATCTCTTATCATGATAAAGTTGATGGCTACATTGATTTGACCATTATAATCTCAAATCAAATCCAAAGAAAAAGACAAAAGAAAGATCTAGTGCTCTCAAGAAAAGTCCAAGTCAACAATGGTCAACTAGGACAAATGGTCAAGCATGGTCAAATGGTCAAAGCAATTAGCTATAACACAATTATCATTAAAAAGATTAGTAAATATTTTCCTCACCTCATAATGGTTTTGACCGAACCAACGGTCAAAACCCTAATGAGGCACCTCCTTCTTCTTCGCTCCTAACAACCGTGCATACACACCCGCATCTGCATTCCGTAGAATGCGAATGCACAGAAGACAAAACTAATCCATCCATACAATACTAGGATCCGGCTTAAACCAAAGCCCACTAGCATTGTCTGCCCGAACAGCATACGCGCACAAGTGCATGTAAGTGATCGTAGCCCTGCGTAAAACCATATGGCCTCTACACCTTTCACCCAGTGCAGAGAAACTCTCTGTGTGGGACTCAAAAAACTCGACACTACGCTGGCAGTGGGTTTAACCACAGATCACAAGCGGTACTAGCTGTACGTAACGGTCCCCAGGTAGATGCCGACAAGAAGGCCGATGAGATAAACCCATCCGAACTCCTACTGAGCCTGAATATGACAATCTCCGTACAGTCCGGTCAGTTCGTCTGAGAGTATCGCATGGCGGGCTTAGGGGGCGGTAAACATCAGTCCCCTAATAGCGGTACAAGTCGTGTCGGAGTGTAGCTCAGAACACCCTGAGATAACACTGGAAACGCTACCAGTATATCTCGCTTGCCCTGGCCAGGGACTTTGTGTAATGTCTCTCCTAGACACAACGCGATATCAACCCCCAATACCGGGAGAGACGAATCATGTCTAACCATCACTGCCTCCAAGTGCTTCGGGACTGCACCCAACTACTACCTGTTTGCACGAATCATTTGAGCCGTGGTAGGGTAGCAATCTAAGAACAGTGGGAACACACTCGAGGCGAAGTGACAGTGTCAAGTGAACGGACTAAGCTGTACTCATGTCACCTGGGAACTGATAACTGACGATAGGCAAAATACCAACGAACAGTTCCCAGCGAGTCCTGTCCAGTGTACTCGTAACCTAACGAGCACCCGCATACTATCTCCAGTACGACGTACTGATGGCTGTGGGATAGACCATCTCCCCTGCTGGGATGAGAAGCGCATACGCTAGTCTACTCCGGAGTATCGATGTCCCGTCTCGATAATCCTACGACTAGGGACCTGTATAAGGATGTGCTTGTAGATTACCCAGCCCCCACAAATGTGATTGCCATCACAACTCTGGTAATCAAGCAAAGATCTTAAGGGCTCCACTAATATGTATAAGCGATATGCTAAAAGAAATACATGCACATATTAAAGTAGAAACAAACAAAGTAGCATACTACCATTTTGAGCAAGATTTCTAAACAACAGTTAATATCCCAAGCTTCCATTAAGTAATATACAAACTAGTATGATACAGTAATGGCCTCTAGGGCATATACACTAACAATCTCCCACTTGCACTAGGGCCATGTACTGGCGTATCGAAGACCTATCATCTCGATCAGCCGCTCGAACTGAGTCTGGGGTATGGCCTTCGTGAGTGGATCTGCAGTGTTATTCTCCGAATCTACTCTCCTCACCTCGATCTACCAGCGATCTACGATCTCCCTGATCAGGTGGTACCGCCTCAAAATGTGTCTGGACTTCTGATGGGACCTGGGTTCCTTCACTAAATCCATAGCGTCGTTATTGTCACAATACAGCGGTATTGGATCAACAATGGTAGGAACCACCTGAAGCTCCATGAGGAACTTCTTCATCCAGACAGCTTCCTTTGCGGCATCGCAAGCAGCTATGTACTCCGCTTCCATAGTTGAGTCAGCAACGGTCTCCTGCTTGGAGCTCTTCCAGCAAACCGCCCCTCCATTGAGGGTAAAGACATAACCCGACATGGACTTGGAGTCATCCTTGTCACTCTGGAAGCTGGAATCATCAAAGGCCTCGATCTGGAGGTCTTTTCCGCCATACACTAAGAACATCTGCTTAGTCCTTCTCAGGTATTTAAGAATGTTCTTTACTGTTATCCAGTGTTTCTCCCCTGGGTCCGACTGATACCGGCTTACAACGCTTAATGCGTATGCTACATCTGGTCTGGTACACAACATCGTATACATTATAGAGCCTACCGCAGATGCGTAGGGTATAGATGACATGCGAGCCCTTTCCAAATCAGTCTTGGGAGACATCTCTTTGGAGAGGGTGATTCCGTGACAAGCCGGTAGGTTACCGCGCTTTGAATCTTCCATACTGAATCGTTTCAGTATGGTGTCGATGTACCTGGACTGCGAAAGTCCCAACATCCTCTTAGATCTATCGTGATAGATATGGATCCTCAGAATGTAGTTGGCATCGCCCAGGTCCTTCATGGAGAACCTCTGTGATAAGAATCCTTTGACTGACTGTAGCATTGGAATGTCATTTCCTATTAGGAGAATGTCATCCACGTAAAAGAAGAGGAATACCACAGTTCTCCCTACAATCTTACTGTAAATGCATGGTTCATCCGGATTTTTGATAAAGTCGAATTCTTTGACAGTATCATCAAAGCAGATGTTCCAACTCCGCGATGCCTGCTTCAGTCCATAAAAGGACTTAAGCAACTTGCACACTTTACCGCTGCTCCCACTCTGAATGAAACCCTCCGGCTGATCCATATAGTCGCACTCTTCCAAATTTCCATTTAGAAAAGCCGTCTTTACGTCCATCTGCCAGATCTCATAACGTGGAAGGAAGCAATGGCAAGAATGATCCGAATGGATTTGAGCATAGCCACTGGAGAAAAGGTTTCGTCATAGTCCAAACCAGGTCTTTGGCGAAAACCCTTTGCAACAAGTCTAGCTTTATAGGTTTCAATCTGCCCATCTTCACCAATCTTCTTTCTGAAGATCCATTTGCAGCCTACGGGTTTTACCCCTTCTGGAGCAATGTCCAAAGTCCAAACTTTGTTGGTGTACATGGACTCCATCTCGGTCCGCATTTCATCTAGCCATTTTACCGAGTCACCACTCTGAATGGCTTGCTGGAAGTTAGTAGGCCCATCATTTTCAATGACGCAATCCTCTCGATCCCCGTCTATGAGAAAACCGTAGTATCTCTCGGGCGGATGAGACTTCCTACTACTCCTGCGCAGTGGCGCTGGGATGTCCTGTTCTCCTGAAACTTCCGGTTCTACCAAGCTTTCAGTAACAGCTTGTGGTTCTGGAATTTCTTCCAGTTCTATTGCGTTCCCACTTGTTTCCTTTTCTAAAACTGATGTTCCAGAAAGTGAGCATGACGAGAAACAAAAACCTTTTGTTCCTCTGCGTAAAAGAAAAGATACCCCCTGGAGTTCTTTGGGTATCCCACAAACTTACACAATACTGAGCGTGCCTCGAGTTTGTCCGCATGCTGCTTTTTAACAAAAGCTGGACATCCCCATATCTTCAGATATTGAAGATAGGGTTTCTTCCCATACCACATCTAATATGGTGTGGTAGGCACAGTCTTGGAAGGAACCTTGTTCAAAAGATATGCAGATGATTCTAGTGCATAACCCCAGAAAGATCGCGGTAACTCAGCCTTACTCATCATGGAATGAACCATATCCAATAGGGTTCGATTCCGCATTTCCGATACACCGCTGCGTTGTGGTGTGTATGGAGGAGTAAGTTGAGAGAGAATTCCATTCTCTTTTAAGTAGCCCAGAAACTCGGCACTCAAGTATTCACCACCTCGATCAGATCTCAGTGTCTTGATACTTTTTCCTATTTGTTTTTCAACTTCATTCTTGTATTCCCGAAATTTCTCAAAGGCCTTGGATTTATGCTTCATCAGGAAGACATGTCCATACCTAGAGAAATCATCCGTAAACGTAATGAAGTATGAATAACCACTTCGCGCATGTGTTGACATTGGACCACACACGTTACTGTGTATGAGTCCCAAGTGCTCGCTCGCTCTTACTCCATGTCCAGTGAACGGAGTCTTTATCATCTTTCCCATGAGACAAGATTCACAAGTAGCATTAGACTGATACTCGAACGGATTCAAGTATCCTTCTTTATGTAACTTTGTTAACCGTATCTCATTAATGTGACCCAGTCTACAATGCCATAAGAAAGCTTGATTTGTGTCTGGAGACTTTCTTTTAAGTGTGTTCTGGACACTGAAAACCTGAGCTTGATTCGGTACGTATATTCCGTTTTCTAATGTACCTGACCCAATCAGAACTTGATTTAGGTGGATGTGGACCACATCGCTTACAAAAGTAAAATCATATCCTTCTTTAGAAAGTATGGATACAGATATGATATTACAAGCCATACTAGGTACATACAAACAGTTACGCAGAATCAATATCTGCCCAGTTGTCAATCCAAGGTGATATTCCCCTACGGATTCAGTGTCCACGCTCATTCTGTTGGCAATCCTGAGAGTCATATCACCTACCTTGATAACTCTACGGTTTCTCAGAGCCTGTAATGATTTACAGATGTGAGATCCTATCCGGTATCCAATACCCAGGAAGTAGGGTTAATTGACATACAGTTTTCTATTACAAACACACCCGAAGCCGAAGCCACAACGTGCTTCGAATCCTGGCTACAGGCTTTGCTAGCCCTGTAATCCTTCTGCCAATGTCCTTTCCCGTAACAATAGGAACGTCCCTCCTTTACTATATCTAGTCCCAAAACTTTTGCCCTTCCCTTTCCTTCTACTTCCCTGGTTTCCTTCAGGGTATAAGTAGAGGGTAGAGACCGTAGAATCAAGTCAATATTTGACCCGTTCTTCAACGAGGTCTTCAGGTCCATGAGCTTATCAAAATAGCTAGTCTCAGTAAGGACGTTGTCCCGTACAGATGACCCGACAACCAACCTTGCTTGAAGCAATTCGTTCGAGGTCTCATATCTTGCGATACGAGATTGCTCTCTATATAAATCTTTGTTATGGAGGAAGATAGAAACTAAGTCCATCTTCTCGTGCTTCCTCTGGTATGCACCATCAACTGAGGCCAACACGAGTCACTTGGCATTCGCACAGTCCTTTTCCGATGTCTTACGGATATCAATATTCGTGACAGGGGAAACTGGTCCTGAGACGGCAGGGGTTTGATTAGTTAAGAGGTGTCCCAGCTTGTCATGGGTAATGGACATCTGGACAGACCTTTGCAAGTCATAACAGTCAGATTCAGTCATTTTATTATCTAGATGTAAGCTAAGTCTGGTCACTGGGTCGCTGCAATTAAGAGAGAGAGAAGAAAACGCTTTAGCATGATGCTCTTGCAAGTTTAGAATGGTTTTTTAGTTTATCTAAACAGGATGGCTCCCACGGTTTCTCGAATCCTTCCTCAAACCATAAAAGAAGAATTAGTCGGGATTGATCTCACCGTACAATACTTTCTTAACCGTTCAGCCAGGCTGGTGTTGGTACTTCGAGGGAGGTTTTACGATGCTTTCACGAAGTTCCTTAATTAAATAACCTCTTTTCCCTGTGGGCGTAGCCCTGCTGACACCTTTCTAGACACCTACTTGGTTTATAGCATTGATCGTTAAGTGAAAAGTTTCCCGAGGAGTAGCGGATACTCACAGTAAGATCGGGATCCAAATATCATTGTGAGATAATGCTGAAGGAATCCTACCAACATTATCAAACTCCAAATGGTATGCAGCACTAGCAAGTTTCAGTTTCTTTAGAAACTCCCGATGTGGATTTTTGCTCCATGCTCTCATGACCTTGACGAAGGCCAACATATCATAAGTCACATGTCAAGTTCTACCCGTCATTATCCAGGTTAATTTGAACCCACCCGTACATACCCTTTGTTGGATATAGTGCCCTCATAGTAAATTATTGGATCACAGGCACGTGATTGCAATGATTGAGGGAGGACCTATACCGGTAGGACAGTCTTACTCGAGATGATAGTATGCTATCTGGTTTATCTTTATCATCGTGTACTGCTTTAGGTGAACTTACAGGTCACTATTACACGTTGATAGAGCCCTTAGTATTCTTGCTTGACGGCCAGCAGTATGATGGCGATCATATACGTGGGAGCTGGGGTCTATAAGCAGATCCTTAAAAGGTCCCTAGTCGTGGGAGTTTCAAGACTGGGCATCGATACTCCATTAGTAGACTAGTGTATACAGTCGAGACCCCGACGAGGGGCGGTGGCCGGTCTCACAAACCATTGGTGTCAGTTGGATCACCTAAGAAGTATACAGGTGCTCATTGGGTTATGAGTACACTAGACAGGACTCGCCGGGAACATCCTAGTTGATATTATACCTGACGTCAGATAACAGTTCCCTGGTGACATGTGTACAAGTTAGTTCATCGACCTGAGATCGTCATTTATCTCGTGTGAGTTCCCACTGTGCTTTGATTACTACCCTACCACGGCTCAAAGGAGTCGTGCAAACAGGTTTTAGTTGGGTACAGTCCCGAGCCATATGGAGGCAGTGAGCGGATTGGCAGGGGTTTCGTCTTTCCCGGTATTGGGGGTAAGATCACACTGTGTCTAGGAGAGCCATTACACGAAGTCCTTGGCTAAGACAGGAGATTTACTTGTAGGTATTCCAATAGTATCTCAGGGTATTCTGGGCTACGCTCCGACACGACTTGTACCGCTTTTGGGGGTCTGACTTTTACCAACCCCCTAGGACCGCCATGCGATGCTCATAGAAGAACGGACCGGACTGTACGGATATTGTCACTGACAGGCTCAGTAGGGTATCAGGATGAGTTCGCTCATCGACCTCCCTTTTGGTCAATACCTGGTAGCCCCTCACGTACAGCTAGTACCTCTGACGTGCTAGTGGTTAAATCCACAGCCAAATATTTTGACGCGTCTTTAGAGTCCCCCACAGACAGTTTTCAAGTTTCGGGCGAAACGTTGTAGAGGCCGTATGATATATGGCAGGGTTCGATCATATACGTGCAGTAGTGCACGGATCCTGATCGGGCGGATCATACTAGTAGGCTTTGGTTTAAGCTGGATCTTAGTCTCATCGCATTCGCATTCAGTCGGAATGCGGATGCAGGTATGTATATACAGGTGAGGGGTATCCTTGTGATCCGTCACGCGTTTACTTTAGATGTTGCCGTATCTTTTTATTAAAAACATTTGGGTTAATGTTTACAAATGGAAATTATGAGCTAGAAATCATCATTTTGTGCATTTAATGTGACATAGACTTCATTAGTGACTCATGGTCTCTTGTCTTGTGCTAATGTCACATTATTTGATGGATTTGAGTCTTGATATGATAAGGAGAGAGAGAGAGGCTGCCATGATATAGTTTGGTCTTGTATTTTTCTCACAAGACTTCTCACACTCTCATTATCATCACAAGACATAAGAAAAAGAAAAGGGAACTTCTTCTTCTTACTCTTCTTCTTCTTCCTCTAGATCACATTTCCATGGATGGCATCACCTTCAACCTCCATCCATACAAATGATGCAAGAGACAAAGTTGTCACACACATTCTCTACTTCACCTTGGACACGTCGGCTAGCGAACTACGTGCCAGAGTTGCTTCGGATGAAGCGGGAGCCCGTAAAAAGACTCGAAGATGTGGTGCCATTTCCGACGAGGAGATCGAGACCGAAGATGCCGCGAAGAGTTTGGGATGGTGGACAAAGACCGAAGATGCCGCGAGGAGTTTGGGATGGTGGCCAAAGACCGAAGGACACGGATCGATCGGTATAGCTTTTCCAACCCTTTCTCCAGTTGCTATAATGGTTCGATCTGGGTTTATAGTGTATGATAGCGCCGGTTTCAAGTTTTGAAAAAGTTTTCGTTTCCGCATTTTGGCCTCGGACAGACGGCCGGGGCGCTACCGTAGACTTACATGGTATCAGAGCCACGCCATTAACCTTTACTAGATTGCTCTAACGTGTTTAGAACTTCGATCGAACAAAAATTCCGAAACCGCGATTCCATTTCATGAACTTTCTGTCGAATTTTTTTTTGTGGTCAAAAAATTATTTTGAGTATTGCAGAAAATCAGGCAGGGTTTTCTAAGAACACTGCAGAAAATTGGTTGCATGATATTGTTAGTGTTTATGCCCTAGAAGGCCATTACTGTATCATACTAGCTTGTATATTACTTAATGGAAGCTTGGGATATTCACATGTATATAACAGTCTTGCTAAACATGGTAGTATGCTACTTGGTTTTTCTATCTTAATATGTGAGTATACGTATTGATAGAGCTCTTAGGATCTTGCTTGTCTACCAGCGTTGTGATGGCAGTCACACTAGTGGGGGCTGGGTAGTCTACAAGCACATCCTTATTCAGGTCCCTGGTCGTTGGATTATCGAGACAGAGCATCGATACTCCGGAGTAGACTAGTGTGTACGCTTCTCGTCCCAGTTGGGGAGATGGTCTGTACCACAGCCATCAGTACGTCGTACTGGAGATAGTATACAGGTGCTCGTTAGGTTACGGGTACACCGGACAGGACTCACAGGGAACTGTTGGTTGGTTTGATACCAGTCGTCAGTGAACAGTTCCCAGGTGACATGAGTACAGCGTAGTCCGCAGACTTGACACTGCTACTTCGCCTCGAGTGTGTCCCACTGTTCTTAGATTGCTACCCTACCACGGCTCAAAGGAGTCGTGCAAACAGGTAGCAGTTGGGTGCAGTCCCGAGCACTTGGAGGCAGTGGCGGTTAGACAGGATTCGTCCCTCCCGGTATTGGGAGTAGATATCGTGCTGTGTCAGAGAGCCATTACGCAAAGTCCCTGGCCAGGGCAAGCGAGATTTGCTGGTAGGTTCCAGCAAGTTTCTCAGGGTGTAATGGGCTTCACTCCGACACGACTTATACCGCTATTAGGAGACTGACGCTTGCCGCCCCCCTAGGCCCGATATGCGATAGTCATGGACGAATGGACCGGACTGTATGGAGATTGTCACATCAGACTCAGTAAGAGTTCGGATGGGTTTAACTCATCGGCCTTCTTATCGACAACTACCTGGGGACCGTTACGTACAGCTAGTGCCGCTTGCGGTCTGTGGTTAAACCCACTGCCAGCGTAGTAGTCGAGTCTCTAGAGTCCCACACAGAGAGTTTCCTACTCCAGGCGAAACGATATAGAGGTTGCATGGTTTTGCGACAAAGGGTTCGGACGCATACGTGCGTTTACGCGCGTACGACTTTCGGACAGATTTTACCAGTCGGCTTTGGTTTAAGCCAGTTACTGGTATCCGGTTATTGGATTTTTACAGTCTAAAGTTTTTCCGTATTTTTACGGATCGGAGGGGCGTTCTCGTAATTACTCGAGAAGCTTCTAGAAGATGTGACTAAGGAGGTTTCTTTTGGATGAGAGAGTGAGTCATAGTGGTGATTCATTCACTTCATTAATGCACATTTATTGCTTAATGACTCATGTTAATGAATCATCACAAGATATTTTGTGAAGCATGCTTATTCATTTCCTTTATTGATTATTTGAAAATAAGAATGCTTCATAATATTATGATACACTCTCTCTCTTCTCTCATTATCTCATCACACATTCTCTCTCCTCAAGCTCTCATCTTCAAGATACTAATCCTTAATCCTCATGTGTTGAGATCAAAGGTTTAGTTAGACTAAACAATCCATAACCCTCACTCTATATCATCCTCTCATCTTTGATTAGCAATCAAAGTTGATTAGTTACCTCAAGTTAGAGGTTTAGCTTGGAGTTTCGCTCTCGGGTGGATCGTCTACTACCTAGAGAAGGTCGAGGAGTACAAAGGAGGACGTAAAGAAGAAGGACCGGTTTCATTAGGTATAATCCCTAATCACTTATGAAAAGAAACTCATAAGATACGGTTATTTATAGTTTAGCTTCGATTCAAGCGGTTAGTCGATGTTCGTTATTTAAACTTGATTGTTTTTGTAAAATCCGCCTCCCCACAAGTACTGGGGTGTACTACATCGACTTACAGTGGTATCAGAGCCTCGCTAAACACTAAATAACTTAATCGCAAATTTGTACGAATTTCGAACGAAAAAACGAAGCCGGAAAACCCTAATTCTGTTTAGTTTCTGTCGAACTTAAAATCAAGTCCTAAAATTTTTCTGGTGTGTTCAGAGAGCTAGAAAGGAGTCCAGGAGAACACCCAAGAAATTCGAGCCCATGAATCGGCAACTCGGCCGCGGAAGCGCGGCGGATCGGTGGGATCCGCCGCGCTTCCGCGGCGCTTTGGCCGAGGCATGGACTCGTCTTTCTTGTGTGGGTCCCCTGTGACATTTGGGGTTTTCTGGAATATTTAATTATTGCTCAGGTTACTGTTTAACAGAGCAGATTTTGGAGCAATATTGAAGTTGTTTATTCGATCGAAAAATACAGTATTTGCGTATTGGATTATATCTGTGATTGTTTAATGTGTTCGTAAACCTCCCCCAACTGCTAGTATGTCGGTTGGCAGGGGGTTGCACATTTCTGAAATGGTTATATCTGTTTGTGCATATAAACTGTATTGGACTGTTGTGGTGTATAGCCGGGGTTAGCAATGGGTTATTGATTAATTCATTTGTTGTAAATGTAATTTGTTGTAATATTATTTTCGCGGGGCACTTCCAGGTTGCGGTTGTAGCCACCGTTGTATTATTTCATTTTACTGTTTTCGCTCCTAGGACTGACCCAAGGTGGGGTACACAGACTGCCGGGTGGGTAGTTTGCCGTACCCGTAGGGGTCGAGGGTGGGGTAAACGGCTATTCATCACAACTGTGTAATCTGTCTTTTCTTGCAGGCTCAAAAGAAATACAGATTGCTTGCAAATCCAATATTGTTTATCTGTGTTCTGGAATGAATATCATTGCGTCAGACGAATGTAAAATATCTATATTTATTATAGCTATTTAGACGTCACTTATGTTTTACACCCGCGCTAGCCCAGCCCCCGCTCTGTCGTTAGTTAAGTAACCTAACGGGTGATGACGGGACCCCGTGGCGAATGCGGATGGCATAAGAGGACGTTATATTTTCGTTGTTTTCTGCAATGATAGGTTAATGATGGGACGCATTATCTATAATGCAAAGTAAAACAAACCAAAGTTTAAATCGTTGGAACAATTTAAAAGAAAGCACTCGGTTATTTTTAAAACAGATATTTTTAAATGCGGAGATTTAACCACTCCTTTTAAAAGCTATCAGGTTCCTTCGGTTATATCAAGTTCACTACGTTCACGGTTTCGCCAAAACCAGTCGTAGCCCTCCGTCATTTCTTATGAATGGTCAGTAGTATTCAAGCTATGTTTGTTTGGCCCTTAGTCAAGACATAGTGTTTGGTAGCTGCTGGGGTATTCATTTGTTGCATAGATAGATGAGTTGGTTTGGGACAGTCGTATTACTTTGTTTGGCCCTTAGTCAAGAGTATACGGATGGGTTCAAATCAACAGGATAATGATGGGCAGAACTTGACATGTGACTTATGATTTGTTGGCCCTTAGTCAAGATCATAAGAGCATGGGGCAAAAACTTATATCGGAAATTTCTAAAGAAACTGAAATTTGCAAAGAGATGCATACCATTTGGAGTTTGATGAATGTTGGTAGGATTCCTTCAACATTATCATACGATGATATTTGGATCCCGATCCTACTGTGAGTATATGCTACTTATCAGGATATTCGTCGCTTAACGATCAATTCTATAAACCTAGTAGGTGTCCAGAAAAGTGTCAGCGGGGTTACGCCCCCAGAGAAAAGAGGTTATTTAATTAAGGAACTTCGCGAAAGCGTTGGAAAACCTCCCTCGAAGTATCGACACCAGCCTGGCTGAACGGTTAAGCAAGTATTGTACGGTGAGAATAGTCTTGGCTAATTCTTCTTTTATGGTTTGAGGAAGGATTCGAGAAACAGTGGGAGCCATCCAGTTTAGATAAACTAAAAACCACTCTAAACTTGCAAGAGCATCATGCTAAAGAGTTTTCTTCTCTCTCTCCTAATTGCAGCGACCCTGAAAATGACTGGACTTAAGTTACTTTTAGAGAAAAATATACTGACGGGGCCAAACTATAAAGATTGGCTGCGGAATGTCAAGATGGCTTTGACCTATG